>VDFB02000015.1:128630913-128747590 GCA_007258455.2 Sequoia sempervirens | reverse complement strand
TACTTGAATGCACTTTTACCATTCATTCTCAAAATGACTTGGCTTCTCGTTGAAGCTACAATTGTAATGCATCCTAAAATGATCTCTACCAAAACCTTGACTTCTAACTAGTGATCCCTCATATTATTTAATTGCATGATCTTGATTGCTAGTGGACAAATTTTTGAAGTTTTATAAGGAGACTTGGAGCTAAGTGAGTTCAACATGCTTCCTCAAATGGTGTATACTTGGTATTTTCAATCAAGAGCCAACACATGAAAATTGCATACAAAAATTTCGTTATCAAAACAAATATTATTAAGAAAAATACTCACGTATCCTAAATCCTTCATGTCTTGTCCATTTGCTACCCTAATCTCAACATGAAATTTGTTGAAATGCAAAAGAAACTTGTACATACAATAAAAAACAAGGTTGAGCGCAAATTTTTGTCTCCAATCAATTGATTTGGGATGTGTTGTTGGTACTAAACAAGCTCTTGAATTCATCCCATAGATTGTTTAGATCACTCTCTTCAATGCAATTGAAGTGGAATTTATAATCCATATCCCAACATTGCCTTCCTTTGATTTGTGATCTAGTTGTGTCCTTAAGAGGTATATTATCTTGAGGGATATGCATCCACAACTTATGACTCTTGAGATACTCCTCCAAGCAGATGACATATGAAGCATAGTTTGACCCAAAAACCTTATCTATATTGAATTAGGACTCCATTGATTGTGTTCTTGATGAAAATTGGGCCAAAGTGCAAGATAAGAAGACTTGCTAGGGTCCCATCTTGAAACAAATGGCAGATCTAAATTCTAAACATCCACTTGGATGGCCACCAATCCTTTAATACTACCCTCAAAAAGCTCTAAAATATCTCTATCTACTATACTTGAATTACTTCAATCCAAAGCCTTGGTGAGGAATATAAAGCTGATTGCTTTTATATAAATCTACATTAATGAAATTTGCTAGAAATCATGTTCATAGAGCCCAACTTTACACTATCATATCACCCTTTTACAATGACCATTTTTAAGAAATCTCTCAAAAACCTTTTTTCCAATGACATGAAGATAACCCTAGTTAAATACTTGTGTGAGGAAAACAAGTTTATGCAAGATAGGTTACTTTGAGTCAAACAACAAATTCCTTAGAATTATGTTTTTCTCTCCTTAATTTGACTTGCAATCCTAGTCACTCCCACTTTGATACCATGTAGAAATTGATGATTGCCTTGAGATCAAAATTATGTAAACTTTAGTCCAACATGGAAAAATAATACACAAGAGACAAAGGATATGGTAGAGCCCATACGCAAACAATATTGTATATTAATATGATCAAACAAGATGAAAATCAATCATGTTGATGTATGTATATATACACATTCAAGTCATTCATACAAGATATGATAGACTTGAACCAATATAATATTACACATTAATACAAGCGTCCTTGGAAGGAACAGCATACCATATGAAGGGCAAGAGGTGAGATTATACAAGTTCCAACAATTGGTAGGGCAATGTATCCAACTAATATTTTATAAATCATTGCCACCATGTGCATTCATCGATGTTTTACCCCTCTACCATTGTTTTCTATACACAATATGGTAACTTGGAATTCACTTCTATAGGTGAAAATGGCATTTATAAACCATCATGTTCTTATTCCTCCTCCAAGAGCAATGTCTGCAATGCCTTTAATTTATTTCTATTGAAAAGCATCAAGTGGGCAATCTTGAACAATTAGTGCAAAGTGAGGTCATGCAAGTGGTGGATAATGAGCAAGAGGAGAAGGGGCCATAGGTTGAGCATATCCATGAGAGGTAAGGATTGAAACATCTTTAGAGACTACATCTAATTCAACAACTCTTTTCCTTAGCTTTGTGAGCTCAATAAGTTTATCAATATCCTCCGTTATGATATTCATCTTCACTAATGGGTCTCCAGCATCAATGTAAGATCCCTCATGTAGAAATCAATATTCTACTTCCTCTCTTTAACCATCTTGAATCTTCTTCATATGTAAGAGTTTTCTTTCCTAACCTGCCCTACGCCAATGTAATTTATATTTGTGTCCTCATGCAATTGGAAACAATGTTGGTAACAACTCATTTTTCTTGTGGTAACCTTCCTTGCATAGATGAATCACAATTCCTCTATGGTTTCTTTATACGTGGGAGGTTTAGAAAAAACATTTCTAGAACCAAAGCACATTTGTGCTCCAAAATGAAGTCACCAACCTTTGTTTTCCCCTTAATCAAGACACCTTTGCCCTCTCCCTCTAAGTCTTCATATGTAGATGCCAATTTCATTGTGAAATAAAAACAGTAATATCAAGGAAACAAATTTATAAAATAATTTATGCAAAAGGGAAACAAAGTAGTCTTGAGAGATTAAGTAGTCTGCAAAAGAATGATGCCTATTCATGTGCACACTCCACAATTGATCTAGTTGCAAATATTGTTGGTCGATGGCCTAGATCATAATCAATAGTTTTGTCTCTAGCTTCTTTAGGAAGATCTTCTGGGAACAGTGTGAATTTTTTGTTTTTGTTGCACTCCACCATTTCAAAATGTTTTAAAAATAGGGAACCAAAATCATAGAGGGTAGGGTTGAACCTCTGCATCACTCTATTTAGAATGACAACAATATCTATGGGCATCCTTGTGATTGTCTTCTCCCAAGATCTGTAAAGAGACGCACATGGTCTCCCTAAAGTATTCACAAAATATATGGTCATTGAAGGGGCTCTATGAATGAAGCTCACTTGTATCTATTCTTATATAACTTATTATCTTCATACAATATGCCTGCAGTTCCAGATTTCTTGTCAACCTAGGATCACTCGTGATTTGGAATGTGAAAGCTTATTTAACTAATTTTTATGCATTATTGGTATGGAAGGCAAAAACCTTTTTGATTGCTGAGTCTAGAACAATCTCATTCTTATTAGCCTTTACCTATTTCAAGTAAGCCTGAAAGCTTGTAAAGCATGAAAATAAAATTTCACAATTGTCTGTTAAAGCAAATGCTCTCATAGGAGTCATGCCAAAGACAATCATTGTTAAGGAAAAGGAAGAATCTCTGCAAGATTTTACAACAATCAATCAATGAAGCAAATCTCCATCCTATCCTAAAAAATGGCTGAGCGGTTCAGTAGGTTGCAGTACAGCTTTTGACAGCACTCAGCAAAAAGGGAAAAGGATTATTTGATATATGCAGTTTGAACAACCAAATGACTCTCATTATTGACAGCTTTATTTTGGATGCCAACTCCGTGCTCTTTATGAAAAACAATGTACAAAATTTCACGTCTAATTATCCTATACTTTAAGGTTTAACAGAAATTGTAATAAGCAGTTAAAGACATTGTGATATGTTGACTACAAATACTGAACACCACCAAGCCAGTAATTAACTCTTTCAATCCCAAGCCAACCTGTAGATAATAAGCTGTAGTATGCGGCATTCATAATGTTAGGTAAAAAATATTTGAATTATATCACCACCCAAGTAGCAAAAGCTTTAATAGAGCCATTCGAATATAAAGTCCATTCTTTGCTTGGCGAAAATATGCTGCTCTTGGATCAGAATCAACATCAACAGTAATCTGCAGACAGAACACTGTTAGTATAATACAACAAAACAAAGAATGATCATTTGTACAACATCTACCATGAATCATCAACTAGAGGTCATGAAATTTACAAGACATCCTGGATTTTCTGTCTTTCTGACATAATCAATGCCTTTAAAGTGCTTTTGTATGAGAAAATCAGTCACCTCATCAAGCCTTGGAAGAGGATGCATGATGACAGCATGCTTCTGTAATGCATTCATTACATTCTTATCAATGATATACTTTCCACGAGCCTCGTTATACAAATCTATTCTCTCGCCAAAACGTTCACGCTGAATCCTAGTCTGATAAACAACATCACACTGTGAAGCCACCTCCATCAAATCTCTAGATTCTTCCCAGTCAATTCCCTTTGCAGTGAGATAGTTCTTTATATCATCCTGGAAATAATGGAACATGGGAAAATGTAAGCGGCAACAATGCAGAAGGATGTAAATAAAATGTAACCGGGATACATAAAACATGGTTTCTTCATTCCTTTAAAAGGTCACAGTACTAGTATCCTTTAATATTTTTATCATTCTACTTGCATCACTTAACAATGAAACTAATGACATGCAGGACTTCCGAACTAGTTAGAATGGCATGTACGGTCATTGCCAAGCTCATACCTTGGAGTACCCCTTCATACAGGCAAAACTACATAATGATTGTGTAAGCAATGTCTAGCAATCTGAGCCAAGCTTGGGGGATGGAAAAGGAACTGGCTCTCATTAGCAGGAAGAATTCAGATGATCAAATCCACTTCTCAGGCCACACCTATAGAGATCATGTCCATGTTAAAAAATGCCATCAAAAGTAGCCAAATTTTTTTAAACAAATTAGAAATTCCTGTGTTGTGGAGCAGCTAAAATGAAGAAAATTCACCTTCTTCCTTGGGGCAAAGTCTGTAAGCCCAAAGAAAGAGTCTACAGTCGGCATTCCAGGAAGTTCTTGACAACCAAAGCTCAAGTCATGGGATGACCTTCAGAAACTATGGTATGTTCTCTTGAAGAAGAAAAATAAGCTGATGTCTCAACTGCAGATGATGCAGACTCAGAACTTGCATCTCCCTAATCTAGAGCAGGTTTCTAAGGTGGGTAAATCAATGTGTTGAATGTGCTTACTGAGAGCACAGGAAGGCCTTCCCTGAAAGTAAGTCGACCAAAACTGCCTTTGCCTTCAGCAGAATTAATTGGTCCATCTCTCATTGTTTCATGTTACATCGCTTACATTGTGACTATGAATTTGGTTATGTATTTCTGAAATCAAGTTAGTTGCTAGGAACTGTTTTCATGTGAATGTGAAATTGAGAATAGAATAGATGTTTTATTTATCGTAACTGTAAAGTTAACGATCTTTTTATGGCAAGTGAATTCCTTGTTCACGTGAAATTGAATGTGTTCATGAGTTGATATTTAAATACGTAATTATATAGCCGTTGAGAGCATTCTAACCATAATACCTGTCAGTGGATGTAGGATCGACAACACTCGAAGGAAAGGGGACTATCATCAGGGAGAGGATGTAGTTGACAAAGATCATTTGTCATCGAACTTTGACTCCGTGTATGAAAAATGCAACGATATAACCTTGGCCTTGGCTAAAATATATAAATACTTATCAAGGGTATTTCAAATATATATTAATAAGTGTTTAAATATTAATAAAAGAAAATTAAATAACAAAACATAATAAATGTTTTATTCATTTTTGAACTCGTACGGGAGATGGCTGACGGTTCATGGAGGCAGAGCACTCCGTCATTCCATCATGAAACGTCTGGAATGCAAGAAGTCACAGAGGATTCCAGAATGGAATTCAGAAGGGCAATCAGATAAAATGATGGTCTCTCTCTATCGAGCATTTTCATTCGGTCATTCTTCTTTTCATTTCTTCTTTTCATGGTCGCGAGAACTCTTCTCTCTGCTTCGTCGAAGTTTTCATGGTAATCTTTCCGCCATAGCTAGGGTTCTATTACTCATCTATCAAACGCATTTCTAGAGGGGTTTCAATCATAAACTTCTCTGTAATCAAGCTTTCAAAGTCATCACCGGCAAACAACATTTTGTCTAAGTGCGGGACCTTCTATTAAAATCAAACCCTGTGAAAGATTTGAAATCGCCTCTCTGTTGAGGAGCGACAACCTGAGTTTATCCTTGGACAAGCTGAAGGAAGCCATCAAGCGACCGATTGGTAGAAAAAGGTTCTCAGCATTTGCTAAGTTCCAAACGCACTGCTAGGCACTTAAAGAACTTCCAAGCTTGTTATTTCTGTTGTGAGATTGGAATCGGTTCGGTATTTTGTCATGAGTATTATTTAATAGTTTCTAACAGTTAGAAGTTAAGAGCATCCAAATCCTGATAGAGTCAGAATAGAGGGAATCTTAATTGTATGATCAAGATTCGGTGTAGACTTACTTCAACCTTTGAATTTGCCAGTAATTTATCTTTGTCTTCTGTGGGAAGTAGAGCTCTGTACTTGTGTTCAACCTTGAATCTGGGATAAGATTCTGCCTGAGGCTGCCACAACCATTACTTTCATTCTTTTAGTAATAACTCGTTGCTCTAATTTGAAACTCCACTATTATTGATGCCTCTATGGCCTTCCGTGAACTTTATTTCTGTTACAGTTTAGTTGCTTTGAGTAGCCACTACCTCTAATCTGAATCTCTAAACTTTAAATATAAATTGTAGATACCCTGCAGCGAACTGGACTCATTTTATTCTCAAACATCACTACAGAAGTATTAAATTGGAACGGGTCTTCTTCTTTCTTTCTGAACCTTAAACGATAAGTGTTTCTTGTTCCAATCTATAAAGTTCCATATACTGAATTACCGGTCACCTGAATCTTTGAATAGCCAAGTCATCTTGGAAATCTTGTGTGCATTATCATCTCTGCCTTATTCAAAATCTACACCTCTCTTATTTGTCTGATCTGGTTTAAGTATACCTTCTTTTATACCATGACCTTTAAACTGTCATTTAAATGATATGGGTTTGGAAAAGTACTTTAACAAATCAGCTTACTATCTCTCTCTCTCTTTCTATTAAGTTGTCAATTAATTTTATTTTAAGAAAAGATTCAAATCAAAATATAAAACAATAAACTGTAAGGTTATGAACCAAAGAGAAGATTGACAATTCAACAACGTTGCAAGAAATAAGAAACAAGAAACTTGATATGAGAGTTGTCATGTCGAGCAAGGGTGAGTGCTGACGGCACAGTGGTGCCAGAGATATCGGCACAGTGGTGCCAGTAACATTAAAAATCCTTGGCCAAGGTAGATGCCAAATAGGCAAAAGTCAGCTTTCATGTTCCAGATATACTTCTGGTCAAAATGATCCTTCTGGTTAGGAGGAACCTACAGAGGAAGGATTGACCAGCAGTATAGGTTCATGGACACCAGGCTCAGAGACATGATGACAAACGATCCTTGTTGATTGCCCTCGAGAAGGGCTGGGTTTCTTTAGTCAAAGAAGCACGGGAGACCAGTAGGTCTTGGTTGGGTGCAAAAGCCCCTGATGATAATCCTTTTCCCTCAATGATAAAGTAACTCAAGAATTTCAGCTTGAAGATGATGTCAAATATCAAATTCTCTCATACTTATTTCCAGGTATTTGCTTTGTCAATTTAAAGTTTATTTACAATTATGCAGTGTGGATATTCCTTATGATAAATGTTCGTTGATGAATCTGCAAATGTTGTTAGCCAGTTATTATCATTCAATTGAGATGTTGAATTCTTGAAGATAGTTTTAGAATAATAAAGTAATTTTGTGTTTTAAAAGAAAACCCTGGATTGACAGTTATACCGTTATGGTTCTTTGTGAAACAGTTAGAAGTTCATTTCAGCTGAAAACTGTAAACTTAGAAGATAGTTGTTTGTTTGATTTAATTGGAAACGAATGGAAACCCTAGTTCCGAAAACAGGTTAGTTACAATTCAGCTGAAAGTTAGTTGATAGTTGAATTTTTTTTAAACTTAGATCGGATAGGTTGTTACACTTCATCTCTCACAAGCTAGACAAAGGAGTCTCTGATAACACTTGTTGGAACCTAGGCACAAAAAGATTGACAGAAAAGAGGTTCTATTCAAAAAGATTTACAAAAGAGGGGGTAAGGCCAGAAGCCCCAACACACCACCAATCAAAATGGTGAGCTAATGAAAACACTCCAATAGGAATAACTTCCTAAACCACTCAGTAACCTAATCTTGACACCTACCCACATAATAACTTTATTATCTGATAATTAATTACTAACAGGGGTGTCTCAAAGAGATGCAGGCCCCTTACATTCATTTATTACTAAATTCTATCTAACCTAACAATTTTGCATCACAAACCCATCAAAGACAAGGTTATGTCTCATTGTTGGAAAATCTAGTTAGAAAGAAACAGAAGAATTTCCGGAGAGGTCAAAATCTAGAAACTAAAAACCTAGTTCCTGAAGTCTTAAGAACTTGACCACTAAAAGATTGGAACATGAGCCAAAAGGAAAAGCATGTACCTCATCATTGGAAAACAGTTCTGAAAGCCATCCCTGCATATAGGGTTGTTTCAAAGATCCTGGAACCTATCAAAAAGTGTGAACTGCCAATGGAGGGCCGGATCAGACTGAATTTTGCTTTTGGCAGCCAAAGGGAACCTAGGCCAAGCAAATGGACTGGGTGCATCTAGAGATCATGCTGGTTCAGCAATGCTTACTTATAGCAAAGTGCCAAAGACTATGCCAAGATCAGCAATAACCTAGCCAAATGTAGAGCCTTCTTAGCCAGACTGACAATTGCAATAGAGCAAAATTGGACTGAATTCTATAGACAAGGAGATTTGAAGATGATTATAGAAGCAGTTAAGAATGAAAACTACAATTGGTGCTTGCATAGAATAATAATGGACATTTCAGGCCTTATTAAGGATTTCCCTAGGGTAAGGATCCAGTTTGTTAAGCGAAGTGGTAACAGACATGCAGACCACTAATACAGTTGTTTATATTCAATGAGGAAGAAGGAGCTAAACAACAAGAATTCAATCAAGATCATGATCTTATGAAGTATTAAAACAAAGATCCTTTTCAAAACTCAATGAAATTAATGGTACTGTTTTTCCCCTTAAAAACTAACTTCAAACTCCTTCTAAGTCGACTAGAACCCCTTACTTTCCAATTCTACCCTTTTAAAACATATGTTTACAGTGTTACACAAAAAGGTGATCTATGATTACCAAATCCCATTTCCCTAGGGAAGAATGAGATAGCTCTTCAAAACATTGTGGAACCGGAAAACTACTTCACAGGTTATAGATATGGGTACGGGTACGGGTACGGGTACGGGTACGTGTGTACAATACGTTGGTACGGCATATTTTGAAGGTGGGGCTGGGTATGTTTTGGGTACGACCATACAAAAAAATAAATATAATATGTAAATATTATATATTAATATAGAGTATATATAATTATATTTTATTATTTAACAATATAGTATATATTATAATGTATTTAATTTTACTATTTTAATTTAGTGGCGCATGCAAAATCTGGAAAATCAATTGAAAAATCGCACCTTCAAGGAAGAAAATCAACGAAAAATCAAGTAAAAAGCAAGAAAATTATGGTGAAATTCACCTAAGGCTAGAGAGGTGCGCCCTATGAAGAAATCCAGTTAAATCTTGGAAAAATCCAATTAAAATTCGTCCATTTGAGAAGTCTTGCTAAAAATCGCCTAGTACAAAGAAATCCAATTGGATGATTCGAAATTCCAGTTGGAAAATGATGAAAATTGGCTAAGGCAAGTAAAAATTCGAATTTGGACTTCAAGAATTCCAAGATGAAGTTAAAATCCACTTGAAAAGATGAAAATTCCAGTTAGAAGTCGAATTTCCAAGGAAAGAATTGAATTTTTTTCTAAGGCAAAGAGTTACCTTGGTAAAAGGGGAAAAATCCAATTATAAAGTGGATAAGTCCACTTAGAGGTCGAATTTTCTAAAGGCAAAGAGAAATAAAATAACTTAAGTTTTTATTTAAAAATAAAAACTTAGCAAGCAAGCAAGAAAGGACGCCTTGAAAAAATCAAAAAAAGAAGATAAGATTGCTTTTTGCATTTTAAGACAAAGCACCCAATCAAAGAAGAGGTCAACCCAGGCTAATAAGGAAACTTTTTATTATAAAAGAGGTGCTTGTGAGTTTATTTTTCATTATTCACAGGTTAAGTTTTTTCACAAGCAAACTTCTCTCAGCCAAAGGCGTCCTTATTTTCTTCTTGAGCTGCAAGTTACATTGATTCCAGAGTACAAGGTTGGACATTTTTCTTCTATTTTCAGATTTCTCAATCAACTGCAGAGTTATAGTTGGCGAATTTGAAGAAGGAAAAAAGAATTTTTATCTTGGATTTGCACAAAAACTTCAGTTTTCAACTTTAAAAGTCCAGTAAATTGTTTAAAAAATTCTTTGAATGTTCTTAGAAAATAATAAAGGTTGGGAAATTTTTATTTTATTAAAATTTATTCTCCAACCAGCCTAGGCAGTTGAGTTCTAGAATTTTTTAATTAATTTATTTAAATATTCTCCAGCCATAAAATCGCCTTCTTTGCAAATTGTGAAAATTTTCTAACTTCGAGCTTCGTACAGGCACAATGTCTACTTCAAAAAACCTAGGAGGCGGAGTTAGAAAAATTCAAGTGAAAGAAGTTCTCAGGGAATTCTAACCAGAATCTCAACTGTCGTCAAAATGGAAGAAAGTAGCAGATACTAACTTCGAGCAATTCAATGCGATTCAGCACAAGGAAAGGATGTTTAGTACTCAACATGAAATGCCCACACCTATTGCAACTAACATCGTTAAGTGCAGACTTCACCAAGCAACAGGATTTCCACGTGCAGTTCAATGCAGTGAGCTGATGGTTGAGTGCGCCAGAAGATACAATCCACAACAAGATCCATTAAAGCATCTAACGGGATCACTTTAGCATACTTCATAGAAGATTCAGTCAGAGAGGTGTTTGGTATTCCTCATTGTCAAAAAATGTTGAACAGGACCCGAGAGGAATCACAAACCATGTTTGATCAGGCCAAAGAATCTTGTATGGACATAGTTAATTCCAACTGGATTAAGGAACCAAAAAGGCATCGCTCTAAGCTGCCCAAGAGATTAATTTGCACAGATTTTAAGGAAGAATATAGTGACATGATCCACATGCTGAACAGGATTATGGGTACTTCTCAGGGAGCTTTCTTCGAGGTATGGATGTTTTCATACGTAGAGGAGGTCATATTAGGAATGGAAGCAATAAATTGGGCAAAATTAATAAGTGATAACATTGATTTCCAGTTAAGAAACTTGGAGAAAACCAAGACCTTCTATATGAGTTCATACATAGTTTACATCCTGGCACGGTTTACTAAGTATAGAGGACTGATTTGCAAAGGGGAAGTTGGACTTCAAAATAACCAGTTCAAAGCGTATGATTGTTATCCACAACTACAGTTACATTATAAGGACAATTATAAGATAACCAATGACGCCTTCCTCATGTATATCACTCGATTGCTTCAAGGAGGAATTCAAAAAAGGTTGTCTAAAGAGGCTATGGTGTTGCTTGACAAATTCGGATCTTGGTTCATCCAATTTCGGACTTTTACATACATAAGAGTTCATGGATTCCCAGATGCTCCGTATAAACTCGCTCGGTATCCAACGGACAAGATTATTATGCTTGAAGTTGCAAGGCAGTTGGCACACATGGATTCCATTCAGGGAAAAAAGAACAAACAGGGAGTGGATTTTCCTGTTGCAATTGGGAAAATGCTAGAAGTCTGCCCCTCGTTGCAATCAGCCAAGGCAGCAAAGTTAGAGTTACAATTTTATAAGTTTGGCACTTATAAACTGAGGTCTGATTATGATCCATATTTGAGAATTCACGGGAAGAAGTCCCTTCATGTTATGCAGATTGAAGACTATTGGTCTAACTTGGTGGACGAATATGGAGTCGGGAAGAAGATGTGGTCTAGAATTCCAGTAGACCTGGTGAAGAAGTGTGACTTATTCCCCGTTCCGGACCAGGTAAAAGACAATGGAGAATACGTGCATCCTCAATTTGAACAGGAAAAGAACAAGCCTATCTTGTTGCCCAATTGGACACAACCTGAGTTGACTGATTTGGATATATTGATGAAGGACATTGTAGCGTACTCTAGGGAATGGGTGGATAATCAGATCAGCAAATTGAGAAAAGAAGGAATTTCCCTTACCTATGCCACATTGAGCAATGAAGAAAGTCAGGGAGAAGCAGTTGGAGAAGGTCCTGATGAACTTCCATGTCCAAGCAAGAGGAAGGCAATGATTGAAGATCTTCAAACAAAGGAAAAGGAAGTAGCTAGCAAAGAATTGGAGAGTAAGAAGCAAAAGGTGAGTGAAATTCCATCATCTTCAAGTACTTTATCTATCAGAGTAGTAGAAGAGGTGTCCATTGCTGAGATTGAACTAAACCATGAACAAGAGGTTGAATTTCAAGAGTTAAAACAGTTGGATTTTCTTCAAGAGCAAACCTTTACTAAGTGTTTGGAAGGAGATGATACGCTAATGATTGAAGGCATGGGAGATACTGAGATCCTTGAAAACAATGAGGAGCTGGGAGATGAAATAATTTCTGCCTTAAAAGAGTGTGATGATGATATTCAATTGGAAGATGGGATGGAATTATCCACTATCCCAGCTTGGTTGACTGAAAGTTCGGTGAAGAAGTCTAAACCACTAGATGAAGTTCAACCAGTTGAAAGCATGCAGGACTTCTTAGAGAGGATTGGCAAAGCTAAAACGCCAAAGAAGCCTAAAAATTACTCTCAGATTATCAGGAATGATGCAGGATCCAGGATTTTACAAGTTGCAATCCCAAAAGTTGACAAGCCTAGAGATCAGATTACTCCTATGGACTATGATGTTACAACGTTGGACATTGGGCCAACCACGATAGATCAAGATTTCCATGAGCTAGCAGACACTTCCAAGGCCATCAAGGAGAAGTTCGACAAAACAGAGGAGAAGAAAGAAAGACTAGAGTTGGAAAACTTGAGGCTAATAGAGTTCATTCAGCAAATAACAGCCCCTTTGTGCCAAGAAGGTGAAGCTTTTATCCCACCATCATCCCTTCCTCCGGAATCCGTTGACACTCTTGAAGCTATGAGGATCACCAGCCAGGCAACTAGGCGTTGGATCAACAATATCTCAAAACAAATGGAGCAATTCCTAGAGAAATGTGCTCAGACTTATGACAGATCCGCCTTGCTTATGACTGAGATTGGCCAGATTGAAGATAATTGGGAAGACTTCCAATACGTAAATGACAAAGTAATACCTCGTTTGAAGCTTTTAAAGGAAGTATCCCTGCAAATGTTGATCCAAGAAGGTGTTATTGAGGAAGGAGCCTCATATGATTTCAGCAGATGGTATCATTCCTTGTTGGCTAAGAGGAAAATATATGATGGAATGAAAGAAGAGTGTGCTGTTATACAGAATGCAATTGGGAAAATACAGTTTAAAATCCTCACCTCTCTTGAAGGATTAACAGGGCAGGAGCATCATGATACGAATGGCTTGGATTTGGAAGGTTTGAAGAAAAGTGTAATGAATATTTACTTCAAGGAAATGCAGATTAGCACAGAAAATCAGCTTGATGACATGTCTTCTCTTTTGACCTTTATGGATAGCTTTCAGAAACAAGAAGGTAGATGGGAAAATACTTTCACTCAATGCCTTGAAACCTTGGAAATAATGGGAGTGCAGCTGGATTCTATGCCAAACATATCAATGGAGGAGGTCGATTTGGTGTTAGCAAAATTTCTTGCATTTGCAGCCAGGGAGCAGGCCAAGGGGAATTGCATTTGAGATTCCCATTTGCTCAAGTAATTTGCAAGGTGTCATTATTTTCCACACTCCAAGTGGCTCGTCCTACTTGTGCCATGTGTCCATTGAGTTGGTTATGCTTTTAGGGTTAGGGTTTCTTGAAATAATCTTGGCCATTGATCTCAAATCAATCTGGGCCGTTGCTTTGTAATTGGGGTGCCTATATAAACCCCACGCATTTCATTCATTCAGAGAGACTTGTGAAATTGTTGCTACTAGTGCTATTCAAATAATGATTTGATTCATAGTTGAGCATTTGTTATTTTGAGAGCTTGCATGGTTTCATATTTCTTCAATAAAGTAAATTAGTTTCAACTTTTTTAGATGAATGAAAGATTGATAGTGTTGAAAATAGTGAAACTAGTTCATACCTTTTTCAATTGAATGATTTTCAATTTGATGTGCAAGGTTAGTCTGAACTTTGAAACTGTTTAACTTGAATTCTATTACATATATGCATTGCTCGAATTGATGGTGGTATTGTGTAATAGGACATCATTCGTGAATCCCATTGAAGATTGCACCATCTTTGTCTAGTTGTAGTCATTGTGCTTGGCAAAGCAAAGATTGGTTTAAATTTCACTATCCAACATTTGTCTCTTAAGTTCATAGGAGTAGTTTAGCATAAGTCAAGTTCCTAAACCCTCATCCCTTTTCCTTTTTTTTTTAAATCGAAAATCCCAAAAAAATAAAAGAGCATTCAACGTCAAATCAATCTAAATCCCTACTTTTGAGTAATTTGTTATCCAAGGTCCCTTTGTGAAATCAGCATATCACATTATCCATTGAGCTTGTCCATCCCCCCAACTTACGAAACATTGGAATTACTGTATGACCTTTCTAGCAATCTTAGCATATGAGGTAGTTTTTCAAGAGAGGATAGAGCGTCTTTGGACTCTTTGTTCTAGAGAGTTCGGTGTGTCATAAAACACAATTCAACAGGTATCTAAAGTTTCTAAACTAATAGATTTGACCAAATTTATGATTTATGTGAAATTGTTGCTACAGATGCCTGAACATTCTCACACATATCAAGAATCCTACAATGATCAATTGAAGTTGTGGGAAATTGTTTGATTTGGGATAGTGCAGTGTTGGCCACTCATGATGCTTTGCCAGGAATGTCAAAAGCTGTAAAATCTGTTTTCTTTGTTGGTTTCTTCTGTTTTGGAGGGACTGCTTCTTTCAGCCAGGATATGTCATTCAGATTGCAGGGAGATCCTTTGGTTTCTGCAGATGTTAGTCAGCCTTCCAATATTCTGCGGACTGGCAGGGCTTCTGCTGCACTGTTTTGAGATCCAGCTGGCTTCCTGTTGTTGGCCAAGCTGGGCCAGCTTTCCTCATGACAGTGGTGCATACCGCATACTATCTACAGCCCTTATATCAACTCATGCTAAATCAATCCCATGGTGCAATCTGGATTCATCTGTATAGGGTTTCACTATAATTCTTTGGGACAACTAACTTCAGCTAGATGGTAAATTGCAATTACAGAAACCTCTTATTAGTTCCCTGTATGAATGTAATGAAACAGATAACTTATATGGAATCCCTAAAGTCATAGATTGTATAAATTGGGAGCGTCCTTTTTAGTCTGTTTAAAGAGTTAGATTGGTTATACAGTCTCTACGAAGGTGCAAATCATAAAGAAAATATTTCTCACCTTGCTCGCTGAATGTTGCCGAATTTTTGGCAGGCTATACTGCCTTAATGGTGGCTTTAAGATTATAATGTATTTATTGTTAAATAGGCTGCTGATGATAAGATACTAGCCGAAGTTTTGACTATGTATAAGAGTTATTCAAGATGAAACAAACTTGTTTATTTCTAGTTCTATTATCTCATTTTATTGATGTGACTGTCAATGTTTATGGCCTTCTTAAAAAACTTCTTTATGGAACTGTAGCATTGGAGTTCACCTTTCATGAATTTGTTAACAAGTTCTGGAAACCCATAAGTAGACCAGTTTGACTTTCTGTAACCTATAGCAGAGCACCATTCTCCCTTGTTTGGGTTTTCTCATTCAAAATAAAACTGTGAAACTAATGCCATCCAACTAAGCTCAAGAAAATGCAAACACTATATTTGATACATAGATTTTTCTGAGTTAAGGAAATATGAAGTATAAACACTAAAAATGAAAGAAAATATATGGCTTAGAAATTAAAAAAGAATCATGTGGTTTAGAGTTGATGCACACAGATTTCTCTGAATTAATGAAATTCAATTTTTTAAACCACAACAAAATGAAAAATATTGCTTAGAAATTCAATGAGGATTGTGCAGTTTAGAGAGTGTGCACACAGAACCTAGAAATGCTGAGCAGTTTTTAATTAAACTTGAACTAGTGAAAACTTCTTGTAAGAGATTCTTAGAGAACTTACCTTCATTTTCACTACATCTGGAGCTACAAAATAGATCTTCACCTTGTTGTACTTGGCAAGCAAATATGCAAGTGATCTAACAGTTCGACCATTTGCCAGATCCCCAACAAGACCAACCTTTATGTCATCCAGACGTCCAATTTCTCTGTGAATCGTATATACATCTAGTAATGCCTGCATCCCACAGACATATGAGTACCTAACACTCAATAACAAAATTGAGAATCCGTCACCATGAATAATTTATTCAAAGAATGGGTATTTAGAAGTTAAGCCGTGTAAATCAGGTTCAATAATTAAAATTTTATTTATTAGATGATGAAAATCCTGGAAATGGTCTATCACTACAATAAAAAATTAAAAATCTCAAATATCCAAATTGAAATTACATTTTTTTTGTCAGCAACAAGCTTTATCTGTAAGGGCCTTCTTACTTTTACACTAACCTCAATGACTTAGTTAAGCTTAGGGGGACTTTGTTAGAATAAATCATTGACTTCAAATAGCAGATAATGACATCTTGATGAAACACAAAAGTATCATCCTTAGAAACCAGTGCAGAGGCAAAAATTGAGCTTTAGATCAGTCTGACTGAAATTCATAAGGGATGTACTGATACCAGGAAGACTAAAACTTTTCCAAGCATACAGAGAGAAAAATACCTGTGTTGGATGCTGACCAGGTCCATCCCCTGCATTGATAATAGGAATTTTGGCAGCAGTTGCAGCTTGCCTTGCAGCTCCACTCTCAAAATGCCGCATAACTATAATGTCTGAGTATCCTTCCACAGTTCTTATTGTATCTGCCAAGGGCAAAATGTGTAAATCCTTGAAAAATAAGGTAGGAAGCTGATATATCTTGATTTTAATCCACTTTTGTAGAATGAATACCTTCTAAAGTCTCTCCTTTTGCTACAGAAGAAAATTCTCGAGCATTTTCAGTTGTCAAAACTTCTCCACCAAGCCGTTTCATAGCAGACTCAAACGAAAGTCTAGTTCTTGTTGAGGGCTCATAAAACAAAGTAGCCATCAAGTAACCTCGCAAAATTTGTCCTCTAGCTGGATCTTTCTCAATCTTTTCCATTTGTTCTGCCACCTCAAAAATTGCACTTAAAATTTCCCTATTGAATTGTTGAGCTTCAATGACATCTTCAAGGTCAAATTTCTTGCCTACAGAAAATGCAGAGGGCTTTGTCCTGTTGGAAGTGTAGGATTCTGTTGCCTTACTAGAAAACAGCTTATTCAATCGCTTTTCTCTAATTCCTTGCCTTATTGGCTTAAACTGACTTGGGAAAACTACTCCACCTAATTGGACTTCACTAGCAATGGCACTTCCATTTGACATGGAAGAACGAAAAGCTCCTAAAGAAATAGACAATTTACTTGAAGACATAGATGTTACAGGATATGGATTTCTCTGGCGAATCACTAATGGGTGTCGTCCTAATGATTTAGAATTGAAATACCAACCTGAAGACTCTTTCATAGGTTCAGATCCCTTCTTTGAAAAAGAAATAGAAACATTTGGTCCAAAATCTGCAGTACAGATAGAGCATGAAGAGAGGGAGGGCATGGCCATCAAACAAAGAAAAAAAAATTATAATATCTGCAGGAATGCTTTAGATGAAATGATATATTCTCCAACCAGCTCAAATGAGTTTATCTATGCAAACTTCTGGATAGCATTACTTCACTGCCACAAACAAAATGCATGAAAGTAAATATAGGATGATAACGTAGCTAATTACACAGATAAATACCCCTTCATACAACCACTCAGTTTAAACATTACAATTTACAATCAATGACCATATCACATTTGAGATCTAGAAGTGTTAAAATTTTCCCATACATCATCTAATGTAATGCAGCTTTAAATAATTCCAACGATCTAACTAAGACTTCCCACATTGCATTCAACAAAAGCAGAGAAACAGCCAAAATGACAGAAACATAGCATAATAGAGTAATACCAACAATAATAACCTATAAAGTTACTTTTCATACCACGGGGGCCTAAAAACTGTCAATCCAATCCCATAAACAAGAGAGCAGAAAAAGACAATTGCAAACCAGAATTAATAAGACTCTGTATTAATAGATTGCAGTTTTTGCATTCTCATTCACTGCCCACTTATGCAATTAAACTACAATTGTGGAAGAAGCCTATTTCTAACCAGCACAGGTAGACATGCTGCCAACTTATGAAGGCAACTTCCTACTGTGGGATGTAATAACTACAATCTACATATAGAAGGAAGGTCTAGAAAGAGGAGCTTGAAATAAACCAGAAGCTTGTTAGATTGCTGCATTCTTCTTCCCTGCAAAACAACCTCTTTCCTCCTTCAACCTTGGGACCTAACAAAAATAGGGCTTCTTCAACAACGAGCCATTTTAGCTCTTTTGAAATGTTATCTTGTTCAGCAGCTACATATCTAATGTACTCTCGTTTAAAAAGCCATGCTTTCTCTCTAAATATTTTGTTTTGTAGATTTATGGGCCCCTTTTATCTCAGATATCTTGTAGGCCAGTTTTAGTCATCATTCCTGTGCTTATAATATCAAACTTTTGCAATGCTTATCGTTTTCCTAAACCATGCTTCATGCTATCAACAAGAGACACATTGCTTCAAGCTCCTAGCAGTGAGTTTTTTATTTAAATTGCACTGGAGTTGAGGTATGATCTGTGAAATGAAATAGCAGTACGTATATATTGTGCAAGATCTAATAGTAATTCACTTAGAGAAAGTTGGAAAGTGCAGATAAATTTTTTTTAAGGATGAGTTTAAAACTTAGTATGGGGGAAATGTGACATCTTCCTGGCAACTAAAAACTGCAAATGCAATCTTGTATTATACAGTAGAAAAAGGTAGAAAGTTAAATGGCATGATATTGTAGAGTAGGAAAAGAGATCCTACATCCAACTAGTAGATTAACTAGGATCAACTTTCTTTCACTTTGACTCCACATTCAAACACAAACCAACTAGCGTTTGATGATTGGCTAGCTGCCACAAGGGAAAGCCAATCTCCTAGGGTTTGTGTTGCAAAGAGGAGAAAATTGATGTGTTTTAACAAGCCTATTTGACATAAACCCTAGATCTGAAAACGTAATTTATCACACAGATGAAAACAGGAACTATCGGAACAATTGCAAATCTGGAAAAGGGATACAAAGAGAAACCTGTGATTGAAAGTAGAGTCTGAATTGGGTGGACAGGGGCGTGGGCACCCTAGACCAGAGTTGCTGCTTTTTCGGGATCTGCAAACTTCAGATGGTAGGTTACAGTCTGCTCTATGTTTCCTGTGACCTGCTCCTGACGAAACTTCTGAATTTAACCTCCACACATGAAAAGAGGGGGAAAGGTTGTGCTATATAGGGCTTGCCTAAGTCAAACCCCATTTTGGTGCTTCCACCTCCACTTACAGCAAATGAGGACGATCAAGAGGGCTTACCCTGGGTCAAGCGGAGGCCAAATAACAATAATTGACTGAAACAATAAATGATAAATGGTAATGTTACCTTGGTATGAAATCTCTGTCAAAGTGATGTTCACACCGTGAATTGCCACCAAAGGTTGTTTGATGGATGCTTGAATGGCTTGAAGACATGCAATAGGTTAGTCCACAAAACACAATAGATTGTTGTAGCTAGCATGTAGAAGATAACTCAATGCATCTTCACAATAAGTGCACCATAATAGCTTCTTGTTCGTAATTGTCTTCTTTCTAACGTTCAAATGAGAAGAAAACTTGCTTATATATGCATCCCAACTGATATTTTTGATTATAGACCAACCTAGGATCCTTTTGAAATCTCCAAGGACTGACACCAAAACATTAAATTTGATATAGGTCACCTTTAAGGTCAAGGGTGGCACCGCCCTTCACCGGGTGTTTTTGCCCCAAATTTGTCGGGATGTCAAGAAATTTAATATACTTTCATAATTTGGCCCCCAAACGAACAAATTATTAATATAATTAATGTTGTAAGCAAAATAGGGTGTCCAAGTACTATGAAATTGCCAAGGGTGACAATTTACAACACTACAAATATATTCATCTGATCTTGATATTCATTAATGGAGATGTTTCTTTGTTGTGTTTGATTTGATGGTAGATTTTTAAATTACATTTGATATTTTTGAATGCTTGTTCTTAGTGAGTGTTTAATTTGTCTTTTTTCAATCAACAATTTAGAGGTTCAAGAAAATATCATCATGATTAATCCAATATTGACATTAATTAATCATAAAATGTTAACCACATTATTTTCATGTGACTAAATAATAAATGAATAATAATTTAATTTAAAGGGATGTTCTTGTTGGCAAATGGTCAGCGCTCCCCTCGGGATTCATGACATGGACTAACCGCCTCCTGTGGATCTATTAACTTTGGCGTTTGTATCGGGCATTAACAGGTCGACCTTTTGGTGCAATGGCAACCGTGGGGCCAACAATTGGTATCAAAGCCAAAGGTGTCGGGTTCGAATACCCTCGGCTTGCGCTAAGGGGGAGATTGTTGGCAAATGATCAGCGCTCCCCTCGAGATTCGTGACATGGACTAACCGCCTCCCGTGGATCCGTTAACTCTGGCATTCGTATCGAGCATTAACAGGTCGACCTTTTGGTGCAACGGCAATCGTGAGGCCAACAATTCTCTTTTAAATTTAAGGGGAACATACTATCACAAAACCCTCTCATTCTCATTCATGAATTTACTTAATTGGAAGCAAATGAAGGATTGGAAAGGGCCAAATCCTGATAAAAATAACTCTCCGATTTCCATTTCAAACAAAATCCTTCCTTGATTTCATATTCACAAATTCAATATATCATACAAAACCGAAAGACCAAAAGTTTGAATGTAATGACCTCTCTACTAGGCCATTACAAAAATCACTTTTAAGTATCCAAGACAACTAACATTTCAATTTAAAATGTACAATAAGTGCATCCTCAAAATATAATATGTCACTATTATAATTCATATATCACATCTATGGTTAGTATGGTTGATAGATAGATAAATAATAAATGTTAATTAAATAAATAAAACTTACAAGTGTTAGTATAATAAATAAATGAGTTAGAAGGTTAATTGTGCAGTTATTTCCCGTAGGGTTAGTTATCAGGTGGCATGGGAAAAAAATAAATGGCTTTATAAGCCAATACATATTAACATTGTAATTATTTTGACTAAATGAATGAAAGAATCCCGTTGGAAATCAATACAATATATTATTTGTGTTTTACACGTGCAAAGATGTAATCTATGAGTTTTATCATGTATGCTCTACCATTTTTTCAATTTGGTATCAGACCAAAAATAATCTCGCCTAGTGATGCATTGGACATGATGATTTAAGAGTAGATGCCATGACTGCCAGAAAGAGGCAACGTTCAATGAATCACTAGAATCCTTGACCAAGCAATGATAGTATTGATCTCAAAAAGGAGACTGGGTATCTACAGATAAAGTTAAGAGGGCTAGCATCATGATGAGATGACATTGTGATCAATTAAATGGGTTATGGTCAATGTGAGATATCTTTGATGGAAAACCAAAGAGAAATTAGACATAACAAAATATTTCACATTAGCTCTAAACATTGGACTTGGATTTAATCATTTACATTTTTTATTTTGAAACTGGATATAAAAGGTACAATTTAGATCACATCTATGGGAAGAGAAAACATAAAAATATAATACATTGAAGGAATGTTAGATATTGAACTGAGAAACAAAGCCTAGCACAAAACCTATCCAATCATAATCACAATGCAAAAACATATTTAAAAAAAAACAAATACTTTCCAAATCTTATACTTTTGGTACCTATTGTCAATAAGAACTGCACCCTATTGAACCTATTGTTCAACATTCTATTGAAACATAGGAATGATCTCAAGGTGTGGGACCTTGCAAATGAGATCAAACCTCTGAAGAAGGCCAACTTCCTCTCTAACCTAGATGCAAGGGTGTTGGACCAACCTAGCACTACATAAACCTATAACTAATCCTATTCTACTGATTTCCAAGGAAAAAGGTAAGAAGGAATGCATGAAAGGGAAAGGGTGGTGATGCACCTAGATTAAAATGAGTTTCTTCATGCCCACTACAGCATAGGGAATCAATGAAAATTGCTAGCAAAGCTCACATAGGTCTCTATTCTATTAACTCCTAGAGGTGTGTATGGAATTAGGGCTTGACAAGTGCTAAAAAGAAAGAGAGACGTCCATAGTCGACCCCTACAAATAGGTTCAACATGGCATACAAACATAGCAAATAACAAAATATCATACAAAGATAAGTAACATTCACACAAAGTGCAAGAAGTGAGAAGAGGAGAAAATAGCAATCTTTATTGATCCAGAGGCATGGAGCCTATTTTACAAAAGAAGAGTTGCAGAAATGTAGAGCTCTCTCATGTAGAAAACAAAAGAACCCCCTACAAATGAACCTTAGAGGCTTTATTTTGGAGAGAGAAAGCAAAGAAATCCATGCCAAAACATGGGAGTTCGGGCCCAAACCATAACCACTAGCCAAAACCAAAGAAGTGCAAACAAGTGTCTAAGTTTGAGTGCTAGAGGAATGAAGATTGCCCACAAAAATCGTGATCCAAGTATGGAACTCTAACAAAAGGGACCCTACAGATAATAAATGAGGTATGGGCAGCTTCCTCATCCTGGATCCATGCTCAAATGCATTAAATGCCATTTTTGTAGCCTTAGAAGCTGAGATTAGACATTTGAGAGGAGTCGTTGAGCATTAATGGTGTTTTTGGGTCCAAAACACGCTTCCTAGGAGTATTTTCAAAGTTTTAAGCTTGAGCCTACCATCAAACCAATGAGTAAAGCATTAAAATTGTTCACAACCACAAAAGACTACTTTTGTTGGGCATCGGGCATCGAGCCTACCAAGAGATGCTTATTGGAAAGTTAGGGAGAAGAGCACCCTTGATCCTGAAACCTCGAAGAGAAGACCTCTATCGGACATCAAGCATTGAGCTTCGAGGTTACCACTTACCGCCTGTTGAAGAAGAGGAAAATGAAGAATGTTGAAAGTTTGAACCTTGAAAGATTGCTTTTGTCAAGCATCGGAAATGTTGCCTATCACTTGCTAAAAGAGAGGAAGAGGGATGCCAAAAATTCCAAAAGTTTGGTGAAAAATTTTGGAAGAATGCAGGGTGAAAGGGAGAAGTCGATATTCGGGGATCAATAATGACACTTAACACATGCCAAAGAGGAAAGAGCTTAAAGAGAAATCCCAAAGGCTGAAAACCAACGAAAGGACTTGGGCAAATTGCGAAGGGGAGATTTCGGGCATCTTGCTTCAAGGGGAACGTCTACCACATACCAAAATACATCAGGAAAATGTGATCCCCAAAACCCCTAAAAACCTCAAACATAGGCGTCTATACAATATTTTCTTCATCAAGCGTCCAGCATGTCATTTACAACATACTTTTAAGAGGGTGAAGGTAAAGATAACACCGACAACTCAAAGGCCCAAAACCCTGACAAGACTAACACTTAGGCATTTCTTCAAGGACTCAGACTTCGGGAGTTAGGGAAACTTTAAGGTATGCAAACAATTAAGGGGATCACCAACAGCCCAAAAGACCGACAAAACTATATCTTTAGAAGATGTTCAAAGGAAAGGAAGGTAAATTCAGAAGCCAATAAAGATGGCATGCATTTAAGAGGGTAAGCGAAATCTCGACAAGTCCAACACTTGGTCATTTTTAGATTTTTTACAACTTGGATTTTGACTAAGGCATGAACGAAGAGGTTTAATGCAAGGTCCAAAGGAGTAACATCATGCAAGATGGCCCAGGTAAGATCTCTTAGATCAGTTATTGTTGATGGGCCATGAAATGTCAACAATACCATAAAAGAAAAATGTTGATGCTCAAGTGGGTGTAGTCTTTACACTAACCAAGACCACTACGACCAAGGGGGTTCACTGGATAGCCAAATCTAAATACTTTTTCCCCCCATTCCATTCAATTCACATCATATTCTCCTCACAAAGAAAACTACAAACCTAACAAAATTCATAAAATTCCAACCATACTTGATTCCCAAACGACACCAAACCCTTTACTCGCACTATTGTCCAAAGATGCATTCTATGTGGCATCCACAACAAGAAAGATGATACCATCTACCATACACACACTACTTATTGAGATCTACAAAGTGACGGCTTTGAGCTTTCTCAAATCAAAAGCCCTCCTTGAGAGCATGAAGAAAGACCTTTTATGTTCGATCTTTCAACATTTCATTAAGACAATGGGTAAAAATAGAGAAGCTTAAATACCTGAGTAAAGCTCACAAATACAAAGACTCAAATATCTTACCATCATGTCTAACATTTGAAACTTTGATGAAACACTCAAAAAGAGAGGTCCTAAAAACGCAGCACCAATACAATATATTTATAGCCTTGTAAAAGTTACCTTGCAATGTTCTACATTATTAAGGGCTTCCTGGATGAATAAGGTGGATACTCAAACTCCATTATTTCATATTTTACTAAATGAAATAGACATTATTTGTTAAAAATTGCTTTATTTGATCGGAACCCTAGCTGTGGCAAGCAGTTAAAAATTAACTTTTTTGCCTACTGATGAAATTAGAGTATATACACAATAGAATTAAAAGCTTCTCATCTACCTCTGACAAATCATTATCACAATTGTTCTCTATCAAATGGTTCTACAACTTATTAGATACAACTGGGAATCAGTTTACAATACTGCCTAATAGAAAGATTTTTAAGTGCCCTGTAATGAATAAAAGCAATATTTAAACCTTTTTTAATGAGCTTATATACATCAATTCACAAAAAAAATTCAAAAATGATCTCACATTCTAAAATTACCGGATCAGTGGGAGACCCAATTACAATAAAGAATGTCCCTGTGATGAACACCATGATCCTTCCACTAATAAGGATAAAAGCATAAGTCTGAAGAGCAATACATTCTGCACTCCCATAAGGCAGGAAACGTTCATTACATTCACTCTAGAAGTGAACTTGGGTAATTCATGGCCTCCAAAATACAATCCACCAATGAGTTTTTACCCAACCTCATACATTATTGAGCACAAAATAGATTAGGCGCTGCTCAATTGAACAGTTTTCAATTTATGATGCCTTAAACCAGAGCTCAATTCCATGATTCTGTGGTAGTCTCAATTGTCATCCTTGCATTCTTATCCACAATGGGCTGACCTTCTTACAGTTATTTTAATTTCAAATCATCACTAAGGCTATAGCATACCTGATGAACATCATCCAGGGAGCAATAATTGATGAGTTTCTCAGTCTTCCACTGACCCACCATCATTACTGCCTCTATTTCTTCGACTAATCTTGAGCATGTTTGTTGGCATCATCATCCATTGGACTTGAGATCTCAAAAATCAGACAAACACCTTTCCCCAAAATTACTGTACAACGAAAGGCCACAACCCCAGGATGAGCTTGCAAAGGCAAAGTGAATCAGAGAAAAGGGGCCAGAATTAGAGCAGAAAATTCCTAATAGACAGTTATTTTCTAGCACAGGACCTCTCATCTCCCACCGAGTGAACACTCAATAGCAAGAATTGAAACACAAAGACCCTGCTTCAAGAAGATGATTAGGGAAATCAAATTGAGGGGATTTCTTACTGACACAATGGCAACAGAGAAGCATGGGCAGTTCCACACAAATTAATAAGGGCAAAATGGAGGGGCAAGATATGAGCTTTTCAAATCTTAGAGAAGCTCAATTAGGTAGAGTCCAACCTAGCTAAGTTTCCAACCCATCCTCCTCCCACAATTTTCTGAACCAGAGGCAACTATCCACAAACCAAATGGAGCGGATAGAGGAAGAAAAAAAATTCTCTTGGATTTGGCATATCATACTTCTTGAAATAGTCTACCCTTCTAATTCTTCTTTTCTTTTCTAAAAACCAGTCTACACTGATAAAAAGTACAAGAAAAAGGCCATAGTGTGGTACAATTCACCTGAAGAGAGCACTAAAATGGTCTGAAGTAACAAGAATCCCTAGTAGAATGTCATTCCAACACCAAATTCAGGCAGAAATGAGAGAAAGAAAAAGGAAAAGAGGATTTAGTAGTCCTCATTTATTCCCCCGTGAGAATTTATGGAGGTGGCAATATAATAAGCATATCTTGTGAGAGCGACATTCCCCATTAATCAGCACAAGGGGAGGGAAATTAAATCCAAGAGGATCTTCATAGTTTATCAGTATCCGAACTCTACAATATCATGATCATCCAATATTAATTTTGACAAAATGGGTTTTCCCAAGAAGGGTCTCTTCTATCACGAAGATGGTCCCTTAGGTTCCCCAAATTGAATCCCTAGGTTTGCCAAGTAGTCTGCTAATTTATTACCTACCCGTCATATGTATGCAACTCAGTTGATATGAAATGGTTGATCTATGAAAGTGTAGTCCTGGAATATCTTATTGATTTGCCAATGTTTACTTTACTTCTTTATAGAAGGATTGATAAACATTTAAGAATTGCCTTTAACAAAAAGTATTGATCGTCCTTCTTGACAATAGTTAGTCCCCTCCATAATGCTATTGCTTCTCCTGAATTATTTCTGAAGATTTTCTCTGTCTGATAAGCTTGGGATGCCTCTAAAAGCACCATCAAAGCTTAGCTTGAAAGAGCTGCTTGCTCATGCCGTCCAAATTGGGTTGATTCTCATTCTATACTTCTACAAATCCCGCTATTGATAAGTACATTGCGAAAATATTATGAGGAGCAAAAAAGTTATTAACTACTCAACATCTCACAAATATGAATCGTTCATGCATGAATTTGTCTCACCAAAGTAGGGCATCCTTTGAAATAATAGAGTTATTTTCCTTTTACATGATTAATGTTGAAGATTCTAGAGACATGCAATCTGCGGCCTGCCTGCTTCTTGCAGTCACTCTTAACTTGGAGATTAACTTTTTGCGGGAATGAAAGATTTAAAATATAACATTCAGAATGCAAAATAACAATGTGGGATTTAAACATTCTGGAGACATGCAATCTACGGCCTGCTTGCTTCTTCCAGTCACTCTCAACATCGAGATTAGGCTTTTGCACGAATGAAAGAAGAATATATAGCATTCAGAATGCAAAATAACAATGTGGGATTTAAAGATTCTGGAGGCATGCAATCTACGGCCTGCCTGCTTCTTGTAGTCACTGTTAACATCGAGATTAAGCTTTTACTGGAATGAAAGAAGTTTAAAATATGGCATTCAGAATGCAAAATAACAACGTGTTATGATTCATCATTGAGTAGGTTTTCTTGGATGAAGTTCTTAGCATTTTCTAGACTTCATCTGCTCACTTCTTTGATCTATTTCTCTAACTTGTGCACATTTATTTGCATTTGTGTGTGCCAAGGGATCAGTATCATTTGGGCGTAAATCTATTTTGTCCATACAATAAATATGTTCCTGAATCCTAGTGACCTGTTTCATTTTCAGGTGAGCATCAATATAATTTATTGTTTGTTTCTTCTTCTCTGGTTACAGTACACAACAAAGGCGGTAGAGTAAAATATACAGTAACGATGTTACCTCTATTTTGCAGCTTCTCCTCTTTACCCTGGATAGGGATTAAATGAACCTCCAACTATTCAACGAGTCAGTGAGTAATCATTGCTGACTTATATTTTATATTTTCCACGGCATTTTGAATTTCTTAGTTATCCCATTTTTTGAGGCAAAGTAGATGCTGCTTTTCCGTAGCTCTGTCCTTTACAGAAATATATTATGAAATGATTCCATTTTAATTATGAAAATAGGCATAAATCAGGTCCCATGCAATTGAAAAGGAAAGTAAACTTCTTTAAATTAGGTTAATTAATGTAGATTAAATTAAATATTATTTGAGGGTATTGAGTATTAGAATATTTAAATGTGGAAAATAAATGTGATAAATAAAAATATTTAGTTTTATTAGTTCTTCTTTTTAGAAGACGAGAGATTAATGTTTTCACCGCTCATGTCAATTGGTGTGTTCCTCGGGAATCATTTTGTCATGCTAATGTTTTCAGGATTATTTTATTAAAAGACAATTTTGGCATTTTCTTTGCAATTTTGTCATTGGTTATCGCGATTTTCGTGCGGGTTTTGTGTTTTTTTAAATAAATTTAATTATTCTAATGAATTTAACGAATTATTGGAAATATTTCATGACTTTGTAATGTTCTTTGATATAGTTGTGTCTTTGTGCCTAGTGTTTATGTTGGTGCGTGGCGTTTTAACGAGGACATTGTACATTTACTATTAGCACGTTTACATTTACATGCTCATGCCAATTAGTGTGTTCCTCGAGAATTGTGTTGACAATGTTAAATTTTTGCCATGCTAATGTTTTCGGGATTATTTTATTAAAAGGAAATTTTGGCCTTTTCTTTGCAATTTTGTCATTGGTTGTCACGATTTTCCTTGGTGTTTTGCGTTTTTTTAATTGTAAGAGAGGGGGACCGACCACATTAAGGCCCCAGGTCACAGAGAGCTAAGAGTGGAAGGCTTCCCTAACTTACCTCACTTTAAAGGGATGTTTTGAATGAGGGACGAGAATGATGAGGGCTATAAGACCCTACAACCACTCTTTAGACCCAAAATCCAAACTGGGGCTAGGCAAGCCAGTTTTTGGGTTCAACACTATACCTCAGGTAGCTCTCTACCCGAGAACAGAAGCGTGGTTTTGGGAAGACAGCGTGGCATGCTGACGTCTCTCAGGTGCATTGGCGTTCGTACAACCAGAGGACCAAAAACATAGTATGAACTGCCAGAAACAAGCTAAAGGCCTAGCTAGTCGCTTCTAAGGGAATAAAACAGAACTAGGAAGTAGGAGAGATACAAATTAATATGATAAAGCAAATATATGAAGGCTATGGTGACAAAGATAATCTCACAAAGATGCGCGTTCACTAGCTAGCTCCAAATGCACGTCTACCTACACATAAGGAAGAAAGAAAATTGTTGGGGGCTATATAGGGGTCTACCTCAATCATACCCCCATTTTGGTGTTTCCACCTCCACGGACAGCCAAAATAGCAACGATAGAGAAATGTATGATAAAGAAGTGAAGAAAGAAAGTACACAAATAACACTACAAAACAGTATTAAGCTACTCAACCAAATCGTAAAGGAGAGGAGTGAAAACGTTACCACCTCCACCAAGAGCTCACTAGCCAATGATAGAGAAAGAGAGCTTGAACAATCACCACAGCCTCAACTATGATGAAGGGAGGTGTCGCAAAATCTCAAACCCCTATTGAATGGCTTGTTCCACACTTGCTTTCCGGAGTGTCAAAGTGTTGCTTGAAGTGATGGATGAAGTTGAAGTGCTTGAGAATGCAAGAAGAGATTGTGTAGAGGATGATTTGAATGCTTAGAAGATGCAATGAATAAAGAAAGAGTGTTTTTGAAGGTGCGATGAGAGAAATTGCCATTTTCAGGGTCGATTGGTTGAAGAGGGACATTACAAACCAACCCCAATGGGAAGTGTAATGCCTCTGCCAGCTTCAAACACAGGAATCTATCAAGGACGTAAGCGCACTGCGCGGATGTCTGCATGTCGCACAGGCGTCCCTGACAAATATTCCTCTACCGACACAAAGGACAGATGCCAAGTGGAATGAAGGCAGCAAGCTGATGTGGAATTTCACCTTCGGATTTGGTTTTCTGAGGTGAGGATGTACAAAAGGGGAATTTGTGTAAGGGGTGCAAATTCGTGCCTATACATTTTTCCCCCACTTTAGCAAGCACGAATATTGATGAGTGCTTTGGTAAAGTAGATCAAAGAGTGAATAGGGTTAGAAATTTATACCTGAACCGTCAAGGAAACAGACTTCCATCTAGCGAGCTTGATAGTGCAAGGTAAGCAAAGGACTTCATAGCCCCGTAGAACTATGAAGTTGTAGATCGAAAGTGTCTTACAGGCCCACAAACTTGCAAGGAGGCGACCCCCAAGATCTCTCACATGGAGGAAGCCCCACGAAGTAAGCACCTCGCATGCCTACAGACCTGGGAGGAATGTGTCCTTCAAGATCTCTCACATGAAGGATACCCAAAAAAGCACCTTACAAACTTGCAAGCCTGCAAGGAAGATATCCCCCAAGATCTCTTACATGAGAGATACCAATAAAAGTGCCTTATAGACCTACAGACCTGCAAGGAAGGTGTCCTCTAAGATCTCTCACATGAAAGAAACTCAAAGACTATAGACCCACAAACCTATAGAGAAGGTATCCTCCAAGATCTCTCACATGAAGGAAACCCAAAGAAAGCACCCTAAAGACCCACAAACTTGTAGGGAAGGTATCCCCCAAGATCTCTCACATGAAGGATACCCAGAAAGAAAGTGTCGTATAGACCTGCAAACCTATAGGGAAGGTATCCTCCAAGATCTCTCACATGAAGGAAACCCAGAAAGAAAGTGCCCTACAGACCCGTAGACCTATAGGGGAGTGACCCCCAAGATCTCTCGCATGGAGGAAGCTCAAAAGAAGCACCCCACAAACCTGTAGACCTTCAAGGAGGTATCCCCCAAGATCTCTCACATGGAGGAAACCAAAGGAAGGGGGCTCTGCAGAGTCAGAAAGCGGCTTCATAGGCGCACCTGCAAAGCAACATGTCTACCCGCAGATAGAACATATCTGAAAGCGGCCACCCAGGCAAGTAAGTAGATAGTCATGCAGACCATCGATAGATTGGAAAGATTTCAAAGGGGTCCCTTAGGAACCCAACATGAAGAAAGGGGTCCACTCAAGGGATGTGTTGTTTGAAAGTACAAAAAGGACATTTTTTCTCAAATTGATTCGTCGTCAAGGAATCCTTTTAAAAGATGTTCACTTTGTCAAGGAATTCGAAAGGAAGAAAATGCCCCCTTGCGAGGGGAAGATCAAAGTTGCTCCCACCTCGAAGGAAAGGTTCTTAAGTTCTTTCTTTACGAACCTGTGATGAAGGAAACACGTTCCGTTAGGGGTCCTAGTCGCGAATGCAGTTTTGGAAAAGAAGTTTGTGAAGATTCTCGAGAAAAGATTTGTTAACAATGAATGCATTTTTTGAAAATTGAAGTGTCATAGAAGTGGCATTATCACACATGAGAGGGACAACTCAAGCAAAGAAGAGAGAAATATAAGAAAAGAGCAAAGGAGAAATGAACATAAACACAGGGCACAGGGGCAGTCTAATATTTTGAGGTCAAAACTGCTCATAAATATATATAAGTATAATAGTAGTATATAAAATGAACTGTCATCAACCCCCTACTATATTAGACCATGTGAAGAATGCACGAGAAAACAAAGTAAAAATAAAAAATTTGGTCAACATGGAAGGGAAGCCTAAATTCCCCTAACACTTTGCATCGTCCCCAATTTGCCAAAAATCAAGCACAAACATGGAAGAATGATGATACACATAGAAGAAGGTTTACGACACAAAAACCACGCCTGTATCCAAGCACCAACAAGGGTGGAAAGGTTCATCCAGGCACACATAGCATGATCACGGGGGAACACATCACAACACACACATCTATTTTAAAGATTAAAAAGGGGCCTCCCCCTAACACTGATCGACCAAGAGGTCATCCGCTTCCCACTCTAAATCATCATAGGGGGAAGGAGGACGAGCCTGCAGTGGTGGAATGTTAAGAGGAGGAGCGTTCGACCCTCCCGCAACAAGGGCTAAGGAAGAATCCCACACAAGGTCTCCTCCGCTCAGCTCTTGTGGAACTAAGGTCAACGATTTTACAAAGATTGTTGACAAGTTCAAAACTTCATCCAGATAATTAAACATGCATTCTATAGGAGTGCCATGTTTCACCTCAATGGACGGAGAAATTTGTGCCCGAGATTCACTGCTAGGCTCACCGAGTGATTCGGGAGTGGTGACGAACTCAAGAGAAGCCAGGACTGGTTCTATCACTAGGACAGAACAAGTTAGCGCAAGACCACCTTTCGGAGAAGGTGGGCTCCTCTTACGTCCCTCATTGCTAGAAGGACCACTTTCCACCTTCTACTCCATCGGGGGGTGTGAACTCCCCATAGATGAGGCGAGAGGTGCAGAGGAAGAGGAGGAAGAGAAAACAGTAGTAGATACCACCGAAGTGTTCGACATGTCTATGGGTTTTAGGAAAGGTGGGATATCTGGAAGGGACATCAATAAAGGCAGCTCCATCGAAGGAGCGATGAACACTTGCACCTTTTTAGGGTCAAGCACATTCATACTCATAGCGGAAGCCATAAGTGATGCAAAGCTAGATTGAACGAAAGCAAAGGGGAGGAGAGAGGGACGCACTAGGAGTCCTCGATACAAGGGTAGTCGTCTCCTCTTTCTTTCTTTGTAAGGTGGCCTGCTCAATCGCAAGAGCCTTTTGCCAGTGCTTGCACTCACGTGCAAGGTGGATTTTACGACTCTTTGAGCTAGAGATCAGAGGTTGTGAAGGAACATAAGGCTCCTGCTTAGCCATGGGAGTGTCCTCCACAGTTGTTTCCAGTGGAGGGATAAACTCCTGAATAGGAGCAGGAGGAGCAAGTTGAGAAGCAGTGGGGAGAGTCGGTTCTAATGCCTCGACAACGGGCCTCTTTCTATTTACTTCTTTGGGAGCAGAAGCGATATGAGGCTGCAGAGGTCGATACATAGAATATTCCCCATGGGGGCCTTTACCTCTGCCATACAAATAGTACCAAGGTCCAGGCGGTTAAGTAGGTAGGTCTGATATCCTGATCTTGGGTTTGCGACAGGATGGTATCATCGGACTTAACAAATAAAAACTAAGCATATTCATACAAAACTCTTCTTTGGAAAGAGAAGGAGAGCCATCCCAAGAACTGGGGAGCTTCTCTTTCCCTTTTCAAGAAGAGGAGGCAGTTGACTATTGTGCTATCAAAAGGGCCAATTTCAATTGTCCCTTGCCCCTGGTCTTATACTTCACGTAGTTTTTATAAAGTAGGTCCTTCCTTGGAGGAAGCAAACTGACTGGGGTGGGCCAAAAGTGGTCTAGTGAATATCCCCCATGGGATACCAGAGGTTGGTATCTAGTGTCATGCACTACGCGCACATCACCTTCGTGGGAGAACTTTAAACATTTGTGAATAACAGAGGCCCGATTCCATTCATGGAAGCTAGCCAAGGTATGCCTAGCTTCATCATGAACAAATCTGACTCTGAAATGACATCAAAAATTGTGTCGACAGCCCTAAGTCCAACTAGGACAGACAGTTATCGATCCATATGGTTTAAGACAAAGACCATCATGTGTACGGATGGTGGATTTTGTTTCTTCGTACTCCTCTCTGTGCAACGAATTTAGCAACAATGTTTCTTCTATAATGACATTCACACGGCTCACGGGGACCATTAGGACTCCTATCACAATGTTGTCATTAAGGCGAGCAGGAATGTAGAGAGGAGAGGGCTTGTTGTTTAAGGGTAAGTCCTGTGAAGTAAATGTCACATCTAGCGAACTGATCGCAGGCTGCTTAGTAGGAGTAATCGTGGCCATGTTGACATAGGCCTCGGGTTTTGTGATAGAATCAGAGGGATTGACAATCATGTTGGCAAAATGTGTCAAAAATAGGTCTGTGTATATCTACAATTCGCTATTCGCTTTCGCCACTGATTTATTTGTATTTTGTTTGCTTCCATCGAGACGAATAGGACCATCCTTGATATGGTCTTATATCTCATGACACAGGCACATACAACGTTCAATATCATGTCTGTTGACTCGATGGTATTGACAGTAGGTATTCGGATCGTACCAACTAGGAAAAGGTTCTTTAAGAGGCTTAGGGTTCTCCAAAGTTATGATCATATCCTTCAACAACTTCTGCAAGATGGAAGAGTAAGATTTTGCTAACTTTGTGAACTTTCGGTTGCACCTGAGGTCGTTATCAGTTGTAGTGGCTACTACATTCGCAACAGCCTTGCCTTTCCCTAAGATTAATATGATGGATTTTCCTTCAAAACGAGAGCACGAGGAAGATCCCCCAAACTAAACTACCGTTTGTTGATACTCCCATAGTGTTGCACACAAATGTGTGAAAGAAGGGTACTTCATGAAGGAAAACTACTCTTGCCAAGGCCTTTGTAAGTTCCCTATGAATACCTTCTACACATCAAAATCGGGCAGTAGATAGGAGATTTGCGAAAAGAGCACTTGGTATCGCACTATAAAATCAATAATCTTTTCATTATCACCCTGTTTGCACCAGACGAGATCCAAAAAGGTCATCTTAAATCTGATGTTAGCTTGAAACTATTAGAGAAATTGGTTCACTAGTTGATCAAATGAGAAAATGGAATTATCAGGCAAGGAACAGTACCGTTCAAGCGTTGTATCCTTGAGAGATCAAGGGAATAGCTTTGCCATCAATGCATCATGATGGAAGAAATTTGTACATAGGGCGTTAAAGGCAGACACATGTGTTTGTGGGTCACCTTTGTTTCCATATTTCTCAAATTTAGGAATCTCCATTCCTTGAGGGGAGGGAGTGTTTAAGATTGCTATTGATAATGGGCTATGTTGAAAAAAGGGTTGAAAGATAGGCTGGGTAGAGGTCTGGGAGAGACTCGCCATTTGGATTTGCATCTTACCCATATTCTAGAGAAGAGTGTTCAGAATAGGGTCATTAGAAGACACAGGGCTAGAGGGACCTCCTCCAGAACCACCACCGGAGCCACCTCTGAAACTGCCACCGCCGAAACTACTATCGGAGCCACCGCCACCAGCAGGGCCTCCACTAGAGCCACCTCTTCTTCTAAAGCTACCACCATGACCTCCACCGTAACCCTTCCACCAGCACCACCCCTGTCGTCGAAGCCACCACCACTACCAAAGCCTCCACCACTCATCCCACCAAAACCTCCACTGCCAGAGGTGATAGGGGAGTGAAGTTGAAACCCAAAGGGACCCTGTTCGCTTTGATAGTCTCAAAGCCAGAGGGGATGTTGATCGATGGAACGACATTGACCATGTACATAGACATAAGAGGCATTGCCATTTCCAGCTGTCTTTCATGATCTTCAAAAGTGGTCCCTTGCACAATGTTAGGATTGTTTGAGGGAGCACATGCTTCGGTCAGACTAGAGAGATTAGCTAGAAGTTTTATGCCTATTCAGTCTTTTCCCACCATATACTTTAATTCACTGATAACCCGAGGGCCCTAGCGAACTTTGGGTTTCTTTCCAAGTGGTTTTCCAAGTCACCCAACCCTTTGCTAAGGGCAGAGACATATTCTAAAGGAATGTGAACAACCTCATGCTCGTCTACCGATGATGGTGTGGGAGATGCAAGAGGAGTGGAGACGTGGTCAGTCTCATTAGAGAATCCTACCTCGCCCCTTGAAAACTGCTCATGTGTGGCAAGACCAACGATGGATCCAACAAAAAGGCCTATAGAGAAACTTGTAGTGACCTTCGTCCTTTCCATTGGAAGGTGTCATACACTTCTCCTAACAATATACCCGGAGGTTGTGGACTGGGTTGTAATGCTCATAAACCTTCACAACACTCAGGGGCACAACAATCATAAGGTACAAGGGGAAAATCCTCAACACCAACGAATGAACAGACGTTGGTTCATGTCAGGTTCACCAAAAATGTAAGAGAGGGGGACCGACCACGTCAAGGCCCCAGGTCACGGAGAGCCAAGAGTGGAAGGCTACCCTAACTTACCTCACTCTAAAGGGATGTTTCAAATGAGGGACAAGAATGATGAGGGCTATAAGACCCTGCAACCACTCTTCAGACCCGAAATCCAAATTGGGGCTAGGCGAGCTAGTTTTTGGGTTCAACACTATACCTTAGGTAGCTCTCTGCCCAAGGACCAAAAACATAGTATGAACCACCAGAAAACAAGTTGACGACCTAGCTAGTCACTTCTAAGGGAACAAAATAGAACTAGGAAGTAGGAGTGATACAAATGAATATGATAAAGCAAATATATGAAGGCTATGGTGACAAAGATAATCTCACAAAGATGCTCGTTTTCCAGCTAGCTGCACATGCACGTCCACCTACACACAAGGAAGAGGGAAAATTGTTGGGGGTTGTATAGGGGTTTTCCTCAACTAGACCCCCGTTTTGGTGTTTCCACCTCCATGGACAGCCAAGATAGCAATGATAGAGAAATGTATGATAAAGAAGTGAAGAAAGAAAGTACACGAATAACACTAAAAAATAGTATTAAGCTACTCAACCAAATCGTAAAGGAGGAGTGAAAACGTTACCACCTCCACCAAGAGCTCACTAGCCAATGATGGAGAAAGAGAGCTTGAACAATCACCATAGCCTCAACTGTGATGAAGGGAGGTGTCGCAAAACCTCAAGCCCCCATTACAATGGCTTGTTCCACACTTGCTTTACAGAGTTGATGGAGTGTTGTTGCTGCTATGGGGTGCCAAAGTGCTACTTGAAGTGATGGATGAAGTTGAAGTGCTTGAGAATGCAAGAAGAGATTGTGTAGAGGATGAGTTGAATGCTTAGAAGATGAAATGAATGAAGAGTGTTTTTGAAGGTGGGATGAGAGAAACTACCATTTTTGAGGTCGGTTGGTTGAAGAGGGATGTTACAAACCGACCCCAATGGGAAGTGTAACACCTCTGCCAGTTTCAGATGCAAGAATTCGTCAGGGACGTAAGCACGCCACACAAACATTTGTGCACTGCATGAGCATCCCCGACAAATATTCCTCTACCAACATAGAGGACAGATGCCAAGTGGAATGAAGGCAGTAGGCTAATGTGTAATTTTTCCTTCGGATTTGGTTTTTTAAGGTTAGGATGTACAAAAGGGGTATTTGCGTAAGGGGTACAAATTCACGCCTATACATTAATAAATTTAATTATTCTAATTAATTTGATAAATTCTTAATGTTTTGTTGTTGTTGGAAATATTTCATGACTTTGTAATGTTCTTTGATATAGACGTGTCTTCATACCTAGTGTTTATGTTGACGTGTGGCATTTTAATGAGGATATTGTGCATTTACTATTAGCACATTTACATTTATTGTGAATAAAGTGAAGTGCAGGGGTCATTAATGGCTTATGGTGTGAAGTTTTAAGCCTGTCGAGCAAAGGATTATTTGTGTTGTTTATTCATTTGCTTAGATCGTTTGATGAAGGTGAAATTTGTGTCTGTTGAGAGGGTTTACATCTATCATGTTGGAAGTGACGAAGGAGGCTTTTGTAAGTTGCTATATCTTTTACACTGTCATTTTTGTGTTGTTTATTCATTTGCTCAGATTGTTTGATGAGGGTGAAATTGGTGCCTTTCGAGAGGATTTATGTCTATGGTATTGGAAGCAAAAAATGAGGCCTTTGTAAGTTCTTATATCTTTTACAATGTTGTTTTATAGTTTTTTACATCTCTATATTTTATTGATTAATGTCTATTGTTTGTTGTTCTCTGCATTTATGGTTTAATGTCTGGTCCTTTGTATGTTTGATTGCTTTTATGGGTTACTCTATGTTGTTGAGTTAAATACTTAACACCATAATTCATTAATGTGGACTTCTCTGTTGGCGACGGGAACTAATCTTTTTGTTGGACACATGCATGCCAGCTACATTTCAATCTATTAAATGAAAATTAGGTCTAAATAGGTGGAAAATGTCTCGATATAATTGAAGTGCATGTGTCATTAATGGCTTATGGTGTGAAGTTTTAAGCCTGTGGAGCAAAGGATTATTTGCGTTGTTTATTCATTTGTTGTGATTGTTTGATGAGAGTGAAATCTATGTCTATTGAGAGGGTTTATGTCTATTGTATTGGAAGCAAAAAACAAGGTGTTTGTAAGTTCCTATATATTTCATAGTGTGGTTTTATAGTTTTTTACATCTCTACATTTTATGCGAAAATGTCTAGTGTTTGTTCTTCTTTGCATTTTATGGGTTAATGTATATTCTTCCCTATCTTTGAATGCTTTTATGGGTTAGTCTCTCTTGTCGAGTTAAGGACCTAACACCATAATTCATTAATGTTAGCTTCTCTGTCGTCCACAGTTAAGAATGGAAGTAATCTTTTCTTTGCATGCATGCATGCCAGTTGCATTACAATGTATTAAATGGAAATGAAAATTAGGTCTAAATAAGTGCAAAATGTCTCTGTATAAAATCATTTCATGAAATGGTAATGTTTTGTTTGTATTGGAAATATTAGACTACAATGCAGACGTCATTGATGTCTTATGGTGTGAAGTTTTAAGTCTGTCAAGCAAAGGATTATTTGCATTGTTTATTCATTTGCTCAGATTGTTTGATGAGAGTGAAATATGTGTCTGTTGAGAGGGTTTATATTTATTGTATTGGAAGGGACAATGGAGGCATTTGTAAGTTCTTATATATTTTAGACTGTCATTTTTGTGTTCTAATCTATGTCTATTGAGAGTGTTTATGTCTATCATATTGGAAGCAAAAAATGAGGTGCTTGTAAGTTTTTGTATCTTTTATAGTGTCATTTTATAGTTTTTTACATCTATACATTTTATGGGTTAATGCTTATTGTTCGCTATCTTTGAGTGCTTTTATGGGTTAGTCTTTGTTGGTAAGTTAAAGACTTAACACCATAATTCATGTTAATGTTGAGTTCTCTGTTGGTCACAATTAAGAATGGAACTAATCTTTTCTCTGCACACATGCATACCAGCTGCACTTCAATCTATTAAATGGAATGAAAATTAGGTCTAAATAGGTGGAAAATATCTTTGTATAAAATCATTTTGCCAATTGGCAATGTTTTGTTCGTATTGGAAATATTTCATGGGTTTGTCATGTTCTTTGATATAGTCGTGTCTTTGCACCGAGTGTTTTTGTCAATGTGTGGCATTTTAACCAGGACATTTAGCATTTGCTACTCCCTAATTTTCATTGATTAATGGATTGTGGTGTCGAGTTTTAAGCCTGTCGAGAGACACAAATTTGACCCTCATCAAACAATTTGTCAAAAAAGGACACGTTTGAAAGTTCATATATCTTTAACAGTGTCATTTCATATTGTGTTCAATTAAAGACTTAACACCATAAGTCATAAATGTCGAGTTTGCATCATTTAAAAGCTCATGTGCAATTAGACCCCGCCTTTTAAGGTGGGAGACTAATGCTTTCACCGCACTCATGTCAATTAGTGCATTCCTCGGGAATCATGCTAACAATGTTAAATTTCCGCCATGCTAATGTTTCGGGGATTATTTTATTAAAAGGCAATTTTGGCCTTCTCTTTGCAATTGTGTCATTGGCTATCGCAATTTTCCTCAGGGTTTTGTGTTTTTTTAATAAATTTAATTATTCTAATTAATTTAATGAATTCCTAATGTTTTGTTTCTATTGGAAATATTCCATGGCTTTGTAATGTTCTTTGATATAGTCGTGTCTTCATGTCCAGTGTTTTTGTTGACGTGTGGCGTTTTAACGAGGACATTGTGCATTTACTATTAGCACATTTAGATTTATTGTGAATAGACTGAAGTGTAGGCATCATTAATGGCTTATGGTGTGAAGTTTTAAGTTTGTCGAGCAATTTCTTCATTTGCTCAGATTGTTTGATGAGGGTGAAATTTGTGTGTGTTGAGAGGGTTTATATCTATGGTATTGTGAGCGCAAAAGGAGGCATTTGTAAGTTCCTATATCTTTTACATTGTGATTTCATAGTTTTTTACATTTGTGCAATGGTTTAATCTCTGTTGTTCCTTATTAATGAGTGTTTTTATGGGTTAATCTCTAGTTTTGCAATTTCCTCATCGACTTTTGATATTTCGATTGTGGTTTTGTATTTTTTCAATCCAAATTAATTGTGTGTTCATGGAATAGTGATAGATATTGAAAGATGTCTATCTGATCAAGACATTTCTGTTGTACTATAGATGTTTTGATGCATGTCTTGAACAAATAAGACTTATGTTGAAAATGTGTATTTGGAGCTGTTAAAATGAAGCTTGTGTTATTTTTTGCAATTTTCTCATTCGCAATTGATATTTTGTTCCTGGTTTTGAATTTTCCCAAGTGCAAATGATATTTTGTTGTAGCATATTCGTTATTGATATGGAGTTTGAGCTATATTCTTGCAATTCTTGATTTGATTTTGATATTTTGGTCACGGTTTTGTATCTTTTCAATCCAAACTAATTGTGTGTTCATGAAACAGTGATAGAGATTGAAAGATGTCTATCTGTTCAAGATATGTCTGATGTACCATGGATGTTTTGATGCATGCACGACAGGCATATCTTGTACAAATAAGACTTCTATTGAAGATCTATATTTGGAACTATTAAAATGAATATTGTGCTATTTTTTTGCAATTTTTCTCATTGGTAGTTGATTTTTTTTTTTGGTTTTGTATTTTCCCAATTGCATTTTATTCTTGGGAGCAATGAAGGGAAAAAAATTATCAATTTGTAATGATTTGAGTTCATGTGGCTTGTGTGTATGACCACATTTTGCTTTTGTTTGGATCTAATTTTCACTTATTGTAAATAGAGTCAAATGCAGTCGTCATTAATGGATTATGGTGTTAAGTTTTATGGTTGTCAAGCAAAAGATTCTTGTGTGTACATCCACATTTTGCATTCGTTTAGATCTGATTTTCATTTATTGTGAATAGATTCAAGTCCAGTTGGCACTAATGGATTATGGTGTTCACTTTTGAGTCTATATATATATTTGTGTGTGTGTGTGTGTGTATATATATATATTTGTATGTATGTATGCATATATATATGTATGTATGTATGTATATATGTACATATATAAATATACATACATACATACATATATATATATATATATATATATGTATATATATACATACATATATATATATGTATGTATATACATACATATACATATATATATGTATGTATATATATATATATATGTATGTATATATTTATATATGTATATACATACATACATATATACATATATAAATATATACATACATATGTATATATGTACATATATACATATATATATATACATGTATATATGTACATATATACATATATATATATATATACATATGTATATATGTGTATATATATACATGTATATATGTATATATGTGTATATATATACATATGTTACATATATACATGTATATACATGTATATATGTACATATATACATATATATATACATATGTTACATATGTATATATGTGTATATATATACATATGTTACATATGTATATATATATATGTATGTATATATATATAGATCCAAGTGCACTCATTGTTGATGGATTATGGTGTTAAGTTTTATGGCTATGAAGCAAAAGGTTCTTGTGTGTGCGACTGCACTTTGCATTTATTTAGATCTGATTTTCATTTATTATGAGTAGATTCAAGTGCAATTGCCATTAATGGATTATGGTGTTTAGTTTTGAGCCTATCAAGCAAAGGATTATTTGTGTTGTTTAATCGTTTGCACATAACATTGAATCGAGATAAAATTTGTGTCTCTTGAGAGGGTTTATAACTATTGTGTTGGAGCCAAAAAGGGAGATTTTGGCAACAAAACATTAGAAATTCATTAACTTTTTTTAATAAAAAAGGGGTAAAAACTTTATTGAAAATCAAGAAAGAGCATAACAAGACAAAAGGGAAATAGCCCCAGAAGCCAACAAGAAACGACCAAACAAAGCCAGAGCCACATCAACCTAGTTCAAAATCAGTTACATCTTCAGCAAGAATCCCCTCCAACTCATGACGGCGCTCAAGGGAAACCTGTTCCCACTCCTCAACCTTCCGACCATCTAAATGCTCAGAAGCCCACTTGGCCAAACAATCGGTAGCCCTATTCCACTCCTGCGGAATATGGACAAAAGACACCCACTCCATCAAAGAGCTAATTTGAAGAACTTGTTGCACCACCCTGGCCAGCTGCCAATTCACCTCTGAAACCTTCCGCTCATTGATTAAATTAACCAGAACCTGTGAATCAGATTCGCAGATCACCTTGCGCCACCCCAAAGCATAAGCCCTTTCCAAAGCGTAAAGGATCGTCGAGCCTTCCATAAGGTTGACGGTTTGCATCCCTTCATGAACAGCAAAGAAGAAAATCACTGATCTAAAAAAATCCCTACCAACACCACCAATCCCAGCAGGCCCAAGATTGCCTCTTGAGGAGCCATCAGTATTTATCTTCAAAATGCCAATTGGAGGGGGCAGCCATCTTCCCATCCTCTGAACTTTCTTTCTTACCCTCCTCCCTCTCTTGACACAAGCAGATGCCACAGAAAATCCCTGAATCCCCAGTCTATCCACCATCTCAGCAACTCGTCTCTCCAAAGGGAACTCCACATCACACTTAGCCTCAATAGTCTCTTGAATCATACCTAAAATTCTTTGCCAAATTTGTTGGACTAACAACTTTTCGCCGCGGAAGATACGATGATTCCGTTCCAACCATATCTGCCATAGTATGAAAGTAGGCCCAACATACCACACAACTTGCAAAAATGAAGCCGAAGTAGGAGGTCTACCCAAACTACTCCAAAAATCCACCAGGGAAGAAGCATGAACACAAGGGCTTTTCTAGACACCCCACCAAGAATGCTAGAGATGCAAAGCAAAGGGGCAGCAAAAAAACAAGTGAGAAGAATCCTCCTCCCCAACTCCACACAAAGCACAAATAGAAGGGCCCTGGAACCCCCTCTTTCTAATATTATCCCAAGTCAAGCATCTATTCCATGCCAAAGTCCAAATAAAGTAGTTGCACTTTGGCCAAGAGAATTTGTTCCACACATTCTTCCACCAATGAAACTCCACTACATCCAACCTCTGGGCTAATAACCCCTGATATCCCGAAGAGACAGTATAGACACCCTTAGGATTGGGAGACCAAGCCAAAACATCCCCACCCGGGAGGGAACTACACCTTCGACTGGCAAGGATATTCTGAAGTGCACCAACCTCCTCTTCCATACCAACAACAGGCCACTCCTCGGGGTTTTTCCATCTCACCACCTCCAACTGACCATGAGATGAAAAGGACTTAAAGTCACTCACCCTCGACCAACCAACCTCCAGGAACCTCTGACACAGAGTCAACAAATTAGGGAACTAAGAAACAATGGGAGGGAAACCATCCCAAGAGTCGGTCCAAAAATGTGCCTTCGCCCCTCTTTTGCAAATCCAAAATAAGCCCTCCTTGATTAGCACAACCCCTTTTTTGAGCATGCCCCAAATCACTGAACCTTTCCCCACCAGGGGATAATGAGGAATATCCCTCCAAGGGATCTCGGGGAAATACTTATGGGATAAAATGCGGGCCCAGATCTGATCATGTTCCACACACCACCGCCAATACAATTTAGCAGCCAACGCCACCCCAGACACAACAGACTACCTTAATCCAAGACCACCCATCTGCTTCAGGCTACAAACAACATCCCATCTAACCAGACTTCATTTAAAGGATATCAAGCTCCCAACCCATAAAAATTGTCTTGCTAAGGAGTCTAATTCTTTGACAAAACCCATAGGAGCCACCTGGATCATGCAACGATAAATGGGGAGAGCCTGCACCACAGACTTGAGTAACTGAACACGACCAGCAAAGGATAGCCACCTATGCGTCCAATGATTCACTCTCGCACGAAATTTATCCAGAAGATTTTTCCAAGAACCCCTGGGCATCCTTCCCACCAAAATAGGAATACCAAGGTAGGTCAAAGGGATGGCTCCAATTTGAAATCTCAATATATATGCAATCCGCCTCTGAATGGGCTCAGAAGTATTGAAGAAGAGTATGGAGGACTTATCCTCATTAATCAGTTGTCCCGAAGCAACAAGATAAACATCTAACACCCTGCGAAGATTTGAAGCCTCTCTAATAGTAGCCAAACCCATAAGAGCAGTGTCATCCACAAACTGTAAATGAGACTGCGGAGGCAAATCCCCTCCCCACCTCCATCCCTGAATGAGACCCAACTCCACATTCCTTCTCAACAAGTGTCCAAGACCTTCAACAAGGAAAAGAAATAAATAAGGAGAGAGGGGGTCTCCCTGATGCAAACCGTGAGAGGCACTGAAGAGCTCAGAATGCTCCCCATTGATAAGAATAGAGAATGAGGTCGAGGTGACACAACTCATAACCCATTGAATCCAATCGTCCCCAAACCCAAAAGCACCAAGCACCTTTCGAATGAAGGACCACTGAACTCTATCATAAGCCTTAGCCATATCCAGCTTGATGAACATCGCCTTATCTTTGGAGATAGCCATAGAGTGAATGGTCTCAGTTGCAATAACCACCCCATCCAGAATTTGCCTTCCCGCCACAAAAACACTCTGTTCCTTAGAGATAAGCATAGTAAGCCACTTTTTTAGCCTATCAATAATCAATTTAGAGATAATTTTATAAATCACATTGCACAAAGAAATAGGGCGAAATTGAGTTAACTTATTTGCCCCCTCACACTTGGGGATGAGAGCAAGAAAAGTAGAATTCAGAGCACGCAACATCTGCTTATTTTTCTGTGACTCTTGAATGACTGCCAATAAGTCCATCTTGATAATATCCCAGAATTCCTGAAAAAATTCAATAGGGAAGCCATCAGGGCCAGGAGCTTTCCCTTTCTTCATCTGGAACACAATCCCCTCCAACTCTTCCAATGAAATGTCACCCATAAGGTGCACCTGCATCTCCCTAGAAACCACAGGTGGACTACATGAAAGAACCTAAGCTTCCTCAGGCGATCTCCCCTGCGAGTCTTCCCTGAATAATGAAGCAAAAAACTACACAGCCTCACTCAAGATTTCTTGAAAAGAGGAAAGATTCTCCCCCCTATCATTTACCAGAACTGAGATATAATTGCCATGTCTCTTGGCTTTCACCGAATTGAAGAAGAAAGTAGTATTCCTATCACCCTCCTGCAGCCACTCGATCTGAGCCTTTTGTTTCCAAAAAACTTCCTCCCGCAGCTCACACTCCTCCAACACCTTCAAAGACCTAGCCTCCTCCCAAAGCAAATCTTCAATTACTCCATCCTCCTTGATCAATCTCGTAATACTATCCAACTCAGCCTGAGCAACACTCTTATCATAGAAAATGTTCCCAAAGTACCAACGGTTCCAGCGTTTAAGCTGGTACTTCACAAATTGCAATAACTTAGCAAAGGTATACATTGCCGTACCATAAGAAGGTCTACCAAACCTCCACCAATCAGCGACATGGCCATGCAAAGAGGGGTCACGCAACCACATAAGCTAAAACTTGAACGAAGGAGACCGAATCATGTGAGCAGGAGTAATGGAAAGCTTGATCTGAGCCCCTCCAATCTAGAATTTCAGAGTTAGTGGACCACCGACCACCAACCCAGAAACAGGAAACCAGAAAATGATCCAGACGCTCAGCAATGCAACTCTCCCCAACCCTTCGATTGTTCCACGTAAACTGACCATTGGTGGGCTTGATGTCAACAAGATGCAAAGCCGCAATATTATCTTGAAGAAGCAGCGCAGAAGCCTCCAATCTGGCAATACCACCCCACTTCTTAGCGAGCTCAGAAATGGCATTAAAATCTCCAGCCACAATCCACGGAAGGTAAGGTGCCATGCTACGAACAAACTTGATATGGGACCACAAAAGCTGCTTACCCTGAATCTCAACAGGCGCATAGATATTAGAGAAGAGTATAGACTCCCCAGTCTCAAAACAAGAGGCACTCATAGATAAAGAAGACTTAAAAAACATCCACCAAAGAGGGCGAATCTTGCGAGGGTTCCATAGACAAGCCACTCCTCCAGCCGATCCAAGAGCCCCAATACACTGGCACTCGCCACTTCCCCATAGCTTAGGCATCAACCCCATCATACACTCAACTGATAACTTGGTCTCCTGAAGGAATAGAACATTAGGAGAATGACTTCTAATCAAAGCACAAACAACTTTTTGTCTAGGGCCACTGTTCAAGCCCCTTACATTCCAAGACAAAACAATCATTTCAAGGGACATGAGAAATGAGAATCCAAGGTCTTAACGGACCCTGACTCCACCAAAGTCTCCCCTATTAATTTAATCCTTTCCACATCCTTTTTTCTACCAAGCTTGGAGGATTTCTCCCCCACCCCTTTTTTTGGGTCCTTTTGAAGGAGACCCATCTGAGAAGGAGACTTGCTATTCTTAACCATTTCAGAACCCACTTTCCCCACCAGAGAAGATCCATCCCCCACACCCTTCTTCCCTGCAACCGTAGGAACTGACTCCAACCTAGCCTCCATTTGAAGATCAGTTTCCATTTGCAAAGTACCTGCATCCTGCGTAACCTGAGTAGCTTCAGACAAAAGACCCTCCTACTCAGAAACCAACACATCCTGATTTAGATTCACCAAGCCTGGGTTCATTTCCTATTGGTTGAGATCATCTAAAATCTCAAATCTATTGAAAGTGTCTTCATCCTGTCTTTCCATCAAAGTCCTCTTCTGACCTCAGTTCCTGTGATGAGTCTTGATAGGAACATAGCCATCAACACCAACCACTTCACTCAGAATGGGATCCTTCCCCTTGTCATCCTTGGGGGGTTGCGAGGGAACTGAGAAGATTGGGGTTCTGAAGGCCTAGCCCTTAGACATCGTCGAAGCAGGTGACCATATTCATGACAAAGGTGACAGCGAAAAGGAAGAGTCTCGTAATCCAATTGCTGCAACCACGAATAAGGACCTGCACACATATCCACAGAATCTAGTAATGGCTTACTTAAATCAATTTCAACACAAATACGAGCAAAAGTCATCACATTTTTAACCTGAGTCTGTTGCGCAGAGCCAACCGGTTTACCAAGCATCGAGACCAACAGGTGCAAAACATCATCCTGCCAACACTCCATAGGAAAACGAGGGAGCCGAACCCACACCGGAATGCGAGTTGGAATTGCCTCAGAAGGATCGAACCCCGCATGCCAAGGTTTAATAAATAACCCGATCTGGTTGTAAAAATAAGGGCCTCCTTCAAAGACCCTAATACGATCCGCTATGCAGTTAAAAGTTACCATAAAATAGTTATTTTCTAGCAACATGAGCTCCATCTCGCCCTCCGACATCCAGGTCCGTTGGGCCCATGACTCTAGGAATTAGAGCGAAATACGCATCCCCATAAACTTGCACAATAAAGAGTGACCCGAGTAATAATCAATGTCTTCCACAATCATCTCCAGCGGGATGACCAGCTTCGGCCTCTCTTTACAACGTTCCAAACACCCATTGATCTTCGTAATGCGTGACCCACTAGACGGTCCCGTTCTGCCAGCTCCCGAATCAAGAGAAAATAAATTATTTTCAAAAATCTTCGCACCCTGGGAAGACATCTTGGCACCAACTGCTGAGCGATAATCCATTGAGGGCAAAACCCCCAACGATTCACCAAGAGCCATTAAAATTGAGGGGCCCAAGACGGGCACACAACCCAAAGCTCCACGGCTCGGAGTGGGGATAACAACCCCACTCACCAATCACACTCCACTCAAAACAAGAGAAGGGCAGCGAAAAAAGCTAAACCCCACCCCTGAGAGGAACACCTACGCAGCCCGAAGGATGGGGCCACCCTGCACACGGGAACCCTAAAAGCCCTCCCACGCACAACTCCACCCCACAGCAAGTTCGAGCCCACACCACAGCCGCAGCCCCACGCGCGAGACCAGAAGAAACAGGGAAAAGAGACCCCTACGCAAGAAGTAGTCACCGCCAAAGAGAAGAAAGGAGCCACCACGGGAAAGATTACAGTAAGAATGCAAGCACCGCCCCCAAACGACACCAAAAACCCACCCCTCAGCGCATAGAACAAACCAGAAGCAATCACGGGCTAGGGCTTGGGTGCCCTGGCTTGGCCCAAGGTTGCAGACGCCGTCGCCATCTCGAAAATCTTTTCTCCAAATGATATTTTTATTAATGTAATATATTTTATTCAAATTCATTAACTTAATTAGAATAATTAAATTAATTAAAAAAAATACGAGACCACAAGGAAAATGGATTAATTTCTATTGTTCAGTTAAAGACTTAATTTCATAATTCATTAATGTCGACTTCTGTGTTAGCCACCATTAACATTGCAATTAATATTTCCTCTGCCATGCATGGATGCCATCTCCACTTCAGACTATTAAAACAAAATCACGGGTTCATGTCTACATTGGCTAACATGCTATGTATGTATGTATGTATGTATGTATGTATGTATGTATGTATGTATGTGTATGTATGTATGTATGTATGTATGTATGTATGTATGTATGTATGCATATATATACATACATATATACATACATACATACATACATATATATACATACATACATATATATACACATGTATACATACACATATATTTATGTATACATATAAATGTGTGTATATGTATGTATATATATGTATAAGTATATATATAGATACATGTATATATGTGCTTATATATATGTATATATATAGGTGTATATACATACATATATATATGTGTTATATATGTATGTATATATGTATATGTATGTATGCATATAAATTTATGTGTATGTGTATGTATATATATAAGTATATACACACATATGTACATGTGTATATGTGTATGTATATATATCTATATGTACGTATATGTATGTATGTATGTATATATATGTATGTGTGTGTGTGTGTATATATGCATGTATATGTATATACATGTATGCATATATATATGTGTGTGTGTGTGCATAAATGGGCGAAGGCATGTGTGTATTATTTATGCATACTTGCATGAAGCAAATACTGAATAGTGTTAGTCCTTGGAGCAAAGTTACTATATAGAAGGCAGTTTTGGAAGTTGTTAGATAAAATTGCTGCACAAAGTATATTGTATATAACCACATGTTAGATACACGTGTGATGTTCAGGGCCCATTTATTTAGAGACATGGCATAGTGTGTTTTGCAGTGGTCTTTGCCAAATGTTTATTGTTTCACATCTTCTCTTCATTGAAGACATGGATCTACTACTACAACAATGTGAAAAGGTATGTTCTAAACCAATTTATGCATTTGTGGATTCTATGACTTGAGATCTAAAAGGAAGAGAACATAATGATTGTTCTAATAGCTTTAACAATTACATCGACACCAAGTATGTACAATACCTCATTTCAAAAAATTCAAATCAATTGTATGTGCTCCCAGCTTAGCTTTTGCTACGATGCCATTCCCTTCATAGGTTTTTGGAATTCTGCTGCACATTCCTTTTTCCAATAGATGATGCATCACTTTTACATATTTTAATTTATTTTATCTTTGGTTCATATTTTGTTTTGCTTTCTAAAGACAATGTGTCTGTTGGGTCACTATTCTATTAGTGTGTCAGTCTATGTTCACATGACTCATAGTCATCATGGTCTCTTATATCATGGTGCATAGCACTAAGTGTCACGACAAAATAAAGGTGGCTACTTGCACATGAAGTCTCTATGACAACATGTTTTACCTATCTATTCCATTTTTTTCCTTGCCATTTATCCATCATCATGTGTCATTTAGTTGGATTGTCATCTTTGGGAGCTTTCATCATCATAGACGTACATTCATGCACATCAAATCTAATCATCCTAGTGGCATGAATCAACATGATCAATCATTAATAAATCATTTAGTTATATATTATTGATATTCATATCATCTAAAGTCGCTTTCTCTTGTGTCTTTTCAACATACCAATTAGGTTCTATTTCACTCAACAATTCTCTTGAAGAGGCATCAATTACATCACAATTGCTAACTAATTGATGCAATTTGCCATTCAAGCTTCGTTTCAATCTACCCTACCTTTAATTCTTCTTTCACACAACACCAGTTAGTTGCATTGTATCAAAGACGAAGAAAATATAAAGAACTAAAATATTGCCTAGGACTATTCATGACTTAATCCCCAATTGATCAACTTCATCATCTATAGTTGAATGCATCGACTGGTCCTAATTAGTCTAGGACATATGACTGTCATCTAAAGTCCATAACTTAATTAAATGTTTAATTAACCAGCCTTTTCCATTTTACATTTATAGTTATAGGGCATATTCATTGATACATAACTGATTGGTCTCAATTTGTTCTATACAAAGAATCAATATTGTAATAGCTCAACTATGGCATACTGAAATGTATATGGAATAAATATATATCTTTAATCTGCCTTGGCCTTACTGTAAACATGTAAATAAAATCATGGTTAAATCCATTAAATGGAAATAAGTTAAAATATTTTAAAATTGAAAAAGAGAATCAAAAATCCATAGAGATTAGTGTAGACTAATTCAAAAGCATGTATACATGTAAGCATATGTTAACTTTCTATGTTCAAGTGGCAATGGATGTATAGAAATACATCTAAACAAATATGCATGTAGCATGGGTAGAAATAAATGTGAATGGTAGCATTGATTTTTACTTAAATTATTCAATAATAAATTACAACTTGATATGGCTTTAGAATTTCTTAATTTTAGGAAAAAAATAAATATTGACAACTAAATATATTGATCAAAAAACTTTAAACTACTATATTCTTTGTATGGTTGATTAGGTTGATAAATTGCCCTCTAGGTATATTGCAATGTTATTTGCTTTTCCAGGACTAACACTTCTATTTAATGTATTAGAGCATATGTTTGTAATCTCATCTTTGAACTAGTTTTGTGGCTGATCGCATATCTTATTCCTACCACCATGGTACATTAGCTTATGTGCCTTATTACACTCCTTGGTTTTGCACTCAAATTTTGATTCAGATATTGATGATATTTTGTATTGCCACTAATGTGCACAACTATCTCTTATAGGATGTGTATGTTGTAACTTGAGGATTTGCATCTGTGACAATATCCACTAATGAGAAAGTAGAAATAAGCATTGAAAAGTTCAACTAGTATGTGAGTAACATTTTTATTATTTTAAGTTATAGATTAAGTTTTAAATGTTTCCAAAATCATATGAAGTATGGAGACTAAGATTGTGTTATCGACATATGCTTGTTGCATGTTATCTGATGAAGTTGATGCAATCTATGTGAAGTGTGATAGACATTCTTTCAACTTTTATTTTAATGTTTCCTGGGTGTTGGCGAGTAATGATGGATGCAAGAGACAATGTTTTACCTCATTTGGCAATTGTTGCTGCTTTTGGCCTCATAGTTATGACAATGTTCTATATTATGGAACATATTTCTCATGCTCACATGGATGTAGCCGTTGGTGTTGCTTGCTCAACTGTTGGAAAACTCCGTCTGAAATAGGTACCTAAAATCATAGACACCAAAAACCTATTTGGTTAAAGTGATTTTTGAGTTTAGTAGCTACTTCTTGTCACATCCCGTTTAATTAGCTTATCTTAATCACTCAAATTGTGGCATTAGTTGTTTAATAACAAGTGATCATGAAGATAATTTGATTACATTCATTGTTACTTGAAGGGTAATTAAGAAAAATGATTATAACAGTGACAGTTAATTATGCATTCTAGTTTATAAGTGCATCATGGATTGTTGACATTTTTCTATATTGGAGAGAGAGTATCATTGGGGAAAAGGTTCTAGCCGGTGAGGGCAACTTGTCGTGATGGAATTACACACACACACACTTAGAGTCATGTAGCTAAGTTACATAAAATAAGTGTATATATGTGTTCTTACCTGCATATAATTGCTGAAGGATGAAACCTAGAGAGTTCATGTCAGTATTGGGTCATGAGCCAAACTTAGTGCAAGAGTACGCTACTTGATGATTCTCTTGACCAAGGGTGATAATTGAATTACATGAGAGTAAAATCTCATATTATATAAAATTAGGCTATTTGAATTATTTGGAGAGCTCGTGTCGACGATTGGTTAGGAGCCAAACTTAACACAAAAGTGTGTTACTTGTTGATAGTTATTGTATTTTGAATTCCATCAAAATGGACTAAACTAAATAGGAGTTTGTATGAAAATATAGATAATATTTTTTTTCTTTTATTAAATTATTATTATAATAAAAAGAGTAATAAATAATATTGTATTTTAATATTAATATTGATACTATTATTACGCTAAGGATTCTTATTTTATTTTAAATAAAATAAAATAAAGATTAAAATTAAAAAAAAAGGAGGAATAATATAAAAGTTTAAACAAGGGGAAAGAAATAAAATAAAATAAAATAAATAGGAGTAAGCTCAAAGGCTTCTCCTTTCCCTACGTGTCTTGCAAATGTCCCCACAAAGTGCACGTGTAAGAGGCATGGCAAGTTGCTGGCAAAGGTTGTGAAAGCAGGCTTACGCCTGGCAATTGCATTTGCTCAAATATTCTCTAAGGACTTTAGGAAAAAGAAAAAAAAAACAAATCAAATAGCCTCCACTCGTACTTGGTTGATGTTTCTAGAAATTTGCATAAAGGTGTAAACGTGGAGGATGCTGGTAGAAGTTGGAGAAAAAGAGGCATACACTTGGCAGTTGCATTTGATTAAAAATTTCAAAGGATTCTTTTTAAGAAAGAGGGAGAGTTACAGAGAGAATTTCTCAGCATGCTAGGCCTGAGTTAGGAATCATATTTGTGTTCACCTGGGAAGATAAAAGACAACCACATTATCAGAGATCTTGTTAGAAGTTGAAGCCTATGATTGAGAGTGTTTCAGATATATTATTGTAGACAAGCATGATACTCAGTATTTGGACATGGAGACTTGTTCAAGAAACCTCCTTCCCTTCACCTTTCCCAACTTAGAGCAGAGGTACTTGGCTTTTTGAGGTAATTCTTTGTAAGTATAGAAATTTCAGGGCTCTAGGAAAATTCACCATCAGTAATTCACTGATGGAAAATTCACCGTCAACAATTCATCGTGGGAAAATTCACCGACACCAGCAATTCACCGCCATGGAAAATTAACCACCAAAAATTCATGCAATTAATTTTTCATGTGGTGAATTGTTGGCGGTGAATTTTCCGTCAGTGAATTGCTGGCGGTGAATTTGCCGTATGCCAAATTTCAGCTTTTCTTATGCTGTTGTAAGATAACTTATCATTTATGGTCATAATTTTGTTGTGTGTATTTATAATATGGTTGTTAGGTTGGTTCCCATGAGGATCAAATCCTTACACAAGCTGAATTATGAAAGGGTCGCGGTGAATTTTCCATCGGTGAATTGCTGGCGGTGAATTTGCCGTATGCCAAATTTCAGCTCTTCTTATGCTGTTGTAAGATAACTCGATCATTTATGGTCATAATTTTGTTGTGTGTATTTATAATATGGTTGTTAGGTTGGTTCCCATGAGGATCAAATCCTTACACAAGCTGAATTATGAAAGGATCTTGATAAAATAAGTTGAATTCATCCAAATTTGCATGGATTGGAAGTAGGAAGAATTCGAATGATAAAAACAACCACATGGAAAGAGTACATCAAAACCTTGACAAATCTAAAAAAAAAAAAAACTATACAACCAAATGACCAAATATAGATATAGTTTATATATGCCATATATCTCATTATCAGATGATATACCACCATAGATTATGATCATTTAAACAAGCAGGAACTTCATATTTTTTTTCCTTTCATTGTATCATAGTTTATAAACCTCGAAAGCTGAAGTCTGTAACTGATTATTAAATAGTTCCCAGCATTCCAAATGGTTATGCCAAACAACAAATAAAATAAAATGACAAACTGAAATTACATAGCTTGAGTAATGGAGGAAGAATCAAGTTTTAGGGCTTGATTTCTATTGGTAGTATAATGATTCTTCTTGGGTGAATAATACAGGTACCCTACTGCTTATTCCTCCATAAATGTTTCCCTCATACTATTCTAAAAATCTGAGTCCATATGCAAATGATGTCCTTAGTTGGCTGAGAGCATTGTCTTCCTCCATTTGATTTATTTTGTTGTTTTCCCTTATGTAGACCTTTAATGATAATGACAGTGGAGTCAAAATCTGTAGGATAATGTTGGTTCCTCGTGTTATTTCTCCACATAGTTAATCCGATCCTTGTTGGTATAGGTTTTATTGCATAATTCTTTCAATTATATGAACCCTTAATTCTTGTAGAAGACCATCCAAAGTTTTCATGAATATAACCACTATTTTGCTATCCAATTAGTTGGTCGCTTACAAAAGGATTTAAATAACAAAAATTATAAGATTATCAAGTGGGCAAACTGCTGTTTGAGTAAATAGTGAGTTATAGTGCAGATAAAACTGCTCTTAAGTGGTTGGGATTCATGGAAAACCACTTCTGGGTTTTGTTCTCCATCCTTCCACCTTTCCGGAACATATCAAAGTTTTAAATTTGACTTGAAAATGTGGAAGATATGGTGGTTTAAGCACTGTCCTGTTTTGTCCCAATCAGCAAATTGGAAATTGCTAAGTAGTATATGATGAAAACACATGATTCCAATGGATATTATCATTATATGCAAAGGTATTATCATGGAATGGACTGAGTTTATCAATTTGTATTATCCCTTTATTGATTCTAGAAGGATTCTAGATTGGGGAAACAGCAACGGAGGAGAAAGACCTCTTGTCCCTAAATCCACTTATTTTGAATAGAATCAATAAATTTGATAGCATTGAAGATCGTATTGCTTGGTGGAATGATCCCTAAACATCATTAGTTTGAGATATATACTATTTAAGCTAAAATTTAAGAGATTAGAAGTTAGTTATGGGCTTGCTTGTTGGTATTGCTTATCCATATTTTGAATATATGGTTGTCATAGTGAGTTATATTCTCTTTCACATAAATATGTTCATTGGAATTTAGTGCATTAGATATATGTTGCATGGACATATAAGTATGCTATCTTGACAGTGTTCACGTAGTGAACTAGATTCCATCATGCATGTTGCCTCATATTGCTAGATCCTTGTGATGGGTCGGGCTTCTCCAAGTAGGCTAGCACGGGGAAGCTAATGCTTCATGGTAGGGTGGATATCACCTTGATGATACTCTCTCTCTTCTGCATAAAATTATAAATAAAGGAAATAGAGAAGGGTTTGTAATGCAAGTGTTCATCTATTCACATATTTTTATTTATTGTCCTTTACAATTTCAATTTTCTATGGAAGAGCATGCATATTGTAATTAATTTTATTGTGTATGTCATCAATTAGTTTTTAAGTGTGTGTATCTGTACATCTACATACAAAATGCTTGAGTTTTAAAGTTACATCAAGTATTGTAAATAGACTCATTCTCTTTCCATTTTAAGTTAAATAAGTAAATGGTATAGATTAAATAATGCTTGAATGGTGATACATTGTTTATTTTGAGTCTTATTTATTCAGTTGAGTAAATTTGTCATCTACAACATGATAGCTTTGAATTGTTATGAGAGAGCATGGCAATTATAATTATGATTGGTTGCATATGTTATTAATCTAATTTCTGTAACTTATTATGATTCAAATTTTATACTTATGCCAAGATATTGTAAATAGATTTGTGATAATGATATGATAATGGTAATAGTCATAATCATTTTACATTTTAGAAGAAAAAAATTTAATTGTTTGTTTAACTACTTTAGATTGATCTACAGTAGCTTCATGTTATTCGTTGATTTACATATTTTATTAGTGATTAATTGAGAGGTTGTTACACTTCTATTGATTGTGATGTAGCAGTAAGCTAGTGCTTCCATTATCAATGCACCTATCAATCTTAATATTAAATAAAATCTATGTAAAGATGCATTCCAATTTCCAATTGGGCATGTTAATTACTATCAACAATGCAACCTACCCACCACAGGTGTTCACAGTGAAAATATGTCTAAAGCAACACGACATTAGAAGTGGATGAAATTTTTCTGTTTCTTCGGCTTGATGATAATTTGCAATTTAGAAAATAGAAAACAATGGCCAAAATATTTGGTGCCAGTGCGAAAATTGCAAAAGAAAGAGCTAAGATTCAATTTAAACAATGAAAATAGACATTTTGAATAGAAGTGTTATCCGTTCAAGATATGCACGAGGTCCATGCATCAAGACATACACGATACATGACATATATCTTGAATACATAGACATCTTTCAATGTCACAGACAAGAATCCTTTGGGTGACAGCTGTAAAAATTAGTACCATAATCCATTGATGACAACCACACTTGAATCTGATGACAATAAATGAAAATTAGATCTAAATATATGCAAAATATGTTCACACACACAAGGCACGTGAACTGCTATTAACAATGCCATCATGTGTTCACAAAAAAACTTGCAATGAATACATGTGTATAGGAACAAAATGTTAGGAATTGATGAATTTTTTTATTCACTGTTCCGAAGAATAATTTTCAATTGGGGAAATACAAAACCAAAATCAAAATATAAACAAGCAATGAGAAAAATGCAAAAAATAGACCAAAATTCATTTTAATAGTTTCAAATAGACATCTTCAGCAGAAGTCTTGTTTCTTGAAGATATGCATGATGTCCATGGATCAAAAAATACATCAATCATGAGGTATATCTTGAGCAGATAGACATGTTTCAATGACTATTGTTGTTTCATGGAAACACTATTAATTTGGATTGAATGGGAAAATTGCAAAAAAAAAAGGCCAAACTCCCTTTCAATAAAATAATGCCACAAACCATAGGATAAACATTAGTGGGATGATTTTCGATCAATGCATAATAGGCAATATCGCACAAAAAGCATTAGTCTTTGCATCAATAATTGTTACAAACATCATGAGAAAATTATGAAAAACCTTTCTAAGATGCTAAACATGGCAAAGACAACACAAGTGCTTTAAAATGATGCAAAGATATTTGTTATAGTATGCATACCAATAGGATAGTTATGAATCCTCTCAACAGACATAGATTTTACATTGACATATTTTGTAGCTAATTAGACCTAATTTTCATTTGATAGATTTAAGTGCAGTTGACATTCATGTGTGATGGAGAAAAGATTAGTTGTATTGTTATTGATGGCTAATAGAGAAGTCGACATTAATGGATTATGGTGTTAAGTCTTTAACTGACCAACAAAGATTAACCCATAAAAGCAGTCAAAGATAGGGAGCAACAAAGATATACAAATCCATGAAATATGTCTGGTCACAACAAAATATTACTAATTGATGGAATAATTTTATATCGAGACATTTTGCACTTATTTATACCTCATTCTCATTTTCATTTAATAGATTGAAGTACAGTTGGCATGTGTGCGTGTAGAAAAAAACACTACTTCCATTCTTCAGTGAAATGAAGAGAAAATATACAAAATTATGAATGTAACCTCATTGAAGAACTGGATGTTCCTAACAAAAAAACATTGCATATTGATGAAATATAACAAATTTTACACTAGAAAATTTTGCACTTACCTAGATCTGATTTTCATTTGATAGATTGAACACCTAACATGCATGCATAGAAGATAAAATATTATTTGCATTGCTAGTGGTGGTCAGCAAAGAACTTGGCATTTATGAATTATGGTGTTAAGTATTTAACTGAACAAGAGACATCAACCCATAAAAAGCATTCAATGATAATGAAGAACAGTGATTAACCCATTAGAGGGACATAAAAGAAATATGAAATAGTGTAAAAGATATAGCAACTTTCAAATGCATTGTTTGTTGCTTCCAACACGATAGATATAGACCCTCTCAACAAACATAGCCTTCACCCTCATCAAACAATTTGAGCAAATGAATAAATAGCACAAAAAAGATAGCGTAAAAGATTTAGGAAATTACAATGCCTCCTTTTTTTACAGATTTCACCGCCATCGAATAATCTCTACAAATGAATAAACAATGCATATAATATTTTTTCTAAACAATCTTAAAACTTGACACCATAATACATTAATGGTGGTTGCACTTCATTCTATTGATAATAAAGTGAAAATGAGGGACTAGCAAATGCTAAATGTCCTTGTTAAAATGCCATGCATTGACAGAAGCACTCGGTGTCAAGACATGACTATATCAAAGAACATTACAAAGCCATAAAATATTTGCAATAGCAACAAAACATTACCAATTGATGAAATGATTTTATATGGAGACATTTTGTACTTATGCAGACCTAATTTTTATTTTCATTTAATAGATTGAAGTGCACTTGGCATGCATGTGTGCAGAGAAAAGATTAGTTCCATTCTTGATCGTGGCCAACAAAGAAGTCAACATTAATGAAGTATGGTGTTAGGTCTTTAACTCAATAACAAAGACTAACCCATAAAAGCACTCAAAGATAGGGAAGAGTATACATTAACCCATAAAATGCAGAGAACAACAAACAATAGACATTAACCCATAAAATAAAGAGATGTAAAAAACTATAAAATGACATTGTAAAAGATATAGGAACTTACAAATGCCTCATTTTTTGCTTCCAATACGATAGACATAAACTCTCTCAACAGACACAGATTTCACCCTCTCAATCATTTTTTACATTTATGCAAAGGTTTGATCTCTATTGTTCCTTATCGATGAGTGTTTTATGGATTAATCTATGTCTTTGCAATTTCCTCGCTTTTGATATTTCGGTCGTGGTTTTGTATTTTTTCAATCCAAATTAATTGTGCGTTCATGAAACAGTCAGACATTGAATGGTGTGTATCTGTTCAAGATATGTCTGATCTACTATTCATGTTTTGATGCATGTACATCATGCATGTAATTTGAGCGAATGAATAAACAACACAAATAATCCTTTGCTTGAAAGAGTTAAAAATTCACACCATAAGCCATTAATGACGCCTACACTTCAATCTATTTACAATAAATTCAAATGTGCTAATAGTAAATGTGCAATGTCCTCGTTAAAACACCACACATCAACAGAAACACTGGGTGTGAAGACACGACTATATCAAAGAACATTACAAAGCCATGGAATATTTCTACTAGCAACAAAACATTAGGAATTCGTTAAATTAATTAGAATAATTAAAATTATTAAAAAAAACACAAAACCTCTAGGAAAATCATGACAATCAATGACAAAATTGCAAAGAAGAGGCCAAAATTTCCTTTTAATAAAATAATCCCAGAAACATTAGCATCACAAAAATTTAAAATTGTCAGCATGATTCCCAATGAACGCATTAATAGGCATGGGAAAAGCAAGAAAATGCCAACAAAAAATGAGCAAGTTGGAAAAAAAAAGAGGCCAAAATACCCTATTGATAAAATGATTCCACAAAATATAACGAGTATCTCATAGTTGTGCAGAAAATTGCGATACACTTATTTATTGCTAATGTTTTGTTGCTATACACATTCCTTGACTACAAATGTTTCTATGGATAGGTGGTGTTGTTCATAGTATTTCACATGCCTTATCTTAAACTCATGCTAATGTTGGGTGTTGGAAATTGAAATGCATTGTTACACAAATTTTCTATTTATTATTGAGATTGATAGGTGCCTTGTTGTTCTCAGGTGGTGGTTGTTTCTTGGATCATCTACTACATGTGTGAATACATAGCAGATGAACTTTATGAGGTGTTGTGTTCTAAATTTACAAGTGGACTCTATTTTTAATTCCTATTTTATACAATCGCAGCCTATTTTTTATGCAAGAAAACCATTATGGTTAAACATAAAAGACCTACTAGATTACAACTATAGTCATGCATCAAGTCTATTTTCCTATGTTATTCCTTGCAATTATAGCCTTTTTCTACTTTTTTCTTCTCTTGCTTTTGTCCAGGTCCTTAGGAAAACACTTGATAACAATGGGTCTTTATGTAATTGTGATAGTGTTGTCATTCATGGGAAAAGCCCAAATGCTTATTCAGTTGCATTGGAGGAAGGTAAGCTCTAGTTACTATTAGTAAAACTGAGTCTTAAACCATATTTTCTATAGATCTAAATCACAAAACAATAAGCATTAGAGTTTTAGAATCGTAACCAATGTATTGCTTTTTGCTTTATCCATTATTATTATCTTTTGCTTGTATATTATTACAGTGTCATTCATCAAAGATATTTTATACAGTTGGAAATTACATATGTCAATCAATATTTCACTTATATTTCCAATTATACATAAAAGGACTCCATCATTTGCTTCCAATTACTTGTAATGCACTCTATTTTGGTATAGGGATCAAGTGCGATAGAGAAAAAACCTTTGACAGGATGGTGTTCATGGACACAAAGTGGAGCCTATAGAAATTGGCTAGCCTCACAAAATCATAAGCGTCTATGATTATTTAGGCATTGATGCTGGTCACAGCTGCTTTGTTCTAGTTAATACTGATCAATGACCAAAGTCCATATTAGAAAGATTTGCTTATGTTTTTAATCCTAGCAAGGGAAACTATAATTTTGCAAACACAATTTTGTTGCAAGAATTTGGTAGTTCATAGTTTCCATGGACCTTGGTGGAATTGCCTTGGACATTGCAAAATTGTTGCTCCTTAGGAATTGAGAAAGCAAAATTTTCTTACATATTGCACTTCATAGTTTCACTTGCAACAACACATAGATATACCATAATATCCTTTTTTTTGACATTGTACATTGTCGTTTGATTCCTTGGACCAAACGAAAAAAGCATAAAACACTTTTACTCGACAAAGTTTCTACTATTTATAGATTCATAAAGCAAAATTTACTCACAAATTCCAAGGTTACAATTGCATTAATACATATATGTATGTATATATATATATATATATATGTATGTATGTATGTATGTATGTATGTATGTATGTATGTACATGCCTATATATATATATATGCATATGCCTGTATGTACACATATATGTATCTAAGGTGAAACCATAGATGGATTTCAAAACTATAACAAGAATAATACCAAAATTGATCAATTTATTTGCTTTTGCTCAACTTATTTGCTTTTCCTTGATTCATTCCTATTGCTGAATTTATCTTCTTCCTTTTTTCAAGGGTTTGGACAACATAGGATTTCCAATTTCATAATATCGTCACATATTTTGTATTGTTGTTGATCAATGTGAGTAATAGATTACCATCCTTGTTTCTCTTTTGCCTATTTTCAAATATCCACTACCTTGCTTAGTTTTTCTAGAACAAGTCTCATTTTAGTAGCATGAATTGATATTAAGAGTTTGTTCTTTCCTTCTACGCTTTTTAGTGTATAGTAGTGAACCATAGGCTATAGTTGCAAATTTTGCATTGTTGTTGATTGTGATGAGTAATTGACTGTTCAATTCTTCTTTCTATGTATTCATCATTTTAAGCTTCACACATAGTTTTATAGTAATTACTGTACTAAATAGCATCAATACAATTTGTATTTCTTGTCCTTCAACATGAAATCTGACAACATTCTTACAAACAATCATCTTAAAAGATAAAAACTGTCACAATAGCCAACTGTAGTAGAAACCTACAAATCAAGTGCAAATGCACCTTTCACGTCAATCAATGAAGCTCTCCACTATGCACATTATTTTTGAATTGACTCATTCAATTATAAAGTTGGTGATTGCTTATGTGACATAGTGCATGTTTTACTTCATTACCGTTATACATCGAAAGAGCTACGCAATGGTATTGTGGACAATTTCTTGTATTGCCTTCACAACCACTTCCCTATAGCTTTAGGCTCCTATGATACTAATTTTCACTCAACATTGCTAATGAAATTGCATAATATACATGACAATAACACATATCTATGAAGAATGAGGGTTTCAGCCACAAAGATTAACGATAGAGGTGAAAATGGGCTTTGAGGTGACATATTCTATCTAAAATGGCTAGCATACTAGCTAAGCATACCAATATGCATTTGGTCTTTAACATACAAAACAATGTACTCGCATTTCAACAAGGATGAATGTAATTCTGCAATATCAATTCTTTTCCATGATACAATTTTTGATGTTGGCCACTATGAGCCTATGTTTTCATGGCTAAATACATACAATTACATCCAACAACATTTGCAAATCACATATTGCAACTTGAACAACACTTGGAAAACAATAACAAATGTGTTTGATACACTTGGACTTTGTAGAGTGGCTACATTTGCTACTACATGTGGTTTAATCATGTTTGTTGCTATAGCTTTTTTGCTTGTTGAACAATTTGATCCAGTTGCTTTGCGATTATTTATGACGCAGTCATTGGCCAATGCATTTAGTTGAAAAAAAATATGCATTGGCTTGTTTTGACGCTTTCAATCAATCTAGCATAGGAAGCAACAATTGTCTATTGCAAATACAATCATTGGTTTCCAAGATTAGAATGCCATATGCACAAAGTGGCCTTGAAGGATTTGAATTTTGTGTACTATGGTTGTCCCACATGTTTGCTGCAAGAATACACATATGGAAAGCATCTTCGTATCCTCAGGCCAAAACATACTCTAATTTCATGAATCCTAAGAAAAATCTAAACTTAATTTGCTTTGCAAATAGCTCAGGACATTGTCATTATGAACCACTTGAACAAAAACAACGATTGACTCACAACATCCATATCAATGATCAAATTTGTATTCAACATATGACAAGCACTTCTGAATTAAAAATAACAAACAATGTAATTAGTCCTCATAAAAAACAAACAACTACAACAATACATACACCAACTGAAACAAAATCAAAATCACATGAGACATTACGTTGCCTAAAAGCGAAAATCCGCAATGTGTAAGTGTCTCATGCAAATGTGTTGTAGACTACAAAATATACTTATGTCCTATTCACTGCCAATCTCACAAGAGTAATTCAGTACTACAAAGCTACCCCAAAGCTAATTTTTCAGCAATCATTACATTCTTTAAAAAAACAAATGTGCAGTGCACAAACACATTATGATTTGCATATGCAAAGTAAAATTATTTTGTGATCATAGCCAAATCCAACGCAAAAACAATCATTAAGTTGTTTGAAAAAACAAATGTGGAGTGCAGAAAAGGCTTATGCTTTACCTTTTCCAAAATTGAAACTTAGGCCATATGCATGTTCTATGGTCCAAAAGACAAACACTACTTGTCAACCAACAAAAGCAAAACACATATGCACAAAAAACAATACAATCCAAAAATCTATTAACTCATACTTGCAAACAATAAATGACACACCCACTCAACCATGCTCTCTTTGCGACATGCTTCATTTCCATCACGACATTTGTAAAGTTTACGTTGCACTTGTAAAAGCTTTGTCCTTGATTTCTATTTAGATGGATGAAAAAAATATAGCAATAGGACACAACCCATTTACAAATAGTGTATAAAAGCAACATTAGATGGTAAGATCCCATATTTTTCCACGCCCTCAAGAATAAGATGAAATGCATAAATAGATTTTGTTCACTCTTTCACTACTCTAGAGGAAAGGCTTGTGTCTTTGTGCATAGCTTTTGCTCAAATCAAGCAACTAGGATATAAACGAGCACAATATGGCTTGCTTGGGACAATCATCAATGTTCTTGTAGATTTTGATAAAGTGCAACAAGCATTGCCTAGGAAACCAAATGAAACCACGACAATAGCAGTTATATTGAAGCAAAATCTAGAATATGATATTGCATACGTACAAGGCAATGTTAGACCTGCTATAGTTATGAATGCTTTAATTGCCCTATCCAAAACACCGTTGTACACAAAAGAGAACATATCTATAAATAGAGAATGACATGAATTGTTGGTAAAGAAGACAACACAAAAGCAAACAGATTGTGAAACAAAACCAAGTATGCAAGATGACACATCTGAAGTCGATGAAGAACCAATAACTAAATCAATTATACATTGGTTTAATGAAACACGATCAATCAAAGACCTTGACACAACAATCATTGAAATTGCACCATCATAAGGGTTTAAACCTTTTGGTGTTTTCCAGGACATGTATGTAGAGGAGAACTTTTCAACTTTGTTTTATGGTGTGGCTCGACCAAGTGACGTTACTAAAAAATTGGCATACCAGAAAATAGCAAAATGGGAGCTTATGCATAAAGACAATGACTTTGGAACACACATAACAAATATTTTTTTTAAAGCTATTAAAATTATTATTCACCAAGTATCCTCACTGGCATGGATTTGCATACGAAAAACTGAATTGAAAGGTGAAAAATTGCTTGCAAAAGATGTGTGCAATCCAACAAAGCTTGAAAAAATATTAAGATCTCCATTGGGCTATAGAACATTAAAAAGCATTCAGATCTCGCTAGATTATCTAGAAAACACTAAAAAAAACATATTTGCAATGATAAGAAAATTGTGACCTCCAACTTTTTTTGTAATATTAACAAGTGTTGAGCATTTATGGCAGCCATTGTGCAAAGCTTTGCACCAAATATCTATTTCGCAACAATCCAAGTCTAATGAAACTATAGAAGATAGGGACTTGGATTTTGAAATCATAAAGAATTCAATACTTTACAGTCATTATTGCAACCATAGGGTCAACACATTCTGGAAAATGATGCTAAAAAACAATGAGGTATGTGGCGAAGTCATGGACTATTCTTTTGTTACAGAATTCCAAAATCGAGGCAACGAGCATGTTCATTTTTTGTTATGGATAAAAATACACCTGTATATGGCAATTGCTCAAATAGTGAAATAGAAAGCTTTGTGGAAAAGTATGTTTCATGTGAATCATTGCTACTTGATACAAACCTTGCCAAAATGCAAACGCATTGTCATACAAGGAGTTGCAAGAAATACAAAAACTCAAGTTACAGATTCAGTTTCCCCTTGCCTCCAATGGGAAAAACAACAATTTTAGAACCGCTTCCAGTGCCTAATGCTATAGTCAAGGAGAGAGCAAAAACTTTTTTTAAGCAACTGGAAAATAAACATTACACAAAGGAACATTCATTTTAAAGTTTCTTGCAGAAATTAGAGATTGATGAAAATGACTACATTACAATGCTTCAATCAACATTGTCACACAAAATTGTCATGTTGAAAAGAGAAACTTTTGACATTTGGATAAATACCTTTGCAAAGAAAGTTCCCAAACTAAGGTATGCAAATACAAATACACAATTTATTTTAGATGCATATGCTACTTCATCTTACTGCAACTCATATATGACGAAACAAGATAGAACATTGTCTCTTGCATTTCAGAAATTGCGGCAACAATGCATTGTTGCTTATGATAAAAAAGGTGAAATTTATATAGAAGCTTGGAAACACATTTCTTAACTATCAGCAAATGTCCAGTTGTCAAGTTGTTCATATCATTCTCTCATTTCCATTACAAAAATTCTCAAGGAAAATTGTTTTCATCAATATTTCACTGTTAGAAAGCAGAGTGTACATGTTAAAAATCCCTAAGCTATTGGAAAAAGAGAAAAACGATTATGAAAACATCATGTGTGCCTCTATAATAGAAAAATAAACACAGTGACCAAAAGCTCTTGACAGTTTATCATTGGTTGAATACACTTCTTTTTATTTGGGCAACTCCAAGAAGCTGCAAAAAAGAGCAACTCCATAGATCATACGCTATGTAAGATACAATCCACACATTGACCCTGAGAATTATTGCAGAGAAAAACTTATGTTGTATGTGCCTTTTAGATCTAGTGAGCAAACCTTGTTAACTGGATATGAAACATGGAGTGCAACATTCAATGCAAACAAAACACAAGTTGCAAATATCAAAAAAATGTTCACTGCGTAAATTGTGTCTAAATGGGGCGACATTGATGAAGCCTCCACAAAAGCTAAAAACAATAATTGCCTAGCAATAGACATTGGAAATGAATTCGACAGGGACAAACGGGAGAATCCCATGGAAAAGTATGACATCATAAGTGACCTAAACTATATGAAGAATACAAAGCTCAAGGATTCTATTTGCAAAAAACTATTCTCAGAGATTGCACATCCATTTCTACTAAGCAATGAAGAATACTACAAACTACAAAGACAATTGGACAAAGAACAACAATCTATAGTAAAGGACATACTGATGACAAAAAGACTTTCTGTGAAAAAACCATTCTACTTGTTCTTAATAAGTGGGGCTAGCATAGGAAAGACCTTCACAACTAAAGCAATTTTTGAAGCAATGATCCAATATTATGATAAACAACTAGACATTGACCCGCTCAACCCTAAAGGAATTATTGTTGCTTTAATAGGAAAAGTTGCATTAAAAATGCAGGTGGCATTACTGCACATTCAATCTTCCAATTTCCATGCAATTCTTCAAAAATGTTGCCTTTGGATTCAAACACAGTTGATGCCTTAAGCAAAAAATTAGACCAATTGCAAATTATCCTTATTGATGAAGTGTCATTGATTGGTTAAAAAATGCTTTACAACATTGACAGAAGACTTTTTCAAATCAAGCACACACCAACAACACCTTTTGGGAGCATAGATATCATATTTTGTGGTGACTTCTACCAAGCACAACCTATATGCGACACCTCGATATTCGAAGAACCAATAATAGATAAAGAGAAAATGCCATATACCTTTTGGGTCAACAATGTCAAGTGCTTTGAATTACATACTGTAATTAGACAAGCAAATCAACATTTCATTTCCATACTTAACCATGCTAGGATTTGTCAACAAACCAATTAAGACATCGGCTACTTGAATGCAATGTGTTATAAGACACCTCCAAATGATCCACGGTTACCATACTTGTTTCACATAAATAGAGTAGTCGATATGCACAACAAAAAACTGCTAGACTATTTATTGACAAAGCTTTATGTTTTACAAGCAATTGATAAACAAGACACAACAATTGATAACATTCAATTTCAACCCCAAAAATCATCATTGCCTAGCATAATTATGCTCAAGCAAGAAATTTTGGTTGAATTGATTGCTAGCAACATTGATACACAGGATGGGCTAGTTAATGGTGGAGATGGCATTTTCAAATTGCATACAATTGACCAAGAAGACATTGTTTGGATAGATTTCAATGATTCCATTGTTGGAAAATTGCGTCAACAAAGAATGCAAATTCTATACATAAATTGTAGTATGCCTACTTGGACACCTATAACAAGAATCATTAAAAAAGTCAAGATAGCTACAAAAATAGTCACTCAAGCACAATTTCCTTTGCAAGTTGCATGCACACGAACTATTCATAGAGCACAATGGCTCATAATGGACACAATTTATTTTGACCCATGTAAGGTCTACCAACATGGTATTGCATACATTGCCTTATCACATGTAAGAAATATAGTCACTATATCTCATGCATAAATTGCAAGAACAAAACTTCAAAGTCTCAGAAAAAGTAAATGGTGAAATGTAATGCCTTATGGCCTCTACACAGTGGAAAGTACAACATAGCCTTTTGTTTGTGTCTCCAAGTTATTTTACCATGTGCTCTTTGAATACACGTAGTTTTGCATTGCACACACAAGAAATTTCCCGTGACCATGATATGCTTCAAGCAACTATCCTTTGCTTCCAAGAAACCAAACACAATGTGCTCAACCACATTGGCTTCCTTGAAAAAACATTCAATTGTTATGCTACAGCATGTATTCATGGCCTATTAACATGTTGCAAGAAAACAATTCCAGTGTAAAACTTTGACAATTTTTTGACAAAATATCTAGAATCAATAACCATTGACCTAGTGCATATACACATTACTCTCTGCATCATAAATTTGTACTTGACACCAAACACAGCCATTCATGATCTTCTTAATTTAATACAAATCGTTGTCACCTCATTGTCGCCTAATTCGAAATTGATTATCGCTAGAGACTTTAACATTGACATGTTACAATCCACAACAAAAGCACTTCTTCTTGAAATTATGCAACAACAAAAGTTTTCATTGATTGTTGACAAGCCAACAACACATGGTGGAAGTCTATTGGATCACTTTTGGATACATGGCATTGGAATTGCTACTGTCGAGTTCACAATACTAGATACATATTGTTCAAACCACTTTGCAATATCCCTTCAAATCTAGTCCTAGGGGATGGAATTCTAATCTCTCTGCACTTGTTGTCATGTATTCACACCAACTTCAATGCTATTATACAGTCATTTGGACAACATAGTATACAATTTTGCAAGTGCAACTATTTACTATCAACATTCTCTTTGCAACGTGCTATTATCATTGCTCCTTGCTACCTCAAGAAACCAATGTGCAATTTTTGTAAGTATGAATTTTTTTTTGGATTAATTTTTCTTCGTGTTGGTCGTGCCTCTAATCATAATACTTATCCTTACATTGCAGTTGCTATAAGCTTTGTATCTCGCTGCTTGTGTTTTCTACCAATGAAGATTTCAGCTTTGGCTATTGTCTGGAGAGAACACTACCAATCACACTCTTGGAGATATCTTACATGCTTATGTTGTTGCAAATGAGTAGATAGTTGTTTTGAAACAAATATGTTATTATGCAAAATATTACTACAACTTTGCACATCATACATTTGTTCATTACAAACAAATCATAAATTCAAAATTGTTATGCATCACAGAGCTAGCTTGAAGCAGATCCATATAATATTTATTTTAATTGATTCCTGCAGAGAGCACATGTCTTACTAGTTCATACAAAATATATCTTAACATTTTCTAGGTTGCGGCATAACATTCAAACCATCTACAAACATGTAAATGCTTGAAAGTTGACACCAACAAACTTGAAAACCATAATAGATCTCATTGATGCTTTCTTTTTAGTTTATTTTAATTTGTTCTTGACATAAGTATCTCATTGCATATATTTCTAGAAACACTTGCAAAACACTAGCCACATTTTGTACACAACACAAAATGGATCACTCAGACGACAAACAAGAAGAAAAGAGGTAAATGTTGTATCCCATTTATGTCATACATAGCTTGAATTTGTGTATGCTTAAGTGTCTATTTAGTTTCTATCATTGCTCAAATTGCAATGTACAAATTGAAGGTAGAAAATTTGCAACCATCAAGCATACTTGACATATGCACAAAACAATTGACTTCAACATTTAAAGGCAATATTTTAGCCATTTATGGCCCTACTATTAGCAAAAATCTTGGCTCACCAGCAAAAGCAGCAATTGTGCATATTGATTTGGTTGACAACCATGGCCAAATGACAATCACTATAAATATTAACAACAAACTAATTGACACATTTCTACTGTTGTTATTGTCTCATACAAGTGTGTGTCTCACAATTTTTTTCATTAGGAAAAAAACACAATATGAAAGAGGAGATGTTGACTACCCCCTTGTATTAACCCCTCAAAGTAACATTCAATCCATTGACAAAGTCTACAAGGAACGTAGACTGATTCCTAACACAACCATCTTGCAGCTCATCCAATCAGATGACCAATACACTATTGGAACAATTGGCATTGTTCTTACTAGTCACCATCAAGCACCAATTCAATATTAGCTACAAGTTAAAGATGGAGAGTCCTAAGATGATATGGCTACTGTAAGATGTTTTGCACAATTAATGTACTTGCTTATAAGCCACCTTTCTGCATTAACAACATTTACATTTTAACATTCTCCTTTTGATTAAATTAATGTACATGTTTATACGACATACAATTTTTAATTTAGTTTAGTGCCATATAATTCTTAAACTAATTTTCCTTGGAATTCTCCATCTAAACAATACTATATTTTATAGGTTATAGTCCCCACCAGCCATGCAAATTTGTATGCCACACTTCAACTAATCCTAGCATCGGCAAAAACCCCTTTCATATTGTTCAAGAATATTATTTGGTCTGGGGAAAAAGGCACAAGTGTAATGAAAACAACGTAGTCCAACTTCATTGATGAGATCAATGACGCATCAACAAAAGCCTTCCTAGAACCACTTAAGTCCTCAAACATGGAAGTAAACACCTAAAACATTTATGTTTCACATAATAGTATAGGATTTTGATTCAAAGCACTTGTCATGCGTGCCTTGCTATTGTGATGTTGTTTATAACTTTTGTAAAAACTTCTGAAATTACATTCTTGTAATTTGACACTAATTACATGTGCATTGCCATTCTAGGTGACTGGAACACTGAGGCCTAAAAATTTCCACTTGCCCCCATATGAACCAGTTTGCACATCATGTAAACAAAGGGTTTTTTTAACACAAACGTCAAAAAATGATCTTGCACAATGCACACCATGTGCAGCTAACAAAAAAATTGAATACATGCCTTTTCTCCAATGCACTGTTCAAATAGCAAACAAACATGTGGATTGTTATTTGCACAAACAACTACAAAACAACTTCCCCTAACTAGTTGCAATTTCATTTGAAATTACAAGAAAGATATGTCTGCAGTAATGTTCTTGTTACAAAATTTTCAATTACAAGGAACATTTACACTTGCAATGGATAATTGCATCATCCAAATTGTCAGCTTAGAACGGGTGCTTACTTTGCAGTATTGCAATTCAAATTCTCATTTTTTCATAGCATATTGTAACAACTACATTGTGAGAAGCATAATGCTAAATTTTTGTGATGCAGGATACAGGAAGCAGAACATAGCACCAAAGAATGATATCAAAAAGCAAGATGTCAAACAAGTTGCATAGCATGGCTCTTGTTGACAATATCAATGACAAGACAATTTTATTGATGCTTTAATGAAGACTAATCTAGTGATTTAGTTTAACTTCTTATGTTTTCTATATAATTTCACAATTGACTATTGGTCTCTTTCAAACATATATGCTATTGATATAAATGACTTTGCTTCGCATTTCAAAAATAGTAATTAGTAGTTCTTCATGGATTGCATTTTTTTTTCTTTTGTGCATATCATACTAATACATGTTTATGGTGAAACAAAAACTATAGTGAACCAATGTTTCTTCTGTGTGGAATAGAAGATATGTCTACTAAGATGCCTAGTGCTTTTACATACAATGTATTCTTTCAAGAATTGGATAGCGAGAAAATAGTTATGGCCTTGTTTGTAATGTTATTTTGAACAACTTGGTTTGTGGGTTTGAAAATGGATGAACAATACATAGTAGGTGATTAGTATATTAAATTATCAATTTCATTGCAAAATGGTGGCACATCTCACAAATCATGCAACCAAGTCTCTTAAACAATGACATCTTGTTACATGTATCTCAAATGAGTCATTGTTCATGTGCCATAGACTATGGTTGTTGATGGTAGTTCACATGTATTTTGTGTGTAAGGAAATCATGTGTTTATTTGGATTTGTAACTTCCTATATCTTTTATAATGTAATTTTTATAGTTTACATGTCTTTCCAATTCATTAATGGCTTATGGTGTGAAGTTTTAAATCTATCAAGCAAAGGATTGTTTGCATTCCTTATTCATTTGCTCAGATTGCTCAATGACGATGAAATATGTGTCTATTGAAAGTGTTTATACCTATCATATTGGAAGCGAAAAAGGAGACATCTATAAGTTCTTATATCTTTTACATTGTCATTTTTTGCATTATTTATTCATTTGCTTAGATTGTTTGATGAGAGTGAAACCTATGGCTCTTGATAGGGTTTGTGTCTATCATATTGGAAGTGAAAAACGAGTCGTTTGTAAGTTCCTATATCTCTTAGAGTGTCATTTTATAGTTTCGTACATCTTTGCATTGGTAGTGGGTCCTGGAATGTTAGTATTATTTCTATCTTTGCATATGACCTTAATTAGTGTACATTGATACTTCATTGCTTTATTCTTCTAGTGTTGAATACATTAAACAATTCAAACAACAACATTATGTTACACCCATTACTCATTCATTTGATCTTCTAACTTGAGCACTCTTCCTTTATTTGACTCGTGGTTTTGTATCTTTCTAATTTCATATTATTCTCAACCTGAGAAAGGAAAAAATTTAATCAGCTCCTAATGTTTTTTTTCTATTCAAAATATTCCATGGCTTTGTAATGTTCTTTGATATAGTTGTGCCTTTGCATCCATTGTCTCTGTCCACACATCGCATTTTAACAAGGGCATTGTGCATGTATAGTCCCCAAATCTCATTTATTGCAAATAGACTGAAGTGTAAGTGTCATTAACGGCTTATGGTGTGAAGTTTTGAGTATGCTAAGCAAATGATTATTTGCATTCTTTATTCATTTGCTCAAGTTGTTTGATGCGGGCCAAAGCTATGTCTATTGAGATAGTTTATATCTATCCTGTTGGAAGCAAAAAAGGATGTGTGTGTAAGTTCCTATACCTTTTATACTATCATTTTTGTAATTTTTGTTCACTTGCTCAGATTTTTTGATCAAAAAACGAGCCGGTATTGACTTCTGATATCTTTTACACTGTCATTTTCGCATTGTTTATTCACTTCCTAAGATTGTGTGATGAGTGTGTAATTTGTGTTTGCTAACAGGATTTATGTCTATCATGTTGGGAGCGAAAAAACTACATGATTGTGAGTCAATATATCTTTTATAATGCCATTTTATAATTCTTTCAATCTCTACATTTTACGGGTCAATTTGATATGACAAACATTTCATCAATATGCTATGTTTATTTTGTAATCATGTTCAAATTCAAAAAAAATATAATCAATTACTAATGTTTTATTGCTATTGGAAATATTTCATGGCTTTCGAATGTTCTTTGATATAGTTGTGTTCTCGCACCCACTGTTTTTATCCATGCATGGCATTTTAATGAGGACATTGTGCATATATAGCTTGTAATTTTTATTTATTGTCAATAGACTAAAATGCAATTGTCATTAATGGCTTATCGTATAAAGTTTTGAGTCTCTTGAGCAAACGATGATTTGCAGTGTCTATTTATTTGCTCAGATTGGTTGACGAGGATGAAATCTATGTCCATTGACATAGTCTATATCCATCATATTGCAAGCAAAAAAGGAGGCATATGTAAGTTCCTATATCTTTTATATTGCAATTGTTGTGTTGTTTAGTCACTTGCTTGGATTGTTTGATGAAGCTCAGATCTTCGTCTCTTGACAGCATTTATGTCTACCGTAAGACCAATTTCCTTCAAGTTCAGAATAGGGGGAATTGGAAAGAAGTTGATCTAGTTTTCCTACCTTCTCATATAGCATTTGAACCAGCATGAGGACCTTTGATGGAGATAAATGATTTCACAAAGAGCCTTGCCACATAAGTATTTTAATCTTGTTTGCATTCAAAGCATGGAAGCGGAAATAGGTACACTTTGTATCTTCACAACTCCCATTTCCCCAACATGCTTGGCTTGCCAAGTCATCCAGATTCTCAAAGTCATTTGTTCAGTAATATGGTCTACTAAGAGGGTTTATATCTATTGTATGGGTAATATGGTTTATTGAAAGAGTCTATGAATTCTTTGATGAGGATGAAATCTGTGTCTATTGAGAGGGTTTATATCTATCGTATTGGAAGAGAAAAATAAGGAATTTGTAAGTTCCTATATCTTTTACACTGTCATTTTTTGCATTGTTTACTCATTTGCTCAGATTGTTTGATGGGGGTAAAATTTGTTTTTGTTGACAAGGTTTATGTCCACTGTATTGGAAGCAAAAAAAGTGCATTTGTAAGTTCCTATATCTTTTACAGTGCCATTTTATAATTTCATCAATTCGTAATGTTTTTTTGTTGTTGAACATATTTCATGCCTTTCTAATGTTCTTTGACGTGGTCATGTCTTCGCACCCAGTTTTCTATCTAGACATGTCATTTTAACAAGGACATTGTGCATATATAGTCCCTAATTCTCATTTTCGTTGTTTATTCATTTGCCTAGATTGTTTGCTGACAATGAAATATAAATCTATTGAGGTGGATTATATCTATTGCATTCAAAGATAAAAAAGAGAGGTTTGTAAGTTCCTATATGTTTTACACTGTCATTTTTGCATTGTTTATTCACTTGTTTGGATTGTTTCTGTAGAAATCTAAATTTGGACACCTAATTTATCCAAATTTGTCACTTTTCTTCTAAACATCCTCTTATCCGAGTTAATTAAGAAATATTACTATTATTTAATTAATATCCTTAATTCTGCCAAATCCCTAAGGTATTTAATTAACCCTCCTTAATCCCCTTTTCATCAAATGAATTAAATAAATATTACATTTATTTAATTCCTCACATGCCATTTTCATCTAATCTTAATCCATCTCCTAATCTGTTCATTAAGGATATGCACATGCCTAATCCTTGATTAGGATGTGTCACATCCTCCAACTTTTGCAAGTTGGCTTCCAATCCTCATTAACCCCTAATTATCCTCTAATTACTAATTAGTTAAGCCTAATCAGTACCTTGGTCAACTCTGCCCATCCCCCAAGGAATTTTTAATTCTTTTTTATTCATCTAAGGCTCCTCTCTTCCCTATGTGAATTTTTAATTCACTTTTATTCCTCCTAGAATCCCCTTTTCCCATGCATCTTCTAGAATTTTTGACTTGTCACATCAAGTCACATGTGACAAACTCCCACCTTTTTGGAGACCCTCTCTTAGCCACTAGATTCTCTCAAGTGTGTGAATTTTTAATTCACATTTATTCCTCCAAGGAATCTTCTCATCTCCCAATGTACTTCCAAGGTACATGTCCTTCCTCCACATCATGAACCTTCCTTCCACATCACGTACACATCATCTCACCCTTAGCCACTTCACATTCCACATGTCAAAATGTGAGGGCTTGTGAGTCCTCAACTCACCTTACCCCTTCATCTTGGCCTTTTTGGATAAATCTCAACCATTGAATTCTCTAAAGAATTCAATTTTCTCTATAAATACCCCCTCCTCTAAGGAATTAGAAACACTTAGCCATTTTGCAACTAAATGTTGCCATTTTGTGCACTCATCTAGCCACCAATTTCATCTATTTTCATTTGCATCCAAGCATATAGTTAAATCTTGCATTTAGCCACATCAAGAGCCAAGGAGCATACAAAATAATCTAAAATCAAGGGCCAACCAAAGAGTTTTTGTTGGAAAGAGAAGGTATAACCATTTGTCATCATCTTACACTTTTTCTCTTTGCATTAACAAATTTCTTAGGCTAATCTTGAGGTGTTTCTTTGTGTTTTTCCATTGCATTTTAGTCATTTTGAATAGGTAAAACATTTGGAAATCACATTTATGGCATGCTCTGTGGGACCCACAAGCGGATTCCTCAATTTCATGTTTGTTGTTGTTGAGTTGTTTGCAAGAATAGGTTGCAGAAGGGCGACTATGCCCTCCTAGTGACCGCAGAAGGGCGACCACACCCTCCTGGTGACTGCAAAAGGGTGACTGCACCCTCCTGGTGACTGCAGAAGGGCGACTGCGCCCTCCTAGTGACTGCAGAAGGGCGATTACGCCCTCTATTTTTCTGCAGAAGGGTGACTATGCCTTTGTTTGAATTTTTGGCTTACTAACATTTTGTACAGAAGGACGACTATGCCCTTGTTTGTATTTTTGGCTTACTAACGTTTTCTGCAAAAGGGTGACTACACCCTTGTTTTGATTTTTGGCTTACTAACATTTTTTGCAGAAGGGTGACTACGCCCTTGTTTGGATTTTTGGCTTACTAACATTTTCTGCAGAAGGGCAACTACACCCTTGTTGGATTTTTCGCTTGTTAATATTTTTTGTAGAAGGGTGACTATGCCCCTTGGTTAAACTTTGTTTTCTAATGTTGCACTGCAGAAGGGCGACTACATCCCTTGGTTGAAATTTTTGTGCTAACATTTTACTGCAGAGGGGCGACTACACCCTCCTGATTACTGCAAAAGGGCGACTGAACCCTCATGCTCACTACAAAAGGGTGACTACGCCCTCCTGTCACTATAGAAGGGTGACTATGCCCTTCCTCAGCACTGCAGAGGGGTGAATACGCCCCAAAACAACACATTTTGAAAGGTAAAATGACCATTTTAGCTTCGTTTTTGCTCATGTTTTTTATTATTTTCATTTACTAACCCCCTAACATTGTTTCTTGTAAGGATATTTGTGTTTTTGCTAACATTTTGCAGCATATTCTTGTGTAATTGACGAAGAACGCGGGATAAAATAACTAACATTTGCTGGCAGGGCTATCCATTTGCTCATATTTTTAAAGTTATCTTTGTTGTTTTCGTTAATCTAAGAATATAGTTTAATTAGGGGGAGTAATATTCATTGCTTATTGTGTCTATCTTTTTGTGTTACCCAAAGGGGGCATTAGTTTGTTTTCACTTTCCCCTTGCACTTCGTGTGAGTCTGGAGAGTAGTTGGAAATGATTAGTGTTTTCTTTCTAGTGGGACCTGCTTGGGGATTTCATCACCCCAAGGGATGATTCCAACCACGCGTATCAGCAAGGTATATAAAGGGGGAGAGCGAAAGTTGTACCCCAATCCAGTCATGTTGTAATTAGCAGAGCGTCGAAGCTAGGGTGATACCTAGATAGACGTGAAAATTTGGTTTGAGCCCTTCAGTATCTCGTTGGGGTTCCTGACTCACGCTTGTGACGGGTTGGTGTTCATGGTTGTGCCTCACATACCAAGAGTATATCAAGAACTCCCTAGACACCTTGTGCATCCTAGATTAAGACCTCATTGCCCATACCCTTAACATTAATCATAGGATTGTATTTGCTTGAAAGTGTTTTCTTGTGAGAAACGAATAAACCTTTTGACAAATTGGCCTTATTATTGTCATTTTAAAGTCCTTTCCATAGTCATTTTCATCAAACCAAGTCCCTATTCACTGCAAAAGGGTGACTACGCCCTCTGATTTACTGCAGAAGGGTGACTGCGCCCTTTGATTTACTACAGAAGGGCAACTGCGCCCTTTGATCCACTGTAGAAGGGCAACTACACCCTCTTGGTTACTACAAAGGGGCGAATTTGCCCTCATGAGCAGCCAAAATTGCCCAGTTTAGATCCGTTTAGCCTCTAAATCATCGTCTAATCATTCCAAACCTTTATCTAATCATTTCAAGCCTTCGTTTTATCATTCTAAACCTCTGAAACATCCATTTGGTCATTCTAAAGCTCCATTTTATCATCCCAAACCTCTGTTAGCTATTCCAAACCTTCACTTAGCCATTCCAACATTCGTTTGACTAAGTAGTCTTTCATCCCTTTTGATCCTCCATTTACTCATTTTGAATAATCTTTCATCCATTCCAAGCATCCATCTCCTCATTCTGAGAGTTGTTCATCCTTTCTAATCAATTTTTCACTTGTTTCGAGCTTTCAATTGTTCATCCATTCCAAACAACCATTTACTAGTTTTGAGTGCTTATTCATCCACTCCTATCATTCGTTTTCCCAATCCAATCATCTATTTCCTCAATCCGATTATCTAACACCCCATCCAATCACCCGTCTCTTCATTCTAACAATCCTTTTACCCACTTAAAGAGTCCACAAAGCAGTTGGGAGAATTTTCCCCATAGTGGGGCGAATCTACCCTAAAATAGGGTGAATATGCCCTACAGAAGGGCATAGTCACCCCAAAGGGGAAAATTCGCGCCTCTGTGAGGGTATAGTCGCCCCATAAGGGAAAATTCACCCCTCTATGAGGGAATAGTCATCCTAGAAGATAAAATTTTCCCATTTGTGGGGGCATAGTCGCCCCTTTGTGAGGGCATAATCGCCCCAGAAGGGCAAATTCGCCCCTTTATGAGGGAAAATTCGCCCCTTTGTGGGGGAAAATTCGCCCCTCTGTGGGGGAAAATTTGGTAAACAAACATATCCAATTCCAAAATCCAATCAGTAGAACCAATCCCATCATATATTTCAATCCAATCCTAATTTCGAGCACTCATTCACTCGTTCTTAGTACTCGTTCGTCTATTCTAAATCTTCCTCCCCTCGTTCTGAGAGTCATTCATCTATTCCGAGCACTCATTTTCCCATCATCAACACTTTTCCAAAATTAATTGTTTTATCACCAAAATTGCATAAGTGCTACTTAGAACATCATTGGATTCCATATCCAACAGCAGATCATCTATCCCAACCACCTAGACTTCATTTTGAGAATTTTGATTTTTGTGTCGAAACTTCCAGAGGCCATAGCTTTTGACTCGGGTGTTCGTTTGAGCTGAAATTTTACGAGTGGTTGCGTTATGAGGTGGCATGTGGATTCCCAACTAACTAGAATCCCCTTGGACTCCGTTTCGCCACATTTTTGGGGCCTCAAACTTCCATCTTAACCCTCAAAATCGAAATTTAGTGTTTTTTTTTCAATTTTTGAAAAATTGTTTTTGTTAATAACTTGAAATGCATGTCTCAAATTTGGGATGTTAGTTGGAAATTCATCCTATCTTATTTTTGGGAAAAAACTAAACTCTCAAAAGGATGTTTATGAAGTTTCCTAAAATGGCAAAATTTGATAATTTTTAAAAATTTCCAAATATGGAAAAATCTAATTGTCAGCACCTTACGTTCTTTAAACCCAAAAATTTGGTGTAGTATCAATACCATCACATCCTCCAATCATTCTAAGCTTCAACCCAATCCTAAACTAAGCTTTAATCTAATCATAATCTGAGCTTAACCAAAACCCTAATTTGAGCTTTAGTCATTTCAACCTTTCATTCATCCATTCCGAATAGTTGTTCTCCCTTTTCAATCATTCATTTACTTGTTCTGAGTAAACATTCATATATTTTGAACCTTCATCTATCATCTCAAACTTTGGTTTAGTCATTCCAATCATCTGTTTACTCGTTCCGAGTAAACATTCAATCATTTCAAACTCTCATTCAAAAATTATGATTAGTCATTTACTCATTCCGAGTAATCTTTCATCTATTCCAAACCTTCATCTTCTCATTCTGAGAATCATTCATCCATTGTGAGCAGTCGTTTACTCGTTCTAAGTAGTCATTCATCCATTCTGATCAATCATTTACTCATTTTGAGTATTTGTTCATCCATTTTCTATCATCCATCTCTCCAATCAAATCATCATTTTCCCCATCCAAATCCCCTAAACTTTGTCTCGAGTTATTATCCAAATTGACCTAAGTATTTGATCTAATCATCATCATCAATATCCGCTTAGTATTTTCATCCATCCTAAGTCAATCATCATCGTCGGCCCAATCAATCCATTTTCAATCTCAAAGTGGATTCGGTGCTGCAATCATTCACTCATCCTTTAATCCGATCAATCAATATCCTACGTCACCTAGGGTAATCTTTGAACGAGGTTTACAATCCCTTTCTTCATCCTATCTGATCCCTCAGTATATCTTATCAATCATCGATCGATCTTATCCAATCCAATCCAATCGCATCCCTATCCATTCACCTTCAACCCAATCAATCTACTTCCATCTTGAAGTAGATTCAGTGTCGTAATCATCCTTTGATAATCAAATCTGATCATCAGAATCATTCCCATCACATCATCCAATCATCCTAATCTAAGCTTTAATCCAATCCTGATCTGAGCTTAACCTAAATTTGAGCTTTAGTCCATTCCCATCCACAATCTTGGATCCATCCTCTTTATCCTTTCATCACCATGAATCCTTATCCTCCATCAATAATAGTCAATGGAAACCCTAATTACGTTGACAACGATAACAAGTCTTGTTGATCAAGAAGAATATGACATAGATCCCCTTGACACCATCACTATTAGTAAGCTTTCTCCACCCGCTTTCCAAAATCCCATCACCCCTTCAAGTTATCATGTTATGTCTTCATCCATGCCTAATCATGCTTCTTATGTTACCTTTGACAAGGGATATCCATCATATCCATCATACCCTTCATCTACATCATCCTCTTATCCAACACCCGCCTCCTCTTGTCCTAGTTTTCCATTACAATACCCCTATCCTAATCCCTTGTCCACATCCTCCTATCTCAATCCTTCATCTGAATATACCCACTACCCTAATCTTCCATACCAATCTGCTCACCCTAATCCTACATTCACACCTTCCTATCTTAATCCTACATTTACACCAACCTATCCTAATATAACATCCACATCTTCTTATCCTAATACGACATCCACATTTCCCTATCTCAATCTGCCACCTCAATCTTCCCATCCTAATCCACCATCCCAATACCCTCACTACAATCCATCTTCCCATCCTAATTCACCATTCCAATATCCTTACCTTAACCCTCCCTCCAATCCTAATCCTCCATTTATTCCCAGTCCAGCATCTAATCGCATTTCCCCATCTAATCCTAGTCCCCCAATCCTTAGCCCTAATCCCCTACCAATCCCTAATCCTTCCTCCACTCCTACCATGCAATCTCAGCCTAGAGTATTCAATTTTCTCACTCCAGAAGTTCTCCAAGGACTTATAGCAAAGAAGACATCTCCCACTCCACACCTTGAAGTTGTGGAATCATGACATCCCAACCCATCATCCACAGTCATTAGTTACGAGACCCTTCTCCACTCAACACCTATCATTGATGATCCCACCCCTAGCACCACTCAAACCGTCAAAACCATCACATCCTTTGAATCCACTGAGACCCCATCTCCTACCATCACATCCTCTTAATCCACTAAGCCCCCATCTCCTACTGAAACATCTACTAAACCCATTAAACACCCACTTCCTACTCCGAGAGTCATCGAACCCATCAACAACACCCAAATCAAATCCACTAAAATCCATTCCCATGAATGTTTTGAATCCTCCATCCCTCCATCTTCCCCACTTGAAGAGTCCCACCAAGACTCCATTATCATGCCTCTTGCACATGATGAGTCATGCCAAGAGCCTAATCCAAAGCATTCCAACATATCCCCTTCTTCAGATCAAGATCCTACCATCCCATCTAGTCCACCTCAAGATCATAGTCCCCCATCCATTCCATCCCATGATCCCCTTATCATTCAAGCTTCCATCGCTCCATATCCATCTCCATCACATGAGCCACTGCCACAAATCTAGATCATATCATATCCCCTAATCCCTCTCCTGATACCACCCATCCAAATGTTGCTATCCCATCATCTCCCTCTCATAATCCCCCATCATCACCTAAAAATGCTATCCCCGCACTACTTGCATATCCCCTTGGTACACTCACATTCTTCCATGGTGGCCTCCTCACAGAAGAAAAACATAGTGTATATACCACCCATCATCCTCCACCTAATAATGTACTCGAATCATGTTTTCAAAATAACACAAATCCTATCATGGATCGCATTCTCAAGAAAATGAACTATCAAGGAAAAGGTCTAGGCCTTCATGAGCAAGGTATTTTGGAGCCCATCCAAGTCAAAGAAGAAGTATGCATGCAAGTTCTTGGAACTATTTCCCAAGACTCACAATCCAAAGATGTTGGTACAACCTCTAGATGTCCTCAACGAGCCTTTTCCAAAAGAAATGTCAGCTCTTCCCATCGCCCCACTAGATCATATGTTGCCATCCCTCTTCCTCTATTGTATGACCTCAAAACAACCATCCATATACCTCCTTCATCTGCTCCATCCATTATGGGTCCTTACATCCCTCCATCCACCATCTCCCATCCTTCATCTACTCCATCCATCTTGGGTTCTTATGTTCCTCCACCCACTCCATCTATTTTGGGCCCCTTTACCCTAAAATCACCTCCTCCATCTTGTCCTATCCATACTCTCATCCATTCATCACCTATCCATGTCATCCATCATAAACATCCCACTCACATGTCCCCTAATCAGGATCAATAGAGGCACATTCCTGCACATCCTCCATCTACACATAATCCCTATAATCCTACCTTCGTCACTCCACATCATCCATCTCCTTGCACCCATCCCATTGCTATCAAAAGCACTTTGGGTGTTAAAACAAGAATGTATCAATATAAAAATCCACATGAATCTAAAGCTTCCCATGTCCCCTCTAAATGACATGTTGCAGAAAAGAAAACTAAAATCCAAAATCAAAATCAAATCGGTAGCCTGCAAAGGTACACCAAAGAAAAGATTAGAACCATGTGGACCCAAAAGAAAAATTATGCAATGCCATCAAATAAAAAATTTGTAAGAACATCCAAAGTTTCTAATCCAAAAGCTAATCATACACCCCTTTCATCTCCTAAGTCTGTTTTGGGCCCTTATGTTCCAAAATTTGCCATCCCATCTCCTCCATTACCCCCGCATTCTCCATCCATTAATACTCCTATCATTTCGCATTCATCACCATATGTGCCAATGTTGGTCCTGAACTCACCACTCCATCATTCTAACCATACCCTTTCCAACATCCCACCCATTACCCCACATATCTCTCCCATCAAATCCCTCTAATTCATCCTCTTGCATAATCCATTTATCCTAATAAGGTTGTACCAACATCCAACAGTTGGTTCGAACAAGGGCTCTTAATGCCTCATATAGAACTTGATGTTTGAGTTATTCATCCATATCCTTATCGCATGTCTTATAAATCCACTTATTTGCCTCCCTATCCTTATTCATTTCCTTTTGCGTGCTATCCAAAAAGTCAAAAAATCCAAAAAAATCATAAAAATCCAAGAAATAAAAATAAAAATAAATAAAATATATATAAAATAGTAAAGAGAAATAATCTGTCCAATGGTGAAAACTTGGAAAAAAAGTGCCTTGGATAAATACCATGATGAAAACATGGAAAATAGGCATCATGCGTAAATCCCCATCCGTCCTTGGGGGCAGCTTCCTGATATGCCTTCCTTCCATCCACTATGCACTTGTCTTCCTGCTATACGTCCTCTTTGTTCATCCCCTCCATCCCACCTATCTTCCGCATCCTACCATCATATCCCATTTATCTCCCATCCCTCCATCCTTCTTGTGATTTTAATCAAAACAGGGGCACCTATCTATGCATTCTTTGGACACCTCTAGGTATACATTCCCTTCATCCATGCTCTATCATATTCCTTAGTCACTCATCCTATCCTCCTCTAGTTATCTCCTTTATCTTCCCATCCACTCATCTTCCATCCCTCATGCATCATCATACATGACATATCTAGAGTGGGGGCATCTACTTCCTTTGTACCATAGTCCTTAGAGATATCATCTATCATAACATCCCTTTATCTCCCTATCCATCTGTCATGACATCCCTTCCAACTCCCCATCCTTATCTTCCTATCCATCTATCCTAGCATCCCTTTCATCTCTCAATCCTTATCTTCCTATCCATTCAAACAATGTCTTCCATCCCCCATTCCTATCTCTCTATCCATTCTTTCATCTTTATCCTCATCCCATCTCACAATCCCTTGTCATTGGTATCTAGCTATAGGCCTCCCTCCATGCAACCCAATGCCATTTATCTAATCATCATCACTCCTATTTATCTTCCACATCTTTCCAATTCACTGTCACTTTTCATCACTCATTTATCTATCATATCATTTTCCAAGTCATTTTAATGATTTGGATAACTATCCAATCCCTGAGCTTTATGTGATCATCATCATCCTATCCAATCCAATAGGTCTATCCTATCTCATCATATAGGTCCCATCTTTTTATCCACTTATCCTATCATCATCCTTTATCCATCATTTATCTTTGGTCTTTCGTTGAACTACGTTGCCCCTGCACTTTCACATAGGCAAGGTCAATCCTTTGATCCGCCCCCGGGGCTCCTCTATCGTCTAGCATCGGTCTTTTTGCTCCATCTGTCCCCTTCTTTATCATTTATCATCAATTTTTTCTTTTGTCTCTTCATTCCTTGTCATCCACCATCATTCTTCATTGTCCTCTTTCTACTTTTATCCATGGTCAGTCGATAGCCTTTTATCGAACTATGAGAGCTCTGCACTTTCACGTGGGCAAGGCTAATCTTTGATCAACCCTTGAGCCCCTAGGTCTTTAGGGTGTGTCAGTCTCGTGTCTTGTCTTCCTTGTGTCGTGTCATCAAGCTATTCCCTTATCTAGCCAGTTCTTCACAAACGAGATCCACTTGTATCATGAGATCCAATTGATTTTGAGCATCCCATGTCATAATGATCTTTTAGTTTAGTATCCATCATCTTTGGTCTCAACAGGATGCATCCTTCCTAACAAACCTCAACAACCCCATCCATCCCTTTTGATCCTATGGAAAAAGGTTGTTTGAACTCGATTGCGATATTTTGATACGTTTGGCTTTTGTTTATCATTTGAGCTCCCTATCATCACTTGTCAAGGCCGCCATGATCCATCATATTATGGTGTGTTTTGATTGGTCAACATAGGGGCATATCTTGATCTTGTTATGTCTATTTTTTTGTCTTCTTGGTTGTCCCACGTAGTACCCACCAAGATCCTCGAGTTCTTGTGTTATGTTGGGGCATCCTTTTGTGCTTGTGGCTATCTCAATACTTGGCCCGACCAAGGTCTTCGTGACTGTGGGGTGTTGGAATAGCCTTCTTGTCTGTTATATTTATTTCATGCATTAGACACTAATACGCCTTGGTTCCACATACCCTAGCACTTGGTGTCTTATGCTATAGCAAAAATCAGTGCTCCGAAGATGGCAAATTGCATTAGGATTGCATTTCATTTCTATCATCTTGCATGCATCCCCCATCCTCTCATCTATCAAAATCCCCCCATCCATTCCTCCTTCATCGTCATCACACATCTCTATCCAATCCTCATCCATTCCATTTAGCCTAAATCATCTAATTGCATCCTTGGTCCCATCCCTAGCCTTGTTACCAGCCTCGATCCAATCATCCTCATCATCGAGATGTCTTCTTCCCTATCCTTTAGTGTTGTTTTGGGATGTATCCTTCCCTCATTAGTACCACTCATTGGGATGTATCTTTCCCTATCCTCATGTTGTTTTGGGATCTCTCATTCCCTCATTGACAACACTCCTTGACTGGGGCAACATCATATTTGTCCTCAAATCTATTTGTGCTTCATCCATCCCCTATCGCTTATCCTCCTCTCTTACCCATCACTTTGCCTCATCTTCCTCATATACTCTTGCATCGTTTCATCCATTTTGAGAGCACACTCGTGTTCTCTTGAACCCGCATGTCCTCTCGAGGGGGCATCCTAAAACCATACTCTTCATCTTTCTTCCTAGTCATCCCTTTGATGACTGGGGCATCTTTCCCAATCTAGCCATCTTCTTTTGGGTTCTATATTTTAATATTCTTTGAAATGATGCTACTTCGTAACACCATCTCAAAGAGGGGAATAATGTAGACATCCAAATTTGGACACCTAATTTATCCAAATTTTTCACTTTTCTTCTAACCATCCTCTTATCTGAGTTAATTAAGAAATATTACTATTATTTAATTAATATCCTTAATTCTGCCAAATACCTAAGGTATTTAATTAACCCTCCTTAATCCCCTTTTTCATCAAATGAATTAAATAAATATTACATTTATGTGAGATTCCTCAAATGCCATTTTCATCTAATCCTAATCTGTCTCCTAATCTCTTCATTAAGGATGTGCACATGCCTAATCCTTGATTAGGATGTGTCACATCCTCCAACTTTTGCAAGTTGGCTTCTAATCCTCATTAACCCCTAATTATCCTCTAATTACTGATTAGTTAAGCCTAATAAGTACCTTGGTCAACTCTCCCCATCCCGCAAGGACATCAAAGGCTCCTCTCTTCCCCATGTGAATTTTTAATTCACTTTTATTCCTCCTAGAATCCCCTTTTCCCATGCATCTTCTAGAATCTTTGACTTGCCACATCAAGTCACATGTGACAAACTCCCACCTTTTTGGAGATCCTCTCTTATCCACTAGATTCTCTCAAGTATGTGAATTTTTAATTCACATTTATTCCTCCAAGGAATCTTCTCATCTCCCAATGTACTTCCAAGGTACATATCCTTCCTCCACATCATGTACCTCCCTTCCACATCAACTACACATCATCTCACCCTTAGCCACTTCACATTCCACATTTCAAAATGTGAGGGCTTTTGAGTCCTCAACTCACATTAGCCCTTCATCTTGGCTTTGTTGGATAAATCTCAACCATTGAATTCTCTAGAGAATTCAAGTTTCTCTATAAATACCCCCTCCTCTAAGGCATTAGAAACACTTAGCCATTTTGCAACTAAATTCTGCCATTTTGTGCACTCATCTAGCCATCAATTTCATCTATTTGCATTTTCATCCAAGCATATAGTTAAATCTTGCATTTAGCCACATCAAGAGCCATCAAAGGAGTATACAAAGTAATCTAAAATCAAGGGCCAACCAAGGAGTTTCTGCTGGAAAGAGAAGGTATAACCATTTGTCATCATCTTACACTTTTTCTTTTTGCATTAACAAATTTCTTAGGCCAATCTTGAGGTGTTTCTTTGTGTTTTTCCATTGCATTTTAGTCATTTTGAATAGGTAAAACATTTGGATATCACAGTTTCATGGGACTAAAATCTATGTCTATTGACAGGGTTATGGCTATCATGTTGGAAGCAAAAAATGAGTATTGTAAGTTCCTATATCTTTTACAGTGTCATTTTATAGTTTTTTGCATCTTTGCATTTTAAGGGTTAATTTCTATTGTTTGTTGTTCCCTACATTTACTAGTCCCTAATTTTTTTTATTTTTTATTTTTAGACTGCAGGAATCGGGTAGCACGACCCCCTATAAACTGTAGGTGCGCCTAGTAAAAATTTTAACGTGACCGGCGGCGCTGGTGCGACACGCCCTCCGGTACCATGGGGGTGGGGGAGACTAGAACTTGTGACCAACCTCCTGCTACAGGAAAGATTTAGCCAACCAAGCTAGGGCCCCAACCCACTAGTCCCTAATTTTCATTTATTATGAATTGACTGAATTGCAGGAATCATTAATGGCTTATGGTGTAAAATTTTAAGTCTATGAAATTTGTGTCTGTTGAGAGGGTTTACATCTATCATAGTGGAAATGAAAAAGGAAGCGTTTGTAAGTTCCTATATCTTTCCCAATCTCATTTTTGCTTTGTTTATTCATTTGCTTAGTAAGGTTGATGAGGATTAAATCTATGTCTGCTAGCAGGGTTTTGTCTATCGTATTGGAAACAAGAAACAAGTCATTTGTAAGTTCCTATATCTTTTACAGTGTCATTTAATAGTTTTTTAAATCTCTACATTTTGTGGGTTAATATCTATTGTTTGTTGTTCTTTGCATTTTATAGGTTAACATCTATTGTTTTTTGTTCTCTTCATTTTATGGGTTAATGTCTTTTCTTCCCTATCTTTGAGTGCCTATATGGGTCAACATTTGTTGTTCAATTAGAGACTTAACACCATTTTTCATTAATTTTGACTTCTTTGTTTCCCACAACTAAGAATGGAACTAATATTTTTTGTCCACGCATCCATACCAAGTGCACTTCAATCTATCAAAATCATTTCATCAATTGGTAATGTTTTGTTGCTATTGGAAACATTTCATGGAATTCTCATTTATTGTCAATGGACTGAACCGTAGCTGTCATCAATGCATTTTGGTGTTAAGCCTTAATATTATTTGTGTTGTTTATTCATTTGCATAGATTACTTAATGACGATGAAATCTATCAAAAAAGGAAGCAATTGTAATTCCTTATATCTTTTACACTTTTTTTCTTGCATTGTTTAGATCCATTGCATGCTTTTATGGTTTGATGCATGTTGTTCAGTTAAAGACTTAACACCATAATTCATAAATGTGGATTTTTTTGTTCATCACCATTAACAATGCAACTAATCTTTTGTCTCCAATGCATGAATTCCAAACGCACTTCAATCTATTAAATAAAAATTAGGTCTAGATAACTACAAAATTGGTCAGTGTAAAATCTATAATATTTCATCAATATGCAATGTTTTTTTTTTGCGGACATCTAGTTCTTCAATGATATTAGATTCGTAATTTTCTATCTTTTCTCTTCATTTCACTGACTAGATTTAAAATTAAACAACTCTAATTCACAATCTTCTTCTTTTACAGGTATTGATCTCTTAGATGTAACCACACAACAAGTTCCTAGCCTTGCTACCCTGTCAAAAGCACTTGAATTGACATTTGTAAGATTTTTTGCATCTTGCCTCTCTTTTTCATGGTTTTTGCTTTTAAATGTTTCTTTCGTCAACTAATTCCTACTTTCAATTTTCTCAATGTAGCTACCTAAACCAATGAAATTTGAAAAATCAACTCAGCTGGTGCTCATTGATATCCATGCCACTATGATCACAATGAAACTATTATTTTCACATGCATTAGTTTGACTGATTCAATGTACATAAAACTATTTGAAATTATATAGATTACATATTTCATAATTCATTGTAATATATTGAATATCACATTCTTAATTTGGACGACTCATTCAAGGATATTTATCCTCATTTTGATAAAATTTATCTAACATAAGTTATCTCACCATATTTGTGTTCAAAGGTTTCTTAATACCATTATTTATATGTTGTTTGTTTGATTTCACCTTATTCCATTGCATCGTCCTTTGATGTTTCCAAATAGGCACTTAAGAAATTTTTATAATTTCATCCTATATCTTGCTATCATATATTATTTCATGGTTACTGTTATTTGCATCTTTCGATATGACCTTAATTAATGTACATTACTACTTCATTGCTTTGTTCTTCTAGTGCTCAATACCTTAAGAAATCCTTCAAACAATAGCATTATCTTACAACCATTATTCATTTAATTGATCTTCTAACTTAAGCACTTTTCCTATATCTCCTAATGATCATATTTCTCTCTTTGTCTCACTATTCATGTGTCCTGTGCATATTCACACTCTACCTTACATGCTTTTTGAATATATGGTCAATGAAACAAAGAAAACATTAACAAGAAAGTTTTCCAATCTAATCAAACATGTAATTAAACCATAATGATTAATAACATGGTGGAGAAGTGAACATAACTATTCACAACCTATGAACAACAAGTATGCGTCGAGAAAACCTTGCAACAAAAAATACCACCAAAAAGACTCGAGCTTGTATCAATCAAAGTAAAAAACTACATCAATATAATATGCTTATCAATTTGTCTAATACTAATCTACCACTATAATTAAACATGTAATTAAACCATAAAGATTAATGACATGGTGGAGACGTGAACATAACTATTCAAAACATATATATATATATATATAGTGCATATAGATGTGTATACCTATTATCTATAGATGCACTATAGATGTATATGCATGTATGTATATGTATATATCTATGTATATATATGTATCTATATATATACATCTATATGTATGTGTATGCCATTACTATACATATATCTATACATCCATACTATATATATGTATAAGTGTATATACATACACATACATATATATAGAAATATATGTGTGTGTATGTATATATATATATACATATATACATATTATAATACTTGAGTCAACATTATAAATTTTGTCAAAATATTTAAAGTTCCAAAGCCACAAGGTCATGATCAACATCCTAGATTAGAAAGTAACTCCTCTTACACATCTTTATATATCATAAATTTTCTCATAACAATCAAAATGAATAGTGTCTCAAATCTATGCACTCCATGACAGTATCTAATTCAAAGGATGTTCTATAACTACTACCTTTGATATTTTCAATGTAACATCGCTATTAAATACCTTCTCACACAATATTCCAAGTATTTCAAAGAATAAATAATGTCCACATCTCATGACATTTGAAGATCATAAATTGTTTATCATCTACATGCTTAAATATGAGTAATCAAGACATAAAAGTTACAAGATGAATCATACACCTAATCCTAACATTTTCCCACTTAACATTCACATTGTAAAGGCACAATAAAAATAAATAAAAATGACGAATCAAGTGCTACAAGATGAAAGATGCGTAGCCTAGATCTACACCAACAAAAGTTATATATAATTCATTGGCTTATTGAAAAAATCCACAATATTAATCAAAGTGTCATTCTTCTATATTGTGACTCTACCACCTACAACCATCTTATGGACAAAGTGATAATGAGCATTTCATTCCTACCACCATCGTACATTAGGTTATGTGCCTTTCTCTGCTCCTTGGTTTTGCACTCAAATTTTGATTCAGATATTGATGATATTTTGTGTTGCCACTAATATGCCCAACTATCTCTCTTCCAATGTGTGTGTTGTAACCTTTTTGTTTCAAATCCAATATTGTTTCTTCTTTACTATTTTCAATATATGTATATATGTATGTGTGTATGTATGTATGTATGCTTGAATGTATGGATGTATATCTATGTATGTATGTATATATACATCTATACATATGTCTATGCCATTACTATATATATATATATGTGTGTGTGTGTGTGTGTGTGTTTGTGTGTATATATATATATGTATGTATATATGTATGTATATATATATATATATATATATATGTATATATATATGTATGTATATATATATGTATACATGCATATTATATACATATATGTATGGGTGTATATACATACACACATATATACATATATAATATATATGTATATATATACATACATATAAATATTATAATACTCAAGACTAAGGATTATAAATTTTATGAGATGATTTCTAGTTAGTCACTTTATTTCTAAAATATTTCTATTCCCATCTAAATTTATGGTACTTTCATGCTCAATTGCAAATATCCATAAGCAATTTTTTTTCCCCTTTAGTAGGAACTCCTTGAACTCCTTCAAAGCTCTTGTATTTTGAATGTTTTGATATTAAAATTTGATTTTTGTTATATGTATTTTAACTTAAAATTTAAATAGTCTATGTATTTTGTGAGAAGACTAATTTCTAAGTTTAGGTCTTTTTATAGATGTGAATTAATTACATGGATTTATTATATAGTTCATATAAATGATTTGGTTATTTATATAGTTTTGCTCATTAAATTTTATGATTTGTCTATGTCTATCATATTATTTGGAGTACTCATTAATACTTGTTAGTGTGAAAGGGGTACTTTATCTAACTAGTTCATTCTTAGCTAGTACTTCATTAAAGTCCTCTTCACACTAGCTTAACTTTACATAGGGATAAGGTGGTTGAGCTTTTAATGACATGAGTTGTCACACCTCATAGGATGCCAACACTTGTCATAATCTAGTTGCATCTATCTCTCCCCTTGGCCTATATAACCAAGGCATTTCTTTTTTAATCTCAATTCTCAAGATGAATATAGCTTTGCATTTTTGAGAGGAATACAATTTATTCTTCCTCATATTTTTTATTTTGCTTTCCTTCAGTCATTAGATTCCTGGGTAGACTAGTTAGCAAATTTCATGTGGTATCAAAGCCAAATTTGAGTTGTGGGTTAGCATTCTTTTAGGAAATCTAAGAGTGCAGAGTTTTTTTTCAATAAAATTGAGTATGCTCTTCTCTTGCATCCTTGGATGATCTAGAGAATCAGAAATGTGTGAAAAAAATATCAGTTTATGGGGGGTTCATGCATTGAATTATTAGTTACAAGTCTTCTGAAGCTTCTTGGAGAGATTCTAAACTCACCATTAGTCCAAAGCAACTGAGACATGCAAATTTGCCTTTTATTTCACCTGAAACAGACACTAGAAGCCAAATCTAGAACAATTTGAAGTAAGAGGTTCATTGTCAGATCCAACAAGGAGCCATCATTTCGGAGCAATCAAATCCGACCTTGCCATCATGCTCAGAAGGCCCGAAAACCATAAAATTGACTGTCAAAACGTCAACTTTAGATAAAATAAGTGAGACAAAAAAAAAATTGTCTAGGGAGCCATTTGACTCCCATGAATTTAGAAAATAATATTTTTTTAAAATAAAAATATTTATTGTTTTAAAAGCATTTATACTTTGTTTTGTTTGTTTTTTTAGAAATTTTGATTTTTTTTTATAAAAATGCAAAAATATATGTTTTTGTTTTAAAAAAACAAAAAAAAATATATTTAGAAAATATTTTTTGCTTTTACAAAATTATGAAAATAAAATTTAAAAACAAACAAACTTTTGAAAATAAAAAAATTCATTCAAAAATTATTAAAACAAAAAAAATCAAAGAAAAGCAAATTAGCAGTACGCACAGCTTGGGCTCCTTTTTTTAATTTATATTGTTTATAAATGCATTTTTCAAGGCAAACCTATATGCTCCAACTTTGGGCCTCATGCTCACGACATAGGCATTGCGTAGTATCTCGGTCTTTGAGCCTTTTTCAAACTGCAATTTTGATTTTCTTATAACGGTTTTTACAACTTTTCTAATATTTTTAAATATTAAAAACATTTAAATTTTTTAATATTCAACGATGTTTTTTTAATTTCGCCAACAATTATATTAATTTTTTAATATTATTCAATATTAAAATTTATGATATTTGAAATCTGCCACACTTCTTCCAAAATATCTTGCCAGCACCTTTTATAATTTTTTAATATTTTTTTAATTAAAAATATATATAAAAATTTAAACTTTTTCAAAATTGGAGAGAAATTTGGTGAATGGCTAAATTAGAGGAGTGCTAAATTTATCTAGCGGAGTGCTACATTTGGTAGAGTTCTAAACTAGCTGGAAAACACATATATTTGATGGACTGCTAACTTTGACGACAATTCTGCTAAATTTGGCGGATTTTTTTTTGAAGAGTTTTCACCCCCTCTCCATTGATGCATTAATTTTTCAAGGCCAACTTTGAAAGCTCATAACTCAGGCTCCTAACCTCCAAATTTCGTGCAATTTTTTTTGCTTTGGGATAATTTTTCGTGCTCTATGGATTGGTGAAGACAATTTTAGATTTTGGTGCATGTATTTTTTAGAAATTATTGATTCTTGGGAGGACTCATCACTGTTCTCGTTTTGCAAACTTCAAAGCTGCATAACTTTTGCATATGACCTCAGATCGAATTGATTCTTTTTTTGAAAGTTCATGATTTTTTTGTGTTCTTCGTATTGGTGTTGTTTTTTTGATGTGATATTGTACCAAATGTATACTTTCAACACATTCTCCTTTCTTGAGGATTTGTAAAAGCATTAAAATCCAGAAATCTGTAACTGCACTAAATATAAAGTGCCAAATCATTTTTTTTCTAGGAGGGTTTTTTTACTGAGTAAAGAAGGGGGGTCTCTTGTTGTCTTTGTGCTTGAACATCTCTCATACTTTGTACTATGTTTTTCCTTCATAGTGGGTACATTTAAGTTTCCATTGTTAACGCCATACAACTACAACACATGGCATCAAAATGCATGGAATGCCTTAATGCAACTAGGATATACTCCTTATGTTGAGAAGAAGGTAAATGAACCCACAAATGATAAGGAAAAACTACTCTAGATGTTTGAACATATAAAAGCTCCTGGTTGTTTAAGGAGTTTAGTTTCTTTTGATATAATGTTTCAAATTGAAGAATGTAAAGATTCACATGATGCATGGGACAAATTAAAAACTCTCTATGGTACAATTGATGAAGTTCGTGGTTATCAAATTAACAATGAACTAATTAGTTTTGATTCAAAGTCTTTTGACAACATCCAGGGTTATGTAACAAAGGTCAATGACCTTAAAGCTTAATGTAAATCACGTGGCTTAGAGAAGAAATACATTCAACTTGTCTATAAGACTCTAAACAAACTTGGACCCGAATTTGTAGTTTTTGTTTCTAGCTTTCATACTCATAGGTTGGCAATGGGATCCACATTCACTACACCTTCTTTTCCTTCATTTTCTGAAATGTTGATGCAAGAACAAGGTAAGCTTCTATCAATGGGTCTTCTTAAGCCTTCACACTCACAAGCTTTGATGATTGGTCAACCAAAGCATCAGAAAGAATCAAGGAAACCTGACAACAAACAAAAGAAGTTCAAGAAAAAGTCACAAAGAGATCAAGCACAATCATTTTCAATAACAAAAGTTTACTCCAACTCCTTTTCAAAGGAGAATTTTCTATAAAGAAGGGGGATTCGCTACTCATGAGTTCTCTTCATTCAAAGAGCCTCACAGGGAAAACTTCCCTAAACTACCTCAAGGAACAACGTGAGAGTTCTAGAATCAGAAAGAGTAGGTCACGAAGATTTCCTAGACAAACTAATAAGCTCTCGGCCAAAGGACGACAATGCGGGATACAGACGATAGTGTGGCATGTTGGCATCCTAGAGGCATGTTAGCATCTCATACGAACCAGAAAGTGAGAATATCACAAAAAATGACAAAGTGACTACTTCTATTCTAATTGCTAAAGACTTTTAGAATATAGGAAAGTAATAGAAAGTGATAGAACTGAAATAGAGTGAAGTAGAAATGATAGAGACAAGGAGAAGAAAGGAAAGAAGATGCTCACAACAATCTAAGTAATGAAGCCTCCAACAAATGAATGTCTTCAAAATCTGCATGTGTAATATCTGGAGAAAGTGTTGGGGCTGCATAGGGGTTTGCCTCAATCAAACCCCCATTTTGGTGTTCCCACCTCCACGGATAGCCAGATAGATAGAGAGAAATGGAATGAAATGGATAAAGTGTGTGGTGAAAGCAAAACCCACTTCAAGAGTAGAACCTACACCACCAAGTATGATTGATAAAAGTAATCCCCACTTGAGGAGGAGAACACGTATCACAAAAAAGGTGATAAAATCAATCCCCACTTGAGGAGGAGAACCCGTATCACAAAGTATGAATGTGATTGATAGGGGATATGGAATCCCATGATGCTCACAAGTATGAGATAAGGGAGATGGAACTGCAAGGCTTAAGGAATCCAAATGAAGAGAGAAATAGAGTTGCAAGGTCCAAGAGTGTTGGTGTAATGAGCTTGTGAAAGCTTGAGAGTGTTGCAAAGGTGGTACCAAGAAGTGGAAGAGGAGGCTAGAAGTTGGAATGAAGTTAGAGTGAAGCTAGAAGCACTTGGAAGAATGGATCTAGAGAGATTCTGAGAGACAAATGAATTGAAATAATAGCATTTAATGAGGGAAAATAAGCTTCTCTAGCTGTTACAAGGCGATCTGAGCTGTTACCACCGACCAAAGGAGGTGACAAGTGGAAAACATGCACAGAAACAATTGTTTGAACATTGAAACATCACAGGATGCTAGCGTGGTGCACAAACATCTATGCAACATGCTAGTGTCTGGACATGTCACGCTACAAAACAACATCAACAGGAAAAACACAAGGTTCGGTGCAAAGTGGACGCATAAGGGTAGCTGCTAAAAAGGGCTCTAGAGCATTCTGAGAAGGGAAAAAGGCTGATGTAGGGGCTAAAATGAGCCTACACAAGTGCTAAGGGAGTGGACACTAAAGTAGATACAAGAATGTATGTAAAATTACAAGGGGTACAATTTGATGACTATACATTTTCAAAAGAAGGAAAGGCCAACTTGTAGCTATTGCAAGAAACTTGGTCATGAGGAACATTCTTGTCATAAGAAGTAGATTGATGAGTAAAAGCATCTTCTTAAAAAGAACAACATTAATCTACCTTATTTTGTTGCTCAACAATCCTCTACTCCTTCCAAATCAGGTAAAGGGAAAGCACATGCACTTGTTGCTATTACCGATTCTTCAAAAGAGTGGATTCTTGACTCAGGTGCATCACATCACATGGGTTCTATTAAAGAACAATTTTCTTTGTTGGAGCCTTGTTCTGTGCCCCACATTCTCATAGAGGATGATTCTCCAGCAGATGTAATTGGGAAGTGTTCAATTGATACTGGCAACGATACATTTGAGGATGCCCTCTATGTGCCTAATCTATCAGCCAACCTTCTCTTTTTCTACCAAATCACTCAAAATGGTAGGAAAGTTGAATTCACTCCAGATTTTGTTAGCATCCAGAATCTTGAAGATAATGCACTCCTTGTAGTTGGTAAGGCCAATCATGAGTCTTGCTTGTATGCTTTCTCTCATTTTGTACCTAATTCGCATTCAACTGCATTGCTCACCCATTCAAATGTTGTGAGAAAACTATGGCATGAGCAATTTTTCCATCTCAACTACTGCTATCTTCAGTAACTCAACAAACAAAATATGGTCACGAGTCTTCCTCAAATTAATTTTTCAGATGGTGTATGTTCAAGTTGTGCCTTGGGAAAACATCTTGAGGAGAAGTTCGACAAAGGGAAGGCTTGGAGGGCTTCGGAAGTCCTTGAATTGGTTCATAGTGACTTGGTGGGTCCTTTTCCATCATTATATTTCCATAAGGCTTGCTATTTTCTCACCTTCATTGATGACTATTCTAGATACACATAGGTCTACTTCTTCGAAACAAAGGAGAAATATTTGATATATTTCAAGAGTTTAAGGCTCGTATTGAGAAGCAATCTGGAAAGTCTGTCAAAATTCTCTACACGAATAATGGCAGAGAATATGTGAACCACCGATTTGAGCAATTTTGTACTCTTGAAGGGATTGATTTTCAACATATTGTTGCCTACACACCACAACAAAATGGTGTAGCTAAGAGGAAAAATAGGTCACTGAAAGAGATGGCTGGTTGCATGATCCACGCTCGCTCCCTTGCCCCTGCATATTGGGAAAAAGATATCAACTATGATTCTCACATCCAAAACAAAGTTTCACATAAGGCATTAAAAGGAATCACTCCCTTCGAAGCTTAGTGTGGTCGAAAACCTATTGTGGGGAACTTTAAAGTTTTTGGCTCCCCAACATGAGCACATATTCCTTCAAAGAAGTGCAAGGCCTTGGAACCTCAGAGTTGGCCTTATATTTTTGTTGGTTACCCTGATGATGTCAAAGGATATCAGCTTATGGATCCTACAACACATGAACTCTTCATTGAGCGTAGTGTGCATTTTGAGGAAAGCTCTTCTAGCTCATCCTCTACTCTTCCTTCCTCTGCAGCGGATTTAGAGGATTCTAACATCAGGGATTTTCCTAAAGCCTCCTCTAGTCATCAAGTTGATCATGAGATTTCATCTTCCTCTTCAGAGATTTTGGAATCTCCTCTTCCATCCCCTACCATGCCTCGTTGGGCTCGTCAAACACTTGAGTCTGCAAGTGATCTTGTTGGGGATCCTTCAAATACAAGGAGGACTCAGTCACAACATCATGACATTCCACATTCCTACATTGCCACAGCTTCAGATCCACAATCATTTTGTGAAGCTTCTAGTCTTGTTGAGTGGGATTCCACAATGGAGGAAGAGTACAACTCTTTAATGCAAAATAAAACATGGGATCTTGTTCCACTTCCTAAGGGAAGAAAACTTGTTCGGTGTAAGTGGATCTATCAAACCAAATTTACAGCGGATGGCTCAGTTGACAAATATAAAGCACGACTTGTGGCCAAAGGTTTCTCTCAAGTACCAAGTATTGACTACATTGAGACCTTTGCCCCTATTGCCAAAATGAACTCCATTCGCTTGCTACTTGCTATTTTTGTAGCTCATGGTTAGGTTGTACATTAGATGGATGTGAAGAGTGCATTTCTTCACGAAGATCTACATGAAGAAATTTACATGGAGCAGCCAATAGGATTCATTCAAGATTCTTCATTGGTTTGTAAATTAAGGAAGTCTCTCTATGGCCTCAAACGGGCTCCACGAGCTTGGTATGCCAAAATGGACTCCTTTCTTCTCTCCATTGGGTTCTCCAGATGCCACTTAGATTTGAATGTCTACATCTTGTGGCAGGAGGGTGCTCTTCCCTTCTTGGCTCTCTATGTTGATGACTTGATTGTCACTGGGAGCACTTCATTCATCATCTCGACTATTAAGACTGCTTTGCATGATAGATTTTCCATGACTGACTTGGGTCTCTTGCACTACTTTCTTAGGATCGAGATCACACAGACCTCTTCTGTGATTTCACTTGCACAACCCAAGTATGCTCTTGATCTTTTGTCACGTTTTCATATGGCTGATTGTAAGCCTGCATTGAATCCCTTTTTGTCTGGAATTAAGCTTGAGGCCAAATTTTCCACACCACTAGTTGATGCTACTTTGTATTGTCAACTTTTTGGTAGCCTCATCTACTTGACTCATACTCACCTCGACATTTCTTTTGTAGTTGGCAATGTTTCACGCTTCATGACAAAACCACATTAGCTTCATTGGAAAGCTATCAAACGCATCTTGCACTACATCCAAGGCACTCATCGGTATGGGATTCACTATATAGTAGGCACAAGTTTAGACTGACTTGGATACACATATTCTAATTGGGCTAGTGATATTGATGATCTCAAGTCCACATCTGACTATATTTTTCACTATGGTTCTGGCCCCATTTTTTGGTAGAGCAAGAAGAAACATACCATTGCTCTTTCTTCAACTGAGGTTGAGTATCATAGGGCTATCAATGATGCCATTGATGTTATTTTTCTTTAGAATATTCTCATTGAACTTGGTATCGCCTTTCAAAAGCCATCATTCATCTATTGTGATAACGAGAGCACCATACAGATCCTGGAGAACCTAATCCATCATCAACGAACCAAACACATCGAGATCCATATGCATTTTCTTTAGGAGCTGATTCAAGAGCAGGTCATTGATTTGCAATACTGTCCTATAGCAAATAAAGTTGAAAATATCTTCACCAAACCCTTCACTAAGAGAAACTATGTTAATCTTTGGTCTCTCTTGGGGGTGAGGCAAATCTCTTCTAGGGGGTCACTTAGACATTCCTCATTCACCCTCTCATGGGAAGGAGTTTTTTTCCACTAGGTTTTCTCCTTCTTTATCATTGAGATTTTATTATGTACATGGGTACCTCATCAGGCCTAGTATCCAGGACCCATATTTGCATCTTTGCATTGTATACTTCTCCCTAAGTTGTACTTAAGGGGGGGTGTTAGTATGAAAGGTGTACTTTATCTAACTAGTTCATTCTTAGCTAGTTCTCCACTAAAGTCCTCTTCACATTGGCTTAACTTTACATAGGGATAAGGTGGTTGAGCCTTTAATGACATGAGTTGTCACACCTCATAGGATGCCAACACTTTTCATAATATGGTTGCATCTATCTCTCCCCTTGGCCTATATAACGAAGGAATTTCCTTTGTAATATCAATTCTCAAGTTGAATATAGCTTTGCATTCTTAAGAAGAATACAATTTATTCTTGCTCATATTTCTGGTTTTGCTTTCCTTCAGTCATTAGATTCCTAGGTAGGCTAGTTAGTAAATCTCACAATAATTTTAGAGGTTCGTTGAATTGTTATGGTTCATGTTTTCCTAGGTCAACACCTATAAAAGGATCAACTTTACAATCATGTCAATGATAATAAAAAAAATAACAAGATTTAGTGATGCAAAAACTCTAAAATGAATATGCAAATCTAGATTGTTTTAGTGTACTTATGGAAGTGTTATTAACATGCTCCTTAATGTGAATGATTAAGATAAAATGATATTGTATGATGGAGATAATTAAATATCTTTAAATATAATGACATTAATAAATCATGCAAATGAGTGCTTTATGGGAAAAGGAAAGAATTAATGAAAAAATGAATTTGAAATTTGAAATTTCAAGGGTCAAAATTGTGACCCCAAGATTGATCTTGTGGTCACATATTTGACCTAGGAAATTGAAATGATAAGATAAGGTAAATAATGAATATTTGAGGATGGGCGCATGAATAGACATAATAAATACATATAATTAAGGTGAATATATCAAAATGTGTGTATATATGGATAAGGATAATATAAATATACATGAATGCATGTAAGTAGATGAGTAATAGCATTTTGAGGATGAGTGCATGAATACACATAATAAATACATATAATTAAGGTGAATATATAAAAAATGATGACTTTCGGTGAATGAGCTATGTTAGGGTTTTTTGTTTTTGCAGTCATCCTTAGCTCTCCTTGAGTCATACTGCGACTTAGGCGTAGGATTTTCCTTTGCTTTTTATGGCAGCATTTACTGCAACTTTTAGTTGTTTTATTATGCCTTCGACCGACTCCAACCCAATAGTTATTGCTAGTGTTAGTAGTTCGACGACTCTACATAATGGCTCCTCCAAAAAAGCGACCCCAAAAATTTGTTCAGAAGATGTTCCATGAGGTAAGTCTTTTGATTCCCCTGTAGATGTGTTGCTTCCCATCCTAGAATTTGATATTGCATGTCATTGGTTAGAGAAACATACTCTTGTAGGTTACTTTGTTGGGAGGGCTCCCACTAAAAGTGTGCTAAAAAGACTATGTCCATAAAATTTGGGTCCCTCATAAGGTTCGCCTTGATATGGTCTAGAATTTGACCAAAGGTTTTTTTCTTTTTCGTTTGTGGAATTAGTCATGTTCAAGCAATCTTGAACCATGGTCCTTGGTATGTCTAATCTTCTTTGCTTGTTTTTCAACCTTGAACCCAAAATTTTTCTATCTTCGAGGATAGGAATGGGTCCTAGCTTGGATTGAGTTTCCTAGCTTTCCTTTGTCATGCTTGCACTTTTTGTACCATATAGCTTCATCACTAGGGAAAGTTATTTGTGTTGAACTTGGTCGGTTCTTTCAAGCTCACCCTCAAAAGTGAGTATGTGTTGAAGTGGACCTTTCACAAGATTTGAAAGAGTCCATAGATATTCAAATTGGAAATTTTTGGCATACCTAGAAGGTCATTTATTTTAATCTGCCTAATACTTTATATCAGTTCCAATCTATCGATCACAAGATTAGAGATTACCCTCTTGTTGCCCCTCACACTCCATCTATGCCATGGGAAGCTGAGAAGCCTCATTCGGTAGAAACCATAGCCATCAAATGGGGCTTATCAAAAGATAAGTGGACAATGGCTAAAAATTAGTAGAATAAGTCCAATGGCATCAAGATGGCTTTCAAGGTCCCTGAGCCTTTAGTTGAAAGTTCAAACCCTTTTGTGAAGGGGAAAGAAGCTGCTATGCCATCCCAACTTAGCCAAGGACCTCTGTGACACCTCAACCTACTATGTATCCTCCCATTATGGGAACTCATAGGAGGTCACACAACCCTTCTAGGGCTCTTGAAGAGGCCGAATTTGTTTTAGAAAAGTGAAGGTTTTCCTCTCCTCCGCTTCAACTGGGTTCAATGCCACGAGAGTTTTTGAAGAATTGATTTTTCTCATTGGAAGAGTCAAACTCCAATGACATGATCAAGTCCCATACATGAATTTTCTCTCCCGAAATGTACAAGGTTTGACAAACCTCTCTAGGAAGTATTTTTTTAAGGATACTTTTCATAAGCAAACTAGCATTAATGTTTTGTACCTACAAGAAGTGAAAGTCGTTGGTTTTTTGTTATCTTCTATTTGTCGAGTTATTTGGCTAGCAAGCAAAATGTTTTCCATTGATCATGTTGGTGGACATGGTGGGGTAGTCACCCTTTTGTCCCCACATTGGCATGATTATGTCATGGATCATGGGTTTGACCCCACACACCAACTCATCTGGATTCTTCTAAACATTGATAATCATTCCTTTGGGATTATTAATGTGTATGCCTCAAATGTTGTTGTCAAAGGATCTCTTCTCTAGCATTGGATTGAAAACTCTCTACCAATTACCACTTGGGTCCTTTGTGGCAATTTCAATATGGTTGACGTGGCATATGAAAAATAAGGTACTCTACCATTTAGATGGGTAGCTAGTGAGAGAGAATCTTGGTTTTACATGCACAATAAATCAAGTATTTTTGACCCCAATATGGGTCGTCACCATTCTCATTCCTTATGGCACACTTGGAGAAATTTTTGAGTTGGGTCTAACAAAATAGTTAAGTGTCTCGATCATGTTATGATCTCTGCTCAATCTTTATTTTCCTTTGCTAGCTGGCCCCCTCTTTCGATTATGTCATTAGTGGATGTGACCCTGTCAGACCACTTTCCTATCCATTTTTGTATTGAATGGAAAGGGGGGCCACCTCATGCCAGCAAGTCTCAACTTTTTCTGAATACATCTTTGCTAAGTCATCATCCCATGTTGGCCCACATTGAAACTATCTAGAATCTTGAATGTAGACCTACCTATTCTACGGTTTGGATTGTGGTGGAATGATGCCATTACCCACACTGTGAGGTTTCCTTGCATTTATGGGTGCAAGCTAGCCATTTTCCATCGGTGATCTTATGAGGCCACCACTTCAGATCTATAAAGGGCCACTAAGACCTTAGCTAGTAACCCCTTTTCCTTAACCTTGCAATCTAGAGTAGCAAAGCTAAGACATTCGATACAAGTTGATGATTATTATGTTGTGAAAGGTGCACATATCAAAGCCAAAATTCATTGGCTTAAAATTGGGGATCCTACCTCAAAAGAGTTTTTTCTTTCTCTTTGTGCTAGGCACAATTCATATGGCATCAAACGAAGCATAGAAGGAAATCATTTGCTCACATATTTTTCATTCTCCAAGATTTTGTTAGGCATTATGAAAAAGTTTTCACAACCCAAGATTACACTCTGGAGCATGCCAATGCTCTCCAGGAATGCCTCATATTTGTGCCTAACGAACTCTCCTATGCTCAGAAGGCCTTTTGTGAGCAATTGCTTACCATTGAAGATCTCAAGGAGGCTGTGAACACTATGGCTAATGAAAAAGCTCTAGAAATTGATGGTTTCCCTTGTGAATTTTATAAATCCCTTTGGGACTGTGTGGGAGAAGACCTTCATAAGGTCTATTTAGAATCCTTTCATTCTAAATACCTCGACCATCTTATTAACAAAGGCAACATAAAATTCATAACTAAGTCTAGTGATCCTAAAGATATTTGAAATTGGCAGCCCATCACGCTCCTCAATGTCTCCTACAAAATCATTACTAAAGCCCTTACCTTGAAAATTTGCCACCTTCTCCCTCAAGTTGTTTGCCCTGAGCAGATTGGGTTCATTAAATCCATATTCATTTTGGATAACATCATTGCAGTTTGGGAAGGTATGGAGCGGGCTAGGTGCTCACATCAAAAATCAATTTTTTTGAAGATTGATTTTGTTAAAGCTTATGACTGCATTGAATGACCTTTTATTCTTATTATGCTTTCTACTATAGGCTTTGGTCCCCATTTTATTCAATCTATGAACATGCTTTTTATTTATGCTTCTACTTGCATTACCATCAATGGTCGACAATCCCAATCCTTTGGATTGTTTTGCTCCATTCACTAGGGTTCCCCTCTGGCTCCTTCTCTGTATGTCCTTGTTGAAGGTGTTGGTTATCTCATGGCTCACCTTGTCTCCTGTAGGCTTGTCTAAGGGATTACCCTTCCCAACTCATCGACTCAACTTATCAATGGCCATTTTTTTGATGATTTTGTCCTTACTCTATTGGAAGAAGAGGATAATGTCAAAGATTCCATCAAATGTCTTGAGACCTTTTGCTTTGCCTTTGGTTCTTCTATGCAGTGGCATAAAACTCAATGGTCTCATCAATCCATTCTTCCTAGTCCTCTCTAGATCCATCAATAAGGTTGCAAGTGGATTGCTTGTAGGTAAATATTCAAGTTTCTTAGCATTCCATTTACTTTCCAATCTTCCTCTTTAGACTTATGGCAAGTAGTCCTTTCTCACATTGAGTAGAAGTTGGATTTTTGGATCACTAAGTTGCTCTCGTTGGTTGGAAAGTCCAGGTGTGCTCTAAAATTTTGGCATCTCATGTTTACTACTCTTCATGTTGGAACCCTTCTAAGTCCTCCTACACAAAGCTTGAAAAGCTGCTCAAAGACTTCCTTTGGGGCTCTTTTGAGACTCACAAAGGGTTTCACCATGTTGCTTGGGAGTTTTGTTGTCTCCCTAGAGAGTCTGGTGGGCTTGACCTTTGGCCACTCAAAGGCAACAGATTGCTCTCCACACCAAGTGGTCACATGTGCCCTCATTAGCAAAGGGATTGGTTTATGTACCCTTCTCATTATGAAGGAGCCTATTCAAATTGAAGGCACCTTTGTTGCCAAAAGAATTTGGCATGCTTGGGAGGCTGTCAACCCCTGGCTCACTTGGAATGAACTGGTTTTAAATATGGTTTATCTTTTAATCAACAAAATATATGGTGTTCCTTGTTCACCAATCTAGGTCGTCCTTTGGCCAAGTTGCCCTAGCTTAAGGCTCTTAGATTTCATAAGAAGGGTATTCAATCTCCTCAAGACTTTTTTTCTAGACCCATGATGAACCTCATGTCATGGGAAGATTTCAAAGGAAAATTTGGCTTACAAAATCATGATCGGGAAACTTTTGAAGGGCTAGTTAATTCCATTCCAGTTGACATGCTTCATAAAGTTGGTATCTGTTCTGCCAAGCCTTGGTTGAAAGATTAGAAGTGGGGTCCAAACACCCCTTTCAAAAACCAGAAACCCCAACTTTGCTACCAGTGGCTTTATCCCCATCTTTTAATGGTTAGCAATTTGAACCAAAGGTGGTATCTTCAATCCTCGGTGTCTATTTGGCACCGTAGATTTACTATTATGTGGATTGTTATTGTTGATCCCAAGCTTGCCCACTTTTCTTGGTGTATTCTTTTCCAAGTCTTACCTATGGGATCTCAGCTTACCCACATGCGGGTTCATGACCCTCATTTTCCTTTTTATGGGCAACCTAAGTCTTTCAAGCACCTCTTTTGGTTCTACTCCAGAGATCAACAATTGTGGAATTAGATTCATGACTTCTTCCAACCTTTCTAGCCTGAGCCTGTCTTCTGGCATATGGTATTGTTGGGCGATGGGCCTCATCTTCCTCATAAGTATAGCTAAATTTGGAACACTTTTAGGGTGTAAATCCTCTTCAATATTTGGAAAGATAGAAACTATTGCATTTTTTCTCATAGCCAAATTGATAAACATGTATCGATTTATTTTAAAGCTACTATATGTTCTAATGTGTTATTGTAGATTCAAGTGTAAGCTAACAAAGTTACGCTTGAGGTGGCTCACCTTTAGGAGCTCCTAGACCACTGGAGGAATTCCCCTTGCATGGTTGCTTGTGTGCCTCCCTCTCCTACTTACCCTCGGGATGACTTGCCTTCACGAAGCCAATGTTAAGGTAGAAGTGGCTCTACCAGGGACTCTCAAGCTCATCCCTATTCACAAGCCTCTCATTGTAGCATCCCGCATCCTCGCAGGAATTTTCCCTCCCCACCTCATCGGGCTAACTTGGGGTGGCCTTCTGGAGGTGGCAGTGGTGCTTCTGGATGGCCCTCTGGCAAAGCTTCTAATGGAGCTTTTGGTTGGCCGACTGACACTTCCAAATGGTTTTCACGATTGGATTTGGTGATTTCTCCCTCTCAAATAAAATATAAAGAAAAATATGATGATGGTGAGGACCCCCCCGACTTCACTCTGAACCCCATTGATGTATGGGGTAGGTTAGATGATAGGGACCTACCTCCCTCTATTGGAACTAATATGGCTACTTACCAGCCTTTTATTGTTTTTTCATGCTTTCTGCTATCTAGGTGTTGCCCATGTGACTCTTCGGGGTGTGCCTTCTTACCACCCAAACTCTTTTTGTGAATATGTGTAATATTTATCTTTAATTAATAGATTGTGATGCCTATTCATCAAAAAATTAAAAAAATATGTGTGTATATGGATAAGGATAATATAAATATACATGAATATATGTAAATAGATGACTAATAATTGTTGGAACATGTTTATTGGTGTGCCAAAAGATTGACTTGTTAATTCCTAATACAAATGTTAGAGATAAATGGATCCATGGGAGGTGATTAGTCCATGTCCTAAATTTGAAGGGAGATGTTGGTGATTAGTCCAACAATCCCCCTCCCTCAACATCACCCGAGGGGATTTGAACTTGTGACCATGAATATGATACCATTTGTTGGAACACATTTATCATTGTTCCAAAAGATCGTCTTGTAATGCCTAATACAAACACCAGAGATAAACGGATCCACAGGAGGTGGTTAGTCCATGTCCCAAATCCAAATTGTGACGTCAATGATTAGTCCAAAAATAACATGGGAAAGAAGTCTGACTCCACACAAGATTGTGTAACCATTCACCAATATGTAAATGTATTAGGCCACTCTCAAAATAACATAATACTAAATGAAACTTAGCATATGTGTGTAAATTTCACTATTACAATAAGATTTTATTCAAATTATTTTAGAAAAAAGTAAGCAACTAATAATTTCATGTTTTTTATTACTTATTTCAAATAATTTCCAAATTTAAATCATTTTATTTTATTATTTTTATAAAATTTTAAAATAAATAAAGGGTAGGAAAATAAAATGTATAATTATTTGTAATTAAAAAGTGCAAAACAAGCTTGGAATTTGATGGTTTGTGTGATCATTTATTAAAATTTTAGACTATATATTACAATTTTAAAATTTATCAGATCGTATAGTTTGACATGCTATATTTTTATATTAGTGTATATATAATATTTTAAATTATTCGTAAAGTGTAAAAAATATTATAAGTAAATTTAATATTTTAATTCATTTTTTTAGCAAATTGATGTCATGGGGACAAATCCCTATATACTATATCAAAGAAAAAAATAAATACAACTTTGTAGAGGCCTAAAATCAGCCAAGACTGAAGAAAATGGTTCTCAACCCTTAATGACCTCTTGAAGTCACTCAAACTATGTATGAGAGAACAACATATTATTATGGGACATGAAAAATGTATGTCTCCATGTTATTTCTTGTAAGCCCTTCCCTCATCAATGTGATGGCATGTTTGATGTTTTCTTTCTTCTATGTTGTCACAATGCAGATAATGTCTCCCACTAGGTCCATTTTTGGGTCTTTGCTCAACGTTGAAAAGGCATTGATGGCCTCCACCTAATACTTAGGATTTACAAAGTTATCCACCACCTTTCCCACTTATTTGAAGTTTCCAGAGGTCCTCACAAATTTATACAAGAATTTCTCTAGTAGCTCAACATTGTGGATGTGAGCCTACTTTAAGTGTTTTTTGTTGATGACTACATTTATGGCCTCCTCTTCCAACTCCGACTTCACATTGAATACCTCCTCCATTTTCCTCCTTGATATTTGCTCGAGAGAAATCACAAGGAACATTAAGTATTGCTAATAATATTTTGTTTATATATATATATATATATCATTTTATAATAGCTTATTATAAAAATAAATATTAATTTAGAATATTTTAAAAGCTAGAATATAAATGTTTTTACTTTTTAGAATATTTTTAATAATATTATCTTGAACATTTATTAATATGAATTTAAAAACTTGTTGTGAATTGTAGAGTAAATTTAATATTTCTGCATTTATTACTAATAGTTACATTGTTATATATTAATATATATAATTTTATAATATTTATGAGAAAAATATAGATTAATTTAGAATATTTTCACATATAGAATAGAATTGTTTATAATTTTTTAGAATATTTTTAACAAGACTATCTTGAATATTTTTTAATATGAATTTAGAAATCAAATGTAAATTGTTATAGTATTTTTTTATTCTATTAATAAGTGTTTTCTTTATCTTTTATAAAGAATAATATTACACATATTCACAAAAAAAGGTGGGTGGATATAAAATCACACCTCTATTGTCTATTTGGGGCTAATGCTCAAATCATAAAATATTAAAAAATAAACCGCTAAGTGGCAACAATAATAGTAGAGGGGTACGATGTGGGTCTCGATCACTCAGTTCACCTCATGTATTAGCAAGGTCTAGAGTATCCATGGGAGGGTACCAACCCTCATCATCTTCATCTTTATCTTATTCTTCACAGCCTGGTAAAATTGCAAGAGTGAACTAAGGAAATTTGTAAGAATCAACCTAGCTTAGAAGCTCCACTAGAAGACCACTAGAAGTTCCCCCAATAGGATTTAGAGAGGAAAAACATCAAGCAAGTCATGACCATCCCTGTTGCTCACAATCTCCTCTAGTAGTGGAAGGAGAAGCCTATGAATGAGAAAGAAAAGGTTTAGTCCTCATTGGTTCCCATGAGGAGGTGAGTTGTCATGAGAGGAGGAGGTAGATGTGGGAACTTTGGCCGCAACACAAGGGGCAATTACCCCAGTGGTCAATAAGCACCTATAAGTGAGCCACTTCCAATGCAACTTTATTGGTTTGCACCTAGATTTGTAATAACACATTATAACAAGTAACTACTTTCAAAAAAAGTGAAATATGTTGATCAACAAAATAATTAGCAAAAATTGCATTATTTTTCTTTTCATATGCTGAAGAGAAACTCCACATTAAAATTATGCCAAATTTGGTTGAATTTTTCAGGGATACAAGGACAATCTCTAAAAAATAATCATATGTTGGGAGGAGTGATGAAAAGGCCGATGATGATCCAAGGATCAAGGCCTGTGATGAATTCCTTGCTGATGATGCGTTTGTGCAAAACAAAGGAATTCAAAGGGTTTATTATTCAATAGAGAAGCAAAGAAATAAAAGAGAGGTTTGAACAAGCTAAAGATGGTATGGACCCATATCAACAAGAAGAGGCAGAAAAGGCAGAGGAAGAAAAGATCATGCATGAGATTGCATCCATTGCTCCTGTAGAAGCCAACAAAATTGTTGAATAAAGTGGGATAATGTTGCTTCCTGGATGTACCCTCACCTCAGCTATTGCACTTGATGCAATAAGAAGATATCCACAGGCCTTTGTATCTGAGGAGCATTTTGATAATCGGGTGTTTGGGTCTGGGTATAGTCCAAAATTGCACACTCTTGAAATTTGGTCTATGGCACCCAACACTAGTAAACATGAGGTTGACAGGCCTATAGAAGAAGTTATTGGTACAATGGTGGTGAAAAGGGCTGCAGATATAACTCCTGTTCAACCAACAAATTTTTTTGTACATGTTGCAATGCTCAGTGTTGATACAACACAAATCTCTCTTAAGAAATATGATGCCTTATTGAAGGATTACAACAAAGATCTGGATGAGATTAATAAAATGGGATCCATTGTTAAGGTTAGCCAGTCAATAAGAGCATTGTCATCACCTTCTTCTTCAGATGTGTCTACACAAGACAAGGAAACATTGGCATTGAGGATTTATAGTTTGAAAAAGGAATTGGAAACAAAAAAGTACAACACGAAGAAGGCCAAGATAAAAAATAGTTAAAGTGGCCAAGGACATCTTTGAAGATGTAATAAAACATAGGGTAACAAAGTTGGTGAATAGAGCTGATAATGTATGGGCTGCGTACAAGAATATCCATGAGGCCAACATCAAATATTTGTAGGTTCAAAAGGCTTTCCAAACTGAGTGGAGCAAATGGAGCACCAGGGTGGGAACACTAAAGGAAATGATATCTCAGATGAAAGAAGACCCTGAAGCCCCTACTAACCTTCCTGATTTGCTAAAGGCAATTGATCTTGTTAATGAGATAACAACTTTCCATGGAAAGTTAGGAATGCAACTCCAAAAAAAATTAAGGATGTTTAGAGAAATGGAAGGGAATAGTATGCCTAAGATTTTGAATGATAAGGGAGAAATAAAGGAGTTTGATAAGTGGAAAGATGAGTTAGTAGATTTTCTCCCTTAGGCTAAGATGTTGCTAAATGTTACTGATTATTCCATGTTGAATCCTAACATTGATAATATGACTGGTGTTGAAGTAAGAATGGACATTTTCATTAAAGAAGCCAGAGCTTTAATTAATGCAAGATATAATCAGCACGATGCCAAGATACATAAGTTTTTGGATGAAAAGTGGCCAACTGAGGATGAGTATAACACATGGCTGGAAAATTTTACAGATTGAGCTTATGTTATGAAAGTTGATGACAAACATGGTGAATAACAGATGAGAGAAAACAATACATAGCCTGGAACTAGTACAGATTAGGATTTTGCTAAAGTATTGCAAAATATTATTTTATCCCCAACATTAAGATTGATGACAAAGGGTGCTGACATGGACGGGTCTATTTTCTCTCTTTTAATTTATTTTCTTGTTTCAATTTTTTGCCAACTGGACATGCACATGGAGAACAATTTTGGCTTGTGAAGAAGATAGTTGATGTTGTTACAATGAATGAAGGATACCCTTTGGAAGGTGGGTAAAATATTCTTCAACAAATGAAAATGCATTTTGTCTTATATGCTTTCCCCCTATTATTCAAAGATGCAAATATAACTGCTTGGGGAATTTTGAAATTAAAATGCAAATGTGTTTCAAATGTAAAATGTGATTGAAATTGTAATTTGGCCCAAAGCTTGTTGCTCCCATGTTTCTATAAATAGGAATTCATGGCCAATTACACCGGTCTTTTGATGGTTAAGCATTCAAGCTCATGTAAGAGAAATTTTGTAAATTCAAGCACAAAGGAATAGTATAGTTCTGAGTCTTAGGTGTGAATTCTAGCTTGTAATAGGCATAATAGTTTTACAACAACAAATGGCATATGAATAAAAATTGAAAATTCTGGAATGCTTTCTCTCCCATGTATTTTGTTACACAAATCATGAATAGAATGATCAATGATCATTTATTTGTCTTCAATAGCTTTGGTTGAATGTATGGTTTTATTTCTACTTTAGTTCAAAGAACTAATTAAATGCTTTGATGAAATCATAGATCTGTGTAGTGGAGTATTAGGATTACTAAGCAGTTTGTGTTCTGGATATATCGAGTTGTGTATTGCAAAGCAATATAACAATAGTCTTCAAATGTTGGATTCAATTGTTGATGTATTATAGTTTATTACAAATATGAGTCCATAACCCATGGATAAGGCACTGTTTTATTAGTTTGGTCATCTTTGAAGTAATTTGAGTCAATCTTACCTGTCTAAGAACAAATTCTTATTGAAAATCACTTATACATTATAAATTGTTGCAAAGTTGTATGAGATCTACCCATTCCTTGATTTTAGATAATAGTTTGTTAAAGGATCAACCAAATTCTTGAAGAATTGTGCCTATTTGCAGTCAATAGAAATGTATCTGTTAATTACAATGTTGGTAATTTGGAACAAGAGTATCAATTCCAACATTGTTAGGATCACCCTCCTGGGTTTCACAGAGCTTGAAGTGTAGAGGTCAAGCCTAGCAAGCTTGTACCTGTTCGTTGGCCAATCCTTACCTTTGTTGATTACTGAATTATGTAAAATTCATAGGTATGTAGTGAGATTAAGTTTGGTTCTAAAAAATAACCAATAGATTGGTGACTTTTCTAGGGACATTACTAGTCCAACGTCTCTAGGTTAGATCTAGTACATTTAGAGTCAAGTATTTTATTATTCTTCATTGATTGGAGAGCAATTTGTTAAAATTTTCATCACATAAGTCAAGTCCAATTTTATGCATCAAATTTTGGTTCAATCCTCCATCTTGTGTCGGGTTATGTTCAAAGTCTTCTTTGGGATTGCAAGTGCAACTTCAAAGTGTAATCAATTTCTATTTCCTAGTATCCTGGGTGGTGACTCTAAAGTCTCTTATGACAATGCAAGATTAAATTCCCCAAGAGAAATTGAGAGGGAGAATTTTGAGAGGAAATTTGACACCATGAGGAAGACCAGAAGCTACATGAAGAAGCATCCTGAGCAGAAGTTGGAGTCTGAGCTTTCAAAGGACAAGCAACCAACCTGGATAAAGAAAAATGTTGAATCAAGTAAGTCTAATTAATTTCCTATTGATGCATCTCCTACTTTAAATAATGATGTAAATAATGTAAATGTTCATGAAGAAGCACATAAAGTTGAGGTTCCTAATGTAAATGAAGTGAGTTTTCCCATTGAGGAAGTTTTTGAGAATGAACTTGATGTGTCAAGAGAGGAGGATAGGTGGGAATTCTGGGAAAAGGGTAAGAAGTTCTCAGATCCTTCAACTCCTGGAGTTGGATCTGTCTTTAGTGATGGTAATTTTAATCCAAAGGGTGAATCCCCTAGTGTAGCCCTGCACCATTCCCATGAAGGAGAACCAATTAATCTTACCTTCTATACTCCTGAGCCAAGTGAGTCTGGAGATGTCCTAAAAGATGAAGAGGATATAGATGGAGATATGCAAGCCCTCGAAGAGGAAGAGCTCGGGCTTAAGGAAGAAGAAGAATGTAGACTTAGGGAATTGAGGGAGAAACAAGCAAAGTATTTGAGGGAGAAGTAGGATAGAGTTAAAGCTAAAATGCTTGAAAGAGACACTCAGAAGAAAAGAATTGAGAAGATGAAAGAAGTTGCAAAGCATAAGGTAATTTCTGAAAGTACTTCTAAGCCTACTACTAAGGCAACTCCTAACCCTCCTAAGGTAACCATCCCAATGGGAACCTCTACTGCAAGTACTTATACTACATTTTTTGCATCCACTAAAACCTCATATCCATTTGTTGTTGCTAAGCAATCACAACCTGTAGATCATGGGAAGAAGCCGCTTGAACCACATAAGAAAACTATTTTTAACACCAAAATCACTACAAATGCAAATACTTCATCCACTAATACATCCACCAAGAATGTTCAGAACAATTCCATTTCATCTAATGCACCACCTGACCCTGAGATCTCGAGATTGCAACTAGAAAATGAGAAGCTGCATTAGAAATTGAAAAAAATTGAAATTGAGGCCGATAATGCAAAGATGGCAAAAAAGATCTCTTTCCTTAAGATATCTATATGTGATCTAGTAGCTTCAAGCTCTGGACATACTAATCCTGAGCCCAATAAGACCAATTCAAATGAAAATACTCCTAGTGGAGGTGGTGGCTGAGATCAGGGTGGTGGTGGTGGAGGAAATAATAAATATAAAAACACCTGCTCTGAAGAAGGTGACAAAAGCAATGGTAGTAGAAAGAAGACTGGAGGTGGTGGTAATAATAGAGATGGAGAGGGTAAGGGAAACAAACAATCTAGTAAGTAAGGAGATGATCATCCTAGAAATAATCATTGAGAATGAACTGCTAGGAGGCCAATGCAAGTGGAAAGATATTAGCAGTTATGCTTTACTGGAATTCTTGGTTATCCTAACCAATTCCCCGAGGATATCAAACCTTCTCTAGTTAAATTCTTTGGCAACAATGCCTTAAGTGGTGAGGACCACCTCAAAGTATTTGCTAATGTCATGGATGATTTTGAAGTAGAAGTTGAGGATGTGATGATGAAACTTCATGCAATCACTCACTGAGGATGCCAGAGTATGGTATATAGGTTTACCTACTGAGAGTATTGGCTCTTGGGAGGAGTTCAAGAGGCTATTCAGAGAGCAGTATGGTGATAAAACTGATTCAAGGTTTTTTAAAAATCAGTTTAATACTATTGCTAAAGGCTCAAATGATGTTGTAGCTGATTTCAATGTGAGGTTTCAAAAGGCCATGAAACGGTTACCCCCTCATTTACAATTAAATGATAGTGTATTCCTGGTGAATTATTGCAATGCCTTTGATGCAAAGATGAGCTATCGCCTATTGGATAAAAATCCTCAGACATTAAGAGAAGCTTTTAAGATGGCAATCCATATTGGCAGTTCAGTAGAGCAACTGGTAAGGTTGGGAGAAGGGATGATGTAAAAATCCTCAAAAATCCAAAGAGAGAGGATAAAAACTTTGGTGCTCAAGGAGGTTCACTTGAGGACAAGATTGACAATGTTGCAAATTATATGAAGGATATCAATTATAGACTTGCTAAGCAAGAAAAAGGTTTGTCAAATGAAAAGTCCAACTATCACAAGAATGAGATACCTTCTCGGCTGCAAGACCATCCATATAACAAAAATTGGCATAATGGGAAGCCCATTCCTAACAATCAAAAGAATGCTCAAAACAAGGTTCCTCTGGATCCTTTAGAGAAAAACTCAGTCAATTTTGTTGATGAGACACCTTGGAGTATTGTCTGCCAATTACCACATGTTTCTCAGACATGTTTAGTGGCAAGGAAATTTGAGGAAGAACAGGCTCAATCAGATGACTATGAGCCAATGGAAGAAAATGATGTTGAAATCATTGTGCTTATGCATAGATTTGATTTTGCTGATGAGGATTTTTCTTCAGAGGATGAGTCACAGGAACTTGATGTTGATTGCCAAAGACAAAAGTCAGATTCATATAATAAGCAGATTTTCCTCGATGAAGATGAGGAGATTGAGGATAATATTTGTGCTATGGAATTGGAGGAAGAGGATGTGTCTTTAAGAATACCTTCTGATGAATAGTATAAGCAAATGACTGCAACATTGGTGGAACAAGCCAGGAATACTCACAATCTGAGAAGTAGGGTTGTTAATTGTTATCAAGGCAAGCCTAGTATCATGTTCATAAAGGAACAAAGTGCAAAGAAGTAGGGGACTAAATCAGAAGAATTGGCCAAGTTTAAGAAGGAAGAGGCCAAAGCCAAAGAAAGTAAGGGACGAAGAATTTGGGCCAAAAAAGATACCACGAAAAAGAAGTCTGGTGAAGTCACTTCTCATATTATGAAAGACAAAACTAAAAATTCAAATACTGATTTAAAATAGAAAATGGGGAAGAAAGAGACTGAGAAGAAGTCTGAGAAAAAAAGATTTAAGGGGAGGAAAAGAGTGTAATTCCTTATGAATTGTGAAAGTACAATCTGGTTGATATGTTTCAACTGTTGTCTCAAGTGAAGGTGATTGTCCCTCTAATGGAAACGATGAGAATTGATGAACACAAGCAGAAGGCAGTGGCCCTTATTAATGGCACCACTAAGGCCTGTGAAGATAAAATGATGTTTACTCAGCCCCAAGTGAGTGGGAATCAAGTTACTAAAGAAATAATAGAAGGATACATTGGTGAAAATCCTCAAATTTATTTGGGCAGTACCATTACAACATGCCCAGATAACATTGACCCCTTCTATGTGACTTTAATTGTTGATGGTAAGCTAATAAGGAATTGCTTGATTGATTCGAGGACTTCATTAAACATTATGCCAATAGAGATAATGAAGGAAATGGGTCTGAAAATAAATTGTGCATATGGAAAATGCTATGCCATGGACTCAAGAGAGATCCCAGTTATTGGTGTCATTAATGGTGTTCCATACAGACTAGCTACTTTGCCTGATAAGGAGTTTTTTATGAGTATAGTTGTGGTGGATATCCCACCAAGCTATGGTATGTTGTTGTCAATAAATTTGAATGCCTCCATGGGAGGTAGCATGCAATATGACATGTTCTATGCAACTTTTCCAGTTGAGGGAAAGGATGTCAAACTTGTGATGGAGCCAAGAGCTTCACATATAATTGAGTTTGCTAAGGAAGCAGATAGGATCCATTTTGTTGACACTAGCATGGATAACTTTAGAATTGAAGAATTAAAGACAAAGGAAGAAAAACAACCTGCACCTTTGGAGAAAGAAGTGTTGCAGTAGGCTAGCAACAATGACTTGAGTATGTGTTTTGATGGAGCTTGTTCAAAAGAAGGAGCTGGTGCAGGGGTCCTACTTATTTCTCCTCATGGTAAGGCCTTCAAGTTTTCATTTCAATGGAAATTTTCTTGCACAAATAATGTAGCGGAATATGAGGCCCTACTACTAGGTTTGAGGTTAGCTGAAAAACATGGTATCAAGAAGTTGAGTCATTGGAGACTTAGACCTAGTGGTTTCTCAGGTTAGAGGAAAGTATGCATCAAAGAATACTAGATTGAGGTAGTATAAGAATGTTGTTTGGGATTCTATTTAATAGTTTGATGCGTTTGGAATTGATTGGTTTGACAGGGGCAACAACAGAGTAGTAGACCTACTTGCTAACATTTCCCTCTTACCAAATGATATTACATTTGCTGGCATTTCAAAGGTTGAAGTGCAAATTAGACCCTCAGTTCTTGGAAATATCAAGAATTATAAAGTTTTTAATGATGATGATATCTTGAAGTTTTTGCAATGTATTGATGGATATGAGGGTCAAGAAATTGATTTTGCTACCTTTGTGGAAAAAGTGGATGGAAAAGAGACTATATTTGGGAATGAAATTATCTAGTTGAAAACTAACAAGATTCCCAAAGGACTAGTAGCATTGAAGAGGGTATTTGATGGCCTTGATAGAAGTAATGCTAAGCAAACAACTACTGACAAAGAGGACTTGGAGGAAGTTAATCTTAGAATAGAAATTCTCCCAAGAAGGTGTACATTGGGAAGAAGATGAAACCTAAGATTAGAGAAATGTTGAATGCCTTATTGAGAAAATATAGAGATGTGTATGCACTATCTTATGATGATTTGAAAGCTTATAGAGAAGATTTATTTCAACATGAAATACCTTTGAAGTCGGATGCCAAGCCTTTCAGACAAAAGCAAAGGCCAATTAATCCCATTTTGCAACCTAAAATGTAGGAAGAACTTATAAAGTTGAGGGATGTTGGGATTATCAAGCCTATCAGGCATTCTACTTGGGTTTCGAACCTTGTTCCAGTCAGAAAGGAAAATGGTGACATTAGACTTTGTGTAGACTTCAAAATTTGTAATGTGTCATCATTAAAGGATAATTATCCTTTTCCAAACATGGAAGCCATGTTACAAAAGGTAACTGGCTGTGAATTGTTTTCTATGATGGATGGATTTTCAAGTTACAATCAAGTGGTGGTTAAAGAATCTGAGCACTATGTTGATGGGTGTTTTTGCACCTCCTCAACACAGGTAGCACACAAGTGCACTACCTCTCTTGAAACGAAACTCCCTACAAATAAGTTGCAGAAAATTACCCCAAGGTCTCTTAGGTGTCATGTCATGACTTGCAAAAACAACTCAGTGGATTTATGTGATTTGTTGGTGTGTACCTTGGAATTTTACCCTACTCTAATGTGCAAAATAACTAAAAATGCAAGTGGAAAAATGCTAAGAACACTTCAATGATTAGCCTAAAGAGTGATAAAACAAGGAAAATAGATGAAATACAAACGTAAACCGATTATACCTTCCTTGTTGTTGAAGACTCCTTGGTTGGCCCTTGATTTAGATCAATTTGTGTGCTCCTTGGATGGCTTTTGATGTAGCTAGATGCAAGATTGAATGTGCAAAATGATCAAAGTGGATGGCTAAATGGTAGCAAATGCTTGAAAATGCAAAT
>VDFB02000015.1:128562112-128630813 GCA_007258455.2 Sequoia sempervirens | reverse complement strand
GCTTAACTAATCAGTAATCAAAGGATAATTATGGGTTAGTGAGGATTCTCATTAGAAGCCAACTTACAAAAGTTGGAGGATGTGACACATCCTAATCAAGGATTAGGCATGTGCACATCCCTAATGAAGAGATTAGGAGATGGATTAAGATTAAGGAAAAGTGATGTGACATGTGAAGAATTAAATAAATGTTTTATTTAATTCATTTGATGAAAGGGGGATTAAAGATATAAGGTATTTAATTATTAACTAAATACCTTAGGGATTTAGCAGAATTAAGGGTATTAATTAAATAATAGTAATATTACTTAATTAATGCAAATAACAAGATTTTTAGATGAAAGGGGATAAATTTGGATAAATTAAGTGTCCAAATTTAGGTGTCTACACCTTAAAACCTCAAAACCCTCACAAACATTCAGATCTGCATTAATTCAATTAAACCTTAATCTATTAGAATGATTTATCATGAAAGCAAATAATATAAATAGAACCAAATCAACACCATACATAAAGAAACACTGGATTTACATGGAAAACCCAAGAAGGAAAGAACCATGATGAGGATCAGTTCACGATATAAAGGAATATCAACACTAGTTACAAAGGGCTTAATACTAGAGGGCTCACTTCCCAAAAGAAAGAAAGGCTCACTTCTAGAATAGAAAATAAGATAGAGAAGAAGAGTGTTACAATGAGAAATCCATCTCAATGCAATAGAAAATTCCACCACTACATCACCAACACCTTTACATTTTTATTGAACATTGTAGACACTTTTTGCTCACTGCATCCAATAATCTAACACATGAAAGCTTGCACTGCACTTCACAAATTTGTACCTTACAACTCTGTTATTTACATTATTTGCATCACACACATCTATCTTTTTATCCCTCAACAAATCAACACATACTTATACCATCTCTAACCTTGAAAATATTCTTGAAGGTCGGCTATGCACCCCAACCATGCAAATTCAAATTAGGTCAACACCAAAACATTCCCACAATGGAAAGGAATGAAAGAAAACCACAACACACCTTAAATTGAACCTAAATCCACTCATACACACTACGCCATGCTTCCATAAACACCAAAGCAACTTTGCAATTAGTGTAAACACCCAAGGTTGGTCAAACCCATATAAACACCATTAACATTTAAGTACACACTTCCTCAAATCCAAATATGACTTGCAAACCACACACCATTTTTTAACACAATCTAGATTATTCCGCAAACACCCTAGTATCCAACAAATTCCTTTGCAACAAACTTCACTTCAAGAATGTACACACCCAATACACTCAGATAATTTTGTCATACACTACAACTTAAGAAGCCAACTTCTAAAGCACAAAACCTCAAACAACTTCAATTGAAGAAAGATACAAATACTATCAGCACCCTTCTAGATTTGCAAGACTTGAAACCACTCTGCAAAGAAATGTGGAGCAAAACCATTTCTCCTAGACACCTCTACAATACACAGTTCGCACACTAGTGAACACAACTTCCTCTATACAATGATCCAGCACAACAAATTTTGAATGCAACACCTTTGAACACCTCTAATTAACATATCCAAACCACATAAGCAGATCTTCAAAATAGAAAAAATATGAAGCGAAACTAGAACGCTACTTTACAACATAGAACACCATTGTAACACATTTTTTCCTCTTTTTATTCATTTTTTTCTCAAAACCACTTGGAAACCAAGAACCATAGACATATCCTCAACATATTTAGCACTTCCTCATCACCACCAAGCCAACTGCAACATAGCACTCAACCATACATCCATAGACATAATCTTATCAAAGAAACACTAGATGTTAACACCAGTAGCTTACTAATGACAACATAATGCAACTAATCAAAGCATCATCAGATACAACATCAACTCGATACTGACTACTCACACTCTTGCAACAATCTCCTGCTCATATAGTTGACACCAATGACAACTCCAAAGCTTGTTAACATCAATGATAACATCAAAGCTTGTTGACATCAATGACAACACCAAATACACATACTTTCAACAATCTCACCTTTGTAATTGATGGAAAAACATGATGTGAAAAATCAACAACAACAAACACAACAACGCTAATCCTTAATATTCTACTCCATGCCAACTCATTATCTTTTTTCTCCCCCTTACACAACTAACTCATTACTCTCTCTCTTTTTCACATGAATCATTCCCCCCCTTTGACATCAATGGAAAAGGGTAATAGATTTGCATCTCTCGTATTGATATCAAATAGCCTTGTACTACTCTGCAACTTTCTTTCCTTTACTACTCTGCATACTCCCACTTCAGAGCACACACCATACTACCTTAATCAAAAACCACTGCACAATGACAACACTCACTCATCATGACTACAACAACCAATAATGCCTCTACCTACTCCCCCTAAGAGGTAGCCACCAACATTAGTTCAAACCAAAGAATGAATTTTAAGATCCACTGGACTGATGTCTCCTTATGCATCTAGTTTAAAGAGGGAGGATCAATAACCCCCAACTTCTCCTAGAAATACTCAAAAGTATCCTTAGGAAGAGCCTTAGTGAATATATCAACAATTTGATCCTTTTTAGGTACATATTCAAGATACACTTCATTCTCTACAACCTTCTCTCTCAAAAAGTGATACCAGATTGAGATATTCTTTGTCCTTGAATGCAATCCTGGATTCTTTGAAATATTGATAGCACTTGTATTATCACAGAAGATAGAAATTGGTTCATCATATGCCACTCTGATATCCTTCAATATTTGCCTCATCCACAACACTTATGTGTAACAAGATGTTGTAATATATTCCACCTATGTAGTAGATAAAGACATTGAATCTTATTTCTTGCTTAGCCATGACACTAATATGTATCCAAGAAAGAATGCACCACCACTTGTACTTTTTCTGTCATCTAAACAACCAACCTAATTTGCATCGATGTAAGCACTCAAAGTAAAGTTAGTATCCTTTGGATACCACATGCAATGATCTGGAGTGCCCTTCAAGTATCTAAATATCATCTTCACTGCTGCAACATGTGACTCTCTAGGATCTTCTTGAAATCCATCCATAAGACAAATTGCATGCATGATATCCAATTTAGTAGCAGTTAGATATAGCAGTCCTCCAATCATTGATCTATAATTGCTCTGATCAGCCTTAGTAGATTCATCATTCTTGCTCAGCTTGTAACTAGTAACCATAAGGGTATATACCAGTTTATAATCTTCCATTCTGAACTTCTTTAACATTTCCTTGGCATACTTTGATTATGAAATGAAAATACCTTTATTTGTCTGATTGATTTGTAGCCCAAGGAATAAATTCATCTCCCCAAACATTGACATTTCAAATTATTTCTACATTTCTTTTGTAAATTTCTTACACATAGCTTTATTTCCTCAAAAATTATGTCATCAACATACACAACCATAATCAAGATTTGATCTTTTTCAACTTTGAAGTATAGATTGTTATTTGTAGTACCTTTATTGAATCCTTGTTGTAGCAAGTACCTATCTAACCTTTCATACCAATCTCTAGGAGCTTGTTTTAATCCATATAATGTCTTCTTCAATTTGCAAACCATATCCATTTTATCTAATAACTAAAATCCTTCTAGTTATCCTATGCATACTTCTTCCAATTCTCCATTCAAGAAAGTAGACTTCACATCCATTTGATATACTTTGAAATCCTTATGTCCAAAAACATCCCAATAGCTTTCATTCTTTCCATTGAATAAAATGTCTCCTCAAAGTATATTCCTTCTACTTGTGAGTAGCCTTTACACACAAGCCTTGTCTTGTTTCTTACGACTTCTCCACTCTCATTTGGTTTGTTTCGGAATACCCACTTAGTTCCAATCACATTTTTGTTTACTAGTCTTGGGACAAGTTGTCAAGTTTGATTCTTCTTAATCTACATTAGTTTTTCTTCCATAGCCTTGATCTAATACTCATCCTTGCATGCTTCAATCACCTTTTTAGGTTCAACTTTAGAAAGTAAATATATATTTACCTATTCTTCAATAGCTTTCCTTCTTTTTAGTACACCTTTGTGCTTATCACCGATGATTTGTTCTTTAGAAAGATTCTTCTACACATACTTAAGAGTTTTAAGAATATTTTCTAGAGCTTCTTCCTCTTCAATCTACACTTATTTTTCCTTATTTTCTTCTTCTTCTTTGTAAGAAGACTCATCTGATTCGTATCCATCTATCACCACCAATTATTTTGTAGGTCTTCATCAACCTTGGCACTTGCACTCTCAACAATATTTCTTGGCCTTTTGTTGTAGCACAGATAAGCTTTACTTCTAATAGAATATCCAAGGAAGATACCTTCATCATATCTTGCATCAAAATTTTCTAAGTTTTCTTCATCTCTTCTGATATAACATTTGCTTCCAAAAACTTTGAAGTATTTGACAGTAAGAATCCTTCCATACCATAGCTCATAGGTAGTCTTTGCGTTGTTTTCTCTTGCTTGTGCTTTGTTAAATATGTAAATAGTAGTATGAATTTCTTCTCTCCAATAGAATTATGGTATATTTTCTTCTTTTATCATTGTCCTTGAAGCTTCTTGAAGAGTCCTATTCTTTCTTTCAACCACTCCATTCTGCTAAGGAGTCCTAGTGGTAGATAAATGCCTCTTTATTCCATGATTCTCACAAAAGATATTGAACTCATTAGAGGTGAAATATCCACCTCTTTCTAGACCTATAGGTGGATATTGAATCCCTTCAAACCAACCTCTCTCATTTTGGGTCAACTCAACACCATTTGTGTGTTACAATGTCAAATGCATTCTTGCAAAAAAATTCATAGAAAGCAGTGCAAAAAATGGAAAGAAGCACTTTTTTTGTTTTGTGCATAATGGAGCAAAACTAATTGTACCAACATGTCAAGTTGGGCATTCCAACACTACAAAATTCCTTCTTTTATCACTCAATTCCCCTCGTGATTTTAGAGTGCACTAAACTAGGGTAGTCTTAAGAGTGTCGTAAGAGCAAAAAATGCAAAATTGTTAAGTTTTCAGTTATTTTGACTAATGGTCAGCGTGGACATGTCAAGGTGGGTAGGTAAATTCTAGGGAATGTCTCTTTTTGTTTCCCATGTCACCCGATCATTCTAGGGTGCTCTTTTCGAGTTAGTCTCTAAAGTGCCTTAAGAGCAAAAAATGCAAAAAGAGTTATTTTTTTAGTAATTTTGACAAATGGGTAGTGTGGGCACATTGAAGAAGGCGGGTAAATACTAAGGTCTGAAATAATTTCCCAAGTTACCTAATCATTTTAGGGTACTCTTTCCGAGGTAGTCACCCCAAGGACAGAGCAAAGAGAAACAAAATGAGAATTTTGTAATAAATATGCACCATGACAAAAACATAGTAGTATCAAACTCAAATGTATGGTGCAAAATAATTTAACAAATATGTACCTTCAAAATATATTGATCTACATGATCTACCGTGGATATTTAAATGATCTAAATCACTTGAAAATATACACATGTTCTCCAAAAAACCTACATTTTTACATATCAATTAATTTGTATACAAACTTGGGGTGAGGGACCTAGCTTGATTAGCTAAAGCATCTTGTTGTAGGAAAGAGGTCACGAGTTCTAGTCTCCCCCCAAACCTGTGGTACTGGAGGGTGTGTCCCACCAGTGCCACCGGTCATGTGAAAAAAGTTTACCAAGCACACTGCAGTTTATTGGGGGACGAATAACCGACTGATTCTTGCAATCTTAAAAAATAAAAATTGTATGCAAACTTTTAATCCAACCCATACAAATAACATGAATCAAAATAAGATGAACAATACCATACATGTTCCATACAACAAATTATTTTATAATCAAGTGTGCCTGAAGGGTCATCTCTTACCTTTAGAGTATCGAGTAATGTTTCATGATCAACACTACTAATTGTCCATAGTTCCTTTGTTCTTGGTTTAGCATGATGTCTCAATAACTTAAAATTTGTTTCTATAACAAGGTATGAATACATGAGAATAGTTTTTTGTTTCTCATAGTCTTCAAATGCAGGTATGCCATTCTTTCTAATCATATAAATTTGAACCTAAGTTTCAACAACAACAACTAAACCTGTAGGATACATCATCCCATCATCATTTGTCATCAGTTGTGTTAGCTTCTTCTTTCCCTGTACACATCATGCCAACCAATAGTTTGATCCCTCTTCATTTCCCTGTGGTGCTACAACTACATAGACATGTCCTAGTTGTACAAGATTTGACAGATGGTCATAGTCAAGTGAACTTTTCATTTCATCTTCTAAAGAGGATTGTGCTACAGATAAAGAGGTTAGGTACTGTGGAATCCATGTATCTATCCACTCACTTAACTTGCATTGATCTCAATCACACTTAATATAATTCTAACAAAAACAAGCCAACTTTCATGTCCATATGGTCCATGTATTTGCATCTGACCTTCAAAATGAATGCATCTTTGAAGATTCTCTGATTGTTTGACATTCCAATTTGTCTCCCATTTTTCCCTCCTCAACCAACCAAAATAACCTGCACACTTGTGAATCAAGTTTCCCTCCTCATGATAATGCATAAGTACACCAATCAACAATAGAACACACATCATTGAATGTTGCACCATCTCTAATCTTCATTTTTTCCCTTAACTAAAGCTCTCTTCACACATGCACCTATTCCATCATGCTCACCTTTTCCATGCCCAACTTCAAAAAAACTCCAAATATGTGGTACACCCCTCTCAACATGCATCCTGATCAACCAATAAAACATACAATCATTCTTGAATTTCCCTATGCAATTATCTGACCAAATGAGATGTTGACCCATTGCAATACCTTTTTCCTACAAGAACTCAAAAAAAAATTCAAAACAATGTTGCACAAACTCATATGAATTTGATCTATCATCACTCATGTAAAAATGGTACTTCCTAATTATCTTTATATTCTCTTCTATTTTATTAGGGGCACGTCTATATGTTATTTGGACAAAAATAGGAATTTGAATAGAATTGTAATATTATGATTGTACCTTATTTTGTGGTTGTAATGTGTAATTTTCAACAAATTCAACCACAGATATAATAGTTCCAATTGGGAAAGAGTCCTTACACATCCTAAATTGTTGATCCAACCACTGGGACCTTTGGCTATGCCTTGCATATTTGTAGAAAAGATTTTTTTAAAAAATATAAATAAAATCAGCAATACTTACCTCTCTTGTAACCAACTCGTATCTAGAACCTTTACTTCCACTCTTCAAACTATATTTGATTGTCTCAAACCTTTTTTCTCAATAATCTTATTAGCAAAATCATGTTTTTGGTCCTCATGAATGTTGAAATGAACAAGACAACTGAGAGGGGGGTGAATCAGTTGTAGCAAATTAAAACATCAAAACCCTCAACAATAATCAGATCCACATGCATTCATCAAACCCTTATTTGTTTAATGTGATTAAACATGAAATGCAGATGACAAAAAAACCATACACAAGAGAACACCAAATTTACGTGGAAAACAAAATGAGGGAAAAAACACAGTGAGGATTAGCTCACAATATAAGTAATAACAAAATTGGTACAAGGGCTCATTGTCAGAATAGGACACACTATCCAAAAAGGATCATAGCCAGGGCTCACTGCCACATAAAGAAATACAAGAAGATAAAAGAGAAATGCTACACAAAGAACAAATTTTCAATGCAACAAGGATTCCACCACAATTGCTCCAACACTTTTTCATCCTTGCTTGAATGATTTCGGACGCCTTTAGCTCACTACTTTCAAGAATCCAATACTTGAAATTTGCACTGCTCTATTCAAATTCACATCACACACATCACTCGCATTGATCTCACATCTATCTTGCTTCTCTCTTGATACTTTCTTGCTTCTCACAACATCACCACTCTTATTTATATCAACCTCAACCTTGAAAACCTTCTCCAATGTCAAAAACTATTTGCTATACTTACAAATTCAAATTAGGTCGGCACCTAAACATTCTTGTGGTGGATAGGAATGAAGGCGACCCAATATAAATCCTTTATTAGGACCCAAATAGATTCCAACACACCTCAACATGCTTTTACAAGCCTCGCATGTAGTGCTAACACAAGGTTGGCCAACACCCGTGCTAAACACCATAAATCATTAAGTACACGCTTCCTTAAATTAATTCGTAACTTTGGGACAACAAAATTCACTTGAACACAATCTAGAATAATCCACAAACTACTTGAGATTCATTAATCACTTCATTCAAACTCACGTCATACAAATACATCATCCCAGAACAACTGGTAAACCTTGTTCGCACACCGACATATGAAACACACTCTGAACTGCACAAATCAAGTAAAATCTTGAATACTAAAAGATACAAATAGTATAAGAAACTTCCCAAATCCATACTACTTGAATCCAAACAATAGAGAAACGTGGATCAAATACATTTCTCCCAGGCCATAGAAAACATCACTAAAAAATGGGTTCACACACTGGTGAAAATATCTCACACTAAAAAAGAATCTAGAAACCCAAATTCCAAACATAGCAACCTATGACAACCATGAAAAACATATCAGATCTGCACAAGAATAGGATCAACACAAAAGAAATGTGAAGCACAATACTGGAGCACATTCTGAACACTTGCACAACACTATTTTCCTTGTTTATCAAATTTTCTCAAAAGCACTTGGAAACCAAGTACCGAAGACATCATCCATTACTTCATTCCAACTCATCTCAAAACACTACAACATAAAGATAGCTCCATGTACTCACAACACTTCCTCAATATCTCAGCTACACATGCACAACCTACAACAACCTATTTTCCTCTTTTTCATAATTTTTTCAATATCATTGACATCTTCATCATACAACAATCTTCCTCGACACATAGATGACATCAATGACAACACAAACTAGTAGAAAAGCTTGTTGACATCAATGAGAACACATTCATACTTACAACAATGAAAACATGTTACAAACTTTGATAAACCACCACATTGCAAACACGTTTCATTTAAATAATCATTTCTATTAAAAAAGAAACCATCACTTCTAACAAGTCCCTAGATGACTTGGGAAGTTGCATTCCATGACACTCCTGCAATATTTTGTTAGTATGCATAGTAGAATGAATATAGAATAATAATTCATGATACATCAAAAACTCAATGTGGTATTTACAACATGTATTATGAATATTAATAGGTATACAATAAAATGGCTTGCAAGACTCAAAAGCCCTTTGTGATATTTAAAAATTTGGATGTGCTTCACAAAATTGTTTGTACAATATTATTTGTCTACACTCCAACAAATTTTTAGGATGCAATGTGTGATCTCGATTGCCAATTCTTAACTTTAAAACATCCTTTACATTCGGTGATACTCTAGATTGAGAGTGCCAGAATTGTTCAATTTCCTTCTTTATGTTATCAATTAGCTTCCTATCAACACATGGAAGTCTCCCACTAAATCCCATGTATCATTTTGAAGAGGACTATTGAGTCTTCCTCTTCTTGAGAGTACTTGGTGCAGGAGCACCTAGGAAACACTAACCAGTTAGGAAGTCTAGAATGAAGTTTTGTTTTTGCAATTTTATCATGAAGGTCATGTTGACCATTGAGTTGAGGAGATAGCTTAGGGATGTGTTTGAGCTCTAGGATAGAAGTTGTGAAAGGATGGATGAGTTTAGTAACTCACCTTACCTTGTTTTCTAGAATTTGGCAAAAGTTGAAAAACACAGTGCGTTTTACAACTTTGCCACTTGATAGCTTACATGTCCAACCAAGAGAGAATAACTGATTTAGGTACCCTATATAAGGTGTGCCTCGACCTGAGAGCAAGGTTGGAAGCATTAGCATTGTGGTGTAAATTTGTGAAATTGAAGGAAAAACAGTGTTTTTGAGGGTTATTTTCTGATTTTTGCTTCAAGTAGAGCTTTAATGGATTGAATTAATTATTGTTTTGTACATAGGATGTAGTGTTGATAGAATACAAGTTTTGTGTGTCATCTATTAGCCTTTTTGATTCATTTTCAACCATTGTTTGTAAATAGTTTATTTTCATTCTGTGGCTGGTCTAAACTAGGCAGTCTTGAGAAAATGGAGTGATAGACCACTTTCCCACCGTACAAATTGTACATCCCTTTGGGAACAGTGACTAGACTCCATGTGTGTACATATGGTAGGTTTTAGGGTTTGTGTGAGTGCAGGAGCTGTTGGAAAAGTCTTGCCCTAGACGAGCCAGGAAGAGTCCAGCTAGGGAAGACCAGGAGTGCAAAGCACATATCTTGCAGGAGTGATTGAAATTTGTTGTCTTTCCTTTTGGAGAAGGTAGATGGAAGTCTTACCAAGGTCTGGTAGTTAGGAGGAAGCTCCATTAACACATTAGGTCGATGAAAGATATAGCAGATTGGAAGCAGCCAAAAAAGGCTTGAAAACCCTAGATTTTGCCCAATTTCAAGTTGAGGCCTTGTACGGCTGATGAAGACTCAAGACCTTGAAAATCCTTGAAATTTTTCCATTAGAAGCAAGAACCCCAAAGAAATATTGGTGGTTCTTTGGAGAAATTGAGAGAGACAATCAGTTTTCTTAGAGAGGGAGACCTAATTGGGGCTCTTGGGCTAGTAGCCTTTTTAACCCTAAATGAGGGTTTGAAGAAAGCGACCAAGAAATGGAGATAGGAGGATGCTTAAGAATCAAAATTGGATGGATTGCAATGTGTTAAAACACATCCACAACCCTACAAGTCAAAGTTCAAACTTTCGAGGTATAGTTAGTCTTTAGGGCAGATTAAAGGCTAAGGAAGAGTTCGAGTTTTTGCACCAAGAGTGACTTGGTTGGTTGAAAGGTGATGGTAGTGGGGTTGGCCAGGAGAACCAAGGAGACCTAAACATGAGAAGGGTCATATAGGTTAAGGTGGTGAAGTAAAACACCAAGGAGGTCTTGCAAGCAAGACCTAGAGCAGGAATTTGTGATTGATTCCTCCAATCTCCTCCCTATCAGTACTCTACACAATGTTTTACGGTTTAGATTTAAATGAATACAAGTTTGTCTCATTAAACAAGCCTTCCTCAAATGATGGCTTACTAGTGAGGTTGTGATCACTCTATGAGCAACTCTTTTATCTTCTTCCTTACTAGTCTTTCCAATAGAAGTTAGAGTATTAAAAATATTTTTTACAATAATACTATCTTTTTCTGACTTTTTGGTGACACGAATCTTCAATTTTCTTAATAATGGTCTCATTTTGTAAGACTTTAGCAATTGCACAAAAATTTGGCATTGTTCGGTTAATGTCTTATTGAAAAAGTATTGATTGAACATATTAGTAGCCCACAACCGAACTGTTCATGATGACCTTTTCCCATCAAGATTATCTATTATGTTCTCATCTATTTCAAGTAGCCATTTAGGGGTTCTTGAATGTTGAGCATTTTCATTGGATTTATTACAAATAGATGGATTTAGGAATTCATTTTCTTCTTCATGAATATCCTCTCTTTTTGCATAATTAGGAGTGTGTGAGGGGGAAATTTGTAAGTTTAACAAGATAATTGCATTGAATAGAAACTAATCTAAATTAAAAAAAACAATCAAGATTCATTCTTTCACTCATGAAATGAAGCTTTCTAAGCTACTGAAAACAAACAAAGAAATCCTACGATATCAAAATGAATTCAAAAACAAATGAAAGTTTACCATCCCATGTTGGAGTGTATCTACGAAGATGTGTTGGGTTGTTCGTATCAATGCGAAGTCTCCATGATTGTGTGCGAGAGATTTGAAGAGTGTGTGTGCATTTGATCGAAGATGTTGGTTGAAGCTTTGTCAATGTCGATTATAATCTTGGCATCACTTCGTTGCATAAACTGTATTGATTCTCTGATCCTTTTTTGTGAGGAAAGAGGTTTGTTATATAGAATTTGTGATTTGAAATGGATGATCAGGATTGCGCAGTAGAATATCTTGATTGATAGTCAAAAGATGTTGAGAGGATTTAGATGGGCATAATCTATGCAATTTGATTTCATGATTAGTGTGATTGAAGAATAGATTGATCAATCAGGAAATAGATTAAGCAATCAGTGATTCATAATTTTCTCAATCAAGAAAGTGGGTGAGGATAATTAATTAATTAATTTAACTAATTAATCCTTTTGGGAGTTGAACGTGCAAATCAAGTTTGACTTTTGCAAACAAAGTTGCATTTGTTTTATTTGATTTTGATGATGTTTTGAATAATTTATTTAATTATTCAAATTTTGGAGGGAAAGTGATATAATTATTATATTTTAATAATTCAATCGACTTAGGGGAATAAAGTGAATTAGCGACATAATTAAATAATTGGCATTATTTAATTAATCAGGAGGAATAAAGTTAGATTAGGACTTTATTAAATAAATGAAATTTATTTTATTGGTCAAAAATGATGAAAAAGTGAATTAATTAAATAATGTCATTTTATTCAATTAATAGCATAAATTAGGGTTTTAGGACTTTATTAAATAAATGAAATTTTATTTAATTCATCAAAAAATGATGAAAAAGTGAATTAATTAAATAATGTCGTATTATAGGCTCAGACCATTGGCCGATAAAACTCAGGATCCTTTCGGCTGGGCGTCCGCTCATGCCCTCCTTCAAGTTCCAGCTTATGTGGTTGCGAGATCCTGATCTCCATGATTATGTTGCTCGGTGGTGGCAGGAGGGCAGACCAGCTTTCGGCACGGCAATGTATGTCTTTTCTAAGCTTCTTCAGTTTGTTAAATATAAGCTTAAGCGTTGGAATAGGCATTGTTTTGGAAATATTTTTAAGGCCAAGTCTAATGCTCAAGCTAAGCTGGATGGTGTTACGAGGGAGATTAGGGAGAAGGGGGTGACTGAAGGATTGTTGCAGGAGGAAGCTAGGGCTTTGAAAGCTTTGGAAGAATGGGAATTAAGGGAGGAGATCTTTTGGAAACAAAAAGCTCGGATTGATTGGCTGCAGGAGGGGGATAAAAATTCTGCTTTCTTCTTTAATTCTGTTAAGGCGCGGAGGCATGGCAATTCTATTCCTGTTCTGGTTACGGATAGGGGCGTGACTTTATCTTCTTATCAGAGTATTTCAAATGAAGCTGCCCATTATTTTTCCTCCTTGTTTAGAGAGGATCTGCAAGGGAGTTATGTTGAGGAAGATCAGGTTCTCAATTGTATCCCCCAGTTGGTGTCTAGGGAGATGATGGCGGATCTTATGGGTGAGGTCACCCTTGAGGAGTTGGAGGGGACAGTTTTTCAGATGAAGAAAGGAAAAGCCCCTGGCCCGGATGGCTTCCCAACGGAATTCTTCCAAGAGTTTTGGGAGATAATCAAAATGGATTTACTTGAGGTGGTTAGGGAGTCGCAGCGGAATAAGCAAATGTTAAAGGCCCTGAACTCTACTTTTCTGGCCCTTATTCCCAAGTGCGAAGGGGCGGATAGGTTGAACCAATTTCGGCCCATAGCCCTCTGCAATGTGGTGTACAAGATTATTTCAAAGCTTATTGCTAATAGGTTGAAAAAGTGGCTGCATCTGCTCATTTCGGAGGAGCAAAGTGGTTTCGTGGAAGGCAGACAAATTCTAGACGGGATTGTTATAGCTACTGAGACTATCCATTCTATGACCAATTCTCGGGATAAGGCTATGTTTATCAAACTGGATATGGCAAAGGCATATGATAGAGTTAGATGGTCTTTTCTTCAGAAGGTCCTGGCTGCCTTCGGATTTGGGGCGGAGTGGATTCAATGGGTCATGAGTTGTGTCACGTCAGTTTCTTTCTCTGTCTTAACTAATGGGGAGCACTCTGAGTTGTTTGGTGCTTCTCGTGGAATTAGGCAAGGTGATCCTCTCTCCCCTTATTTGTTTATCCTGCTTGTGGAAGGCTTGGGACGCTTGCTGAGAAGACATGTGGGGCTGGGCCTTATTCAGGGATGGAGATGGGGAGGAGATTTACCCCCTCAATCCCATTTGCAGTTTGTTGATGATACTGCCTTGATGGGGGCAGCCACTATTCAGGAGGCAACAAATATTCGGAGGGTGCTGGATATGTATCTTGAATCGTCAGGTCAATCAATTAATGACGGAAAGTCTTCCATATACTTCTTTAATACTCCTGCCGTTATCCAGAGGAGAATTGCCCTGATTCTTCATTTTCAGATTGGGACTCTTCCGTTGTCTTACCTTGGGCTTCCTATCGCGGGTGGGAGATTGGCAAGGGATTCGTGGCAGCCTATATTGGATAAGTTTCGTCTGCGTGTTACTCATTGGACTAATCGTTGGTTATCCTTTGCTGGGCGGGTTCAGTTGCTGAAGTCTGTGGTCCAGGCCCTTCCCATTTATCGGGGTATGCTCCAAGTGGCCCCGAAGGGTTTTGTTTCTGAGTTGGACTCTTTGGCTAGACAATTTTTATGGGCGGGCAGTCTGACGTCTTCCAAGTGGAGTCTGGTTAGATGGGATATGGTTTGTTGCCCTAAGCAGTATGGGGGACTGGGGTTGAGGCAAGCCACTTGGGCTGGGGTGGCTTTGGCGGCAAAACTTTATTGGAGATGGTGCACAGAGAAGGACAGGAGTTGGGCTAGGATCCTAGCCTACAAGTATTTGCAGGGTGCTCCCGGGGAAGATATCCCTCGTTACCCCTTGGCTGGTAAGGGATCGGCTATTTGGGCTACCCTTAAGAAGGGAGCGGCTCTCATCAAGGATGGTTTATTTTGGATCTGTAGGAGTGGGACTGAGATTCAGTTTTGGGATGATTCTTGGGATGGCCATCCTCCCATTCTCATTCAGTTCCCTGATTTGGCGGCCTTGAGTAGGTGTTTTGGTGAAGCTGGTTGGACGAGGGTTAGTGATTTTAAAGTGCTTTCTTTTCAGGGTCAGCTTGTGAGGGCTCGGTGGAAAACTCCCGAGGAGTGGCCGATAATTGGTATGGAAGAAGATTGTAGGACTTTGCATAATATTCTTTCGAGCAGACAGTGCAATCCCCTTAGGGATAGGGATATTCTTGCATGGTCTCCTAATCCGAAAGGGCATTACACGGTTGCCTCGGGATATCAGAGGCTGCTTGCTCAAAGAATTGAGGGGGAGGAGGTTCCTTGGTGGAAGCGGGTTTGGAGTAAGTTTTCTTGGCCGAAGTGTAATTGCTTTGCCTGGATCCTAGCCTGGAATAAGTGTTTAACCTGGGATAATATCCAGAAGCGTGGATTTCAGGGTCCGTCTAAGTGTGTGCTATGTGGGAATGGTATTGAGGACTCCTCTCATCTTTTCTTTCGGTGTCCGTTCTCTTTACAGCTCTGGCACTCGTGGTGGAGTGTGTGGCAGGGCCCTTGTGTCCATGCCTCCTCCCTTGTGGATTTTTGGAATAGCTTGGGAAGACCTCCCTCGATGGCCTCTTTCCTGCAGGATGCCTGGTACGTTGGGCCTATATTCTTGTTGTGGCAGGTTTGGCTGGAAAGGAACAGGAGGATTTTTAGAGGGGAACTTATGCAGGTTCAACAAGTGTGGTCCAGAGTTCTTGGGATGATTCAGGAGACTATTCAGGCCAAAGGGGTGGTGGAGTTGCCGCTTGAGAAGAAGGATGCGGAGTTGGTGGCTAGGTTGGGTATCCAGGGGTTATCCCCTGTTGCATTATGTTGCCAAAAAGGTAGGCGGGTGGGGCAACGTGTCCAGCGACAAGGGAGTTGGCAGCCTCCCCCGGTAGGTACTTTGAAGGTTAATACTGACGGCTCTTCCAGGGGTAATCCAGGTCCTGCTGGAGTTGGTGGGGTGGGCAGGGATTCCTCTGGTTCTGTGGTCTTCCTCTTTTCCATTCATAAGGGGACTCAGACTATCAACCTTATGGAAGGATGGGCTATTCTCCTTGCCTTGGAGAGGGCCTACGAGAGGGGGTGGCGTAGCGTTATCTGTGAATCTGACTCTCAGGTTTTGATTAATTTGCTTAATCAAGGGAGGACATCGGGTGTGAACTGGCAGCTGGCTGTGATGGTACAACAGATTTTGCAGATCGGTAATCTCATGGAAAGAGTGTCTTTTGTCCATATTCCGCGTGAATGGAATAAGACTGCTGATTGTTTGGCCAAGTGGGCTTCTGAGCATTTGGAGGATTGGAGGATTGACGATTGGGCGCAGATTCCTCAGGAGCTTAGTCTGGAGTTGGAAAGAGTTCTTGCTGAGGATAGTGGGGGTGTTGACTGATTTGGCTTCTTCGCCTCTTGGCTTTTGTTGTACTTTTGGGGCTTATGCCCTTTGCTTGGATGTAATGCTGGTTTCTAAATTTCAATAAAATTTTTACCCCTCTTCTTTTTAAAAAATAAAAAAATAAAAAAAATAAAAAAATAATGTCGTATTATTCAATTAATAGTAGAAATTAGGGCTTTTTTCATGTAAATGATGTGAAATGTTGATTTGAGGATGAATTAATTAAATAATGTTAAATCACTTAATTAATAGACGAATATGAAAAATGATAATAATTAAATAATAATGTATTATTTAATCAGAAGAGTGAAAGTTAGTTGAATAGTGTTTGTTTATTAGTCGAGACAATTTTAGGTGTCTACATTTTTCCCCTCTTTGATACAATGCGATTTTGAGCGTTGTGTCAAAGAAAAATTAAAAATTCCTATTGAAAAGTTGCCCCAGTATGCCCCAGACGGGATAGCATGCATGGTGCCCCCTCGAGAAATTTGCTGAAAATTATGGATAATGAACCAATTTTTTTGATAAGCTAATGTGGTGCGTTTAAGTGCAAGGACTGACAGAAGAAATGGTGACAAGAAGAAAATGTTAATAAGAAGTGAAGAATGGTTGATGTTGTTAGTCATTGATGAGTTGCTTTCACTTTTCTTGGAGGCTTCACATTTTTTAACAATCCATATTGATGTAGCAAATAGATACAATGCACCAGGGTATTAATGACCAAGACAACTTTGTATCTATTGCATGGACTTTGACTCTACAAACAAGGAGTATTCTTGCTCATACCAGAAATACAAAAACCCTACTAGAGTGTATGGGTGAGAAGCTTTAAAACATGTCGAAGCAGTAACACAAGAGGTATTAAGAGCCTAACATGCCACTGCTACACGAAATTCTCCAAAATGACTTCCACACACAAAATAAAGCAAGTATTCGTCATGGTAGTATCACAAAAATATCCAACAAACAAAGTAAACAAAAATCAAACTCAATTGCCCCCATTCCTTCCTCTCTAAATCCTTATGGACATCTTCAAAAGATCCTGGGAATGAGTCAATAAAATAAATCAGAAATATAAGACTATAAAAAGATAAAATTGTTTCCCATTTTTCACCTATAGGCTCAATCAGGTAGGATGAATTATGTTTTAGATGTTCACAAGGGACAAATGGGACATTTGCATCGAGGGTTAGGTCATGCATCAGATGACATTTCACAGGGAGTTCAGTTGAAAGGTCGGCCTCAGTCAAGTTTGACATAATTTTCCTTTAAGGAGAAAGTCGGTAAGACCTTCCAGATGTCTTGCCGACTAGCAAGGGTTCCATCAAGTCTGAATGCTTCACCTACAGGTTCCTATCAGCAAGACATCGATCATCATCCCGACGACTAGGGGTTTCCCATCAGCGTGAAGGTCTCCTTCAGAGAAAGGTCTCGGCGAGATCTTTATGTCTCACCGACCGGCGACAAAAGGATATGCATATCGGCAAGAGATTTTCCTTCGGAGAAAGGTCTCGACGACTTCTTTGGGTATCACCGACTAATCGCATCGGGTAAATATTTCAGCAGGAGTTGTCTTCTATAGTGGGTGGTCTTGCCGAGTCCCTTAAGTCTTTCTGACCACCGATAAAGATATGCATCTCGATGAGAAACTTTGCAGCGGGGAGATGTCTTGGCAAATGCATTTGGTCTCGCCGACAAAGCACAAAAAGGTTCTATCGGTATGAGGTTGTGAAGTCTCACTGACCAATGATAGTCACACCGACATGTTGCTTCATCAAGGAGAGAATGAGACTATCACGGCGACCAAAAGTGAACATATAAAGGTTTCAGCGAGACGTAGGGTATCTACAGGAGGTCTCTCTGACAAGAGGATGTTACATCAATGCATATGAACATAGGAATACATATCGGCATGACTACAAAGAGGTATCCCTGATATGAAAAGATTAGAAAAAGGTTATGCCTTTGGCATAAAGTCTGGCCGACATGCTAGAGTCTCGGCGACACAGGAGAGATATCACCATAGGTCTGCCCAAAAGAAGGCCCCACCAAAGTTTCAATTAGGCGATAATTTTTCCTTCGATAGGAATTCTGGCCAATAAGCATGGTGTCTCATCGAGAGTACATGGGATTCGATGTGATGTCATGCCGAGGAGATAAAGTCTGGCCGAAATGAAATGAACTCGGTGAGATGTCTCACCGATGGCTATTGGTCTCCCGAAGTGCTTAGGGCTCGGCAAAAGAAAGCTTCAGTTGGTGTAAAGTCTCACCAACTGAAAAGGTCTCGCCGACATGAGGTAATATCGGCATAAGTCTTGCCGATCCATCAAAGTCTCAATGAATGAAACGGCATCGACAAAGCAATTTTTCATCGCCACGAGGTCTCGGCGATTAGGAGATGTCTTGCCGATAGAAAGGGAACCCCACTGAAAGAAAAGGAGTTGGGAATAGGGTCTTGCTAAAAGGTTGCACTTGGCAAAAGAAAGTAGATTCGCCATAAGGTCTCGGTGAACAAAGCTTGTCTCCCTGAAATATTTCGTGCTCGCCCAAAGATAAAGGGATCGGCGTAAGGTTTGGCCAATAGGCCAATGTCTTGCCGACAACAAAGGGGGGCTCACTAAGAGTTGAAGCCATCACCATGAGGTCCTGGCAACCAAGTAATGTCCCGCTGAAAGCCAGGGGTCTCGCCCAAGGAAGGTTAAGTCATCATGATGTCTCACCGATGGCTTAGTGTCTCACTGAAAGATAAAGGAGGTGGAGCATAACGAAAGAATGAAGACCTCAGTATAAGGTCTCACTGACACATGGGTGTCCTGCCCAAGGAGTTTTACTCACTGGAAAAGGGCTCGGTCAGTGTAATGTCTCACCGACCGACAGGGAGTCTCATCGAATGGAATGAACGGAGATCAGGGAGAGTAGAATGTGCTCAGTAAAAGGTCTTGCCGAAGGGTCAAGGTCTCAGCGATGAAAGAGATATTTGTATGACTCCTAATGGCTTGCCATGAAGTCTTCCTGAAAGCGATAGTCTTACCAATGGTTCTAGGGGTGTTGATATGACCTTTTCTACTCGACATAAGGTCTCACCGACAGAGGCATGCTATGCCAATAACAGATGAAGAGCCTAATCACATCGGGGAGACATGATAAGTGTCTCACTGACATGTGATTCAATCTAAGTGACCCTTGACCGTCTGGTGATCTCGTGTGTCATATGATCGACCAATCAGAGTAAGCTAAGGGTGAGTCATGGTGGTCTAACCAGGGAGAAGAAGATTAACAGAAGAAAAAGCAATGTGTATTTGTTCTGAGCTCAGAATCATTCAAAGTAGCTCGCCAAGGGATTCAAAGGTGGACACAAGGAGCAGAAGTAAATGTGGTAGCTGCAAAAGATCAGAAGGATTCTCCTGAGGGTGATCTTTCACACTGACATGGACAACAGGGATGCAATCAAACACAACATTAACTCCATCAAAAGATCTATGGAAGATTTTTTCTAAAGGGAGATATTTTGTAAGCCCAGAGGGGCCGACACACTTTTGTATATAAGGCTTTTTTGCCTTCTTGTAAAGGAGTTCTCCTAATTCTTTTCTGAAGTTTGTGACTTCTACAGTCCTCTCAGATTAGCAAGATTTTGTAACTCATTTTGGAGCATGTTATATAAAATTTACCTTGATTACCATTGATGTTTCATTTTTTGCCTTCTAGTTCTTATGAAGTATTGTGCATTTTTAAGTGATTCATCAAGCTACTTAGTGAAATCTTTCTTTTCCTTATAGCTTTGTTTCACGTTAGCATGCCTTTCTTTGCAAAAGTGGTATCATGTAGGTTATAAACTATGTTTACTTAATTTCACATGAGCTTTTAATTTGTGAAAGTCTGTTTTTCCTTCTTGAAAGTGTGTGCATGTCGAACCTGTTTGTATGCATAATCCACATAATCTTGTTGTCCAGCCCCATCTCCATCATCAGTATTCAAGTGTAGCTCGACTATCTCATTGTTCTTATCAGTTCGGTGTATCACCTTAATTTAGATTTATTTTATGCATTCCTTCTCCCTTTTCCTTCCAAGATCAGTAGTTAGGTGACACCAAAGGAAGCCAGCCTTCTCCGGAGGTTGACCTCTATCTATAAGTGACCCACAACTTTGGAGGTCTTCCCATGTTACACTGGATTGTCAAATTTTACATTCTACAGGGTGCAAATCCAGGTGATAACAAAAACAAGGTTGCAATATCACTTGCCATGTCTGTTTGGGGTGGGGCTATTATCCCATGTTGATCATGTATATCGTAGGAACATATATATTAAGACATATCTTAGGATGTTGGTGAAATATCAAAAGATATGTATTCAATACTTTGGTATTGTTTTTGTCTGTTTGTAATCAAATCTTTGTGATTGTTTGCTTGAAAGTTCTATCTTTTGATGTTGCTTTGTTTGTTTGTTTTGTCAAAGGGTGAGGATGATGATTTGTTTATCATGAATGTTTTTATTGCAGATAGGTGATGATGGTGATAGTATTTTTGAGCTTTTTCAAATATTTTTGTGCTTGTTGATGTTATCTAATACTGTTTTTGGTGTTTTCAAGATATTTGAATACTTTTGTTTTTGAGTAATAAATGCTTAAAAAAAGTTTTTTAGGCAAAAGCAGTTGGTTTGTGATTTTCATGCTTTTGAATCATTCTTGTCACTTTTGAAGTTTTTGATGTGTTGCTTTTGCTTTTCTTTTGCTCACTTTCAATTAAAATGGTCATTTTTGTTTCTTTTGTCAAAGATGTTCATTTTTTATATTCTTTGTCACTTTTATTTTTCACTTTTGTTTAAAATATTCACTCTTGACTTTTATTTTTTCAAGTTGAATGGCCACCATTGTGACAAATGTTCACTCTTGAGAAACTTTCTCACTTTTTTCATTTGTATTGCTTTTGAGTTTATTTATTGCTTTTTGTCAAAAATAGGTTTGCTTTTGAGTTTATTTATTGCTTTTTGTCAAAAATAGGTTCGCTATCAAATTTATTTATTGCATTTGTCCAAAAAAGTAACCTCTTTTGTTGTTTTTGAAAGTTTGAGCTAGCTTCTTTGTAATATTATGCTCGTTTCATGTTCTTTGGTAGCAAATTTTTATCATCGTGGCTTGAATGGTTGCAAGTGGATCTCAAACCGCTTTACTTGAGAGAGCAACAACCATGTTAGTTGCTTGATTTGATTGCTGGTTTTTAGGAGCATGAGTGGGATGTCCTAGATGTTGTAGGATTATGAAATATATACTATATTATCTATGCAAAGGCTTGTAGTTCACTTGGTTTGATAAGAACATGTTTTGATCTTTTCTATTTTGTGAATGTTTTGAGATTTTGTATTTTTTGACTAAGTTGAAGTAAACCATGATAGGAACCTAAGGGGACTAACCTAAGGCCTCAAGGGCTAATCAGAGATAAGCCTTGCCTGCGTTGTACATTCAAAGACCATGTAGTTCGACTGTCGTTGACTCAAAGCATAACATGTTTTTGGGATTTAAACAACATTGATAACTTGGATTGATATTCCACTTCTGTTTCTAGAGGATATGTTGCGGGAAATTTACTTGAACTAGCTATGAGGTTCAAGAAAATGCTGATATATTAGAATTTTGAATGAAGGAATAATCCAAAGTTGTTTTGATTTTTGTCATTTTTCATATGTTTTTGATTTTGTTGTTTTCTAGATGATTTTGATTTTTGAAAGTTTTGAAGGTTATCTTGGTAGTGCATTGGTGGTACACCTTGTTGTTGGGACTAATTGTTTTGAAGGTTACCCTGGTAGTGCATTGGTGGTATAACTTCTTGTTGGGATAGTGCTTAGATCACACTATGAGCTAGAAGACATAGATCAAGATTTATTCTAAAGCAAGATGTAAGGATTTTCCCCCAATGTCTAGCAATGATAGATTATCTTGTGATAAGATACCATGTTTGGATAGATTATGCCCCTTTTGGACAATGGATCATGGCTCAGAAAGTGTTGGATAGGATACGATCAATGATAATGACCCACGTTAAGATGTTTCCCATAAGCAAGTATAAAGTGTACACCAAACATTTGTCAAGATCAAGATAAGTTGTATTTTGGATAAAAATGGATTGGATTTATTATGGATACGCTGAGATGCTTCCACTTTAAATGGTGCACGTAGATGCTTGATTCTACACATGACGCCTTTTTGCCAAGTTTTCACCATGGTACTTGTCCAAAGCGCCACCATAGTGGTTTTCACTAGAGGACAATTTTTCTCTTGACTATTTTCTTGATTTTTCTAATGTCACACAAGACACCTGTTTACCAAGTTTTCATCATGGTGAATTTTTTTTGCTTATGTTGAACCACCTGGTGGTGTTGATGTAGATACTGCTAGTGCTAATATGGTTGTTGTCATGATGTGCCAATGATATCCTGCTTGAAGGATTTGTTTTGCTAAGATATGGGCACTTGAGTGTAACCCCTGATAATTCTTGTCTTCTTTGTCGATACCATAGTTAACCTTACCTTGATACGCACATCGCGATAGGGTGCCCTCAAATTCCTTATGATAAAGAGTCATTGCAAATACATGGTCAATGTGAGATTTGGGTATTATGGATGGTGAAATGCATTGAGGGATATGAGATTTAGATCGATTGGTCAATAGCTTGGAATATTTGACTCTCTAGATTTGGGATGATGAGCAATGATGGGTGGATACAAAGATTCGATTGGGACCAACTTCTTGATATACCTTGTAGGTCAACCTTGAAGTTTTATTTTGCATCATTGGATATTTTGGATGGATGAACTTCCCTTTTTAATTTTTTCCTATAGTTTCTTTGACTAATGGAGTTTGATAGGGAAGATTTTCTTGATTTTTCTTTAGTGTCCATTTGAACTTTTCTTGTCCATTTTGTTTTACTGATTCTTTTGCTTTGATGATTTTTCCCTTTCTTTAATATAACTTTTTTCTCTTGTTGTTGGTCCCAATTATAGGGTGGAAAAATACATGGATAATGATTCATGATATGAATGGTTGTATCATTGGTAGCAATTTCATCATAAGGACTATTTGGCTATCCATGTTGATGTTTGTATTAGATAAAGTTTCCCCCAGTATTTTAGAGGTATCACTGATATGTTTAGATCCCTTAATTGTTGAATAACCAAGACCTTGATGCTTAGGATTTCCAATAATTTGCATTGGTTCTAGGATACCCTATTCATGCAGGCCTAATCCTCTTCCTTGATAATTCATATCCTAAATTTTTTTATTTGCAATAGGATATGATTTACCTTGGAAACAAGGTGCTAATCCTTCTCGACTCTGTTGTGGATCTTCAAAGGTGATAGATTATTCATTGATAAGATAGCTTTCCTTGAAAAAGGTAAGTGATCCAAGTTTATAAGTGATAGGATCCTCCATATGTGGGATAACTTCTTGATTAATATCTTCAAGCTGGTCCATATCATATTTTAATGTTTCTTCAAGAGGTGTTGATGATTCAGCACCCACATAAAATTCTTCCTCATTGTTGATTTTTGATATACCTTCACAGGATGTTTTAGATTCACATATTATGTATAAGCCTTCTTCATGATCCCTTACTGATATGTCTTTGGCTTCTGTTATGTCTTGATCAGGTGCAAAGATGTTAAGAGTAGGAGGCCCTTGTTCCTTGGTAATGATATCAAGATTATGATACTCTTGTTTTGGATGAAGACCATCTACATGCCCATTAGGTGTAAGCATCTCATGGGTAGGTGTATGTGTGCTTGGTGTATGGATTTTTTCTTTGGAAAATATTAGATGTCTTGGAAGATATTTTACAAGTCATTGTAGTATTTTGATGATAGGGATTCTTGATCTTGACTTTGTGTGGTATTATCTTTGATATGCTTTGGTTCACAATCTTGGCATGAATCAATTTCAAAGAAGGGATTGCTTGTAAAGGATCCTTGGATTTCCTCAAAATGTGGACATATGGGTGATAGCTCTTGGCTTATATTCTCTACATTGGGTATAAGTGTTGGATTAAGAGTCTTTTGATCATCAATGTGTATTGTCATGAGGTTGGATGATGTCAATATATCTCTAACTGAATCATTGCTAGACTTGGGTGATTGAGTTTGATCATGATTGGGACTAAATTCTTGATGTATTTCCTCTTGCTCATTATATGATGTAGAGATATTGTCAATGTGATCAGTGATAGATAGCTCTTGATTGTTGTTTTCAACTTTGGAGGTTGAGACATTATCATTGTTGTCATTAGTGTTTGAACCTTGAACATTATCTTCAATAGCTATTTATTTTTTATCAATAAAGTCTTGGATGAGATTTTTGAGTTCTATGCATTTGTTCGTTGTGTGACCCTTGATTTTGTGGAACTCACATCATTTGTACTCGTTATACCAATTGAGTTTAAAGTTTCATTCACCATAAGTTGGACTGTCACTGATTTTGATAAAGTCCTATTGTACTAGATTGTGCGTGATTACCTCTAAAGTCCCTCCCAAAGGGGTGAATTTCATTCTTGGTTGGAAATATTTCCTTTGTGGACCCTCTTGATTTTTCTACTCTTGATTTTACTATTGGTTGTTCGATTGATTATTTTGGTAACCGAGTTGATTGTTATTTTGTAACAACAAGGTTATATCGTCAGTAGGTGTGTTCATTTGTTTTGGAAGGATGTTATAACCTTGTTGTATGATGAAGTCCATTTGATCATAGGTGGGTTTTTGTGAAGGCATGGACCCTTGATAACCATGTTGTGTATAAGGAGGGTTAAGTCCTTTTTGTGTGTTGTAGGTGTAGTGTCAAAAATGTCATCGGTGACATTTTCACACTTGTTTGGGCCCTCCTTACAAGTCTAAACCTAATAATGCCTTGACTTAGTGTTGTAATGTGTTTAACATACTCACATTAAGTCTTGGGCCCTTGTAAACTAAATAAACTTAATCATACCTTATATAGAGTGTTGTAAAGTGTTGTAACACAATTTCACATTTTTCTAGGGTTTTCATAAATAATTGGACCTCTTTATGCCATAATTGGCATTATTTTACATCCACAAGCCTTAATTAAGGATAATCCTGACATGAAACAACATCCAATAATAATTCAAGTGTTTTTAGGTTGTGTGGCCCAAATTTAGTGATTTGGGACTTATATACCACCTTGGGTGTATGAGTCCCACCTAGGATTTTGGTTTCCAATCTGGATTTTACACCTTTCTAAGCATTTTTTAAAATGGTCCCATAATTTATGCCTAATGGGACTCATATGCCACCTTGGGCATATGAGTCCTGTGTGGCTCAAAATTAAATTTAATTCAAGTTCTTGGTGGGATTTTATCCTCCTAGATCTAATGTCAGCTTGTAGTGTTGTAATTTGAGGAAATTAGGCATAAAAAAGAATAAATACAAGGTTCTTTCACTCATTTTACACCTAGCAATTGAATGAGCATCCTCATAGTAGATTTGAGTTCACAAGAGCATTCAAGTGTTTACAAGAAAATTCAAGAGTCTTCAAGGGTTGATTATCAATTTTTTTAGAGCATTATTCAAGCATCAAGCATCATGTCAAAGTCTTCATACATCATGTTTGTTTTTGATCTAAAAATTATGATGTAGGGTTTCATGATTCAAGCTAGCATTCAATTCAAGATCTATCACATTCAAGCAAGATTCAAGATCTACATCCATTGGAGCCACTTCATACATGTTTCCAACACTTTAAATTATTAGGTTTTGGTGAGTTGTAACATTACATTTTTTCATTCATCATTCTATGTTCCTATTTCATTTCATTTCAAGGTTTGATTACCAAAATGGGATTTGACCAAGGCAAACCCCTATCCACTAACAAAACAACATTTTTCCCTCTCTCTAGTGTGTGATTTGCAGGTCTAGGTTGAAGACACATTGAAGAGCAAGTTTGGAGAAAGTTGTCAAAGTTGTCACCTTGCATTGGATATCATTGGAACGCTTCTACATGTTGCAAATCAGGGTTTCAAATCTAGAAATTAATTGGAAAGTACAGAGCACATATTGAGGAGTAGATTCAAACTTTGAAGTTCTAGAAAACCCTAACTAGACTAATACACCAGTTCTGGCATATGAGTCCTAGTATAAGTCATTTTCTAGATTTTTGCATATCCAAAATCTACAATGTCAAAAACCTGTTTCTACCCAAAAACCCTAATCTAGGACTAAAATGCACATAGTGGTGTATGAGTCTTAGAAGGATTTAAAACCAATGTTTTCAACATTTCAGGCCTCCATCTATTCTTCTTTAGATTTCTAGGTGCACACCTTTCATCTCTCATCTTTCTAGTATGATTTACATGCATGTTTAGGTCATTTAGTGAAGTAATGCATTGCATTAGGTCTTGCATTTCATTATTCTTTCCAAGCCCTAGCTTGATGGTGAACCCCTCATTATTTTATAATCAGACCCTAGGCCAACCCTATTGCAATATTTCTTTCTCCTTTGCATATCTTAGATTGAGATCTCTAGGGTTTTCCTTGAATGAGAGAGTGTGAAGATTGTTATTCTATCTCCCAAGCATAGAAGCAACAAAATTCAACCTTTCATTTTGGTGAACCTACATTTAGAACATCATAATTTTGATTTGGAGTACATCATCATCCTATATCTTGCTTGCATTAACTTTGCATTAGGGTTTACACTAGTTAATTGGCATTCCAGGGTTTCTAAATCTTGCGTTAGTGAAAGTGCATATAGCTTGCATTTTTGCATCTCACATCATTGAAAATCATCTAAAAACTACATTTTCACTTAGGTTATAGATCATACAAACTAGAAAGCATAAAAATCACTTCAAATTTTCTAAATTTTTTGATAAAAACCTCCATTGGGACTCATACACCCCTCTAGATGATTTAGCCCCAGTGAAAATTCTAAATTGCATTTTCCAGAATTCAAAACTCTATTTTTGTGCTCTTATTTGTTGTTAATAACTTTCTATTTTAGTTTATAGAGTTTCTGTTATATTCATTTCATTGTATTTAGCATACATTTAATTTGTATTCATCCTGCATTTAGTATCCCTTGCAAGAGCATTTCTACTTGGTGTCCTATTGCTAATACTATAGTGAGATGAAGTTTGAGACTTATGGCATCCTGCAATAGTAAAATCTTTGTGGATCTTGGGTTATCTAGCTCTTTCACTCCTAGTATTGACACTAGTTCACTAGGTATGGACCATACCCTCAACAATTCCTTACCTTCAAGTAGTGTGATGCATGTTGAAAAAATGGTTGCTAGTATTCCACAAGAAAACATAATCCAAATTCATGAAGACTTAGCAAACCTAACAAAATAAAAAAGTACTGAGAACATTTCAACTACTGCAATCCCTACAATAGATAACATTCATCGCATGCTTGAAAGTGAAGATAGACTTCACCTTGTGTGTAACATAGTTCAAATATTTGGAAAACACTTTGTACCTCAAACACTAGTTGTCCTTTACCCACAAACAATATCACAAGCCAAGGAGGAGTTCAAATTCCTCCTCCCACAACAATTGCCTCTCTTCCTACCTATACCAACACTCAAGTTACAACAACAATACAACCGACTAGTAATGTGATCCCTTCCTTAGGTATTTCCACTAGCATCCCTAGTACCTTTGTGACATCACATGTCATATCTCCTACCACTTTACCACCTATAAGCATTCCATTCACTTGTCCTTTGAACACATACACACCTCCACCATTTTCACCTCCATCTCACAACACAAGCAATGACCCCCTCATAAACCAACTTTTCCAAACGTTTCATCCCTTCAAAAATAAGTTTCCACCATTAACAAAAATCAAAATGGCCCACCTACATATTATGCCAAAATCAATCCCTTGTCCTTGGAGATATTGCGAACACCGATGCCACAAGGTGTAGAGATGCCTAGATTTGAGAAATATGGGGGGAAAGGGTATCTTTTTAACCATGTTTCTGCTTACATGACTTTATGCAGTGACTTTGTTCTTGATGATAAACTCTTGGCTAAATTTTCCCTAGGTCCTTGTAGGATACTGCCTTAGAATGGTTTTCTTCATTATCGAACAACTCAATTCGTTCATTCATTGAACTAGTTGAGGCATTCATAAACCATTTCCAAGTGCATATGACTCCTAACATGACCTTAGTTGATTTGATGAGATGTAATCAAAAAGCAAAAGAAAAGATAATTGACTTTATTTCATGCTATCAATCATTTTATTCCCAAATCAATGTAAAAGTCCTTGACTCTCACCTTAAAAATATGTTCATAGAAAATTTGTAAAGTAAGATACAAGAAAAGCTTACCATGATGAAATTCCCCTCCTTCATGCACTTATGCACTACCCTTCGTTATTATCAAAACTTGATTAGTAGTCGTGATACAAAATCCACCTCTAGCCGAACAAAGAAGTCTCACTGAGTACACAAACCAAAATAATTACCAACCTTTTAGAAAACATAATAAAGGATTCCTTAAACTTAATCCCCCTCAACAAACAAGTCAAAATACCAATACCCAAGTAGCTTCCATAAAAGTAACGATGCCCTTTAAATATGGGGACCCGAAAAGATAATTCACTCCCCTACCCGATACCCTTCATAACACAATGTCACAACTTTTAGAACAAATGATTACCTTGCCTCCCATTAAAACACCCTATCCTAATAAGCCTCTACCTCCAAAATTTAGATCAAATTCTTATTACCATTATCACTGAAAAATGGACATGATACAAAACATTGTAAGCGTCTTAAACATCTCATGCAAGACCTCATTGATTCCGATCAGCTTTTTGTTGGAGGTGTTAATGATCAAGGAAATAAGTTTGTTGCCCCTCCTAACCAAAACTTGCAAATCTTTACCAACCCCATGCCAAAACATAATATTTCATTTTTCAAAGCTAGTGAAACTACAAAGACTGATGTGATGAATGTTGACACGGATGATGAGAACATAGATACAATTCAACAAAGTCCTATGGATACCGATCAACAATAACAAAATCCTATCAATGGTTTGGTTGCAAATTGGTCGAAACTCAACATCATAAGGGTTGAACTAAAAAGCCTCTTGACATTGCTTTCTCCTCCAAAGATATACTTAAACATGCAACTAATGGTCCTCTTTACATAGCCGGTCAAATCTATGATAAGCCCACTAATGGGATATTAATAGATCCCGTCTGTGGAGAGAATGCGATCACCGAGGAATTCTTACTTCTGCATGAGCTTTATCAATAAATATATGAAAAACTAAAAGCATGGACAAAGATGCATAATGGCTTTGCTTTCCCTACGATGGGACCAATCACCTTACTTTTATAAGTAGGACTAAAAACACTAGATGTCTCATTCTCCATCATATTGACATCGGATCAATTATGTGTGAGGCTTGGTCACCCATGGTTACGCTCCATGGGAGCAATCCCATCAGTTGTGCATAAATGCTTAAAGTTTCCCTTTGACAATGAAATTTTTATTGTGCATCATAGTGGCTTTAACTGTTTGTCTTCCTGTGGAAACTTTTCCTTAGACTTCTTCTAGCCCGAGCATATGGAACCTATTAAACCTCATGAGGACTTCTTTTTTAAATCCTACCAAAAGTTTAAGGCAACATGCATAGCAAAATTTATCCCTCTGAAACATGCCTTTGCCCACCACCAAGCCTACCATCCTTGAGGAAACCATGATTAAACTAGAAGACATTCCAAACAACCAAGATCAATCTAAAACAAAACCTTCACCTATTTCCTACAAAAGACCAAAAGATAATGAAAACAATCTTGGCACGCCTCCTAGAATAAAATAAGTTTATAAAGTTAAAGAGAAAGTGGTTGAACAACCTTCCATGGTTCCTTTCGTTCCTCCCTTTGGGGAAGAAAAGAAACCTATGGTTGTTCAACCCACTCCTACACAAATGCAACTTGAAAATTGAACTAAAAGAAACAAAGGTGCTAGAGAGTGTAGGCGTAGATGTCATGCCATTGCTTGAAAGTTAAATGAAGAGGCAAGCAAAGAAAATAAAGATCCAAACTTGACTTAAGCAATGCATGACGATTCTCCCCCTTCATCGAAACAAAATGATCCTATACCACAACCGCAATAAGAGATAAACCCTTATGTGGACATTATCATTCGACCTCTTGTTGTGATTAATTTAGATGACGACGATGAGATTGTAAAGATTGATGAAGTGCATAATGAACTGAATACATTGTTTTCCTCTTCCATGAGCTTAAACAACAATTCTCTTAAGAAGAGTGTTGAACTTGGTGATGGACCTAGTTAGGCACTTGTTATTATCCCTTTGGCTAGTTTTCAGCCTTATATATATGATGAACATGACCGGGATGCAGACAACCTACTCATAGGTTGATTTGCATGTGCCTTACTAGTCCTTTGCTTTTTTTTTCTTTTGTGTGATTGCATGTGTGTAATGTGATCGCCTGTATTGTTTTGTTTGATGTATCTCTCTCTCTCTCTCTTTGTGACATTCCTCTATTTGTATCTTCATTCTTCTTTATGTTGTAAATATTTTATCTTTTCCTTCTTTTCTTTTTCTTGTGTTTTCCTTTTGGGGATGACACAAGGTGTCGAGGCATTCATGTCTCTTCCATGTTGACCCAAAAACTTTTCCTTTATCTTTTTCATTTGACTTGTGTTTTCATTTTGGGGATGACGTGAGGCGTCGAGACATTCATTTCTCTTCCATGTTGACCCAAAATCTTTTCCTTTATATTTTTCATTTTTCTTGTGTTTTCCTTTTGGGGATGACACTAGGCATTGAGACATTCATGTCTCTTCCATGTTGATCCAAAAGGATATTTCTTTGTTTTCACTCTCTTTGTGTCATTCTTCTAGTTCTATGAGTATTTGGGGAATGATGACAATTCTGAGCTCTCTAAAAATATTGTAGCAAGAACATACTGACCCAAAATCCATAGATCCCCCATGTGTTTGGAGTTTCATTTTGGTGGCAACCCCTCTCTTTTCTCTTACATGACGTAGCTTCATTTGGAAACATATGACTTGGCATAGGGATTTCCAAATAAGCTCTCATGTCTTCTTTATTTTTAGCATTTATCATTTTCTACTTTAAAGTAATTGCTCACAACATGGTGTTTAGCAATTTCTTTAAAGTGGGGGTATACATTGATAGTATTCTTTTGCATTTCATGTTTCATGGTGTAGTCTTCCTACTTTATACGATGCATCTTTCACTTTGTGGATAACATTGGGTATGATGTCCTTCAAGAGCGTGGTCTCTCTAAGCATATTACATTCCTCTTAGTGGCTTAATGCGACACACTGCATACCCTAAGGTATGAATCTTTTATTCTTTGATTGGTCATCTCTTGGAGACATTAGGCACAATCCCTAAGTTAAAGACCTTACGTGAATTAAGAAAGACTCCTTTGAACGTTCCCTATTTTTGCATTTTTATTTTCAGTTATATGGCCACCTTGCATAATACATCTTGCATGCTTGTGGAGCCATATTGTTTGTTCATGAGTTCCAAGCATACAAAGCTTTTCTTGCCTCATGAAGCTCGAAGTTCATTATTGCATGGTGCCTTATCAAAATTATCAAGAGGTATATCTTTGGTATAGTTTGATAGGAAGCCTGATCAAGGCATGACTTTCCCTTAGCCACTCATGTGTGTGTGTGAGTGCATATCATTCATGTGTGCATGTGTCTCACCTCTTTTGGATCCTCACCCAGTGGATGACCTGAAGTTTTGTTTTCTTAGAGTAAGCATGCATTTTTCAGACAAACAACCTAGATTTGATCCACATTGTGCTAGAAAAATGGTCAAAGCTTGATCCACCTCTTTTGTTTTGTTTCTTTTCTCATTGTCTTTGGCAATGTATGCTTGTGCCTTAATGATGCTCTTTATACCATTTTTTCATGTGTGTTATTTTTTGCCTATGTTGGTTTGCCATGGGATCTTGATCCTAGGGCCTTGATCACCCCTCTTTATCATTGCCATCCCATCTTACCGGCATTAGTGCACTTGGACCCCTCTTAAAGCAATTTTGTCTACTTTAGTGTGAGTTTGAAGCAAGTTTATCCTCTCACTAAAGTGGGGGCTAAATGTAGTGTTGAAAAATATCGTCGATGACATTTTCACACTTGTTTGGGCCCTCTTACAAGTTTGAACTTAATAATGCCTTGACTTAGTGTTGTAATGTGTTTAACACACTCACATTAATTCTTGGGCCCTTGTAAACTAAATAAACTTAATCATACCTTATGTAGAGTGTTGTAAAGTGTTGTAACACACTTTCACTCTTTTCTATGATTTTCATAAATAGTTGGACCTCTTTATGCCTTAATTGGCATTATTTTGCATCCACAAGCCTTAATTAATGCATCTTTTCAAGGATAATCCAGACATGAACCAACATCGAATCATAATTCAAGTGTTTTTAGGTTGTGTAGCCCAGATTTAGTGATCTAGGACTCATACGCCACCTTGGGTGTATGAGTCCCACCTAGGGTTTTGGGTCCCAATCTAGATTTTACACCTTTCTAAGCATTTTTGAAAATGGTACCATAATTTATGCCTAATGGGACTCATACGCCACCTTGGGCGTATGAGTCCCATGTGGCTCAAAATTAAATTTAATTCAAATTCTTGATGGGATTTTATCCTCCTAGATCTGATATTAGCTTGTAGTGTTGTAATTTTAGGAAATTGGGCATAAATAAGTATAAATACAAGGTTCTTTCACTCATTTTACACCTAGCAAGTTGAATGAGCATCTTTATAGCAAATTTGATTTCACAAGAGCATTCAAGTGTTTACAAGAGAATTCAAGAGTCTTCAAGGGTTGATTATCAAATGTTTTAGAGCATTATTCAAGCATCAAGCATCATGTCAAAGTCTTCATGAATCATGTTTATCTTTGAGCTAACAATTATGATGTAGGTTTTCATGATTCAATCTAGCATTCAATTCAAGATCTATCACATTCAATCAAGAGTCAAGATCTACATCCATTGGAGCCATTTAATACATGTTTGTAGCACTTTATTGTTAGGGTTTGGTGAGTTGTAACATTACATTTTGTTCATTCATCATTCTCTTTTCCCATTTCATTTCATTTCAAGGTTTGATTACCAAAATGGGGTTTGACCAAGGAAAACCCCTATCCACTAACAAAACAACATTTCTCTCTCTCTTTAGTGTGTGATTTGTAGGTCTAGGTTGGGACACATTGAAGAGCAAGTTTGGAGAAAGTTGTAAAAGTTGTCACCTTGCATTGGAGATCATTGGAAGGCTTCTACAAGTTGCAAATCAAGGTTTCAGATCTAGAAATCAATTGGAAAGTATAGAGTAGACGTTGAGGAGTAGATTCAAACTTTGAAGTTCTAGAAAACCCTAACTAGACTAATATGCGAGTTTGAGCGTATGAGTCCTAGTATAGGTCATTTTCCAGATTTTTGCAGATCTAAAATCTATAGTGTTAGAAACTTGTTTTGCCCAGAAACCCTAATTTGGGACTAAATCACCCAGACTAGAATATGAGTCCTAGTAGGCTTTAAAATTAAAGTTTTCAACATTTTAGGCCTCCATCTAGTCTTCTTCAGGTTTCCAGGTGCACACCTTTCATCTCTCATCTTTCTATTTTGATTTACATGCATTTTTAGGTCATTTAGTGAAGTATTGCATTACATTAGGTTTAAGCATTAGGTCTTGCATTTCATTAGTCTTTCCAAGCCCTAACTTGGTGGTGAACCCCTCATTAGTTTATAATTAGACCCTAGGACAACCCTATTGTAAGATCTCTTTCTCCTTTGCATATCTTAGATTGAGATCTCTAGGGTTTTCCTCGAATGAGAGAGTGTGAATATTGTTATTTTATCTCCCAAGCATATAAGAAAAAAAATTCAACCTTTCATTAGGTACCTTGAAGGTGGGGTGCACCATGATATTGAACTTGAGGAATCCTTTGATCTTGAGTTTGAGGTGTGCTTTGATGTTGCAAAATTCCTTGATATTGTGTTTGAGGTACATCTTGGTATTGTGGAACTCCTTGATACTGCGATTGAGGTACATCTTGATATTGCATTTGAGGTACACCTTGGTGTTGTGGATTTTTTTTATTGTAATCAATGTTGTTGATTCACTTTATTTTGTGGAAATAGACTTTGTTGCTGATATGAATCAATGTTTTGATGATGTTGGAAATGTTGTTGATGTGGATATTGAGATGTTTGAGGATGTGTGTTTGTTTGTTGTTGGGGGTTTTTAATTATGGAAGATCCATATTGATTTTTCATAGCATTAGGATCTTGATTTTTTGTTGTAACCCTTGTTGATATTGTGCATTGTATGAAGCATCATAGGATGGGGGTTGTTGGTATGATGTGTCTTGATGTTGAACGTGTTGATGATATGAATCTATGTTTTGAGGATTGTTAAGATGTTGTTGATATTGTGACTCACTCTTTTGATGGTTTCCAAAGTATTGTTGATAAAAAAATTCCAATTCTATTTTCAAGTACATTTAGGGCAAGTTGATGTTATAGATTTTGATCTTGATGGTGATTTTGAAACCCTTGATGTTGTTGTGACCCTTGATAAGAGTGATTCGGGTAATAAATTGATGTTCCCATGGATGAGATTTTATTTTGGTGAAATGATGTATGAAAAGTGATGTGAGGTGTTTGGTTTCCTAATGGTGAAAGCTTTAACCAATTTTCGGATTTGTTTCTAATTTTCACCAAAAAATAAGGCAATTGCAACAAACTTTGGGTCAACTACGATAGAATTTTGGGAAACTATGGTAGAGTTTAGGGAAAAAGCGTTAAAATTTTACAAGTGTGCAAATGTCAAATGCCAACTACGGTATAGGGGTGCAACTATGCCAATGATGAAGTGCAAATGTGTTCCAGTTTGTCAAAAGCGGCCAAAAAAGCCAACAATAGCATCTAAACTGGAAAATGTGATAGGAATCTTGTCCACTACATAAAATTTTAGGAAAAGTGCAAAAATGAATTGCAGAGGTGACTTCTATATTTATGAGACCATGTAATTAGTGAGAACAAAAGCGTAATTTTTTTCATAAGTGTTGGTTTTTGGATCGAGTGCGGTAGAAATAATGTCAACTATGCAAGAATTATATGGAAAAAGCGTTAAAATTTTGTAGATGCACAGATTTTAGAGTCAATTGTGCAAAGGGGTGCAACTATGGTGAATGTTTACTAATGAATATTTGTAGACAAAGAGCAAAAGCATTGGATTTTTGGCAACTGTGGCAAAAAATGGGTCAACTATGGTAGAATTTTGTGCAAAAGTGGCCTTTGTGCAATTTGTTTCTAGTTTGAGCAATTTTTTTCCAAATTTTTTACAAGTTTGGGCTTGTTTTTCTTCAATTTATCTATGGCTAGAGTATGGAAAGTGGTACAATAGTATTTGATTGACTTAAAAAGCATACATTTGTGTGACATGCATGCCTATGGCTTTAAGTTATGAAATCACGACACCCAAGCCATAGTTTCCAATGTTTACTTTTAGCCAATGTAGCCTGAAATTAATGCGTGAATATTTAGAAACCTTTAAGGAGATCCTTAAGGAGTGCAAATATAGGGCTTCTCTTAAAAGCATACACTAAGTCAAAGGGTTTGTGATTTTGATAAACATGTTGAGTGTTTGTTTTGATGTGTTCATATTAATTCAAGCACAATGTTTGATGTCTAAATTTGTTTTTAATGTTTTGGAAAGTTTTACATAAACAAACATCACAATCCTAGAGATATAAACCATCCTTTTAGGTAGGCTTATCTCATGCCCTGAAGGGATGATTTTACACGCAACTTATGGGGCAGGCCTGAAGTCGGACATGGCAAGTAACTTCTCGAAAGTAAATTCCAATGCACCACTTTCAAAGAATGTTCTTGGATGAAAATGGGTGGTTTCTACAATATTGGTTCTTAGTCATAAACTGTGAACACTGAAACTAACACTCATCCGCTAACCACTTAAGGCTCTTTAACCATTCCCATTCCACTTAAGGCGTGGGATTAGGTGCAGTCTGTTGTTGGCACTGCTTAAAGCTACTTTCTTATGATTTCACAACCTTTGATACAGCCCACCAGTAAATGTGCTTTGAGACCTTGCAATGAGTTATCCAATGTGGGATGTCTATCAAAGAAAGCCTTCTCTCCAAGGATAAAAGATAAAATGACCAAAATGCAAAACTCAAAAAAAAAAATGTCACCCAAGATCGCCAAAAATATGCGAGGGGAGAGGATAGACACTTTAGTTTTCCAAACACAACATACTTCATCGCAAATTGATTCTTTTTAAGCGCCTCAAACAGTGATGTCCCCAAAATAAAGTGTGAATAATATAACAATTTTTTTCTTTTTAATTGCACCAAAGTGAATTCTTCTAGACTTCAGACAAAGATATCGCAATGTGCAAAACAAGAAATTGATTTGCTCATTTTTAATCCCAACCAAAGTGTTCATTCTAAACCTTTTCTTAACAATCAACAAAAGAAATTGTGCATTCATCAACAAATTGGAATTGTTTAGTCAACAAAAATCAAACATCCTTTTTAGAGAACTAAATTGGAAGCGTTTGTTTATGGGGTTCTTTTTATTGCACCAAATGAAAGCATTCTCTAACTATGAAAACTTAGAAAAAGGTTCATTTTAGAGCACTAAATCAAAAGAATTTGTTTGGGAGATTCTTTTTAAGCACCAAATGAAAGCATTTTCTAACTTAGAAAGCTTAGAAAAGGTTCATTTTAGAGCACTAAATCGAAATGTGTTTGTTTGTGGGATTCTTTGTAAGCACCAAATGAAAGCATTTTCTAACTTAGAAAGCTTGGAAAAAGGTTCATTTTAGAGCACTAAATTGAAATGTATTATTTGTGTGGTTTTTTTATTGCACCAATTTGAAAGCATTTGCTAATCTAGAAAGCTTGGAAAACTTAGAATTCTTCAACCGTTCATCTTCCCTGTAACAAATGTGTTAATTGTTTTCATAAAAAATATGTGCCATAAATCTTGTAATATCTACAAAGAGATGTTAGAAACTTTCCAAATGCAACACACAATCAAACGTTAGGGTTAGATAATTGATTTAAGCATCAAAACCCTACAACCTAGACAAAATTGCAATGCAAGTTAACTTTAAGTGCACCAATGGAAAATTTAACTATACAAAAACTAAAAACCACCTACACCATTGCAAAGATCATGAAATTCTACCCCATTTTTTTTTAAAAAGCACTGAAAAATACTTTTGTATGACCAAGATATGGTCATTTGAAGATAGGGTAAAAAAAGTCCTAATTTCTAGTCAATAGCGACCCTACTATGTCAAAAGCGACCAAAAAAGGTGCAAAAGTGACCAAAAAAAGTGCAAAAGTGACCAAAAAAGGTGCAAAAGTGGTTAAAAAAAGTGCAAAAGTGATTGAAAAAGTGCAATAGCGGTCTCTATCATAATCCTGTAGCTTCTACGTGAAAACAAGTGTCACCAACGTTTCTAGAAAAGTGCAACCGCATTTCAGAACCTGTAATTGCTCCAATGAACTCACAAAAATGTTAGTGCTATGAATCGAGGTCCCACCGGGCGTGCCAAAATGTGTGAGGGGGAAATCTACGAGTAGAAACAAGATAATTTCATTGAATAGAAACTAATCTAAATCAAAAACAACAATCAAGATTCATTCCTTCACTCATGAAATGAAGCTTTCTAAGCTATTGAAAATAAACAATGAAATCCTACAATATCAAAATGAATTCAAAAACAAATGAAATTTTACCATCCCACATCGAAGTGTGTTTACAAAGATGTGTTGGGTTGTTTGTATCAATGCAAAGTCTCCATGATTATGTGTGAGAGCTTTGAAAAGCGTGCATGCGTTTGATCGAAGATGTTGGTTGAAGCTTTGTCAACGTTGATTATAATCTTAGCATCACTTTTTTGCATAAACTACATTGATTCTCTTATCCTTTTTTGTGAGGAAAGAGGTTTGTTATATAGAATTTGTGATTTGAAATGGACGATCAAGATTGCATAGTAGAATATCTTAATTGATGGTCAAAAGATGTTGAGAGGATTTAGATGGGCATAATTAGTGCAAATTGATTACATGATTGGTGTGATTGAAGAATAGATTGATCTGTTAGGAAATAGATCAATCAGTCAGGAAATAGATTGAGCAATTAGTGATTCATAGTTTTCTCAATCAGGAAAGTGGGTGAGGATAATTAATTAATTGATTTAATTAATTAATCCTTTTTGGATTTGAACGTGCAAATCAAGTTTGAATTTTGCAAAAAAAGTTGCATTTTTGTTATTTGATTTTTAATGATGTTTTGAATAGTTTATTTAATTATTCAAATTTTGGAGGGAAAGTGATATAATTATTATATTTTAATAATTCAATCGACTTAGGGGAATAAAGTGAATTAGTGACATAATTAAATAATTGGCGTTATTTAATTAATCAGGAGGAATAAAGTTAGATTAAGACTTTATTAAATAAATGAAATTTATTTAATTGGTAAAAAATGATGAAAAAGTGAATTAATTAAATAATGTTGTATTATTCAATTAATAGCAGAAACTAGGGTTTTAGGACATTATTAAATAAATGAAATTTATTTAATTTGTCAAAAAATGATGAAAATGTGAATTAATTAAATAATGTCGTATTATTCAATTAATAATAGAAATTAGGGTTTTTTATGTAAATGATGTGAAATGTTGATTTGAGGATGAATTAATTAAATAATGTTAAATCACTTAATTAATCTAGACGAATATGAGAAATGATAATAATTAAATAATAATGTATTATTTAATCAAAAGAGTGAGAGTTAGTTGAATAGCGTTTGTTTGTCAGTCAGGACAATTTTAGGTATCTAAAGGAGATACATTAACATTCATCGTTTCATTTTCACCTATTTCATGGTCAACATTAATATTATCAACCAGGTGTTGAACATTTTGAATTTCATTTACATGCTCAAAATTTTAAATTTCATTTTCATGTTCAACATTTTCAATTTCTTCTTCAATATTTTCAATCGAGTGTTCAACATTTTGAATTTCATTTTCATGCTCAACATTTTGAATTTCATTTTCATGTTCAACATTTTCTATTTCTTCTTAAATATTTTCAATTGAGTGTTCAACATTTTAAATTTAATTTTCGTGCTCAACATTTTGAATTTCATTTTCATGTTCAAATTTTTTAATTTCTTCTTCAAAATTTTCAAATTCAATATCATGGTCACTTTGAATTTCACTTAAAGGTAATGAGGAGCCTTCTCATTGAAGAGAATTTGGCATACCTTTTCTTTCCAACCTCTTCCTTTCTCTATCTTTCTCTTTACTGGCCTCAAGTGCCTCCGCTTCACACTTCCTCTTCCTTTTCACTTTGTGACGATTGTTGTCTATAGTGCAAAAAAATCACGAGATTCCTAATAGATTAGAGAATGTGGGGGCTCTTGGAATGGGCAAAAATGGACTTTTATCCATTTTGTCCACTCTCAAAAAATAGATATCCGATTTGCAAAGAATAATTGATATTTGATTTTTTTCAAAAAAATCGGGTCGTTGTTAGTTCTATGAGGTTACAAAACAAATATTTGTTATTTTAGGCATGCTCCATTTATTTTAAAAATGGATAACGGATATCCGTTTATTATCAAAAATGCATATCCGTTATTTTAAGCATTCTCTACATGTTTCTTTTGTGAGTTTCCAAAATGAATATTAGTTTTTTGACATAACGAATATTGGTTATGGTGACAACAAAGCTCTGGGGCAGTCATATTGTACAAAATGGATATCTGTTATATCAATCTTAAAAGTACTATTATATATTAATACTATATTATATTATATAGTATAACTTATATATTATATTATATAAAATGTATTATATGATATATTATATATATTACATATTATTATGTTTTAAACATATATTATCTATTATATTTATATATATTATTGTATTTTAATATTTATATATATATATATTAACGTATTTTAATATTTATATATTAAATTTTTATATATATATATATATATATATATATATATATATTAATGTATTTTAGTGTATTTATATTATATTTATGTATTTTAATATGTATTATATATTGTAGTATTATTAAAAAACCAAGACAAAGAAATTGAGATAGGGAGAGGTAGAGAGAGTTAAGGAGGAAGAGAAGGGGTACGTGGAGTTAGAGGGATGGAAAGAACACCCTCAACCCTTAATCCCTCAACCCTTAAGCCCTTAATCTCTCAACCCTTAAACCCTTAAAGCCTTAATCCCTCAACCCTCAACCCTAATCCCTTAACCCTCTACTCTAATCCCTCAACCCTTAACCCTAATACTTGAACCCTTAAACCCTTAATCCCTCAACTCTCTACCCTAATCCCTCAACCCTCAACCTTAAACCCTCAACCCCTTAATCCCTCAACACTCAACCCTATACATTGGACCCTCAACCCTATGCCTTGTACCCTTGATCCATACCCTATACCCTCAATCTTAATCCCTCAACCCAATACTTAAGCCCTAATCCCTCAACCCTATACCTTATACCCCCATCCCAACCCTTAACCATATGCCTTGCACCCTCAATCCATACCCTATACCCGCAACCCTATGCAAGTAAGCCCTAACCCTCAACTCTAATCCATACACTCTTGAACCCTTAAACCCTCAACCCTTTACACTAATACCTCAACCCTTAAGCCCTTAATTCCTCAACCCTTAAACCCTCAAACCTTAAAGCCTTAATACCTCAACCCTCTACCCTAATCCCTCAACCCTCTACCATAATACCTCAACCTTTAAAACCTCAACCCTCAACCCTAATCCCTCAACCCTCAACCCTATACATTGGACTCTCAACCCTAATCCCTCAATCCATACCATGTACCCTATACCCCCAACCCTAATCCCTCAATCTTATACCCTCAACCCTAATCCCTCAAACCTTAAATCCTCAACCCTATACTTTATACCCTCATCCCAACCCTTAACCCTATGCTTGTACCCTTAATCCATACCCTATACCCTCAACCCTATGCAAGTAAGCCCTAACTCTTAACCCTAATCCATACACTCTTGAACCTTCACCCTATTCCTTATACCCTCAATCCCTCAACCCTACACCATATATGATCAACCCAATACTTAAGCTCTAATCCCTCAACCCTCGATTTTATACCTTCAACACTAAACCCTAAAACCTCAAGCCTCGTACCTATACCCTATACCCTCAACCCTTAAGCCCTTAATCCATCAACCCTTACCCTCAACCCTAAAACCCTTAAATCCCTCAACCCTCTACCCTAATCCCTCTACCCTCTACCCTCAATCCCTCAACTCTTAAACCCTTAATCCGTTAACCCTCAACCCTTAAGCCATTAATCCCTCAACCCTTAATCCCTCAACCCTTAAAGCCTTAATCCCTCAACCCTCAACCCTAATCCATCAACCCTCAACCATAATCCCTTAATCCTATACTCTCAACCTTATACCCTAATCCCTCAACCCTTAAACCCTCAACCCTCAACCCTAATCCCTCAACCTTTAAACCCTCAACCCTCTACCCTAATCCCTCAACCCTTAAGCCCTTAATCCCTCAACCGTTGAACCCTTAATCCATCAACCCTATACCCTCAACCCCATAATCCCTCAACCCTCAACCATATACCCTCTACCCTCAGCCCTATACCCTCAACCCTTAAACCCTCAACTCCTTAATCCCTCAACCCTCAACCCTATACATTGGACCATCAATCCTAATCCCTCAACCTTATACCCTCAACCCTTAAACCCTTAATCCCTCAACCCTCAACCCTAATCCCTCAACCCTTAAGAACTTAATCCTTCAATCATTAAACCCTTAATCCCTCAACACTTAAACCCTCAACCCTTGGACTCTTAATCCCTCAACCCTTATTCCCTTAATCCCTCAACCCTTAAACCCTTAACCCTTATACCCTTAACCCTTAAACCCTTAAACCCTCAACCCTTAATCCCTCAACCCTCTACCCTAATCCCTCAACCCTAAACCTTAAACCCTCAACCATTAACCCTATACATTGGACCCTTGACCCTAATCCCTCAATCCTCAACCCTCAACCCTCAATTCTCAAAGCTCTACCCTATACAGTTGACCCTCAACCCTCAACCCTCAACCCTCAACCCTTAAACCCTCAACCCCTTAAACCCTCAATCCTCTACCCTATACATTAAACCCTCAACCCTTTAATCCCTCAACCCTCAACCCTATACATTGGATCCTCTTCCAAAATCCCTCTACCCTAATCCATTAACCCTTAAACCCTTAATCCCTTAACCCTTAAACCCTCAAAACTTAAACCATAATCCCTCAAAGCTTAAACCCTCAACCCTTAATCCCTCAACCCTCTACCCTATACATTAAACCCTCAACCCTCAACCCTATACATTGGACCCTCAACCCTAATCCCTCAATCCTATACCATCAACCCTAATCCCTCAACCCTTAAACCCTTAATCTATCAACCCTCGACCTTTAATCCCTCAATGCTCAACCCTAATCCCTCAACCCCTAAACCCTTAATCACTCAACCCTATCTCCTTCTTTCTCTCTCCCTCCCACTCTACCAATCCATATACCTTAATCCATAAACCCTCAACCCTATACTTAATCCCTAATCCCTCAACCCTCAACACTCAACCATATACCTTAATCCTTAAACCCTGCATCCTCAACCCTCATCCATATACCCTATACCCTCAACCTTATAGCCAAAACCTTGAACATTGTCCCTCAACCCTCAACCCTTAAACCCTTAAACCATACATTCTCAACCCTTCACCCTATACCCTACCATTCCCTATCTCCTTTGCTCCACCCCCTCCCACCTTACCGATCCCTATCCCCTTCTCTCTCTCCCTCCCACCCTACCAATCCCTATCTCCTTCTCTCACTCTCCATCCCACCATATTGATCCCTATCTCCTTCTCTCTCTCTCTCTCCCTCCCACACTACCAATCTATATCTCCTTCTTTCTCTCTATTCCTCCCACCCTAGTACTCCTTATCTCCCTCCTTCCCTTCATCTCCCTTCAACCCTACTAATCCATATACCTTAATCCCTAAACCCTCAACCCTATATTTAAGCCCTAATCCCTCAACCCTCGACACTCAACCATATACCTTAATCCCTAAACCCTACACCCTCAACCCTTGTTCATATATCCTATACCCTCATCCTTAAAGCCTAAACCTTGAACAACATACCATCAACCCTATACTTAATCCCTAATCACTCAACCCTCAACCCTCAACCCTATACCATAAACCCAAAACCCTACACCATCAACCCTTATCCTTATACCAAACACCCTCAACCTTTATCCCTATACCAAATACCCTCAACCTTCAACATTGTCCCTCAACACTATACTTAAATGCTAAACCATAAATTCTCAACACTTCACCCTATACCCTACCAATCCCTATCTCCTCTCTTTCTCCCTCCCACCCTACCAATCCCTATCTCCTTCTCTCTCTCCCTCCCACCCTACCAATCCATATATCCTTCTCTCTCTCTCTCTCCCACCCTACCAATCCTTGTATCCTTCTCTCACTCTCCCTCCCACCCTACCAATCCCTATCTCCTTCTTTCTCTCTAGTCATCTCACCCCACCATTTCCTATCTCCCTTCTTCCCTCTCTCTCTCCCTCCCACCCTACCAATCCATATACCTTAATCCATAAACCCTCAACCCTATACTTAAGCCCTAATCCCTCAACCTTTAATACCCATCCATATACCTTAATCCCTAAACCCTACACCCTCAACCCTCATCTGTATATCCTATAACCTTATCCTTAAATCCCAAACCTTGAACATTGCACCATCAACCCTATACTTAAGTCGTAATCTCTCAACCCTCAACCCTATACCTTAAACCCCAAACCCTACATTGTCAACCCTTATCCCTATACCAAATAGCCTCAACCCTTATCCCTATACCAAATAACCTCAACCTTATACCCTGAACTTTCAAAATTGTCCCTCAACACTATACTTAACGCTAAATCATACATTCAATGTAATTAGATTTCCACAATCCATATGAATTTGAATCTATTGCTTCTGGATTTGATTGTGTAGACTCTTTTTTCATCAACGTTTCGGATCACACACAGTGAGCCATCTTTTTCAACTCTCCATCCTGATGATGGCTCACTGTGTGTGATCCGAAACATTGATGAAAAAAGAGTCTACACAATCAAATCCAGAAGCAATAGATTCAAAATCATACATTCTCAACCCTTCATTCTATACCCTACCAATCCATATCTCTTCTCTATCTCCCTTCCACCCTACCAATCCCTATCTCCTTCTCTCTCTCTCTCACCCTACCAATCCCTGTCTCCTCTCTCTCTCCCACCCTACCAATCCCTATCTCCTTCTCTCACTCTCCCTCCCACCCTACCAACCCCTATCTCCTTCTTTCTCTCTATTCCTCCCACCATACCACTCCCTATCTCCCTTCTCCCCTCTCTCTCCCTCCCACCTTACTAGTCCATATAACTTAATCCCTAAACCCTCAACCATATACTTAAGCCCTAATCCCTCAACCCTCAACACCCAACCATATACCTTAATACCTAAACCCTACACCCTCAACCCTCATCCATATACCCTATACCCTCATCCTTAAAGCCTAAACCTTGAACATTGTACCATCAACCTTATACTTAAACCCTAATCCCTCAACCCTCAACCCTATACCTTAAACCCCAAACCCTACACCCTCAACTCTTATCCATATACTAAATACCCTCAACCTTATACCCTAAACCTTTGACATTGTCCCTCAATCCTCAACCTTCAATCCTCGACCCTTAACTCTATACTTAAACCCTAAACCCTACACTCTAAACCCTTAACCTTATACCTTATACCAAAAACCCATATCGTAAACCCTATACCCAATATCATAAACCCTAATACCTGTACCCTAAACATTAACCCTCAACTATAAACCCTAAACCATATACCCTCAACCCTATACTTAAACTCTACACCCTCAATCATACACCTTATAATTTAAACACTAAATCCTACACCATCAACTCTCATCCCTATATCCTATACCCTCAATTCTCAAAGATCTACCCTATATAGTGGACCCTCAACCCTCAACCCTCAACCCCTTAATCCCTCAACCCTCTACCCTATACATTAAACCCTCACCCTTAGTTATAATCCATCAACTCTCAACCCTAAACCCTAAATCCTCAACCCTTAAACCCTCAACCCCTTAATCCCTCAATCCTATACATTGGAGCCTCTACCCAAATCCCTCTACCCTAATCCATTAAACCTCAAACCCTTAATCCCTCAACCATTAAACCCTCAAAACTTAAACCATAATCCCTCAAAGCTTAAACCCTCAGCCCTTAAACCCTTAATCCCTCAACCCTCTACCCCATGCATTAAACCCTCAACCCCTTAATACCTCAACCCTCAACACTATACATTGAACTCTCAACTCTAATCCCTCAACCCTCAACCCTCAACCCTCAATCCTCAACCCTAATCCCTCAACCCCTAAACCCTTAATCCCTCAACCCTATCTCCTTATCTTTCTCTCCCTCCCATCCTACCAAACTCTATCTCCTTATTTCTCTCTATTCCTCCCACCCTATTACTCCCTATCTCCCTCCTTCCCTCTCTCCCTCCCACCCTACCAATCCATATACCTTAATCCCTAAACCCTCAAACCTGTACTTAATCCCTAATCCCTCAACCCTTAACACTCAACCATATACCTTAAGATTCCCTAAACCATACATCCTCAACCCTCATCCATATACCTTATACCCTCAACCTTATAGCCCAAACCTTGACCATTTTCCCTCAACCCTCAACCCTTAAACCCTTAAACCATACATTCTCAACCCTTCACCCTATACCCTACCAATCCCTATCTCCTCTCTCCCTCCCTCCCACCCTACCAATCCCTATCTCCTTATATATCTCTCTCTCTCTCCCTCCCACCCTGCCAATCCCTATCTCCTTCTCTCACTCTCCCTCCCACCCTATTGATCCATATATCCTTCTCTCTCTCTCCCTCCCACCCTACCAATCTCTATCTCCTTCTCTCTCTCTATTCCTCCCACCCTACCACTCCTTATCTCCCTCCTTCACTCTCTCCCTCCCACCCTACCAATACATATACCTTAATCCCTAAACCCTACCCCTCAACCCTCATTCATATACCCTATACCCTCATCCTTAAAGCCTAAACCTTGAACATTATACCATAAACCCTTTACTTAAGCCCTAATACCTCAACCCTCAACTCTATACCTTAAACCCCAAACCCTACACCATCAACCCTTATCCCTATACCAAACACCCTCAACCCTTATCCCTATACCAAATACCCTCAACCTTCAACATTTTCCATCAACACTATACTTAAATGCTAAACCATACATTCTCAACCCTTCACCCTATACCCTACCAATCCCTATCTCCTTCTCTCTTTCTCCCTCCCACCTTACCAATCCCTATCTCTCTCTCTCTCTCTCTCTCTCTCTCTCTCTCTCTCTCTCTCCTCTCTCTCTCTCTCTCTCTCTCTCTCTCTCTCTCTCTCCCACCTAACAGTCCTATCTCCTCTCCTCTCCCTCCACCCCGCAGTCCATATCTCCTTCTTTCTCTCTGTTCACTCACCCTACCATTCCCTATCTCCTTCTCTCCTCTCTCTCCCTCCTGGCACCAGTCCATAGGCCCTAACCCTGTCTTAAGCCCTGAATCCTCAGCCCTCGGCCTCAGCACCCAGCACCCCAAGGCCCAACGCAGCCATGTCGCTTTGATTCCTAGAGCCTACACCTCAGCCCTCGTCTGTATACCCTGCCCTCATCCAGCAAAACTGAGCCTTGGACATTGCCATCGGCTATGTGAAGCCTTAGTCCCTCGGCCCATATTCCCTGCCTTGAGCCCCCCCAGGCCCTGGCACCATCGGCCCCTTGTCCACCATGCAAACGCCTCGGCCCTTGTCCTATACTGATACCATCAACTAAACTTATACCCTAAACTTTCAACATTGTCCCTCAACACTATACTTAACGCTAAACCATACATTATCAACCCTTCACCCTATACCCTACCAATCCATATCTCCTTCTCTCTATCTCCCTTCCACCCTACCAATCCCTATCTCCTTCTCTCTCTCTCTCTCCCACCCTACCAATCTCGATCTCCTCTCTCTCCCTCCCACCCTACCAATCCCTATCTCCTTCTCTCTCTCTATCTCTCTCTCTCTCTCCCACCCTTCTCACTCTCTCTCCAACCCCACCAATCCCTATCTCCTTCTTTCTCTTTGTTCCTTCCACGCTACCACTCCCTATCTCCCTTCTTCCATCTCTCTCCCTTCCACCCTACCAATCCATACACCTTAATCCCTAATCCCTCAACCCTCAACACACAACCATATACCTTAATATCTAAACCCTACACCCTCAACCCTCATCCATATACCCTATACCCTCATCCTTAAAGCCTAAACCTTGAACATTGTACCATCAACCCTATACTTAAGCCCTAATCCCTCAATCTGTAACCCTATACCTTAAACCCCAAACCCTACACCCTCAACCCTTATCCATATACCAAATACCCTCAACCTTATACCCTAAACCTTTGACATTGTCCCTCAACCCTCAACCCTATACCTAAACCCTAAACCCTACACTCTAAACCCTTAACCTTATGCCTTATACCAAAAACCCATATTGTAAACCCTAATACCTATACCCTAAACATGTAATCTTATACACTGAACCCTAAACATTACCCCTCAACTATAAACCCTAAACCATATACCCTCAACCCTATACTTAAACCCTACACCCTCAATCATCAACCTTATAACTTAAACACTAAATCCTACACCGTCAACCCTCATCCCTATATCCTATACCCTCAACCTTGTACACTAAACCATGAACATTGTCCTTCAACACTATATACTTAAATGCTAAACTATACATTCTCAAGGTCCTTCACCCTATGCCTTATACCCTCATCCCTTAACACTATTCCTCAACCCTCAACCCCCATCCCTATACCCTATAATATATTATTTAATATATATTAAAATAAATTAATATATTTTAATATAATATATAATATATATTAGAAATAATAATAATAATATGTCATATATAATATATCATATAATACATAATATATAATATAAGTTATAATATAATATATAAGTTATAATATTTAATATTTAATACATAGTAAATTTCTTGAGTTTAAATAACAAATATCCATTTCTAAAAACTAGATATACGATACTAATAACTGAATATTCGTTATTCACAACAAAAACCCATCGCAATTTGGAAGATCTGTTAGGTTTGTTAGCCTCGCTTAATGGATATCCATTATCACGTAACAAATATCTATTATTGATAATTCATACATTAATATATATAAATAATATAATATTATATATTTTATATAATATTTATGTATAATATATTAATATTTATATTTATATATTATAATATTATATATAATATATTAATATTATGTACATTAATATATTAAGATGCTCCCTGTTTATTCACTATCCAAAAGTAGTACAAACTAAATGCACTTTGACTTTCGTTGGTAGAACAAGACAATAAACACAAAAACTATTACATGCATCCAACAATAAAAATATTAATATGTTATATGAATAACTAATATTATATATATATATATATATATATATATATATATATATATATATATATTAATAAAATATATACTAATATAAAAATATACATAAATATTAATATTAATATTAATATTATAACATCTTAAATGTTAATATATAATTATTTTTATATATTAATATTTTCGCTTTTAATAAACATATATCTGTTCCTTAGGCATTATTAATAGATATCTATTTTTGATAAAGTAAGCAACATTTTCAGGGTGTTGTACCCTTCACAGAGAGCCACAAGGGCCAATAGAGTCCAATCTCAAAAAAGCAACAAAACAAAACACCAAACCAAAAATAGACATGGACTAACAACACTTGGACCAACAACAAACCAACAACAAACTAGCTGGTATTCTCCCATTTCTTAGACAGAAGCTGAACTAAATAATCACCGATCGACTCCTAGTGGTCTTCAGCCTTCTTCATTTCCATCTCGTCCTTCATGACAGCCGACAGGGTACTAGTGACATAGTGAACTAATTTGACCGTGAAACGGGTCAAACCATTTAATTTTTTTTCCATTTTGTCCATTCTTTCTTTTAGCACACCGAGCTCCTCCCCTCCACCCATAGTGTAGTCAGGATCATTATGCTCAATATCCAGCGGTTTCGATGAGTGAGAGGATGAAACCTCCTTTTGGGATTTACCCTTGTCAGGAATGGATGAGGGACCTCTGGATTTCTCACCATCCTCACCTTCCGACACCTCTTCAACTCTGCTATCTTTGTTGTCCGACAACTCCTCTTTAGTGTCCAAATCCCTAACCTATACTTTTTTCCTATTTTTTGCCAACTTGCCAGAGTGCCGAATGATGGCATCACATCCAATAACCATACTCTCTGCCACCACCGTATCATCCAACGAGTCCTTGCTCACAACATTTTTCCTTTTATTCAGAGGCTCCTTCTCCTCCTTACCTTTCTTTTTTGGGGCAGGCTTATTGAAAGTCTTAGCAGGGCTAGACTTGAGGTCACATAGGCTCACTACCGCACGGGTTTGGGAAGCTCCCTTGAAACCCTTAAGTTTTTGGTATCAGGTTTGGGTTTCTGAGAATCAGCAGGGATTGGGTGACTCTTCTTGACTGGGCCTTTAGATTCAGCCAGAGATAAGTTAGTCTCAGTGGGGGGCTCAATTTTCTCAATTCAAACGACTGAAATGGATTTTAGAGGGCATAAAGCCAGATGAAAGTGGTAGAGTTTTAGGATAAGACCTTGGTGGAGTGACAGGGGAGTAGGTTCATTGGGATTTAAAGCAGCAAACTCCACACATTTTTCAAGTGAGTTTTCAAGGTCCATTAGCAGAAAAAAGGGAAAGCTCAGTAAAACTTTATGCCTAAGGTGATTTAATAAGGGAAAATGGTAGAAGTAATAGGTCTTGTACCTTCCTTCCAGTGTGACATATGTCATCAACTCAAGACACACCTAGTTCCATGGCTAAGGATGGCTAAGGAAGAGCCTCCCATTCAAACCCAGACTGGTTGTGCACTAGCTTCTCATCTCCCACAAAGAATTTGTGCATACTAACATTGTCCTGGGTCTTTGAATGTTTAGGATGCTTCATGCCAGAGCTCTGGAGACCTGTTGCCTACACAATCACTTCCTCATCCACCGTAAAGGAGATGCCTCCCAAAGACACATGTCGATTCTTCCAAGAGTTGACGAACTGGTCGACAGATAGGGTCATGGCCCATAAGTCTCTCCATCGGAGGAGTAATGCCACCTTCGACACAAATGTGCCAGGCCAACGAATCCTTGTGAAATTCATTGCAATTATCCGACTTCGTCTGCACCCTATCACCCCCCATGATTCCACACTGCGCACAGTATAACCAAGAACCCTAAAAAAAGAATGTTAGAGATAATTGCAAGGTGAAAAATCACCCGCACAATAAGGCATTCAAGCCATAAATAGAAATCTTTGGGAATCAAGCCTAAGGACAGGTCACACACATGAGTTAATAATTTCCCAGTAACACTCTTAGCATAGGCATGAATGAGGATTTCCTCGCATAAACGGCTAAGCAAAAAGGACATGATCGACAAGGAAGGATTTCCTTCCACGTAGCAAAAATACTAAAAACTAGGCAAAATAGCCACGGGGCCATAGTTAGAAATCTCTAAATTGATAGCAATTAGGGGTTGGTAAATTTTAGTTATACCACAGATAGAAGCTATAAGGCACAAAACCAAAGTAGCGGATAAAGAAAAGCCAAAAAGGAGCTTTGTCTCATAATTACAAGTCACATCAAAATTGAAAACACAGAATTTGAAACTTCGTGATCTTAAGAAAATCCCCATAAGGAGATTACGACAAGTATGGTCCAACTTAGCATTAATTAATCGGTACTTGTCACAACAAAACATTATTTCCTTTTTCCAAACGGGCTCCATCCTATAATTTGAAAAAATCCACTTGGTATCCATCCCATTGATATAGCTAATCATCCATCTCATCATAACAATAAGACCACAAAGCCCAACGAAGAAGCTTGTGGACCCCCCAAAAATCCAGCTAAGCACATGTGTTTTCATCATGGGTCAAGTAAGGGCTTTGTTCCTTCACTATAATACTTTGAATATTTGGTGGAAGTAAACTTAAATCACGCCAGCATTTGGACAATTTCCAGTGAAAGCCAAAATTGGCTAAGGCGTCAACCACTTGGTTCCCCTCTCTATAAATATGACTGGCCACCTTTAATTTTAATTTAGATGCAAGGAATCTAATGTCAAGAAGAATATCCTTAGTGTTCCACCCCAGTAGTATATCAAAATTAATAGCATCAATAATGGACTTAGAGTCACCTTCAATGTGCAGGTTCTCTATCCCCAAGGAAACAACTATTTGTAAGCCCTTTAACAACGCTCTAGCTTCAACTATCATAGAAGAATGGAGACCAATCCCCCCAACAAAACTAGCCACCAACTTTCCTCTGTGATCCCTGATCACACCTCCTATATTTTCTCTTCCTGGGTTGCCCTTAGCAGCCCCATCAAAATTTAGTTTAAACCAACCCTTGTTAGGGGGTTTCCAAATAGTGGCTCTCCTAGCTAGAATTTTGGAGTTGTCATACGGATTGGAAACTAGGTTTTGATGCCAAGCTTTAGCTATGCTTATTTCCATCTCAGTGGGACCTTTATCCAGGGTTTTCCCTTTGAAGAGAGAGATATTTTCCTCAATGAGTTGAGCTCCTATACCAAACACCTCTTTTGGGTTCATCTCAATGTTCTTGAAGATCCTATTCTTCCTTTCTTTCCATAAGCTCCAACATATAATGGGAGGAAATTGGTTCCATATTTCACCAATTAACGAATGGGTAAAGGGTCCACACCAACTCAAAATAAAGGATGTGATGTCCTTACACATAATCCACTGTATCCCCAGCCTTCCAAAAGCTAGCTCCCACACTTCAGCAGCAAAGGGGTAGTGTAACAATAGATGATCAACCGATTCTTCGTTGCATTTACACAAAAGGCATCTGTTGGGGATCTAGAATCCCCTTTTCCTTAGATTATCCTAAGTAAGAATTTTGTTATGGCATACAGTCCACCAGAAGAAGTTAACTTTCTGTATCATGTATCTATTCCAAACCTTTTTCCATAGATTATTGACCACACCCTGATCAGTCAGTTGTCTGTAAGCAGATTTAATAGTTAGATCACCTTGATTATGATGGATCCAGAAGAAATCATCCCCATAGTGAGAAGGGGGTATCCTGGTGAGAGAGAGAGTAAATCCTACAACATCTTGGCTAGAAGACACAAATTAGGGGATAAAGGATAGAAAAGGCTAATGTCATTCCATTTCCTTGCTCTCAAGGGTCCTAAAAGATAATCACTAATATATATACCAAACACTTGTTGAGCTCGACCCTTAAGAAAACTAAACTCAAAAGATTCCAACGGAGAGTCAAGTAACCAAGAATCCTCCCAAAACCTGATTTTATTACCATTACCTATCTTCCATTTGATCCCATTCCTCATAAGGTCCTGAAGACTGCAAATACCCTTCCAAACCAAGGAACTTGTAGGGTGGGCCTCCGAAAGGCAGTCAATCAATGATCGGTTCAAAAGGTATTTGGAATTAATTATCTCACACTAGTCCTTCCTATCCCTCAGATGATCCCAACCCACTTTGGCCAATAGAGCTTTATTAGAATTAGAAATGGTTCTTATCCCAAGACCACCAGAACTTTTCGGTTGAAAAACCTTATCCCATTTAACCAAAGTGAGCTTCTTTTTTTCCTCAGTGCCCGACCAGAGGAAGGATCTTTGGATTTTCTCAAATTTGTCAGCAATATATCTAGGTATCTTAAAAATGGATAGGAAATAGATAGGGATACCTTGAAAAACAACAAAAATAAGCTGAAGCTTACCAGCATGGCTAAGTAAAGAGCCTTTCCACCCAACAAGCTTCCTTTGTATCCTTTCAAGAATAGAATTCCAAAACTTAGGAGTGACATCTTTGATAGTTAGGGGTAATCTAAGATAAATCAAGGGGAGAGAACCACTTTGATATCTGTTACATAGCCATACATAACGAATATTTTTTTCTTATCAAATATCCAAATTTTCTATTAAAAAATGGATATCCATTCTTATTAGATATTTGATATTAACGTATATCTATTTTTCTTTGGTATTTAGCTTGGGGGTGACCAACTTGAAAAGTCACCATCCCCAACGTGTTTACAGGGGTTGCACAAGTTTTTTGAACTTCACCATTCGTGTTGACGACTTTTTTATCTGATTTTGATGAAACAAAAAGGATTTATTGAACAAATTGACAACATTTTTCCGATATAAGATATGCTTTATTTTGAATTTAATAAGTAATTATTATTGATTTCCTACATGCACTATGTGTAAAGTCCCGATTAATAGGCTGATTGAAAAAAATCTATAACTTTTAAACGGTTAAACATTTTTTGAATCCAAAAGATGCATCACACACTATGCTTCACAAACTATAGTTTAAAAAAAATCATAATTTTTAGACCAAGTTAGGGTGGCCGGACAAATAGTTTTTTAATATCTTTAAAAATTCCTACTAGAAAATTCATAACTAAATATTTACTTGCCAAAATATTACGAAAAATTATGCATTACATTTGGGCATGTGTCCTCTTCTTATATTGAAATATTCAAAATAAAATATTTATTTTTTCTCCCCATTAGGGTGGCCGAACAAACACTCGCTTTTTATTTTGTTCCTGCAAATTTAATACTACTGCATTGAAATTTTAAATTTTCACAAATAGATTTATCTTTTTTTTTCAAAAAAGGACTAGTAGCTTAGAAACTAGATTCAATTTTCTACAAATTCTGTTTTACATATTTTTTTAATTATGTTAATAACCTATTCAAAATTTTATGTCTAGTTGTGTAACTCAGCTTTTTTGAATTTTCATTGCCACTTAGGTGCCCCATGTGGCCCCCCATCATCCTACACTGACCCTAACATAGAATCTTTATAATAATTCAAGCAACAATTCCACATCACATAACTACATGATAATATTTCTCATTTACAAATCCTCAATAAGAATAGAGTTACATGTTTACATACATAAATTCTATGAGCTCAATGATAAAGATACATAAACTAAGTACAATGATCTAGATGTTCCCAATGTTGGTGCATACCTCCTAGATGTCCCCATCACTTGGTTCATACATTCTAGGTGTCCCCAAACTAGCGATACATCCTCAAATCCTGGTTGCCAACTGTATGAGGGAGAGCATCACTCAAGTGCTTTTCTGCCAACCATAGACTTATTGTAGTCCCTCGCACATCTACCATACTAGTAAGATGGCCCTACCCTTCGATGAAGAGATTGGTTTGGTAACCCCATAATCATGACCTTCTTGAGCATAGTGTTGTGTCCTACATATCTAGAGCTACCACACATTGGTTTCCCTACCTAGATTGCAATCATGGATCATAGTGAATTGACAGTGTAAATAGTGGCTACTTACACTTCTTTGGCCAAATAATTCAACACCCAATACTTCAAGTGACATCTACCCACCCACCCTTAAGCTTGATTTGGTATTGACCTTAAAAATAACACACATTTACCCTAAGGTGATAACATACTAAAGTATTTTCCCTTAACCATGGATTACCTTGACCCAAAGAATACTCAAGTCTATAATAAACTAATTATCTAGGTTACACCCTTACCCATGGATTTCACTAACCCCAAGTATATCCATACTAACCATACATATACACAATCTAGTGTCTAGCTAGGTTACCCCCTTTCCCATGGATTTCACTAACCCCGAGAATAACCCTACTAACATCTTATGTTTAAATTGATATCATCATAAGAGTACTATAAGATAACATCATATTCCATCTCATGCATTATCTAAATAGACTTAACAAACTATTATAGTTCTAATAGCACTTAAGACACCCATATTTAACATTATATAAACGTAATCCCAATGAGAGGGTTCACTAATTTGAGACTCAATCAAGAACCACACAAGCATATTCCATTCTAGGAATTAACTAAGTTTATAATAACATGCATACGGTGCATACATAGATTATTCCAAAGCTAAGAAATAACTAGTTTATAAGAATAAGCATATCATGCAATCAAGACTATTCCAACACAAGGAAATATCTAAATTCATAAGAACAAGCACACCATGCATTTAAACAATCTTTCCAAATAAAGGCATTATATGCAAATAACCTTTCAAACATAAGCAAAGGAAGAATAAAAATCAACATGCTTAGATATAAGTTCCAACTTGAAAATGTTGCCTTCCAACCTTACCTTCACCTTCACGGACACTATTTCTCTAAAGCTCAACTAACTTCCAACCACTAGCCTCTTACAAATTCTCTCAACAATACAATTGCAAAGCAACTCACTAACTCTCGAGCTCTCTAATTCAATCACACATAAAATACAACAAAATAATGACGAAGAAATCAAAATGAGAAGAATAACAAATGATAGGAAGAGCACCTCTATACATACTAAAATTTGAGCAACCAAAGGCTACAAACAAGCTAGAAATTATGCCACCTTCCTACTCACGTGCAATGACTTAGCTGATTAACTCACAAATTTGCAACACATAATAGTCCACATTCTTCTAATGGCTGAGTTCACCTCTTTATGAGAGGCAACATGACTCTTTTACTAAGTCAAGGGACAACAATGACAAGCTACAGGTTTCCTACTAAATTTTCAAGTCGACTACCCACTCATGTTTCTGCCATCACTTCATTGACCAAGTTTAACATTTATCCAAATGTTGTACCTATATATGGCATGAGTTTTAGACTTCTTATTTGTTTCACACCTTCAAACTTGGCACCCCATATTCATAACTTAGCACCCCAAAAGATAGCACTGCCAAAGACTTATTCTTGTTGTTAGAATATACATTTAATCTCTTTGCAACATATAAACTATATTCCTTCTTTCATGCATGGTGAGTAAGTCTGCATTGACTTAATCTTTCACTTGCTTTATGCGTAGATTTAGCCACAATATAACTATTACAACTCTATACTTATGTGCTTCACTATATACAACATTGCATTTTAAATATGTTTAACAACAATGTTAACTTATGTGCTTTCCTTAATACAAATGTAGTGCTTTATAAAATGTATACTATGATAAATACTGTGCACTATCAAAATATATATCAAACATATATATATATATATAAATTATATATATATATTAATATATATATATATATTAATTATAATTATAATTATAATTATATATATAACCCACATAATATATATGTGTGTGTGTATATATATATAACCACATTCACTTGATTATTAAATACATCTATTTCCAATAGATATAAGCTTATACTAAATAATCATACATACATGTGTATATATATGTGTGTGTGTGTGCGTGTGTGCGTGTGTGTGTGTGTGTGTGTGTGTGTTTCTATAAATGTACTATATACATACATATTAATATATAGTATATATTACACACACACAGAGATATATATATATAGATTATTTCAATTATCAAACTCAAACACATATATGCACATACTCATCAATTGTTGTATATACAAAGTGTGTATGTATATATACATTTCCCTTTTATCCAATTGATACTCCCATATATATGGGTTACCCATTCATGAGCATGTGTAGGTACATCTACTTCGTATACTCATGCACACATATACTCACATGTATGAGTTATCATGGACATGCACATATTTACATATATACATTCTATGTATATATTTCATTGACTGACATATTCCAATAAGAACGCACAAGAACTCTCACCTGATATAAAGACTCAATCACATAACCTTAGTCAAACTACTCATAGAACAAGATCATAAACCAATACAAGACAATCACAACCAAGATAGAAGGTTACTTACCATTCACCCAAACTAACTTGACTCAACTTAGACCAACTAGGGTGTGAGTGTGTGTATGCTCAATTAGGTTCATCAGGGTTACCAGACCAAGTTCTTCTCTTGAGTGATACTCCCCCTCTCTTTCGAAGGTTCGACCCTATTCTTGCATCTAGTTTAGTACACCATAATAGTAGTTAGCCGATAACAATACAATCATAAGCATCATATATTTCATTGTCATAATCATTATAAAATATCAACTTGAATTAAATATTCATTCATCAAATTCCATCAAGATTCATATGCAAAACACAATCATAAATATATTAAAGCATTTTTAACCCATCAAGTTAAAAGTAAATAGGTAATAACATAATGGGGTGTAACAATCTCACTATTTTTTCACCCATTTATCTATTACTTATATGTTTTTTTCCATTTCTTATCTATTTTTCTTCATTTTTCTTTTATTTCTCCTCATTTTTTGCTTCTTTATTTGATTTTTATCTGCATATTCTTTTCAAGAGCTTCCCCAAACCTCCTTTTTTGGGCAACTTATTGAGGGGGCATCATCATCCTCACCATTTATTTTAGTTGATTGGGGTATGTTGCTCCAAGCTTTATATTTTATTTTTATTTGAAGCAACACTACTCCCATTAATTCATAGTATTGTCCAAAAGAGGGGCAAAATGTAGACACTCCAAATTCGCTTACAATTAATTCTACTAAATATGTATCATTCCAACCCCAATTAATTAATTAATTTTTTTATTTAATTAATTGTTTCAATTATTCTCCCAACATGAGTTAAAATATTTTTTATTATTTAATTAACCCCTTATATAATTCATCTAAAATTGAAACTTTTATCCAAACAATTATTTTTTTCTAATGTTAAAAACAAACAAATTAATTAAAAAATTATTTATTTAATTCCACTTCACACATTCATCCAAAAATTAGAGAAATGATCACATTTATGTAATCATTTAATTCATACACTTTCTTAATCTTAATTAATCAATCTATTTAATTATTTGCACAATATTAAATGTGATTAATTACCCAATTCTATGTCACATCCTAGCTCATATTCCCATAAAAATCCCACAACAAAATCTTGACAATTTATATTACCCCATTTGGTCTCACACACATGTGAGAGACCACATGTTAAATCTCATTATCACATGTGATATCTCACACATTTGTAAGAGATCACTTATCATCTACATGTGGCTTCTCACACATGTGTGAGAAGACACATGCCATCATTGTTCTTTCCTATGCATCCACTCTCTTCCCTAAAATATTCTCACATGTGTGAGAGAAGTATATTTTTTTCATTATATTATAATAAGAAATTCTTGGCCTTTCATTCCTTGTCAATCTATGTTCCACTCAAATCCTCTCTTCATAAAGCGACACTCTCATCTTCCTATTAATCCATTCCTCTTAATCAATATGGACCCTTGATATTTCAAGATAATTCAAGCCATAAAATTCACCAATAGAAAATTTATATATTAAACATAACCCAAGCCATTTTAATCAACCTACCTTTGTGCTATTATTATGTTGGTCCTTTGGAGAGCAATCATATTCGTTCCAGTCCATCAATCAATCCTACCTTTTGAGCAAATAAAGGAGAGTCTTGGGTGTAGCTCTTCTTCATCAAGCTCAATTTGAGGTGTTGAATAAGAATAGGGTAAAATAATATTGTATTTTATGTTTTGTTCTTTGTGTTTAATGCTTTGTTTTTCTCCATTCCACATGCTAGATGATAGATTCTCTAGGTTGCTTTAAGCTTGCCAACTTGAGAGAGGGTTGCAAGAGGAAAGGAAATCTTAACTAAAAATTAAAACTTGTAGAAGGAAGGAGAAAGGGCCAAGTCTTGAATAATAAATTTAGCCCCAGTGTCTTAAATTATGTTTTGCTTATTAGAAAATCCTTTGTCACCACTCTATTGAAGAACCTATAGGATATAATCATATATCATTTTGTCCACTCAAAACATTCATGTTGTCTGTTAGAAATATGAATTGATGGGTTTGTTTAGTGAGAGGTAAAAATGATAGGAGAGGGAGGGGTGACACACAAAGAGTAGATGGGATGCAGGAGTAGAAGATCAGACATAGAGAAAGGGAAATAAAACAATAAGCATTAAGAAGAGAGAGAAATATGATGGGATGGGATTAATGCAATACAATTGCTAGTTAGAGCAAGTACCAACACAAGACAACTGTGTGACTTGGTGTACTAGGTCTTCCATTAGGATTCTTGAGATTTAGCTAATGCATAGGGATTATAGGGATTTCAAAGAAAGAATGATAAATCCTTAAGTTGTTCATATAGGTAGAAAGGGTGACAACCATAAATAAAGGTAGTATAATGATGCATGGTGGGGGATGTGGTGGGATAAGGTGAAGTATCATGTAGAGTTAGTATCCATAAAAAAGTCTAATGCTAAAATTTCTAAGAATCTTCCTCATTTAGAGGGGAGGGTACTTTTAATTTTTATGAAGGTCCTAATATTAACTCTTATAATAGCTAGATGATCTACTTGGTGATTTAACTTTCATAGAAAATATAAGAATGTTGTCTTTGAGATGTATTATAACAACTCCATAATCACTTAAGCTTCTACTATAGGTTTCCCCATTGGTGAGGGTATTGATGATCAATTGAGAATCTCGTTCGATGATTAGATTATCAATGCACTAAGACTCAGTGATGTGCAACTCTTTTGTTAAGGCTTGGAATTTTATCTCATCGCTAGTCTATTGTGGGAGAGAAAAGAAGAAGAGACTACTAATAGATTTTGATTATGATAACGATGCAAGTTACCTAGACCCAATTTTCCTAGATTACCTTTTGAGGAACCATGAAATTTCAATTTAATTCAACCCTTGTGGGGGTTCCATTAGACTAATTATCCTTTTAAACCTTGTATATGCACCCCACTAACATGAAAATATTACCAATTTTACTATCAATAATGATATATTATATTTACATTTTATAAAGACTTTAAAAGATAATATATTTTAATATTTTTGAATATTAGTGAAAGCAACAAATCTTAATTATTTTTTAAAATTTTCACATGTGAAAATAATATGACATATTAGTATTAAGTATAAGATTTATATCCACACTCTTGATATAAATGTATACATGTATATATACATACACATGTATATATAAACCGTGATCATTATGCTAATAAGTAACATTGTTAATTGGATGTCGATGAATATGTTTGTTTGTTTGGCCTCCCTCTTAATTTTTAACTTAAAAAAAAGACTTTTTACTTCTTAAAATTCCTTTTTAAGACAAAATAAATCATCATAATTACGTTGAGAAACATAAGCTCTAGCGATAGAAGGAGCGAAAAACATCCCCATGTCGTGAATGCAAAATAATAATTGAAAAGAAACCATATAGAGCTTACTTTTATTTTTAAATATAAAAATCCTACCTTAAAATAAATAAAATATGTAGTAAACAAATAACTTTGGTAAAAAATAACTCTTAATTTAATATGCTGTATAATATATTGAAGATAAAACCTTATTATGTTAAATTTTTTATTGCTATGTGTATATGCAAACATCAATTACATTATAAATAAAAAATTAAAAGTTAAAATATAGTCATTTCACATAATAAGTTGAAGTTAAAACATTTTAAAGTTTGGTGTAACTACTAAAGATAATCTTAAATACATCTATCCAACAATAATATCTTAAATACAACTATTTAAAAATAACTTTTTTAGATAGATGTATTTAAGATATCTATACTAATCAAATTATTATGAGAATGGTAAATATATGTTTATCATCATTATTAATTGATTTCAATTAATGTTTATTATAATTTAACTTGAAAGCACACACATGGTTAGTAGAAACATTGAAGGATTGTAGAGTGGTTGATAGGGATGATGAAATATTTCTTGATAACACCATACATTAAGGTTTAAGAAACATTGAAGGATTGTAGATTACTTGGTAAGGATGATGAAATGTTCCTTGATTGCACCATCTATTAAGGTTTAAGAAACAACAAAAGATTAAGATTACTTGGTAAGGACCATGAAATGTTCCTCAATCACACCATCCATTAAGGCTTAAGAAACGATGAAAGATTACCGATTACTCTATAAGGACCAGGGAATGTTCCTTAGTCACACCATCCATTAAGGCTTAAGAAACGATGAAAGATTACAGATTACTCGGTAAGGACCATGGAATGTTCCTCAATCATACCATCCATTAAGGCTTAAGAAATGATGAAAGATTATAGATTACTTGTAAGGACCATAAAATGTTCCTAATCACACGATCCCTCAAAGATTTGAACTTCTAGAAATACAATTAAACTAGATTCAACTCTATTGACTTACAATAATTTATTAGAAGAATTCAATTCTATTGATAATGACAGATACCATCTTACAAATACAAATTTGATTAAAAGACTACATCTAATTTAAATATATTTATTATAATAAAATGGCAAAACAATCTGATAAGCATATATTCCAATTGTTTCCACATTTTTAACGATGGACGCTATTAGGATGGTTCCATTTGTTCATACAACAATTGCATTACTGCCAAAGTCTGCTTTCCACACAGAGCGGAGTACAATAATGAGATAGGCAATCGGTCTTTCCAAGTTGGCACTGTGACACGCGTGCGAGGGGAATGGTAAATGGTGACAATTTCTCCCATCAAATGGTACCTACCTATACTGGTGGGTAATGGGTATTGGGTAAAGCGGCACACTAATTATAAATAGTTGTGCTCGTTTGCACGGACCAAGTTTGCACCGTGGATACGAGAAATCTTTATTCGATTTCTCGATCTGTGACGTAGGAGGGCGGACAGAGAGGAAAAAAATCTCAACTTTGCAGGGTGGACCCGGGCGAATAATGAAGCATGAACCCAAATAGGAGGGATCCATAATGCCAGAGGGGGATGGCTTTGTTCCGGAGCCGACACGCGGCTCCTGCATGGAACCGCTCGCCCAAATTTGGCGAGGATCAAATATTTTTGTGTGCAAGTACCGACCACGAGAGGGCAGAGCTTATAACAGTCTCTATTCTGTCCTTCTTTCCTCATTAATTATTAAAGTTTGTCAATTGTGCTGCCTGGACGATATTGAATGCCAGCCAAAATTTTGTCCTCAAACCGCTCGTTCGGGGGTCGTGGAAAGCATCGCCCAGTAGGTCACAACCCTGGGTCGCAGGACACGTGTCGTTATGCCGTGGCTTTGCAGCATAGCATTTGTGCTAAGCAAGCATAGAAGCAGCAGCATCTAGTAGTGGCGGAGTACCCAATAATATTTTGTTTGCGGTGTGTGTCCGCCACTAAAGCGAGCACCTGTTCATACCTGGTGTATATGTCTGGGTACTGTCCTTGATATTTTTTCGTTGCGGAGGAGGAGAAGGTCGAGGGCGAGGGTGAGGTCGAGGGCTCGAGACCCTGCGAGTCGAAGGCAACAACGGCTCTTCCACATAAATGAATCTCCAGGATCCCAGGTTTGCTCAGCTCCGTGTGGAGCTCCAGCTTTTTCTTTACTTTCTGCAGACGAAATTTCACAAGTGCAAGCCTTGCCGACGCCTTGTTGTAAAGACTCAGGAAACAAGTTTGGGATAGTTTGATGTTTTGACGCCAGCGGTCGGAGAGAGATTAGGAAAGATGGATCCTTTGCTTTCAGAGTTATTGAATTTTGAAAATTCCGCCTACTATGAGGGCTTTGCCTCTTCGCCGATTTCTCATCAGTGTACGACGCTTTTACCGTCTCCGATGTTTGATTCGGTTTTCCAGGCGAACCCGCCCTTCCCCGGGGAGTGTTTTATTCCGGAAACCCCTGTGAATTTTTCCCAGTTTATAGCTCCAGACGACCTGCCACTGCCGGAATGTTCATATTTGTCGTCTGATGTTGTTAAAACCCCCGTGGAGGAGTGCGAGAATTCGTCCGGGGAAGAAGTTGTGGATGCGTGCTGGGAACAAAAGCCTATCAAAACGGAACATTTTGCAGAAGAACCGGACGCTGTTTCGTCTGTTATTGAGAAGTGCAATGCATGGAAATATCAGGAGGAGGACGTGGATAGAAACGGGAAGCATCATGTTAAAAGATTGATGAATTCTGGTGAAGAAGAAACTGATAGAAAGGAGCATCTCTTTAGATTCACATTGATAACTCTAAAGCACAGAATACTGCGCGCTCTCCTTCATTTAAAGGAGTATTGTGGAGATAATGCACTCTTGCAGGTTTGGATGCCTGTGATGCGTTCAAACAGACATGTTCTCACTAGCTGCGAGCAGCCCTATGTCCTGGACGAGAACAGCAGGTGTCTACATGGCTACCGTGACATATCTACAGGGTTTTATTTTCCTGCAGAAACGGGTCCAGGAGCTTTTCCAGGGATGCCTGGTAGGGTCTTTCTCAGAGGAATGCCAGAATGGACTCCTAATATTCAATTTTACGGAAGAAATGAGTTCTTAAGGATAAATCACGCGCAGGCACACAATGTTAATGGATGCCTTGGCGTACCTATTTTCGAGCAGGATAGTCGAGATTGTGTTGCAGTAGTTGAATTAGTGAGAGCCGCAACTGAAATCGACTTTCCTTTAGAACTGGACCACATATGCCAAGCTTTTCAGGTCTGTTATTTTTTCTGCATACTCTTACTGTGCAATGTGAAAAAGGCTGTTTGATTGAAAAAACAGGCATGAAGGAAACACAATTTATAAAAGATAATACATTCACAGTGTCACTTTTACAAAAAATTCAAGGAACCCAATTTACTTTGGTCTGTTATCATTCAAATTAGCAGGATATACCATTAAATGCTTGAGTTGACAATTTTTTTATTTTATTTATGTATCTATAAAAAAATCAATTCGTGTCAAAGCATGTAAAAGAAATAATTGGATAACAGTAAAACTCAAGATGTGACAAAACACATGTAAATATTAGTGTTCGAAATGATTTCTCCATAGAGGCCAGACATGTTTCGGTTTAACTATTTCTGTATTTTCAAAATTATCAGTATGTTCTATTTATTCTTCCAACTTTATTACAGGCCGTGAATCTAAATACCCGAGAGGTTTGGGATCATCCAAAATCACAGGTATTGGTAATGCTTTGTCTATTATCTATTTATCAGTTTGTATCCAAACCTGTTCTATTACTGATCTGATCTAACTGGACTTTTGGTATGCTATTTTATTGAATCAGAACCATTCTCCATGCCATCGGGCTGCTCTAGCTGAGATACTAGAAGTTTTAAAAACAGTTTGTGAGACTCACAATCTACCATTAGCACAGACATGGGTTCCATGCAAGCATTATAATCTTTCAGCTAGTAAGAGGCAGAGTAAGAAGACCTGGGTTTTAGATAAGAGCTTAGAAGGAATATACTTGTCAACTCAAGACATGGCATGCTATGTGAGGGACGCCTATTTGCTACCTTTCCGAAATGCATGCTCTGAGCAACATTTGGAGATAGGGCAGGGGGTTCCAGGAAAAGCATTTGCCCTGAAACACCCATACTTTTCTAGTGATGTTAAGAGCTTTGGCATCATGGAATATCCTCTTGTTCATTATGCACGTATCTTTGGCCTGAATGCTGCCCTTGCTATTTGTTTGCAGAGCAATTACACTGAAAATGATTACTATGTGCTTGAGTTTTATTTTCCAGTTACTTGCAAAGGCGATTCAGAACAGCAAATTCTGGTGAAGAAATTGTCTACCACCATACAATTAATGTGCAGAAGTTTGAGATCTGTGACTGTAAAATTGAATGTCAATGTAAATAATGATGAGCACTGCAGAAAATCCGAATGCCAGGATTTTGGATCAGGTGGTATTTCTGATACAGGCTTTGAAGCAATTCATTTAGAGCCCAAATTGTCTTTTGCTGAAGGCTTGGTTGGGCACACACAGTTCAGCAGAGGTGAAACAATTGGACAGGACTTGCATCAGCAATCATTACAGGTTAGTTTAACTTGTCTTTCTTCTCTGTGTTATGGATATAACTTACTCTAGGATTTGTCACAGCTTTCTGAAACCACATTCTAAATTGCTTTGAGGTGATAACTTCAGGAAAGTTGGAAAGTGTTCTTATCCGCTAGATATAATCATTAATAATTATAAACAAAAGTTTTGAGAAATATTGATGTATTCCCATGCTAAATCATGACATAAATAATTTTGATTGTACTCTATTATGATGAATAGCTTTGGTTTCATTTAGTGCTATTTAGATATTGTATGCCCAAATTGACACGGACACAGGCAGGATTGGATAATGTGGCTAACTTGGCTAACAGAACTTGACAACTTGTATAAATAGGGACCAGGGACAAGATCATTTAGCAGTCATATTCACTTGTCTAGCTGGGCCTAATGGCAAATGGAATAATTAAAACTTGTATAAAATAGGGAGCAAGGACAAGATCACTTGTCAGTTGTCCATGATTTGTCTCTGTATGTTAACTGGAGATCCACATTCTCTTTAATCTTTGTTCGTATATTCTTCTGGACCTATATCATAGTTAGGACATTCAGATGAAGATGCAGGGCTTGAGCAAAGATCTTGTATCGGCACCTTTGTTTTTTGTCATTGTTTGATAAGTATGAGGAGGACAGCCAAAGGTTGTTTTCTTCCCTAGGTTTTCCTCTTGGGCCTTTGTGACCCACGCCACAAATTCTTCTTCAAATTATTCTATGGTTTCTTCTCATAATGATGCTCCTATGAAAGTTGTGGATACATGCAAGAACAAGGATATGGCGTTGCAAATATAAGGATAATAACAATATAATCAATGGTTTGGTGAAGAATAATGTGAAAATCAGAATAACATATGAAATAGACAATGAAACAATAGTGTTTTAGATAAGTTTGGACAACTGAATTATAGAGACCATATATTGAAGATTCATACTTAGAAAGCATGCTGTTATCTACAACGTAATAAAATAAGAGTAAGACCTAGTAAGTGGATATTATTGCCAACATAGGAAAATACAAAAAATTGCAGCAGAAGAGTCAGTACAGCAAAAATGACCAAGCATAGGTTTTATATAATAACAATGCAATGCAACTGCTATTATTAGCAAATGAAATACAGGCTTCAGAAATAGTCAGTACAGCAAAAATGACCAAGCATAGGTTTTATATAATAACAATGCAATGCAACTGCTATTATTAGCAAATGAAATACAGGCTTCAGAAATGTTCAAGAGTCTCTTGAAATAGAACTGGAGCCGGTGAAACCATATAGAATAGTGAATATAAAGTATAAACATTGAACAACAAACTGTAAGGAATAGTGAGTGTAAAGTATAAACAACAAGCATTTAGCTTAAAACAGAGTGGAGCCAAAGCCTTTGCAAATGCCACCACTGCAGATCCAAATTAAAGGTGCTTTTTGATTTGAGGGGCATTTTTTTGAAGAACCTCTAAGAAAAAGGAAAAATGCATAAAGATGTGAGAATAAGTTCTTCTCTAACACTACTGTGTACATTCCCATATAGAATTTTTCTTGATCACTATATATTCTATAGAGATTTAAGAATAAATTTGGAACTGGGAACAATAAGAACCAACATTATACTTACATATGATTGTATTTTGGAATTTTTACCAGTTACAAGTTTTCATTGCAAAGAGATTTTGGATTCAGTAGCAATGTGAACATTTTACAGATTTTCTACTTTATTTCTATACCTTGGAATGCTGTAAAAGAGATTGAATATGAACCTATTATTGTTGTAGTCTAAGTCACAGGATTTGCCGAATTTCATACTTGAAATTCGAAATTCGGCGAACTTCAACAAAACTTTTAAAAATCGTTAATATTCGCCTTTATATTCGTACGGTAAACAGGCCATGAAGTTTTTATTGAATTTTTTAGGTCTACAAACTCCACTTGGCACTGGGGTCCCCGAAATATGATGCACACGATGAGACCGTCGAAGAATACCAGTCGGACCAACAGTTACACTTCCATTTTGATTGCCAGGGTCTTCCGTCGCGATCTGTTGTTTCTTTCACTTGTGGTTTTGTTCGGCTTCTTAAAATCTTTGACCTTTGTGGCTTTAAATAGTCGCCTCAAAGGCAAGAAATTCACGGCCTCAGGAATAACCGCGACCTGCACACAACAAATCACGCGGCTTTTTCCAAAACCACGTCCTACACTAGAGAAATCACGCCTATAATGGACAAATCGCGGCCTCACAGATGCAGTTCTTCCCTCCAAAGAGTAAAAATGCACCTCCATCGGGCCAAAATGGGTCAATTAGGTTACTTTTTAAATTCAATGTCTTTATAAAATGTAACTCGTCATTTATATATTGATGTGCTGCTGCTATACCTCTGCCACATCTTTAACATATTTAAATTAAATTTAACAAATATACTATATTTCATATAATATTATTTTATTTTAAATTTAACATATTTATATAAGGCGAATTTGATCCGAATTTTATACTTTTCGAATTTTTTCCGTGCCGAATTTCATCCGAATTTCATTGTTGCCGAATTCGAATTCGAATTCGAATCTTGTGACTTAGGTTGTAGTAGTCATTTAGAGGATTTTGATGGGAGATCACTTGCACTAAATGCCTTTCCTTTGTTTTTTAATTTGCTCAATTGTAAGAAGTCTGAAGACATTGGATAAGTTAAGAAGGCACTCTATTAAATGAGAGAATTTCAAACTCAAGATTTCCTTGTATTGATGAAGGCACTAGTGTGATATAAATCACTCACAAATTAAATGTGAGAAATCCACTCTAGTTCTACATATTGTAAAATTCATTGTACTGAAGAGATTCAGGGAGCAGTCTCAGGGACAACACTATAAATTGCAATTTTCAACATGGTATATCACAAGCATATTGAATAACAGAAATAAAAAGGCAGAAATAATATTCATTTGTTCAAATTTCACACATTGAAAGAACAATTCAGAATTCAAATCAGATTTTCTATTAATATAAAGATTATGTATATGACAGTTTTAGAGGAGAGATGAGCCAATGTTTGTCAAGTCCAAATACACATGTGCATCAATACCAAAAGATGAAGAAGAGGAATGATTGTTGGAGAAGATAAAATGGTTTATCTGCCAATAGTTATGAAAGAAGTGGAACCATGTAGAAACTGTAGGTATTGGAACTCTGT
>VDFB02000015.1:128137610-128562012 GCA_007258455.2 Sequoia sempervirens | reverse complement strand
CAAATTCTTGGCTCTTTGACTTCCTTAGCTTTGGTACTCACCTTTATGTTTTTAGTTCTAGTCCCTTTAGGATCAGTATCACTTTCTTTGATGAATATTCCCCCTTGGTGACCTGGATTAGCCTTTACCACCCTATTTCTGAGGTGAATATCATTTCTAGCCTGAGCTCTAGCGGCCAATGCAACTGCATACCTTCCTATCTCTTCATTAGAAGGTCTCCTCAAAGAAATGCCACAAGTTTCAAGGTTGTAAGCAGTAAACTGATCATCTCCTTCTCCATCAAAAAATACTTGCTACTGATGAAGAAGACCTTCTTGTCTTTGCATATCTGTCTCATTTGTATCAGCACCACAGTCAGAGGAATATTCCTCATACTCCAAATCTGACTTGGTCATGAACACATTTGAAGTCTCATTAGGGTTGCCAGGATAATCACCTTCCTCATAACTGCCTTGCTTTTCTTCCACTGCCTTGGCCACAACAACACACTGATGTGAGGAGTGTGGCATTTCACAGGCATCACACCATGGCAGATTATCTGCCATGTTTGAGGTATTCTTCTGTAGCGGATTAGGCACTCCATGGAAGTTTCTTTGATTATTTTGGATAGGCCTTCCATTATTCCAGTTAGCGTGATATGGATAGTCCTGCAACCTTGGGGGCCTCTCATTCCTCTAAAATTGAGGCTTTTTAGCCTTTGCTTGTTTCTGTAAAAAAATCAAAACTTGATGCCACGCTGTTTTTGGTGCTGCATCTTTGACCCCTTTCTCATTTGAAGGCTTAGAAGCTTTGGTAAGCCTGGGATCATCTCTCCTACCCAACTTACCAGATGCTCTTCTATTATTTTCAATGTTTACAGCCATCTTGTAAGCCTCTTGCAGGGATTGTGGGTCTTTGTCTCTGAGCAAGTAGCACATCTTGTTGTCATAGGCATTACAGTAAGTAAACATACATGATCTTTCATTAGGTCAAAGAGAAACAGGGACCTTAGCCATTGCTTTCTTGAATCTTGCATTAAATTTAGTAGCCATTTCATTATGTCCCTTTGTGATGTTATTAAAATCATGCAGCTTGAACCTTGGATCAGTCTAGTCTCCATATTGTTCTCTAAAAATTCTAAAGAAGGAGTTCTTTGATTTAATGCTTAAATCAGGCAGACTTCTATACCAATCTCTTGCATCCTCTGTCACAGATTGCATGAAGTATTTCATAGCTACATCCTCATCCCATAGCTCAAAGTCCTCCAAAAAACTTTAAAAATCTTTGAGGTGATCCTCACCACTAACAGCATTATTGCCTGCAAACTTTGGCACATGTTTCCTAGCATTATCAGGTATAGGGTTTGGGTAACCAGGGATATTATCAAAACATAACTGCATGTATCTGTCAGTATGAGTCACCCTTCTTCCCACAGGTCTTATTTCTTCACCTTGGGTATCAATGTCTCTCTGTCTTTCATCTTCATGACCTAATTATCAACCTTGAGGCTCTTGTAGATCAACAAAATGGATAGCTTTTTCATGACCTCTAGGGGGTGGAAGGGAGCTAGAAGGATTATCTTTGGGTGAGCTTCTATCACCATTATTAGGGTTTGAAGAAATAGATTGACCACATGTGTTCTGAGCATCAAGGACAGGATCTTTCAAAGTAGATTCTAGGAAACTAAGCTTCTGTTTCATCTCTTTGTTTGCTGCAAGTAATTCCATCTCCCTAGTCTTTCTCTTCAACTCCTCATTTTCTCTCGTTAGCTTATCAAAAAGTGAGGCAGTGTTATTTTGATTTGTGTTCTTCTCAGCACCTCCTTCATTTATCCGTACTCCCTCATTTCCTCTCTTTTCCTGCATAGGACGCTTACCTTTGTCCACATTTTGAGGTTGTTTACTGGTATTCCTAGGAGAAGGAACAACATGTTCCTCAACCCTATGACTTTGAGGTTTATTTGTGATCTTATTAACCAGGAGGTCAGAGAGGATCCTTCCTAAAGTTTCTGGCAATACCAGGGTATCCTCCTCATTTTGTTGGGCTACCAATCTATCCATGGCTTCCATTTCTTTTAACCTTCTACGCAGCTCATCCTTCTTATCCATAGCATCTCTTATATTTTTCTCTTTTGTTGCTTCTCTCTATTTCCTACTCTCATTTAGTGCAGAAATTTGCTGACTAAGTCTTTTTATATCAGAGATCTCATCCTCATCAGGTAATGTAGACTCTCTATCAGAAGTTGTACTAGCAGTTTGGTATAGATGCGGGTTGTGGGAATAGTCATCCCCAATGGATGAATCATTTGGGACCAAGGTAGCCCTAAGAGGTGTGGGAGTGGGGCATTCTATGGTCCTAGCATGCTGGGTATTCCTATTATTCCTTTGGAATCTACCCCTTCCCCTTTGTTGTATGGAATTTTGGCCATGATCTGATGAATATTCATTTACAATATTTTTCATATGCACTTCCCCTCTCTCATTGGATACATTATCATCTAAATCTACCAAATATCTTTCACTTTGTGAACCGAAATGAGAAGAAACTTGATGTTCAGGGGTGGGATGTAGTGTAGAAATACCTTTTTGTGCTGGTTTTTCCTTCACCCATTTTCCTTTGTTTCTAGGCAACTCTTCTTCTAGCTCCTGCTCTGGATGGTCTCTGTAATAACCTTGTGTTTTCCTCATTTGAACTGGGATTCCTTCAACCTTCTTGACTCTCTTTGATTTTCTGCTCTGAACTTCTATATCTATAAATATTGGTTTGCACTGGTACAAAGACTTCAGAGTCGCCACCCAAGCTTCTTGGGACAGATTATTAAACAACACAACTTTCAAAACTTGGTAACTATAAGTTGACAAGAATAAGACTAGGAATCACTCAGGAATATAAACAAAAAGGTAGGGACATAAGCTATGCTTGATCAATGTTCTCAAATGACTGATTCTATGAGCAAACTATGGGATAAAACACCTTAGAGATTCTATTCAATATGAAACATAGGTCCCTAGCAGAGTCGCCATCTTGTTGGTCATTTTTAACGGAGCAACCAGGTGTGTCTCCTATCCTACCTATGGAGTATCCAACTCCAATCAAAGGTAGCTCAGAGGACTTGGACCAACTGACGAGGGTTTGAAACACCTCCTACACTTCGGGCTCTACAAAACCCTGGGGGAGTATCCCTTGAACAAAGCAGATACACCTCCTTATAGGTGATATGCCAGAGTTTATTCAAAGTTGGCGATCTTTAAACAAACAATGTTTATCACACTGAGAATGATAAAACACATATAGAATAACATGAAACGGAATTGATTTATTAAAATTCTTGTTATCCAGGTTGAATAACCAAGTCAGCGAAGGCATACAACTAACATCAGACCAATGCCAATATCCTTGGGTAAGGAGTCATGAAAATGTGCAACAGAAGGAACATTTAATTATGGAAACCTGAGTCTTTATGGAGTTAACCTTATTAACCCATAAACTAATGAACAAATCTTTCAGACTTCTTACCAAATCCCTTAACGATGCATAGAAAACTATTGGTAAATTAATGCAATTTAACTCATTCCTTGAATAAGAGCAATAATCAAACAAACAGATAATGAAATAATCCTTGATCATTTGATCTCATTAAAATTTCATATACACCATTACAAGGAGAGACTTGAGATTTTATCAACTACATTCATTGTCCATAATATATCCAGAAGCCTTACATTTGATATTATTTGCCCTGCCCTCAAAATTGACTCTAAATCTGATATGTTCCAAGTGTTCTTTCTTCATACTAGAACCTAACTACCCAACCAGAGACAACTAGTTCCCTTTACAATCTTTTCAAACTGCCATCGAACCCCCCAACCTTTTGGAAAGAAAAATACATTTATACAACCAGGGTCACCATGTTAGCATGAGTCTACGTGGACACCAACAGAAACCCTAGCTGACACGGAAGCACATCTTGCAGCTCGGCCACGAACCTCCACCAACCAATCTAAATCATCATGAAGGATCATGTCAGGTGGAATAGGGAGAATGTCACATAATCTGGTCGAATCGAGCAGGTACAGGGATGGCCAACCATGGCAATCAAACTAGGAAGTAGCATCAATCATGCCATCCAGGAAATCCGCAGGTGCAACCATCACAGATCCAGAGGCCACAAATGCAAAATTCAGCTTTTCCAACCACTTATCCATCTCAAATAGTCCATTGCCCTAATTCTGCAATAAATTCCACCTCTGTCGTGCCAACCCACACCAGCATTCGAGGCTCAGGACCAAATCGGGGTCACCATGTTGATCCCAAGTGAGATCCTCATTGTCATTCTTGAGCCCAAACAGGTGACCAACCGCATTGAATACATCCTAAAATCAATCCACATCAGTCACCTCCCCAGCAGGCCAGTTGGCCAAACATAGCCCAGTCAGCTAGACATCATAACGAGAATCTGTGTGTTTGATCGAACAGTTGAGTCGGCGAGACCGAGCGCACATCGGCATGAGATTTCAACTTAGAATAACACCCCATTGGTGAGAGAAAGCTCACTCAACAAGAGGTCATGGCGACACCCGAATAGACACACTATCGGCAAGAGAAGATAGACTCGGGAAGACATCAGGGCGACAATGAGCAAAGGGCACAAAGTCATGCCGAGGAGCCCATCGTATCGGCAAGACATCATCAGGTCAAGGAGACATCTGGCCAAAGTTTATGCGTTACACCGAGTGCTCAATATAGTCGATGAGAGATGGTCAAGTTAGGGAGACATCACGACGAAGTCCCTACGATAGAGGAAAGTCTCACCAAAGTGAAAGGGGATGCCACAATTGGGAAGATAAGCTGGAGTCGGGGAGACATCTCCCTGACACAATGAACACAGGCCGGTAGGAGAGACCTCGGGGAGACATCATATAGACATTTCGTGTCTCACCGAAAGCTCATGTTTCATTCCTGTTGCCAAGACATAACACTTTCAGGGAGACATCACATAGACTGTCCTGTGTTTTGTTGAAACATCCCGAGCTCACAATAGATCGCCAAGACATTAATGATCTCACACCGACTGAAACCTTTTTTTCTTTTGTGCATCGCTATAACATTAAGATATCGAGAAGACCTCCTATAGAGCACACCATGTCTTTCCAAAAGACTTCATCCACTTGTGTGTCGCTGAGACAATCAAAACCTATGCCGACGAAGACCCTTTATGTTCCACCGGCGAGACCGAAGGTCACTCGCCGAGACCTATTATGAAAACCCAGACTCTTGCTGATACACTTCCATCCACCATTGGTTGGTGTGACCTTGCAAATTCACTGTGGCTTCACACCGATGGCAATACACTTTGCTGAAATGCTCATTCTAAAGCGAGTCGGTGTGACACTTCAATTTCGATAAGACCTTATGCCGACTGTATACCATAAGCCGATAGAGAAAACTTTTTGTCGCCATAATACAATAGAAGTCTTGCCAACTGCAACCTGAATGATAAATTCAATCACCAAGATTTCTGAAATGTCTTGCTGATAGGCAACTCAGACATTTCAAATTGGATCGGGAAGACTCTTCAAACAACCAAAACCTGTGATGTGCAAGGAGAACCATTCTGAGACAGATCAATAATGAGAACAAACTGAAAAGGATTTTGACATCAAGGAGAAACCATATGATCACAAATGAGATCCAAAAAACCTTTGGCACGCTAAGCTCAACCCTGATGGGAGCCCATTTGTCCCATGTGCAGAATGAAGGGAAAAAACCCCAAACCAAGGACTCACCAGAGAGATCAAAGAGTGCATAACCAGAGAATGAAAGGCAACTTGAAAAAGGGACTAACACCCTCATAGTTCAATAAAATACCATGGATAAAAGTGGAAAGAGGATGATGGAGAGAGATGGATGACCAAGACAAAAAAGACCGATGTTAGACGATAAAGGAGCGGATGGACAGAACCCCGGGGGTGCATCAAATTATCGACCTTGCCTACGTGAAAGCATAGGGGCAACGTAGTTTGACCAAAAGACCGAAGAAAAACAATGGATAAAGGATGATGGGATGACTAGGATAAGTGGATAAAATGATGGGACTAATATGATGATACAAGATAGACCTGTTGGAGAAGATAGAATTATGGTGATCATACGAAGCTCGGGGATGGGATAGTTATCCAAATCAGCAAAAGATGAATTGGGAGGATGATATGATGGAGAGATGAATGATGAGAAGTGATAGGAGATTGGAAAGATGCACAAAGGAAGCATCGGATTGCAGGTGGAGTGGCCTATAGCTAGATACCAATGACAAGGGATTACAAGATGGGATGAGGATAGGGATGAACGGATAAGAAGAGAAAGATGGGTGGATAGAAAGAGTAGGATGGGGATATGAAAGGGATGCTATGATGGATGAATAAAGGGATAAGGATGAGGAGATGAAAGGGATGCTATGATGGATAGGAAGATAAGGATGGGGAGACGAAAGGGATTTATTGGGATGGATAGGAAGATGAGGATGGGGAGATGAAAGGGATTGTTTGAATGGATTGGATAGAGGGATAAAGAGTTGGATGAGGAAAAGGTTATGGGCTAGATAAATGGATAGATAATAATTTGGGTGATGGAAAGGATTTATGTGATGGATGGATAGAGAGATAAGGATGGGGAGATGGAAGGGATTGTTTGCTAGATGAAGGATGTCTCCAAGGACTATGTTACAAAGGAAGATAGATGCCCCCACTCTAAATATGTCATGTGTCATGAGGTAGGAGGGATGCAAGACAAGTGGAGAAAGAAGGTAGAGGATGTGGATAAGGACTAGGATAGAGCATGGATGAAGGGAATGTATACCGAGAGGTGTCCAAAGCATGCATAGATAGGTTCCCCTGTTTTGATCAAGAAGGATGAAGGGATTGGAGATAAATGGGCTATGATGGTAGGATGCGGAAGATAGGTGGGATGGAGGGGATAAATGAAGAGGATGTATAGCAGGAAGATGGGTGCATAGCTGGAAGCATAGTAGGAAGCAGAACGAATGGAGGGGGTGTATATCACGAAGTTGTCCCCAAGTGTGGAAAAGGACAAATGGAGATTTACGCATGACGCATGTTTGCCAGGTTTTCATTATGGTACTTATCCAAGGTGCTTGTTTGCCAAGTTTTCACCATTGGACAAATTATTTCTCTTTAATTTTTTATATTTGTTTTGCTTTTTTGAATTTTTTTGACTTTTTTGGATTTTTTTTTACTGTTCTGACTTTTTTTTTTTGGATTTTTTGACTTTTCTATATTTTTGGATAGAAGGTGAATGGAGATGGACAAGGATAGAGAGATGTGGATAAGAAGATATGCGATAAGGATATGAATGAAGGACTCAAGCATCAAGTTCCATATGAGGTATTAAGAGCTCATGTATGAAGTGACTATTTGATGTTGGTACAACTTTATTAGGATAAATGGATTATGCAAGAGGAAGAATTAGAGGGATTTGATAGGGAAGATATGTGGGGTAATGAAGGGGATTATGGAAAGGGTATGGATAGAATGATGCATGATGGGGGATGTTTTTAGGACCAACATTGGCATATATGGTGGTGGAGGTGAAATGATAGGAGGATTAATGGATGGATGATGTGGGGATAATGGAGGAGATGGGATAGTGAATTTTGGGACATAAGGGCCCAAAAAAAATTTAGGAGATGAATGGAGTGTATGATTAGCTTTTGGATTAGCAAATTTGGATGTTCTTACAGATTTTTCATTGGAAGGAATTGCATCTTTTTTCTTTGGGATCCACATGGTTTTGATCTTTTCTTTGGTTATCCTTTGTGGCCGATGGATATGATTCTACTTTTGGATTTGATTTTGGATTGGATTTGGATTTTGGATTTTATTTTTCTTTTTGTCAACATGTCTTTTAAAGGGGACATGAGGAGCTTTAGATTCATGTGGATGTTTAGATTTATGCAATTTTACTTTAACATCCAAAGTGATTTTAATAGCAATGGGATTGGTGTGAGGAGATGGATGATGTGGAGAGATGGAGGTAGAATTATGGGAATTATGTGTAGAGGGAGGATGTGCGGGTACGTGCCTTTGTTGATCCTGATTAGGGGACATGAGAGTGGGATGTTTATGATGGGTGACATGGATAGGTGGTGGATGGATGAAAGGATGACTAGGATGAGATGGACAAGGTGATTTTGGAATATAAGGGCCCAAAACAAATGTAGTGGGTGGAGGGACATAAGGACCCAAGATGGATGGAGTAGATGAAGGATGGGAGATGGTGGATGGAGGGATGTAAGGACCCAAAATGGATGGAGCAGATGAAGGAGGAATATGGACAGTTGTTTTGAGGTGATACGATGGAGGAGGACGGATGGCAGCATATGATCTGGTGGAGCGATGGGAAGAGCCTATATTTCTTTTAGAAGAAGGGGCTCATTAAGGATGTATAGAGGTTGTACCAACATCGCTAGATTGTGATTCTTGGGAACTAGGTCCAAGACCTCACATACAGAGTTGTTCTTTGACTTGGATGGGCTCTAAAATACATTTCTCATGAAGGCCTAAACCTTTTCCTTAATAGTTCATGTTCTTGAGCATTCAATCCATGATAGGATTTTTGTTATTCTGGAAAAATGACGTGAGTCCATTATTAGGCGAAGGATGATGGGTGGTATATATGCTTTGTTTTTCTTCAGCAAGGAGACCACCATAGAAGAATGTGAGAGTATCAAGGGGATATAAAAGTGGTGTGGGGATAGTAGGTTTAGGTGACAATGTAGGATCACGATATGGAGGTGATGGGGTAGCAGCATCTTAATCAGGAGGAGTGAGTGGTGAGGGATCAAGAGAGGGATTAGGTGACATGATAGGATTTGGATCAATGGTGGTGGGTGATAAGGGCTCATGCGATAGAGATGGAGATAAGGGATCATGAGATGGAGTGGTGGAATCAAGGAGATCATGGGATGGAATGGATGGGAGACTGTGATCTTGAGGTGGACTAGATGAGATGGTAGGATCTTGATTTGTAGAAGAGGGTATGCTAGCATGCTTTGGATCAAGCTCTTTGCATGACTCTTCTTGTGTGGGTGGCATGATAATGGAGGCCTGTTGGATGGGTTCTTCAAGTAGGTGAGATGGAATGTTGGAGGGTTCATGAAGTTCATGAGAGGGGATTTCGGTGATACTGGGAGTGGGAGGAGGGGATTGCATTTGATCATCATCAATGGGTTTGACAACGCTCATAGTAGGAGATGGGGGTTCAATGGATTCAGTGGGTGTGATGGTGTCAATGGTTTGAGTGGTGCTAGGGGTGGTAGCATCAATGATAGGTGTGATACAGAGAAGGGTCTCGTCACTAGTGACCGTGGATGATGGACTGGAATAGCATGGCTCCATGACCTCATGATATGGGGTCACATATGTCTTCTTTGTCATAAGTCCTTGGAGAAATTTTGGAGTGAGAAACTTGCATATTTTAGGCTAAGATGGCATGATAGGAGTAGATGAGGGATTAGGGACTAGTCTAGGATCATGGATTGGTGGACTAGGGTTAGATGGACGAATGGGGTTGGATGTAGGACTGGGAGTAGATGGAGGATTAGGATTAGATGGGGGGTAAGGTAGGGATATTGGAGTGGTGAATTAGGATAGGGGGACATGGACTATGGATTAGGACAAGAGGATACAACTGATGGATTGTAGTAAAGGTATTGGGATGGTGGATTAGGATGAGAAGACGTGGATGTTGGATTAGGATAGGTTGATGGGGGTGAAGGATTAAGATAAAAAGGTGTGGATGTAGGATTAGGATGGGAAGACTGATAAGGGGGATTAAGATAGGTAGAGTGGTATGGAGGATTAGGGTAGTGGGCATATACAGATGAAGGATTGAGATAGGAGGATGTGGATGGGGGATTAAGATAGGGGTATTGTGATGGTGGATTAGGATAGGAAGACATGGATGTTGGATAAGGAGATGATGCAAGTGAAGGATATGATGGGGATGTAGGTGAGGAAGATAATGGATATCGTTTGTCAAAGGTAGCATAAGGAATGTGATTAGGCATGGATGAAGACATAATGGGATGGCTTGAAGGGGTGATTGGATTGCAGGAAGTGGATGGAGAAAACTTACTAGTGATGATAGCGTCAAGGGGATCTATGTCATACTCTTCTTGATCGACAAGATTTTTGTTATTGTCATCGACATAATTAGGGTTTCCCTTGATTACTATTGATGGAGGATAAGGATTCATGATGATGAAAGGATAAATAGGATGGATCAAATATTTTGAATGGAAATGGACTAAAGCTCAAATTGGGATTAGATTAAAGCTCAGGTTAGGATGATTAAATGATGTGATGGGATTGATTATGATGATTGGAGTTGATTATCAAAGGATTATTACGACACTAAATCTACCTTGAGATGGAAGCATATTGATTGGGTCAAAGGTGATTAGATAGGGATGTTATTGGATTAGATTAGATAAGATCGATCAATGAGATGATTGATAGGATGATGGAAGGGATTCTAAACCAAGTTCAGAGATTACCCTAGGTGACTTGGGATATTGATTGATCAGATTAAAGGATGAATGGATGATTGCGGCACCGAATCCACCTTGAGATTGAAAGCAGATTATCTGGGCTGACGACAATGATTGACTTAGGACGGATGACAATCCTAAGGAGATGTTGATGATGATGATCAAATTCAGACACCTAGGTCAATTTGGATAATAAATTCAAATGAAGTTTAGAAGATTTGGATTGACAAAATGATAAGGGATGTGTAACCTAGAGATGCTTGAGGATGATGTATCGATACGATTCAGATGATGAATGAATGAGCTTGGAAGAATTCAAATGGACCAAAGCTCCGATTGGGATTAGATTAAAGCTCAGATTAGGATTGGGTTGAAGGATATGATAGGATTGGTTTCTCCGGTCGGATTTGGGAACTGGATCTGTTTATTGTCTGTTTGCCAAATTTTTGCTGTAGAGGGGCGAATTTTCCCTTCCGGGTCGGATCTGCCCTCATAGAGGGGCAATTTTCCCTTCTGCGGAAAATTCACCCCACTACAGGGCAAGACCCCACTGTAGGGAAAATTCTCCCCACTATAGGGAAATTCTGACCCCACTGCTTTTGGACTCTCTAAGTAGGTAAACAGGTTGTTAAAATGAAGAGACGGGTGATTGGAACGAGGTGTTAGATAATCAGATTGAGGAAATAAATGATCGAATTGGGAAAATGAATGATAGGAGTAGATGAACAAGCACTCAAAACTAGTAAATGATTGTTTGGAATGGATGAATGATTCTCAGGTCGCGAAGACGAAAGCTCGAAATGAGTAAACGATTGATCATAAAGGATAAACAACTCTCGAAATGAGATGGATGCTTGGAATGGATGAATGAAGGCTTGGAATGGTTAAATGAAGGATTGGAATGGTTAAATGAAGGACCTAGGATGGTTAAATGGTCGAATAGAGACTTGGAGTGGTCAAACAAAGCGAAAATGATTGTTCAGGGGGGCGTATTCGCCCCTCTCCAGTAAACTACAGGGCAAATTTGACCCACTATAGTAAACCAGAGGGCATAGTCGCCCTTCTGCAGAAAATAGGGACTTGGCTTGGATGGAATAACTATGAAAAGAACTTGGAATGATAACAATGAGGCTGACTTATCAAAAATTGATTGGTTTCTCACAAGAAGACACTTTAAGCAAGCACAATCCTACGATTAGTGTTGAGGGTATGGCCAATAAAGGTCTTAATCTAGGATTCATAAGGTATCTAGGGAGTCCTCGATATACTCTCGGTACGTGAGGCACAGCCATGAACACCAGCCTATCACAAGCATGAGTTGGGAACCCTAGCGAGATATTGAAAGGCTCAGACCAACTCTTCACATCTATCTAGGTATCACCCTAGCTTCGACGCTTCACCAATTACGACACGACTAGATTGAGGTACAACTTTCACTCTCCCCCTTTTGTATACCCCGCTAGTACGCGTGGTTGGAATCATCCCTTGGGGTGATGAAATCCCCAAGCAGGTCCCACTAAAAAGAAGGCACTAATCGTTTCCAACTACTCCTTAGGCTCACACGATGTGCAAGGGGAAAGTGAAAACAAACTAATGCCCCCTTGGGTGACACAAAAATAGATACAACAAGCAATAAGTATTACTTCCCCTAATTAAATTATGTTCCTAGATTAACGAAAATAGCAAGGGAAACTTTTAAAATCTAAACAAACGGATGGCCCTACAAGCAAATGTTAGTTGTTTTATCCTTTGTTCTTCATCAATTACACAAGAATATGCTACAAAATGTTAGCCAAAATGAAAATATCCTTTCAACAAACAATGTTAGGGGGTTAGAGTCTGAAAACAGCAAAAAAATGGAGCAAAAACAAAGCTAAAATGGTCATTTTACCTCTCAAAATGTGTTGTTTTGGGGCGTATCCGCCCCACTACAGTAAACAGGGGGAAAATATGCCCCACTATAGTAAACAGGAGGGAAAATGTTAGCAAAAACACAAATATCCTTGCAAAAAATAATGTTAAGGGGTTAGAATCTGAAAATGGCAAAAAACTGGAGCAAAAATGAAGCTAAAATAATCATTTTACCTCTCAAAATGTGTTGTTTTGGGGCGTATTTGCCCCACTGTAGTAAACAAGAGGGAAAATCCACCCCTCTGCGACAACCTGTGAGAGAAAAAAGTTAGGATAAGGGTGTGTCTTCCCCTCTGCAGTCAAATGTTAGAAATAGTATTCAAATTGGGGCGTAGTCGCCCTTCTGCAGTAAAATGTTAGAAAACAGAGTTCAATCTAGGGCATAATCGCCCTTCTGTAGTAAAATGTTAAAAAACAGAGTCCAATTTGGGGCATAGTCACCCTTCTGTAGTAAAATGTTAGAAAACAGAGTTCAATCTGGGGCATAGTCGCCCTTATGCAGTAAAATGTTAGAAAACAAAGTTCAATCTAGGGCGTAGTCGCCCTTCTACAGTAAAATATTAGAAAACAGTGTTCAATCTGGGGCGTAATCGCCCTTCTGCAGTAAAATGTTAGAAAATAGAGTTCAATCTAGGGCATAATTTCACTTCTGCAGTGAATAAGAGGGAGTAATTGCACTTCTGCAGTGAACAAGAGGGTATAATTGCACTTCTGCAGTGAATAGGAGGGCATAATTGCACTTTTGTAGTGAACAGGAGGGCGTAATTGCACTTCTGCAGTGAACAGGAGGGCATAATTGCACTTATGTAGTGAACATGAGGGCGTAATTGCACTTCTGTAGTGAACAGGAGGGCGTAATCGCACTTCTGTAGTGAACAGAAGGGCGTAATCGCACTTCTGTAGTGAACAGAAGGGCGTAATTGAACTTCTGCAGTGAACAGGAGGACGTAATTGCACTTCTACAGTGAAATGTTAGCAAGCAAAATTCAAATTGGGGCACAGTCGCCCTTCTGTAGAAAAAAGTCAAAACAGATTTCAAACTGAAGCATAGTCGCCCTTCTGCAGAAAAATGTCAGAAATAGAATTCAAACTGGGGCGTAGTTGTCCTTCTACGAAAAAATGTCATAAACAAATTTCAAACTAGGGTGTAGTCACCCTTTTGCAGAAAAATGTCAGAAATAGGTTTCAAACTGGGGCGTAGTCGCCATTTTGTAGTACAATATCAGAAACAATGTTCAAACTGGGGCATAGTCGTCCTTTTGTAGTAAAAATGTTAGAAAACAAATTTCAAACTAGGGCATAATCGCCCTTCTGCACCACAATGTTAGAAAATAGAGTTCAAACTAGGGCGTAGTTGCCCTTTTGTAGTACAATATCAGAAATAATATTCAAACTGGGGCGTAGTCGTCCTTCTGAAGTCGAATGTAGGGCGTATTTGCACTTCTATAGTGAACAAGAGGGCGCAGTCGCCCCTCTGCAGTGAACCAAAGGGCGCAGTTGCCTCTCTGCAGTGACCGAGAGGGAATAGTCACCCCTTTGCAGTGTACAGAAGGGCGTAGTCACCCCTCTGCAATGTATAGGAGGGCATAGTCGCCCCTCTGTAGTGTACAAGAGGGCGTAGTCACCCCTCTACGACCTATACCTGCAAACAATCTCAACAACAACAACAAATATAAAATAGAGGAACCCTTTTGTGGGTCCCATCGGGCATGCCAAAAATGTGTAGCCTTGAGTTTTAACTATTTTAATGATTCCAAACAACTAAAATGCAAATGCAAAAACACAAGGAACACCTCAAAATATTAGCCTAAGGAATTGTTAACACAAAGAAAAATAGATGAAATTGTGCAAGTGCTTATACCTTCTCCATGTTGATGAATCCCTTGATTGGCCCTTGATGTTTAAAATCCTTGTGTACTCCTTGGATGGCTATGCAAGATGAGCAATGTGTGATAGAATGCAATTTTAATGGCTAGAATGACTTAACTAAGTGAGAGGAAATGCTTGTGAATTAAGTATTCAAAATGACAGCATGTGGGTGTAAAAAAGACTAAGTGTTGAAAATGCCTTAGAAGAGGGGTATTTATAGAGGAATTTGAATTCTCTAGAGAATTCAATGGTTGAGATTAAGTCACCAAGGCCAAGATGAAGGGTTATGGTGAGTTGAGGACTCACAAGCCCTCACATCTTGACATGTGGAGGGTGAAGTGGCCTAGGATGTGATGATGTGTAAGTGAGATGGAAGGAGGGTACATAATGTGGAGTAAATACAAGTACTTTGTAAGTACTTTGATGTGACCTTTCAATGATCACATGGGGAAGGGGAAAGTTTTGGGAGAATAAAAGTAAATTTTAAATTCACAATGATTGGAAGAATCTAGTGGATAAGACAAGGTTCCCAAAAGGTGGGAACTTGCCACATGTGAGTGATGTGACAAGTCAAATATTTTAGAAGACTTGCATGGGAAAGAGGAAAACCTTAGAAGGATAAATGTGAATTAAAAATTCACATGGGGAAGAGAGGAATCTTGGGTGAATAAAAATGAATTAAAAATTCTTTGGGGGATGGAGAGAGTTGACCAAGGTACTGATTAAGCTTAACTAATCAGTAATCAAAGGATAATTATGGGTTAGTGAGGATTCTCATTAGAAGCCAACTTACAAAAGTTGGAGGATGTGACACATCCTAATCAAGGATTAGGCATGTGCACATCCCTAATGAAGAGATTAGGAGATGGATTAAGATTAAGGAAAAGTGATGTGACATGTGAAGAATTAAATAAATGTTTTATTTAATTCATTTGATGAAAGGGGGATTAAAGATATAAGGTATTTAATTATTAACTAAATACCTTAGGGATTTAGCAGAATTAAGGGTATTAATTAAATAATAGTAATATTACTTAATTAATGCAAATAACAAGATTTTTAGATGAAAGGGGATAAATTTGGATAAATTAAGTGTCCAAATTTAGGTGTCTACACCTTAAAACCTCAAAACCCTCACAAACATTCAGATCCACATTAATTCAATTAAACCTTAATCTATTAGAATGATTTATCATGAAAGCAAATAATATAAATAGAACCAAATCAACACCATACATAAAGAAACACTGGATTTACATGGAAAACCCAAGAAGGAAAGAACCATGATGAGGATTAGTTCACGATATAAAGGAATATCAACACTAGTTACAAAGGGCTTAATACTAGAGGGCTCACTTCCCAAAAGAAAGAAAGGCTCACTTCCAGAATAGAAAATAAGATAGAGAAGAAGAGTGTTACAATGAGAAATCCATCTCAATGCAATAGAAAATTCCACCACTACATCACCAACACCTTTACATTTTTATTGAACATTGTAGACACTTTTTGCTCACTGCATCCAATAATCTAACACATGAAAGCTTGCACTGCACTTCACAAATTTGTACCTTACAACTCTGTTATTTACATTATTTGCATCACACACATCTATCTTTTTATCCCTCAACAAATCAACACATACTTATACCATCTCTAACCTTGAAAATATTCTTGAAGGTCGGCTATGCACCCCAACCATGCAAATTCAAATTAGGTCAACACCAAAACATTCCCACAATGGAAAGGAATGAAAGAAAACCACAACACACCTTAAATTGAACCTAAATCCACTCATACACACTACGCCATGCTTCCATAAACACCAAAGCAACTTTGCAATTAGTGTAAACACCCAAGGTTGGTCAAACCCATATAAACACCATTAACATTTAAGTACACACTTCCTCAAATCCAAAGATGACTTGCAAACCACACACCATTTTTTAACACAATCTAGATTATTCCGCAAACACCCTAGTATCCAACAAATTCCTTTGCAACAAACTTCACTTCAAGAATGTACACACCCAATACACTCAGATAATTTTGTCATACACTACAACTTAAGAAACCAACTTCTAAAGCACAAAACCTCAAACAACTTCAATTGAAGAAAGATACAAATACTATCAGCACCCTTCTAGATTTGCAAGACTTGAAACCACTCTGCAAAGAAATGTGGAGCAAAACCATTTCTCCTAGACACCTCTACAATACACAGTTCGCACACTAGTGAACACAACTTCCTCTATACAATGATCCAGCACAACAAATTTTGAATGCAACACCTTTGAACACCTCTAATTAACATATCCAAACCACATAAGCAGATCTTCAAAATAGAAAAAATATGAAGCGAAACTAGAACGCTACTTTACAACATAGAACACCATTGTAACACATTTTTTCCTCTTTTTATTCATTTTTTTCTCAAAACCACTTGGAAACCAAGAACCATAGACATATCCTCAACATATTTAGCACTTCCTCATCACCACCAAGCCAACTGCAACATAGCACTCAACCATACATCCATAGACATAATCTTATCAAAGAAACACTAGATGTTAACACCAGTAGCTTACTAATGACAACATAATGCAACTAATCAAAGCATCATCAGATACAACATCAACTCGATACTGACTACTCACACTCTTGCAACAATCTCCTGCTCATATAGTTGACACCAATGACAACTCCAAAGCTTGTTGACATCAATGATAACATCAAAGCTTGTTGACATCAATGACAACACCAAATACACATACTTTCAACAATCTCACCTTTGTAATTGATGGAAAAACATGATGTGAAAAATCAACAACAACAAACACAACAACACTAATCCTTAATATTCTACTCCATGCCAACTCATTATCTTTTTTCTCCCCCTTACACAACTAACTCATTACTCTCTCTCTTTTTCACATGAATCATTCCCCCCCTTTGACATCAATGGAAAAGGGTAATAGATTTGCATCTCTCGTATTGATATCAAATAGCCTTGTACTACTCTGCAACTTTCTTTCCTTTACTACTCTGCATACTCCCACTTCAGAGCACACACCATACTACCTTAATCAAAAACCACTGCACAATGACAACACTCACTCATCATGACTACAACAACCAATAATGCCTCTACCTACTCCCCCTAAGAGGTAGCCACCAACATTAGTTCAAACCAAAGAATGAATTTTAAGATCCACTGGACTGATGTCTCCTTATGCATCTAGTTTAAAGAGGGAGGATCAATAACCCCCAACTTCTCCTAGAAATACTCAAAAGTATCCTTAGGAAGAGCCTTAGTGAATATATCAACAATTTGATCCTTTGTAGGTACATATTCAAGATACACTTCATTCTCTACAACCTTCTCTCTCAAAAAGTGATACCAGATTGAGATATTCTTTGTCCTTGAATGCAATCCTGGATTCTTTGAAATATTGATAGCACTTGTATTATCACAGAAGATAGAAATTGGTTCATCATATGCCACTCTGATATCCTTCAATATTTGCCTCATCCACAACACTTATGTGTAACAAGATGTTGTAATATATTCCACCTATGTAGTAGATAAAGACATTGAATCTTATTTCTTGCTTAGCCATGACACTAATATGTATCCAAGAAAGAATGCACCACCACTTGTACTTTTTCTGTCATCTAAACAACCAACCTAATTTGCATCGATGTAAGCACTCAAAGTAAAGTTAGTATCCTTTGGATACCACATGCAATGATCTGGAGTGCCCTTCAAGTATCTAAATATCATCTTCACTGCTGCAACATGTGACTCTCTAGGATCTTCTTGAAATCCATCCATAAGACAAATTGCATGCATGATATCCAATTTAGTAGCAGTTAGATATAGCAGTCCTCCAATCATTGATCTATAATTGCTCTGATCAGCCTTAGGAGATTCATCATTCTTGCTCAGCTTGTAACTAGTAACCATAAGGGTATATACCAGTTTATAATCTTCCATTCTGAACTTCTTTAACATTTCCTTGGCATACTTTGATTATGAAATGAAAATACCTTTATTTGTCTGATTGATTTGTAGCCCAAGGAATAAATTCATCTCCCCAAACATTGACATTTCAAATTATTTCTACATTTCTTTTGTAAATTTCTTACACATAGCTTTATTTCCTCAAAAATTATGTCATCAACATACACAACCATAATCAAGATTTGATCTTTTTCAACTTTGAAGTATAGATTGTTATTTGTAGTACCTTTATTGAATCCTTGTTGTAGCAAGTACCTATCTAACCTTTCATACCAATCTCTAGGAGCTTGCTTTAATCCATATAATGTCTTCTTCAATTTGCAAACCATATCCATTTTATCTAATAACTAAAATCCTTCTAGTTATCCTATGCATACTTCTTCCAACTCTCCATTCAAGAAAGTAGACTTCACATCCATTTGATATACTTTGAAATCCTTATGTCCAAAAACATCCCAATAGCTTTCATTCTTTCCATTGAATAAAATGTCTCCTCAAAGTATATTCCTTCTACTTGTGAGTAGCCTTTACACACAAGCCTTGTCTTGTTTCTTACGACTTCTCCACTCTCATTCGGTTTGTTTCGGAATACCCACTTAGTTCCAATCACATTTTTGTTTACTAGTCTTGGGACAAGTTGTCAAGTTTGATTCTTCTTAATCTACATTAGTTTTTCTTCCATAGCCTTGATCTAATACTCATCCTTGCATGCTTCAATCACCTTTTTAGGTTCAACTTTAGAAAGTAAATATATATTTACCTATTCTTCAATAGCTTTCCTTCTTTTTAGTACACCTTTGCGCTTATCACCGATGATTTGTTCTTTAGAAAGATTCTTCTACACATACTTAAGAGTTTTAAGAATCTTTTCTAGAGCTTCTTCCTCTTCAATCTACACTTATTTTTCCTTATCTTCTTCTTCTTCTCTGTAAGAAGACTCATCTGATTCATATCCATCTATCACCACCAATTATTTTGTAGGTCTTCATCAACCTTGGCACTTGCACTCTCAACAATATTTCTTGGCCTTTTGTTGTAGCACAGATAAGCTTTACTTCTAATAGAATATCCAAGGAAGATACCTTCATCATATCTTGCATCAAAATTTCCTAAGTTTTCTTCATCTCTTCTGATATAACATTTGCTTCCAAAAACTCTGAAGTATTTGACAGTAAGAATCCTTCCATACCATAGCTCATAGGTAGTCTTTGCGTTGTTTTCTCTTGCTTGTGCTTTGTTAAATATGTAAATAGTAGTATGAATTTCTTCTCTCCAATAGAATTATGGTATATTTTCTTCTTTTATCATTGTCCTTGCAGCTTCTTGAAGAGTCCTATTCTTTCTTTCAACCACTCCATTCTGCTAAGGAGTCCTAGTGGTAGATAAATGCCTCTTTATTCCATGATTCTCACAAAAGATATTGAACTCATTAGAGGTGAAATATCCACCTCTTTCTAGACCTATAGGTGGATATTGAATCCCTTCAAACCAACCTCTCTCATTTTGGGTCAACTCAACACCATTTGTGTGTTACAATGTCAAATGCATTCTTGCAAAAAAATTCATAGAAAGCAGTGCAAAAAATGGAAAGAAGCACTTTTTTTGTTTTGTGCATAATGGAGCAAAACTAATTGTACCAACATGTCAAGTTGGGCATTCCAACGCTACAAAATTCCTTCTTTTATCACTCAATTCCCCTCGTGATTTTAGAGTGCACTAAACTAGGGTAGTCTTAAGAGTGTCGTAAGAGCAAAAAATGCAAAATTGTTAAGTTTTCAGTTATTTTGACTAATGGTCAGCGTGGACATGTCAAGGTGGGTAGGTAAATTCTAGGGAATGTCTCTTTTTGTTTCCCATGTCACCCGATCATTCTAGGGTGCTCTTTTCGAGTTAGTCTCTAAAGTGCCTTAAGAGCAAAAAATGCAAAAAGAGTTATTTTTTTAGTAATTTTGACAAATGGGTAGTGTGGGCACATTGAAGAAGGCGGGTAAATACTAAGGTCTGAAATAATTTCCCAAGTTACCTAATCATTTTAGGGTACTCTTTCCGAGGTAGTCACCCCAAGGACAGAGCAAAGAGAAACAAAATGAGAATTTTGTAATAAATATGCACCATGACAAAAACATAGTAGTATCAAACTCAAATGTATGGTGCAAAATAATTTAACAAATATGTACCTTCAAAATATATTGATCTACATGATCTACCGTGGATATTTAAATGATCTGAATCACTTGAAAATATACACATGTTCTCCAAAAAACCTACATTTTTACATATCAATTAATTTGTATACAAACTTGGGGTGAGGGACCTAGCTTGATTAGCTAAAGCATCTTGTTGTAGGAAAGAGGTCACGAGTTCTAGTCTCCCCCCAAACCTGTGGTACTGGAGGGTGTGTCGCACCAGTGCCACCGGTCATGTGAAAAAAGTTTACCAAGCACACTGCAGTTTATTGGGGGACGAATAACCGACTGATTCTTGCAATCTTAAAAAAAAAAAATTGTATGCAAACTTTTAATCCAACCCATACAAATAACATGAATCAAAATAAGATGAACAATACCATACATGTTCCATACAACAAATTATTTTATAATCAAGTGTGCCTGAAGGGTCATCTCTTACCTTTAGAGTATCGAGTAATGCTTCATGATCAACACTACTAATTGTCCATAGTTCCTTTGTTCTTGGTTTAGCATGATGTCTCAATAACTTAAAATTTGTTTCTATAACAAGGTATGAATACATGAGAATAGTTTTGCGTTTCTCATAGTCTTCAAATGCAGGTATGCCATTCTCTCTAATCATATAAATTTGAACCTAAGTTTCAACAACAACAACTAAACCTGTAGGATACATCATCCCATCATCATTTGTCATCAGTTGTGTTAGCTTCTTCTTTCCCTGTACACATCATGCCAACCAATAGTTTGATCCCTCTTCATTTCCCTGTGGTGCTACAACTACATAGACATGTCCTAGTTGTACAAGATTTGAAAGATGGTCATAGTCAAGTGAACTTTTCATTTCATCTTCTAAAGAGGATTGTGCTATAGATAAAGAGGTTAGGTACTGTGGAATCCATGTATCTATCCACTCACTTAACTTGCATTGATCTCAATCACACTTAATATAATTCTAACAAAAACAAGCCAACTTTCATGTCCATATGGTCCATGTATTTGCATCTAACCTTCAAAATGAATGCATCTTTGAAGATTCTCTGATTGTTTGACATTCCAATTTGTCTCCCATTTTTCCCTCCTCAACCAACCAAAATAACCTGCACACTTGTGAATCAAGTTTCCCTCCTCATGATAATGCATAAGTACACCAATCAACAATAGAACACGCATCATTGAATGTTGCACCATCTCTAATCTTCATTTTTTCCCTTAACTAAAGCTCTCTTCACACATGCACCTATTCCATCATGCTCACCTTTTCCATGCCCAACTTCAAAAAAACTCCAAATATGTGGTACACCCCTCTCAACATGCATCCTGATCAACCAATAAAACATACAATCATTCTTGAATTTCCCTATGCAATTATCTGACCAAATGAGATGTTGACCCATTGCAATACCTTTTTCCTACAAGAACTCAAAAAAAAATTCAAAACAATGTTGCACAAACTCATATGAATTTGATCTATCATCACTCATGTAAAAATGGTACTTCCTAATTATCTTTATATTCTCTTCTATTTTATTAGGGGCACGTCTATATGTTATTTGGACAAAAATAGGAATTTGAATAGAATTGTAATATTATGATTGTACCTTATTTTGTGGTTGTAATGTGTAATTTTCAACAAATTCAACCACAGATATAATAGTTCCAATTGGGAAAGAGTCCTTACACATCCTAAATTGTTGATCCAACCACTGGGACCTTTGGCTATGCCTTGCATATTTGTAGAAAAGATTTTTTTAAAAAATATAAATAAAATCAGCAATACTTACCTCTCTTGTAACCAACTCGTATCTAGAACCTTTACTTCCACTCTTCAAACTATATTTGATTGTCTCAAACCTTTTTTCTCAATAATCTTATTAGCAAAATCATGTTTTTGGTCCTCATGAATGTTGAAATGAACAAGACAACTGAGAGGGGGGTGAATCAGTTGTAGCAAATTAAAACATCAAAACCCTCAACAATAATCAGATCCACATGCATTCATCAAACCCTTATTTGTTTAATGTGATTAAACATGAAATGCAGATGACAAAAAAACCATACACAAGAGAACACCAAATTTACGTGGAAAACAAAATGAGGGAAAAAACACAGTGAGGATTAGCTCACAATATAAGTAATAACAAAATTGGTACAAGGGCTCATTGTCAGAATAGGACACACTATCCAAAAAGGCTCATAGCCAGGGCTCACTGCCACATAAAGAAATACAAGAAGATAAAAGAGAAATGCTACACAAAGAACAAATTTTCAATGCAACAAGGATTCCACCACAATTGCTCCAACACTTTTTCATCCTTGCTTGAATGATTTCGGACGCCTTTAGCTCACTACTTTCAAGAATCCAATACTTGAAATTTGCACTGCTCTATTCAAATTCACATCACACACATCACTCGCATTGATCTCACATCTATCTTGCTTCTCTCTTGATACTTTCTTGCTTCTCACAACATCACCACTCTTATTTATATCAACCTCAACCTTGAAAACCTTCTCCAATGTCAAAAACTATTTGCTATACTTACAAATTCAAATTAGGTCGGCACCTAAACATTCTTGTGGTGGATAGGAATGAAGGCGACCCAATATAAATCCTTTATTAGGACCCAAATAGATCCCAACACACCTCAACATGCTTTTACAAGCCTCGCATGTAGTGCTAACACAAGGTTGGCCAACACCCGTGCTAAACACCATAAATCATTAAGTACACGCTTCCTTAAATTAATTCGTAACTTTTGGACAACAAAATTCACTTGAACACAATCTAGAATAATCCACAAACTACTTGAGATTCATTAATCACTTCATTCAAACTCATGTCATACAAATACTTCATCCCAGAACAACTGGTAAACCTTGTTCGCACACCGACATATGAAACACACTCTGAACTGCACAAATCAAGTAAAATCTTGAATACTAAAAGATACAAATAGTATAAGAAACTTCCCAAATCCATACTACTTGAATCCAAACAATAGAGAAACGTGGATCAAATACATTTCTCCCAGGCCATAGAAAACATCACTAAAAAATGGGTTCACACACTGGTGAAAATATCTCACACTAAACAACAATCTAGAAACCCAAATTCCAAACATAGCAACCTATGACAACCATGAACAACATATCAGATCTGCACAAGAATAGCATCAACACAAAAGAAATGTGAAGCACAATACTGGAGCACATTCTGAACACTTGCACAACACTATTTTCCTTGTTTATCAAATTTTCTCAAAAGCACTTGGAAACCAAGTACCGAAGACATCATCCATTACTTCATTCCAACTCATCTCAAAACACTACAACATAAAGATAGCTCCATGTACTCACAACACTTCCTCAATATCTCAGCTACACATGCACAACCTACAACAACCTATTTTCCTCTTTTTCATAATTTTTTCAATATCATTGACATCTTCATCATACAACAATCTTCCTCGACACATAGATGACATCAATGACAACACAAACTAGTAGAAAAGCTTGTTGACATCAATGAGAACACATTCATACTTACAACAATGAAAACATGTTACAAACTTTGATAAACCACCACATTGCAAACACGTTTCATTTAAATAATCATTTCTATTAAAAAAGAAACCATCACTTCTAACAAGTCCCTAGATGACTTGGGAAGTTGCATTCCATGACACTCCTGCAATATTTTGTTAGTATGCATAGTAGAATGAATATAGAATAATAATTCATGATACATCAAAAACTCAATGTGGTATTTACAACATGTATTATGAATATTAATAGGTATACAATAAAATGGCTTGCAAGACTCAAAAGCCCTTTGTGATATTTGCAAATTTGGATGTGCTTCACAAAATTGTTTGTACAATATTATTTGTCTACACTCCAAGAAATTTTTAGGATGCAATGTGTGATCTCGATTGCCAATTCTTAACTTTAAAACATCCTTTACATTCGGTGATACTCTAGATTGAGAGTGCCAAAATTGTTCAATTTCCTTCTTTATGTTATCAATTAGCTTCCTATCAACACGTGGAAGTCTCCCACTAAATCCCATGTATCATTTTGAAGAGGACTATTGAGTCTTCCTCTTCTTGAGAGTACTTGGTGCAGGAGCACCTAGGAAACACTAACCAGTTAGGAAGTCTAGAATGAAGTTTTGTTTTTGCAATTTTATCATGAAGGTCATGTTGACCATTGAGTTGAGGAGATAGCTTAGGGATGTGTTTGAGCTCTAGGATAGAAGTTGTGAAAGGATGGATGAGTTTAGTAACTCACCTTACCTTGTTTTCTAGAATTTGGCAAAAGTTGAAAAACACAGTGCGTTTTACAACTTTGCCACTTGATAGCTTACATGTCCGACCAAGAGAGAATAACTGATTTAGGTACCCTATATAAGGTGTGCCTCGACCTGAGAGCAAGGTTGGAAGCATTAGCATTGTGGTGTAAATTTGTGAAATTGAAGGAAAAACAGTGTTTTTGAGGGTTATTTTCTGATTTTTGCTTCAAGTAGAGCTTTAATGGATTGAATTAATTATTGTTTTGTACATAGGATGTAGTGTTGATAGAATACAAGTTCTATGTGTCATCTATTAGCCTTTTTGATTCATTTTCAACCATTGTTTGTAAATAGTTTGTTTTCATTCTATGGCTGGTCTAAACTAGGCAGTCTTGAGAAAATGGAGTGATAGACCACTTTCCCACCGTACAAATTGTACAGCCCTTTGGGAACAGTGACTAGACTCCATGTGTGTACATATGGTAGGTTTTAGGGTTTGTGTGAGTGCAGGAGCTGTTGGAAAAGTCTTGCCCTAGACGAGCCAGGAAGAGTCCGGCTAGGGAAGACCAGGAGTGCAAAGCACATATCTTGCAGGAGTGATTGAAATTTGTTGTCTTTCCTTTTGGAGAAGGTAGATGGAAGTCTTACCAAGGTCTGGTAATCAGGAGGAAGCTCCATTAACACATTAGGTCGGTGAAAGATATAGCAGATTGGAAGCAGCCAAAAAAGGCTTGAAAACCCTAGATTTTGCCCAATTTCAAGTTGAGGCCTTGTACGGCTGATGAAGACTCAAGACCTTGAAAATCCTTGAAATGTTTCCATTAGAAGCAAGAACCCCAAAGAAATATTGGTGGTTCTTTGGAGAAATTGAGAGAGACAATCAGTTTTCTTAGAGAGGGAGACCTAATTGGGGCTCTTGGGCTAGTAGCCTTTTTAACCCTAAATGAGGGTTTGAAGAAAGCGACCAAGAAATGGAGATAGGAGGATGCTTAAGAATCAAAATTGGATGGATTGCAATGTGTTAAAACACATCCACAACCCTACAAGTCAAAGTTCAAACTTTGGAGGTATAGTTAGTCTTTAGGGCAGATTAAAGGCTAAGGAAGAGTTAGAGTTTTTGCACCAAGAGTGACTTGGTTGGTTGAAAGGTGATGGTAGTGGGGTTGGCCAGGAGAACCAAGGAGACCTAAACATGAGAAGGGTCATATAGGTTAAGGTGGTGAAGTAAAACACCAAGGAGGTCTTGCAAGCAAGACCTAGAGCAGGAATTTGTGATTGATTCCTCCAATCTCCTCCCTATCAGTACTCTACACAATGTTTTACGGTTTAGATTTAAATGAATACAAGTTTGTCTCATTAAACAAGCCTTCCTCAAATGATGGCTTACTAGTGAGGTTGTGATCACTCTATGAGCAACTCTTTTATCTTCTTCCTTACTAGTCTTTCCAATAGAAGTTAGAGTATTAAAAATATTTTTTACAATAATACTATCTTTTTCTGACTTTTTGGTGACACGAATCTTCAATTTTCTTAATAATGGTCTCATTTTGTAAGACTTTAGCAATTGCACAAAAATTTGGCATTGTTCGGTTAATGTCTTATTGAAAAAGTATTGATTGAACATATTAGTAGCCCACAACCGAACTGTTCATGATGACCTTTTCCCATCAAGATTATCTATTATGTTCTCATCTATTTCAAGTAGCCATTTAGGGGTTCTTGAATGTTGAGCATTTTCATTGGATTTATTACAAATAGATGGATTTAGGAATTCATTTTCTTTTTCATGAATATCCTCTCTTTTTGCATAATTAGGAGTGTGTGAGGGGGAAATTTGTAAGTATAAACAAGATAATTGCATTGAATAGAAACTAATCTAAATTAAAAAAAACAATCAAGATTCATTCTTTCACTCATGAAATGAAGCTTTCTAAGCTATTGAAAACAAACAAAGAAATCCTACGATATCAAAATGAATTCAAAAACAAATGAAAGTTTACCATCCCATGTTGGAGTGTATCTACGAAGATGTGTTGGGTTGTTCGTATCAATGCGAAGTCTCCATGATTGTGTGCGAGAGATTTGAAGAGTGTGTGTGCATTTGATCGAAGATGTTGGTTGAAGCTTTGTCAATGTCGATTATGATCTTGGCATCACTTCGTTGCATAAACTGTATTGATTCTCTGATCCTTTTTTGTGAGGAAAGAGGTTTGTTATATAGAATTTGTGATTTGAAATGGATGATCAGGATTGCGCAGTAGAATATCTTGATTGATAGTCAAAAGATGTTGAGAGGATTTAGATGGGCATAATCTATGCAATTTGATTTCATGATTAGTGTGATTGAAGAATAGATTGATCAATCAGGAAATAGATTAAGCAATCAGTGATTCATAATTTTCTCAATCAGGAAAGTGGGTGAGGATAATTAATTAATTAATTTAACTAATTAATCCTTTTGGGAGTTGAACGTGCAAATCAAGTTTGACATTTGCAAACAAAGTTGCATTTGTTTTATTTGATTTTGATGATGTTTTGAATAATTTATTTAATTATTCAAATTTTGGAGGGAAAGTGATATAATTATTATATTTTAATAATTCAATCGACTTAGGGGAATAAAGTGAATTAGCGACATAATTAAATAATTGGCATTATTTAATTAATCAGGAGGAATAAAGTTAGATTAGGACTTTATTAAATAAATGAAATTTATTTTATTGGTCAAAAATGATGAAAAAGTGAATTAATTAAATAATGTCATTTTATTCAATTAATAGCATAAATTAGGGTTTTAGGACTTTATTAAATAAATGAAATTTTATTTAATTCATCAAAAAATGATGAAAAAGTGAATTAATTAAATAATGTCGTATTATTCAATTAATAGTAGAAATTAGGGCTTTTTTCATGTAAATGATGTGAAATGTTGATTTGAGGATGAATTAATTAAATAATGTTAAATCACTTAATTAATAGACGAATATGAGAAATGATAATAATTAAATAATAATGTATTATTTAATCAGAAGAGTGAAAGTTAGTTGAATAGTGTTTGTTTATTAGTCGAGACAATTTTAGGTGTCTACATTTTTCCCCTCTTTGATACAATACGATTTTGAGCGTTGTGTCAAAGAAAAATTAAAAATTCCTATTGAAAAGTTGCCCCAGTATGCCCCAGACGGGATAGCATGCATGGTGCCCCCTCGAGAAATTTGCTGAAAATTATGGATAATGAACCAATTTTTTTGATAAGCTGATGTGGTGCGTTTAAGTGCAAGGACTGACAGAAGAAATGGTGACAAGAAGAAAATGTTAATAAGAAGTGAAGAATGGTTGATGTTGTTAGTCATTGATGAGTTGCTTTCACTTTTCTTGGAGGCTTCACATTTTTTAACAATCCATATTGATGTAGCAAATAGATACAATGCACCAGGGTATTAATGACCAAGACAACTTTGTATCTATTGCATGGACTTTGACTCTACAAACAAGGAGTATTCTTGCTCATACCAGAAATACAAAAACCCTACTAGAGTGTATGGGTGAGAAGCTTTAAAACATGTCGAAGCAGTAACACAAGAGGTATTAAGAGCCTAACATGCCACTGCTACACGAAATTCTCCAAAATGACTTCCACACACAAAATAAAGCAAGTATTCGTCATGGTAGTATCACAAAAATATCCAACAAACAAAGTAAACAAAAATCAAACTCAATTGCCCCCATTCCTTCCTCTCTAAATCCTTATGGACATCTTCAAAAGATCCTGGGAATGAGTCAATAAAATAAATCAGAAATATAAGACTATAAAAAGATAAAATTGTTTCCCATTTTTCACCTATAGGCTCAATCAGGTAGGATGAATTATGTTTTAGATGTTCACAAGGGACAAATGGGACATTTGCATCGAGGGTTAGGTCATGCATCAGATGACATTTCACAGGGAGTTCAGTTGAAAGGTCGGCCTCAGTCAAGTTTGACATAATTTTCCTTTAAGGAGAAAGTCGGTAAGACCTTCCAGATGTCTTGCCGACTAGCAAGGGTTCCATCAAGTCTGAATGCTTCACCTACAGGTTCCTATCAGCAAGACATCGATCATCATCCCGGCGACTAGGGGTTTCCCATCAGCGTGAAGGTCTCCTTCGGAGAAAGGTCTCGGCGAGATCTTTATGTCTCACCGACCGGCGACAAAAGGATATGCATATCGGCAAGAGATTTTCCTTCGGAGAAAGGTCTCGACGACTTCTTTGGGTATCACCGACTAATCGCATCGGGTAAATATTTCAGCAGGAGTTGTCTTCTACAGTGGGTGGTCTTGCCGAGTCCCTTAAGTCTTTCTGACCACCGATAAAGATATGCATCTCGGTGAGAAACTTTGCGGCGGGGAGATGTCTTGGCGAATGCATTTGGTCTCGCCGACAAAGCACAAAAAGGTTCTATCGGTATGAGGTCGTGAAGTCTCACTGACCAATGATAGTCACACCGACATGTTGCTTCATCAAGGAGAGAACGAGACTATCACGGCGACCAAAAGTGAACATATAAAGGTTTCAGCGAGACGTAGGGTATCTACAGGAGGTCTCTCTGACAAGAGGATGTTACATCAATGCATATGAACATAGGAATACATATCGGCATGACTACAAAGAGGTATCCCTGATATGAAAAGATTAGAAAAAGGTTATGCCTTTGGCATAAAGTCTGGCCGACATGCTAGAGTCTCGGCGACACAGGAGAGATATCACCATAGGTCTGCCCGAAAGAAGAAGGCCCCACCAAAGTTTCAATTAGGCGATAATTTTTCCTTCGGTAGGAAGTCTGGCCAATAAGCATGGTGTCTCATCGAGAGTACATGGGATTCGATGTGATGTCATGCCGAGGAGATAAAGTCTGGCCGAAATGAAATGAACTCGGTGAGATGTCTCACCGATGGCTATTGGTCTCCCGAAGTGCTCAGGGCTCGGCAAAAGAAAGCTTCAGTTGGTGTAAAGTCTCACCAACCGAAAAGGTCTCGCCGACATGAGGTAATATCGGCATAAGTCTTGCCGATCCATCAAAGTCTCAATGAATGAAACGGCATCGACAAAGCAATTTTTCATCGCCACGAGGTCTCGGCGATTAGGAGATGTCTTGCCGATAGAAAGGGAACCCCACTGAAAGAAAAGGAGTTGGGAATAGGGTCTTGCTAAAAGGTTGCACTTGGCAAAAGAAAGTAGATTCGCCATAAGGTCTCGGTGAACAAAGCTTGTCTCCCTGAAATATTTCGTGCTCGCCCAAAGATAAAGGGATCGGCGTAAGGTTTGGCCAATAGGCCAATGTCTTGCCGACAACAAAGGGGGGCTCACCAAGAGTTGAAGCCATCACCATGAGGTCCTGGCAACCAAGTAATGTCCCGCTGAAAGCCAGGGGTCTCGCCCAAGGAAGGTTAAGTCATCATGATGTCTCACCGATGGCTTAGTGTCTCACTGAAAGATAAAGGAGGTGGAGCATAACGAAAGAATGAAGACCTCAGTATAAGGTCTCACTGACACATGGGTGTCCTGCCCAAGGAGTTTTACTCACTGGAAAAGGGCTCGGTCAGTGTAATGTCTCACCGACCGACAGGGAGTCTCATCGAATGGAATGAACGGAGATCAGGGAGAGCAGAATGTGCTCAGTAAAAGGTCTTGCCGAAGGGTCAAGGTCTCAGCGATGAAAGAGATATTTGTATGACTCCTAATGGCTTGCCATGAAGTCTTCCTGAAAGCGATAGTCTTACCAATGGTTCTAGGGGTGTTGATATGACCTTTTCTACTCGACATAAGGTCTCACCGACAGAGGCATGCTATGCCAATAACAGATGAAGAGCCTAATCACATCGGGGAGACATGATAAGTGTCTCACTGACATGCGATTCAATCTAAGTGACCCTTGACCGTCTGGTGATCTCGTGTGTCATATGATCGACCAATCAGAGTAAGCTAAGGGTGAGTCATGGTGGTCTGACCAGGGAGAAGAAGATTAACAGAAGAAAAAGCAATGTGTATTTGTTCTGAGCTCAGAAGCATTCAAAGCAGCTCGCCAAGGGATTCAAAGGTGGACACAAGGAGCAGAAGTAAATGTGGTAGCTGCAAAAGATCAGAAGGATTCTCCTGAGGGTGATCTTTCACACTGACATGGACAACAGGGATGCAATCAAACACAACATTAACTCCATCAAAAGATCTATGGAAGATTTTTTCTAAAGGGAGATATTTTGTAAGCCCAGAGGGGCCGACACACTTTTGTATATAAGGCTTTTTTGCCTTCTTGTAAAGGAGTTCTCCTAATGCTTTTCTGAAGTTTGTGACTTCTACAGTCCTCTCAGATTAGCAAGATTTTGTAACTCATTTTGGAGCATGTTATATAAAATTTACCTTGATTACCATTGATGTTTCATTTTTTGCCTTCTAGTTCTTGTGAAGTATTGTGCATTTTTAAGTGATTCATCAAGCTACTTAGTGAAATCTTTCTTTTCCTTATAGCTTTGTTTCACGTTAGCATGCCTTTCTTTGCAAAAGTGGTATCATGTAGGTTATAAACTATGTTTACTTAATTTCACATGAGCTTTTAATTTGTGAAAGTCTGTTTTTCCTTCTTGAAAGTGTGTGCATGTCGAACCTGTTTGTATGCATAATCCACATAATCTTGTTGTCCAGCCCCATCTCCATCATCAGTATTCAAGTGTAGCTCGACTATCTCATTGTTCTTATCAGTTCGGTGTATCACCTTAATTTAGATTTATTTTATGCATTCCTTCTCCCTTTTCCTTCCAAGATCAGTAGTTAGGTGACACCAAAGGAAGCCAGCCTTCTCCGGAGGTTGACCTCTATCTATAAGTGACCCACAGCTTTGGAGGTCTTCCCATGTTACACTGGATTGTCGAATTTTACATTCTACAGGGTGCAAATCCAGGTGATAACAAAAACAAGGTTGCAATATCACTTGCCATGTCTGTTTGGGGTGGGGCTATTATCCCATGTTGATCATGTATATCGTAGGAACATATATATTAAGACATATCTTAGGATGTTGGTGAAATATCAAAAGATATGTATTCAATACTTTGGTATTGTTTTTGTCTGTTTGTAATCAAATCTTTGTGATTGTTTGCTTGAAAGTTCTATCTTTTGATGTTGCTTTGTTTGTTTGTTTTGTCAAAGGGTGAGGATGATGATTTGTTTATCATGAATGTTTTTATTGCAGATAGGTGATGATGGTGATAGTATTTTTGAGCTTTTTCAAATATTTTTGTGCTTGTTGATGTTATCTAATACTGTTTTTGGTGTTTTCAAGATATTTGAATACTTTTGTTTTTGAGTAATAAATGCTTAAAAAAAGTTTTTTAGGCAAAAGCAGTTGGTTTGTGATTTTCATGCTTTTGAATCATTCTTGTCACTTTTGAAGTTTTTGATGTGTTGCTTTTGCTTTTCTTTTGCTCACTTTCAATTAAAATGGTCATTTTTGTTTCTTTTGTCAAAGATGTTCATTTTTTATATTCTTTGTCACTTTTATTTTTCACTTTTGTTTAAAATATTCACTCTTGACTTTTATTTTTTCAAGTTGAATGGCCACCATTGTGACAAATGTTCACTCTTGAGAAACTTTCTCACTTTTTTCATTTGTATTGCTTTTGAGTTTATTTATTGCTTTTTGTCAAAAATAGGTTCGCTATCAAATTTATTTATTGCATTTGTCCAAAAAAGTAACCTCTTTTGTTGTTTTTGAAAGTTTGAGCTAGCTTCTTTGTAATATTATGCTCGTTTCGTGTTCTTTGGTAGCAAATTTTTATCATCGTGGCTTGAATGGTTGCAAGTGGATCTCAAACCGCTTTACTTGAGAGAGCAACAACCATGTTAGTTGTTTGATTTGATTGCTAGTTTTTAGGAGCATGAGTGGGATGTCCTAGATGTTGTAGGATTATGAAATATATACTATATTATCTATGCAAAGGCTTGTAGTTCACTTGGTTTGATAAGAACATGTTTTGATCTTTTCTATTTTGTGAATGTTTTGAGATTTTGTATTTTTTGACTAAGTTGAAGTAAACCATGATAGGAACCTAAGGGGACTAACCTAAGGCCTCAAGGGCTAATCAGAGATAAGCCTTGCCTGCGTTGTACATTCAAAGACCATGTAGTTCGACTGTCGTTGACTCAAAGCATAACATGTTTTTGGGATTTAAACAACATTGATAACTTGGATTGATATTCCACTTCTGTTTCTAGAGGATATGTTGCGGGAAATTTACTTGAACTAGCTATGAGGTTCAAGAAAATGCTGATATATTAGAATTTTGAATGAAGGAATAATCCAAAGTTGTTTTGATTTTTGTCATTTTTCATATGTTTTTGATTTTGTTGTTTTCTAGATGATTTTGATTTTTGAAAGTTTTGAAGGTTATCTTGGTAGTGCATTGGTGGTACACCTTGTTGTTGGGACTAATTGTTTTGAAGGTTACCCTGGTAGTGCATTGGTGGTATAACTTCTTGTTGGGATAGTGCTTAGATCACACTATGAGCTAGAAGACATAGATCAAGATTTATTCTAAAGCAAGATGTAAGGATTTTCCCCCAATGTCTAGCAATGATAGATTATCTTGTGATAAGATACCATGTTTGGATAGATTATGCCCCTTTTGGACAATGGATCATGGCTCAGAAAGTGTTGGATAGGATACGATCAATGATAATGACCCACGTTAAGATGTTTCCCATAAGCAAGTATAAAGTGTACACCAAACATTTGTCAAGATCAAGATAAGTTGTATTTTGGATAAAAATGGATTGGATTTATTATGGATACGCTGAGATGCTTCCACTTTAAATGGTGCACGTAGATGCTTGATTCTACACATGACGCCTTTTTGCCAAGTTTTCACCATGGTACTTGTCCAAAGCGCCACCATAGTGGTTTTCACTAGAGGACAATTTTTCTCTTGACTATTTTCTTGATTTTTCTAATGTCACACAAGACACCTGTTTACCAAGTTTTCATCATGGTGAATTTTTTTTGCTTATGTTGAACCACCTGGTGGTGTTGATGTAGATACTGCTAGTGCTAATATGGTTGTTGTCATGATGTGCCAATGATATCCCGCTTGAAGGCTTTGTTTTGCTAAGATATGGGCACTTGAGTGTAACCCCTGATAATTCTTGTCTTCTTTGTCGATACCGTAGTTAACCTTACCTTGATACGCACATCGCGATAGGGTGCCCTCAAATTCCTTATGATAAAGAGTCATTGCAAATACATGGTCAATGTGAGATTTGGGTATTATGGATGGTGAAATGCATTGAGGGATATGAGATTTAGATCGATTGGTCGATAGCTTGGAATATTTGACTCTCTAGATTTGGGATGATGAGCAATGATGGGTGGATACAAAGATTCGATTGGGACCAACTTCTTGATATACCTTGTAGGTCAACCTTGAAGTTTTATTTTGCATCATTGGATATTTTGGATGGATGAACTTCCCTTTTTAATTTTTTCCTATAGTTTCTTTGACTAATGGAGTTTGATAGGGAAGATTTTCTTGATTTTTCTTTAGTGTCCATTTGAACTTTTCTTGTCCATTTTGTTTTACTGATTCTTTTGCTTTGATGATTTTTCCCTTTCTTTAATATAACTTTTTCCTCTTGTTGTTGGTCCCAATTAGAGGGTGGAAAAATACATGGATAATGATTCATGATATGAATGGTTGTATCATTGGTAGCAATTTCATCATAAGGACTATTTGGCTATCCATGTTGATGTTTGTATTAGATAAAGTTTCCCCCAGTATTTTAGAGGTATCACTGATATGTTTAGATCCCTTAATTGTTGAATAACCAAGACCTTGATGCTTAGGATTGCCAATAATTTGCATTGGTTCTAGGATACCCTATTCATGCAGGCCTAATCCTCTTCCTTGATAATTCATATCCTAAATTTTTTTATTTGCAATAGGATATGATTTACCTTGGAAACAAGGTGCTAATCCTTCTCGACTCTGTTGTGGATCTTCAAAGGTGATAGATTATTCATTGATAAGATAGCTTTCCTTGAAAAAGGTAAGTGATCCAAGTTTATAAGTGATAGGATCCTCCATATGTGGGATAACTTCTTGATTAATATCTTCAAGCTGGTCCATATCATATTTTAATGTTTCTTCAAGAGGTGTTGATGATTCACCACCCACATAAAATTCTTCCTCATTGTTGATTTTTGATATACCTTCACAGGATGTTTTAGATTCACATATTATGTATAAGCCTTCTTCATGATCCCTTACTGATATGTCTTTGGCTTCTGTTATGTCTTGATCAGGTGCAAAGATGTTAAGAGTAGGAGGCCCTTGTTCCTTGGTAATGATATCAAGATTATGATACTCTTGTTTTGGATGAAGACCATCTACATGCCCATTAGGTGTAAGCATCTCATGGGTAGGTGTATGTGTGCTTGGTGTATGGATTTTTTCTTTGGAAAATATTAGATGTCTTGGAAGATATTTTACAAGTCATTGTAGTATTTTGATGATTGGGATTCTTGATCTTGACTTTGTGTGGTATTATATTTGATATGCTTTGGTTCACAATCTTGGCATGAATCAATTTCAAAGAAGGGATTGCTTGTAAAGGATCCTTGGATTTCCTCAAAATGTGGACATATGGGTGATAGCTCTTGGCTTATATTCTCTACATTGGGTATAAGTGTTGGATTAAGAGTCTTTTGATCATCAATGTGTATTGTCATGAGGTTGGATGATGTCAATATATCTCTAACTGAATCATTGCTAGACTTGGGTGATTGAGTTTGATCATGATTGGGACTAAATTCTTGATGTATTTCCTCTTGCTCATTATATGATGTAGAGATATTGTCAATGTGATCAGTGATAGATAGCTCTTGATTGTTGTTTTCAACTTTGGAGGTTGAGACATTATCATTGTTGTCATTAGTGTTTGAACCTTGAACATTATCTTCAATAGCTATTTATTTTTTATCAATAAAGTCTTGGATGAGATTTTTGAGTTCTATGCATTTGTTCGTTGTGTGACCCTTGATTTTGTGGAACTCACATCATTTGTACTCGTTATACCAATTGAGTTTAAAGTTTCGTTCACCATAAGTTGGACTGTCACTGATTTTGATAAAGTCCTATTGTACTAGATTGTGCGTGATTACCTCTAAAGTCCCTCCCAAAGGGGTGAATTTCATTCTTGGTTGGAAATATTTCCTTTGTGGACCCTCTTGATTTTTCTACTCTTGATTTTACTATTGGTTGTTCGATTGATTATTTTGGTAACCGAGTTGATTGTTATTTTGTAACGACAAGGTTATATCGTCAGTAGGTGTGTTCATTTGTTTTGGAAGGATGTTATAACCTTGTTGTATGATGAAGTCCATTTGATCATAGGTGGGTTTTTGTGAAGGCATGGACCCTTGATAACCATGTTGTGTATAAGGAGGGTTAAGTCCTTTTTGTGTGTTGTAGGTGTAGTGTCAAAAATGTCATCGGTGACATTTTCACACTTGTTTGGGCCCTCCTTACAAGTCTAAACCTAATAATGCCTTGACTTAGTGTTGTAATGTGTTTAACATACTCACATTAAGTCTTGGGCCCTTGTAAACTAAATAAACTTAATCATACCTTATATAGAGTGTTGTAAAGTGTTGTAACACAATTTCACATTTTTCTAGGGTTTTCATAAATAATTGGACCTCTTTATGCCATAATTGGCATTATTTTACATCCACAAGCCTTAATTAATGTGACTTTTTGAGGATAATCCTGACATGAAACAACATCCAATCATAATTCAAGTGTTTTTAGGTTGTGTGGCCCAAATTTAGTGATTTGGGACTTATATACCACCTTGGGTGTATGAGTCCCACCTAGGATTTTGGTTTCCAATCTGGATTTTACACCTTTCTAAGCATTTTTTAAAATGGTCCCATAATTTATGCCTAATGGGACTCATATGCCACCTTGGGCATATGAGTCCTGTGTGGCTCAAAATTAAATTTAATTCAAGTTCTTGGTGGGATTTTATCCTCCTAGATCTAATGTCAGCTTGTAGTGTTGTAATTTGAGGAAATTAGGCATAAAAAAGAATAAATACAAGGTTCTTTCACTCATTTTACACCTAGCAATTGAATGAGCATCCTCATAGTAGATTTGAGTTCACAAGAGCATTCAAGTGTTTACAAGAAAATTCAAGAGTCTTCAAGGGTTGATTATCAATTTTTTTAGAGCATTATTCAAGCATCAAGCATCATGTCAAAGTCTTCATACATCATGTTTGTTTTTTATCTAACAATTATGATGTAGGGTTTCATGATTCAAGCTAGCATTCAATTCAAGATCTATCACATTCAAGCAAGAGTCAAGATCTACATCCATTGGAGCCACTTCATACATGTTTCCAACACTTTAAATTATTAGGTTTTGGTGAGTTGTAACATTACATTTTTTCATTCATCATTCTATGTTCCTATTTCATTTCATTTCAAGGTTTGATTACCAAAATGGGATTTGACCAAGGCAAACCCCTATCCACTAACAAAACAACATTTTTCCCTCTCTCTAGTGTGTGATTTGCAGGTCTAGGTTGAAGACACATTGAAGAGCAAGTTTGGAGAAAGTTGTCAAAGTTGTCACCTTGCATTGGATATCATTGGAACGCTTCTACATGTTGCAAATCAGGGTTTCAAATCTAGAAATAAATTGGAAAGTACAGAGCACATATTGAGGAGTAGATTCAAACTTTGAAGTTCTAGAAAACCCTAACTAGACTAATACACCAGTTCTGGCATATGAGTCCTAGTATAAGTCATTTTCTAGATTTTTGCAAATCCAAAATCTACAATGTCAAAAACCTGTTTCTACCCAAAAACCCTAATCTAGGACTAAAATGCACATAGTGGTGTATGAGTCTTAGAAGGCTTTAAAACCAATGTTTTCAACATTTCAGGCCTCCATCTATTCTTCTTTAGATTTCTAGGTGCACACCTTTCATCTCTCATCTTTCTAGTATGATTTACATGCATGTTTAGGTCATTTAGTGAAGTAATGCATTGCATTAGGTCTTGCATTTCATTATTCTTTCCAAGCCCTAGCTTGATGGTGAACCCCTCATTATTTTATAATCAGACCCTAGGCCAACCCTATTGCAATATTTCTTTCTCCTTTGCATATCTTAGATTGAGATCTCTAGGGTTTTCCTTGAATGAGAGAGTGTGAAGATTGTTATTCTATCTCCCAAGCATAGAAGCAACAAAATTCAACCTTTCATTTTGGTGAACCTACATTTAGAACATCATAATTTTGATTTGGAGTACATCATCATCCTATATCTTGCTTGCATTAACTTTGCATTAGGGTTTACACTAGTTAATTGGCATTCCAGGGTTTCTAAATCTTGCGTTAGTGAAAGTGCATATAGCTTGCATTTTTGCATCTCGCATCATTGAAAATCATCTAAAAACTACATTTTCACTTAGGTTACAGATCATACAAACTAGAAAGCATAAAAATCACTTCAAATTTTCTAAAATTTTTGATAAAAACCTCCATTGGGACTCATACACCCCTCTAGATGATTTAGCCCTAGTGAAAATTCTAAATTGCATTTTCCAGAATTCAAAACTCTATTTTTGTGCTCCTATTTGTTGTTAATAACTTTCTATTTTAGTTTATAGAGTTTCTGTTATATTCATTTCATTGTATTTAGCATACATTTAATTTGTATTCATCTTGCATTTAGTATCCCTTGCAAGAGCATTTCTACTTGGTGTCTTATTGCTAATACTATAGTGAGATGAAGTTTGAGACTTATGGCATCCTGCAATAGTAAAATCTTTGTGGATCTTGGGTTATCTAGCTCTTTCACTCCTAGTATTGACACTAGTTCACTAGGTATGGACCATACCCTCAACAATTCCTTACCTTCAAGTAGTGTGATGCATGTTGAAAAAATGGTTGCTAGTATTCCACAAGAAAACATAATCCAAATTCATGAAGACTTAGCAAACCTAACAAAATAAAAAAGTACTGAGAACATTTCAACTACTGCAATCCCTACAATAGATAACATTCATCGCATGCTTGAAAGTGAAGATAGACTTCACCTTGTGTGTAACATAGTTCAAATATTTGGAAAACACTTTGTACCTCAAACACTAGTTGTCCTTTACCCACAAACAATATCACAAGCCAAGGAGGAATTCAAATTCCTCCTCCCACAACAATTGCCTCTCTTCCTACCTATACCAACACTCAAGTTACAACAACAATACAACCGACTAGTAATGTGATCCCTTCCTTAGGTATTTCCACTAGCATCCCTAGTACCTTTGTGACATCGCATGTCATATCTCCTACCACTTTACCACCTATAAGCATTCCATTCACTTGTCCTTTGAACACATACACACCTCCACCATTTTCACCTCCATCTCACAACACAAGCAATGACCCCCTCATAAACCAACTTTTCCAAACGTTTCATCCCTTCAAAAATAAGTTTCCACCATTAACAAAAATCAAAATGGCCCACCTACATATTATGCCAAAATCAATCCCTTGTCCTTGGAGATATTGCGAACACCGATGCCACAAGGTGTAGAGATGCCTAGATTTGAGAAATATGGGGGGAAAGGGTATCTTTTTAACCATGTTTCTGCTTACATGACTTTATGCAGTGACTTTGTTCTTGATGATAAACTCTTGGCTAAATTTTCCCTAGGTCCTTGTAGGATACTGCCTTAGAATGGTTTTCTTCATTATCGAACAACTCAATTCGTTCATTCATTGAACTAGTTGAGGCATTCATAAACCATTTCCAAGTGCATATGACTCCTAACATGACCTTAGTTGATTTGATGAGATGTAATCAAAAAGAAAAAGAAAAGATAATTGACTTTATTTCATGCTATCAATCATTTTATTCCCAAATCAATGTAAAAGTCCTTGACTCTCACCTTCAAAATATGTTCATAGAAAATTTGTAAAGTAAGATACAAGAAAAGCTTACCATGATGAAATTCCCCTCCTTCATGCACTTATGCACTACCCTTCGTTATTATCAAAACTTGATTAGTAGTCGTGATACAAAATCCACCTCTAGCCGAACAAAGAAGTCTCACTGAGTACACAAACCAAAATAATTACCAACCTTTTAGAAAACATAATAAAGGATTCCTTAAACTTAATCCCCCTCAACAAACAAGTCAAAATACCAATACCCAAGTAGCTTCCATAAAAGTAACGATGCCCTTTAAATATGGGGACCCGAAAAGATAATTCACTCCCCTACCCGATACCCTTCATAACACAATGTCACAACTTTTAGAACAAATGATTACCTTGCCTCCCATTAAAACACCCTATCCTAATAAGCCTCTACCTCCAAAATTTAGATCAAATGCTTATTACCATTATCACTGAAAAATGGACATGATACAAAACATTGTAAGCGTCTTAAACATCTTGTGCAAGACCTCATTGATTCCGATCGGCTTTTTGTTGGAGGTGTTAATGATCAAGGAAATAAGTTTGTTGCCCCTCCTAACCAAAACTTGCAAATCTTTACCAACCCCATGCCAAAACATAATATTTCATTTTTCAAAGCTAGTGAAACTACAAAGACTGATGTGATGAATGTTGACACGGATGATGAGAACATAGATACAATTCAACAAAGTCCTATGGATACCGATCAACAAGAACAAAATCCTATCAATGGTTTGGTTGCAAATTGGTCGAAACTCAACATCATAAGGGTTGAACTAAAAAGCCTCTTGACATTGCTTTCTCCTCCAAAGATATACTTAAACATGCAACTAATGGTCCTCTTTACATAGCCGGTCAAATCTATGATAAGCCCACTAATGGGATATTAATAGATCCCGTATGTGGAGAGAATATGATCACCGAGGAATTCTTACTTCTGCATGAGCTTTATCAATAAATATATGAAAAACTAAAAGCATGGACAAAGACACATAATGGATTTGCTTTCCCTACGATGGGACCAATCACCTTACTTTTACAAGTAGGACTGAAAACACTAGATGTCTCATTCTCCATCATATTGGCATCGGATCAATTATGTGTGAGGCTTGGTCACCCATGGTTACGCTCCATGGGAGCAATCCCATCAGTTGTGCATAAATGCTTAAAGTTTCCCTTTGACAATGAAATTTTTATTGTGCATCATAGTGGCTTTAACTGTTTGTCTTCCTGTGGAAACTTTTCCTTAGACTTCTTCTAGCCCGAGCATATGGAACCTATTAAACCTCATGAGGACTTCTTTTTTAAATCCTACCAAAAGTTTAAGGCAACATGCATAGCAAAATTTATCCCTCTGAAACATGCCTTTGCCCACCACCAAGCCTACCATCCTTGAGGAAACCATGATTAAACTAGAAGACATTCCAAACAACCAAGATCAATCTAAAACAAAACCTTCACCTATTTCCTACAAAAGACCAAAAGATAATGAAAACAATCTTGTCACGCCTCCTAGAATAAAATAAGTTTATAAAGTTAAAGAGAAAGTGGTTGAACAACCTTCCATGGTTCCTTTCGTTCCTCCCTTTGGGGAAGAAAAGAAACCTATGGTTGTTCAACCCACTCCTACACAAATGCAACTTGAAAATTGAACTAAAAGAAACAAAGGTGCTAGAGAGTGTAGGCGTAGATGTCATGCCATTGCTTGAAAGTTAAATGAAGAGGCAAACAAAGAAAATAAAGATCCAAACTTGACTTAAGCAATGCATGACGATTCTCCCCCTTCATCGAAACAAAATGATCCTATACCACAACCGCAATAAGAGATAAACCCTTATGTGGACATTATCATTCGACCTCTTGTTGTGATTAATTTAGATGACGATGATGAGATTGTAAAGATTGATGAAGTGCATAATGAACTGAATACATTGTTTTCCTCTTCCATGAGCTTAAACAACAATTCTCTTAAGAAGAGTGTTGAACTTGGTGATGGACCTAGTTAGGCACTTGTTATTATCCCTTTGGCTAGTTTTCAGCCTTATATATATGATGAACATGACTGGGATGCAGACAACCTACTCATAGGTTGATTTGCATGTGCCTTACTAGTCCTTTGCTTTTTTTTTTCTTTTGTGTGATTGCATGTGTGTAATGTGATCGCCTGTATTGTTTTGTTTGATGTATCTCTCTCTCTCTCTCTTTGTGACATTCCTCTATTTGTATCTTCATTCTTCTTTATGTTGTAAATATTTTATCTTTTCCTTCTTTTCTTTTTCTTGTGTTTTCCTTTTGGGGATGACACAAGGTGTCGAGGCATTCATGTCTCTTCCATGTTGACCCAAAAACTTTTCCTTTATCTTTTTCATTTGACTTGTGTTTTCATTTTGGGGATGACGTGAGGCGTCGAGACATTCATGTCTCTTCCATGTTGACCCAAAAGCTTTTCCTTTATATTTTTCATTTTTCTTGTGTTTTCCTTTTGGGGATGACACTAGGCATTGAGACATTCATGTCTCTTCCATGTTGATCCAAAAGGATTTTTCTTTGTTTTCACTCTCTTTGTGTCATTCTTCTAGTTCTATGAGTATTTGGGGAATGATGACAATTCTGAGCTCTCTAAAAACATTGTAGCAAGAACATACTGACCCCAAATCCATAGATCCCCCATGTGTTTGGAGTTTCATTTTGGTGGCAACCCCTCTCTTTTCTCTTACATGACGTAGCTTCATTTGGAAACATATGACTTGGCATAGGGATTTCCAAATAAACTCTCATGTCTTCTTTATTTTTAGCATTTATCATTTTCTACTTTAAAGTAATTGCTCACAACATGGTGTTTAGCAATTTCTTTAAAGTGGGGGTATACATTGATAGTATTCTTTTGCATTTCATGTTTCATGGTGTAGTCTTCCTACTTTATACGATGCATCTTTCACTTTGTGGATAACATTGGGTATGATGTCCTTCAAGAGCGTGGTCTCTCTAAGCATATTACATTCCTCTTAGTGGCTTAATGCGACACACTGCATACCCTAAGGTATGAATCTTTTATTCTTTGATTGGTCATCTCTTGGAGACATTAGGCACAATGTTCCCTAAGTTAAAGACCTTACGTGAATTAAGAAAGACTCCTTTGAACATTCCCTATTTTTGCATTTTTATTTTCAGTTATATGGCCACCTTGCATAATACATCTTGCATGCTTGTGGAGCCATATTGTTTGTTCATGAGTTCCAAGCATACAAAGCTTTTCTTGCCTCATGAAGCTCGAAGTTCATTATTGCATGGTGCCTTATCAAAATTATCAAGAGGTATATCTTTGGTATAGTTTGATAGGAAGCCTGATCAAGGCATGACTTTCCCTTAGCCACTCATGTGTGTGTGTGAGTGCATATCATTCATGTGTGCATGTGTCTCACCTCTTTTGGATCCTCACCCAGTGGATGACCTGAAGTTTTGTTTCCTTAGAGTAAGCATGCATTTTTTAGACAAACAACCTAGATTTGATCCACATTGTGCTAGAAAAATGGTCAAAGCTTGATCCACCCCTTTTGTTTTGTTTCTTTTCTCATTGTCTTTGGCAATGTATGCTTGTGCCTTAATGATGCTCTTTATACCATTTTTTCATGTGTGTTATTTTTTGCCTATGTTGGTTTGCCATGGGATCTTGATCCTAGGGCCTTGATCACCCCTCTTTATCATTGCCATCCCATCTTACCGGCATTAGTGCACTTGGACCCCTCTTAAAGCAATTTTGTCTACTTTAGTGTGAGTTTGAAGCAAGTTTATCCTCTCACTAAAGTGGGGGCTAAATGTAGTGTTGAAAAATATCGTCGATGACATTTTCACACTTGTTTGGGCCCTCTTACAAGTTTGAACTTAATAATGCCTTGACTTAGTGTTGTAATGTGTTTAACACACTCACATTAATTCTTGGGCCCTTGTAAACTAAATAAACTTAATCATACCTTATGTAGAGTGTTGTAAAGTGTTGTAACACACTTTCACTCTTTTCTATGATTTTCATAAATAGTTGGACCTCTTTATGCCTTAATTGGCATTATTTTGCATCCACAAGCCTTAATTAATGCATCTTTTCAAGGATAATCCAGACATGAACCAACATCGAATCATAATTCAAGTGTTTTTAGGTTGTGTAGCCCAGATTTAGTGATCTAGGACTCATACGCCACCTTGGGTGTATGAGTCCCACCTAGGGTTTTGGGTCCCAATCTAGATTTTACACCTTTCTAAGCATTTTTGAAAATGGTACCATAATTTATGCCTAATGGGACTCATACGCCACCTTGGGCGTATGAGTCCCATGTGGCTCAAAATTAAATTTAATTCAAATTCTTGATGGGATTTTATCCTCCTAGATCTGATATTAGCTTGTAGTGTTGTAATTTTAGGAAATTGGGCATAAATAAGTATAAATACAAGGTTCTTTCACTCATTTTACACCTAGCAAGTTGAATGAGCATCTTTATAGCAAATTTGATTTCACAAGAGCATTCAAGTGTTTACAAGAGAATTCAAGAGTCTTCAAGGGTTGATTATCAAATGTTTTAGAGCATTATTCAAGCATCAAGCATCATGTCAAAGTCTTCATGAATCATGTTTATCTTTGAGCTAACAATTATGATGTAGGGTTTCATGATTCAATCTAGCATTCAATTCAAGATCTATCACATTCAATCAAGAGTCAAGATCTACATCCATTGGAGCCATTTAATACATGTTTGTAGCACTTTATTGTTAGGGTTTGGTGAGTTGTAACATTACATTTTGTTCATTCATCATTCTCTTTTCCCATTTCATTTCATTTCAAGGTTTGATTACCAAAATGGGGTTTGACCAAGGAAAACCCCTATCCACTAACAAAACAACATTTTTCTCTCTCTTTAGTGTGTGATTTGTAGGTCTAGGTTGAGGACACATTGAAGAGCAAGTTTGGAGAAAGTTGTAAAAGTTGTCACCTTGCATTGGAGATCATTAGAAGGCTTCTACAAGTTGCAAATCAAGGTTTCAGATCTAGAAATCAATTGGAAAGTATAGAGTAGACGTTGAGGAGTAGATTCAAACTTTGAAGTTCTAGAAAACCCTAACTAGACTAATATGCGAGTTTGAGCGTATGAGTCCTAGTATAGGTCATTTTCCAGATTTTTGCAGATCTAAAATCTACAGTGTTAGAAACTTGTTTTGCCCAGAAACCCTAATTTGGGACTAAATCACCCAGACTGGAATATGAGTCCTAGTAGGCTTTAAAATTAAAGTTTTCAACATTTTAGGCCTCCATCTAGTCTTCTTCAGGTTTCCAGGTGCACACCTTTCATCTCTCATCTTTCTATTTTGATTTACATGCATTTTTAGGTCATTTAGTGAAGTATTGCATTACATTAGGTTTAAGCATTAGGTCTTGCATTTCATTAGTCTTTCCAAGCCCTAACTTGGTGGTGAACCCCTCATTAGTTTATAATTAGACCCTAGGACAACCCTATTGTAAGATCTCTTTCTCCTTTGCATATCTTAGATTGAGATCTCTAGGGTTTTCCTCGAATGAGAGAGTGTGAAGATTGTTATTTTATCTCCCAAGCATATAAGAAAAAAAATTCAACCTTTCATTAGGTACCTTGAAGGTGGGGTGCACCATGATATTGAACTTGAGGAATCCTTTGATCTTGAGTTTGAGGTGTGCTTTGATGTTGCAAAATTCCTTGATATTGTGTTTGAGGTACATCTTGGTATTGTGGAACTCCTTGATACTGCGATTGAGGTACATCTTGATATTGCATTTGAGGTACACCTTGGTGTTGTGGATTTTTTTTATTGTAATCAATGTTGTTGATTCACTTTATTTTGTGGAAATAGACTTTGTTGCTGATATGAATCAATGTTTTGATGATGTTGGAAATGTTGTTGATGTGGATATTGAGATGTTTGAGGATGTGTGTTTGTTTGTTGTTGGGGGTTTTTAATTATGGAAGATCCATATTGATTTTTCATAGCATTAGGATCTTGATTTTTTGTTGTAACCCTTGTTGATATTGTGCATTGTATGAAGGATCATAGGATGGGGGTTGTTGGTATGATGTGTCTTGATGTTGAACGTGTTGATGATATGAATCTATGTTTTGAGGATTGTTAAGATGTTGTTGATATTGTGACTCACTCTTTTGATGGTTTCCAAAGTATTGTTGATAAAAAAATTCCAATTCTATTTTCAAGTACATTTAGGGCAAGTTGATGTTATAGATTTTGATCTTGATGGTGATTTTGAAACCCTTGATGTTGTTGTGACCCTTGATAAGAGTGATTCGGGTAATAAATTGATGTTCCCATAGATGAGATTTTATTTTGGTGAAATGATGTATGAAAAGTGATGTGAGGTGTTTGGTTTCCTAATGGTGAAAGCTTTAACCAATTTTTGGATTTGTTTCTAATTTTCACCAGAAAATAAGGCAATTGCAACAAACTTTGGGTCAACTACGATAGAATTTTGGGAAACTATGGTAGAGTTTAGGGAAAAAGCGTTAAAATTTTACAAGTGTGCAAATGTCAAATGCCAACTACGGTATAGGGGTGCAACTATGCCAATGATGAAGTGCAAATGTGTTCCAGTTTGTCAAAAGCGGCCAAAAAAGCCAACAATAGCGTCTAAACTGGAAAATGTGATAGGAATCTTGTCCACTACATAAAATTTTAGGAAAAGTGCAAAAATGAATTGCAGAGGTGACTTCTATATTTATGAGACCATGTAATTAGTGAGAACAAAAGCGTAATTTTTTTCAAAAGTGTTGGTTTTTGGATCGAGTGCGGTAGAAATAATGTCAACTATGCAAGAATTATATGGAAAAAGCGTTAAAATTTTGTAGATGCACAGATTTTAGAGTCAATTGTGCAAAGGGGTGCAACTATGGTGAATGTTTACTAATGAATATTTGTAGACAGAGAGCAAAAGCATTGGATTTTTGGCAACTGTGGCAAAAAATGGGTCAACTATGGTAGAATTTTGTGCAAAAGTGGCCTTTGTGCAATTTGTTTCTAGTTTGAGCAATTTTTTTCCAAATTTTTTACAAGTTTGGGCTTGTTTTTCTTCAATTTATCTATGGCTGGAGTATGGAAAGTGGTACAATAGTATTTGATTGACTTAAAAAGCATACATTTGTGTGACATGCATGCCTATGGCTTTAAGTTATGAAATCACGACACCCAAGCCATAGTTTCCAATGTTTACTTTTAGCCAATGTAGCCTGAAATTAATGCGTGAATATTTAGAAACCTTTAAGGAGATCCTTAAGGAGTGCAAATATAGGGATTCTCTTAAAAGCATACACTAAGTCAAAGGGTTTGTGATTTTGATAAACATGTTGAGTGTTTGTTTTGATGTGTTCATATTAATTCAAGCACAATGTTTGATGTCTAAATTTGTTTTTAATGTTTTGGAAAGTTTTACATAAACAAACATCACAATCCTAGAGATATAAACCATCCTTTTAGGTAGGCTTATCTCATGCCCTGAAGGGATGATTTTACACGCAACTTATGGGGCAGGCCTGAAGTCGGACATGGCAAGTAACTTCTCGAAAGTAAATTCCAATGCACCACTTTCAAAGAATGTTCTTGGATGAAAATGGGTGGTTTCTACAATATTGGTTCTTAGTCATAAACTGTGAACACTGAAACTAACACTCATCCGCTAACCACTTAAGGCTCTTTAACCATTCCCATTCCACTTAAGGCATGGGATTAGGTGCAGTCTGTTGTTGGCACTACTTAAAGCTACTTTCTTATGATTTCACAACCTTTGATATAGCCCACCAGTAAACGTGCTTTGAGACCTTGCAATGAGTTATCCAATGTGGGATGTCTATCAAAGAAAGCCCTCTCTCCAAGGATAAAAGATAAAATGACCAAAATGCAAAACTCAAAAAAAAAAATGTCACCCGAGATCGCCAAAAATATGCGAGGGGAGAGGATAGACACTTTAGTTTTCCAAACACAACATACTTCATCGCAAATTGATTCTTTTTAAGGGCCTCAAACAGTGATGTCCCCAAAATAAAGTGTGAATAATATAACAGTTTTTTTCTTTTTAATTGCACCAAAGTGAATTCTTCTAGACTTCAGACAAAGATATCGCAATGTGCAAAACAAGAAATTGATTTGCTCATTTTTAATCCCAACCAAAGTTTTCATTCTAAACCTTTTCTTAACAATCAACAAAAGAAATTGTGCATTCATCAACAAATTGGAATTGTTTAGTCAACAAAAATCAAACATCCTTTTTAGAGAACTAAATTGGAAGCGTTTGTTTATGGGGTTCTTTTTATTGCACCAAATGAAAGCATTCTCTAACTATGAAAACTTAGAAAAAGGTTCATTTTAGAGCACTAAATCAAAAGAATTTGTTTGGGAGATTCTTTTTAAGCACCAAATGAAAGCATTTTCTAACTTAGAAAGCTTAGAAAAGGTTCATTTTAGAGCACTAAATTGAAATGTGTTTGTTTGTGGGATTCTTTGTAAGCACCAAATGAAAGCATTTTCTAACTTAGAAAGCTTGGAAAAAGGTTCATTTTAGAGCACTAAATTGAAATGTATTATTTGTGTGGTTTTTTTATTGCACCAATTCGAAAGCATTTGCTAATCTAGAAAGCTTGGAAAACTTAGAATTCTTCAACCGTTCATCTTCCTTGTAACAAATGTGTTAATTGTTTTCATAAAAAATATGTGCCATAAATCTTGTAAGATCTACAAAAGAGATGTTAGAAACTTTCCAAATGCAACACACAATCAAACGTTAGGGTTAGATAATTGATTTAAGCATCAAAACCCTACAACCTAGACAAAATTGCAATGCAAGTTAACTTTAAGTGCACCAATGGAAAATTTAACTATACAAAAACTAAAAACCACCTACACCATTGCAAAGATCATGAAATTCTACCCCATTTTTTTTTAAAAAGCACTGAAAAATACTTTTGTATGACCAAGATATGGTCATTTGAAGATAGGGTAAAAAAAGTCCTAATTTCTAGTCAATAGCGACCCTACTATGTCAAAAGCGACCAAAAAAGGTGCAAAAGTGACCAAAAAAAGTGCAAAAGTGACCAAAAAAGGTGCAAAAGTGGTTAAAAAAAGTGCAAAAGTGATTGAAAAAGTGCAATAGCGGTCTCTATCATAATCCTGTAGCTTCTACGTGAAAACAAGTGTCACCAACGTTTCTAGAAAAGTGCAACCGCATTTCAGAACCTGTAATTGCTCCAATGAACTCACAAAAATGTTAGTGCTATGAATCGAGGTCCCACCGGGCGTGCCAAAATGTGTGAGGGGGAAATCTACGAGTAGAAACAAGATAATTTCATTGAATAGAAACTAATCTAAATCAAAAACAACAATCAAGATTCATTCCTTCACTCATGAAATGAAGCTTTCTAAGCTATTGAAAATAAACAATGAAATCCTACAATATCAAAATGAATTCAAAAACAAATGAAATTTTACCATCCCACATCGAAGTGTGTTTACAAAGATGTGTTGGGTTGTTTGTATCAATGCAAAGTCTCCATGATTATGTGTGAGAGCTTTGAAAAGCGTGCATGTGTTTGATCGAAGATGTTGGTTGAAGCTTTGTCAACGTTGATTATAATCTTAGCATCACTTTTTTGCATAAACTACATTGATTCTCTTATCCTTTTTTGTGAGGAAAGAGGTTTGTTATATAGAATTTGTGATTTGAAATGGACGATCAAGATTGCATAGTAGAATATCTTGATTGATGGTCAAAAGATGTTGAGAGGATTTAGATGGGCATAATTAGTGCAAATTGATTACATGATTGGTGTGATTGAAGAATAGATTGATCTGTTAGGAAATAGATCAATCAGTCAGGAAATAGATTGAGCAATTAGTGATTCATAGTTTTCTCAATCAGGAAAGTGGGTGAGGATAATTAATTAATTGATTTAATTAATTAATCCTTTTTGGATTTGAACGTGCAAATCAAGTTTGAATTTTGCAAAAAAAGTTGCATTTTTGTTATTTGATTTTTAATGATGTTTTGAATAGTTTATTTAATTATTCAAATTTTGGAGGGAAAGTGATATAATTATTATATTTTAATAATTCAATCGACTTAGGGGAATAAAGTGAATTAGTGACATAATTAAATAATTGGCGTTATTTAATTAATCAGGAGGAATAAAGTTAGATTAAGACTTTATTAAATAAATGAAATTTATTTAATTGGTAAAAAATGATGAAAAAGTGAATTAATTAAATAATGTTGTATTATTCAATTAATAGCAGAAACTAGGGTTTTAGGACATTATTAAATAAATGAAATTTATTTAATTTGTCAAAAAATGATGAAAATGTGAATTAATTAAATAATGTCGTATTATTCAATTAATAATAGAAATTAGGGTTTTTTTATGTAAATGATGTGAAATGTTGATTTGAGGATGAATTAATTAAATAATGTTAAATCACTTAATTAATCTAGACGAATATGAGAAATGATAATAATTAAATAATAATGTATTATTTAATCAAAAGAGTGAGAGTTAGTTGAATAGCGTTTGTTTGTCAGTCAGGACAATTTTAGGTATCTAAAGGAGATACATTAACATTCATCATTTCATTTTCACCTATTTCATGGTCAACATTAATATTATCAACCAGGTGTTGAACATTTTGAATTTCATTTACATGCTCAAAATTTTAAATTTCATTTTCATGTTCAACATTTTCAATTTCTTCTTCAATATTTTCAATCGAGTGTTCAACATTTTGAATTTCATTTTCATGCTCAACATTTTGAATTTCATTTTCATGTTCAACATTTTCTATTTCTTCTTAAATATTTTCAATTGAGTGTTCAACATTTTAAATTTAATTTTCGTGCTCAACATTTTGAATTTCATTTTCATGTTCAAAATTTTTAATTTCTTCTTCAAAATTTTCAAATTCAATATCATGGTCACTTTGAATTTCACTTAAAGGTAATGAGGAGCCTTCTCATTGAAGAGAATTTGGCATACCTTTTCTTTCCAACCTCTTCCTTTCTCTATCTTTCTCTTTACTGGCCTCAAGTGCCTCCGCTTCACACTTCCTCTTCCTTTTCACTTTGTGACGATTGTTGTCTATAGTGCAAAAAAATCACGAGATTCCTAATAGATTAGAGAATGTGGGGGCTCTTGGAATGGGCAAAAATGGACTTTTATCCATTTTGTCCACTCTCAAAAAATAGATATCCGATTTGCAAAGAATAATTGATATTTGATTTTTTTCAAAAAAATCAAGTCGTTGTTAGTTCTATGAGGTTACAAAACAAATATTTGTTATTTTAGGCATGCTCCATTTATTTTAAAAATGGATAACGGATATCCGTTTATTATCAAAAATGCATATCCGTTATTTTAAGCATTCTCTACATGTTTCTTTTGTGAGTTTCCAAAATGAATATTAGTTTTTTGACATAACGAATATTGGTTATGGTGACAACAAAGCTCTGGGGCAGTCATATTGTACAAAATGGATATCTGTTATATCAATCTTAAAAGTACTATTATATATTAATACTATATTATATTATATAGTATAACTTATATATTATATTATATAAAATGTATTATATGATATATTATATATATTACATATTATTATGTTTTAAACATATATTATCTATTATATTTATATATATTATTGTATTTTAATATTTATATATATATATATAACGTATTTTAATATTTATATATTAAATTTATATATATATATATATATATATATATATATATATATATATATATATATATATATAATGTATTTTAGTGTATTTATATTATATTTATGTATTTTAATATGTATTATATATTGTATTATTATTAAAAAACCAAGACAAAGAAATTGAGATAGGGAGAGGTAGAGAGAGTTAAGGAGGAAGAGAAGGGGTACGTGGAGTTAGAGGGATGGAAAGAACACCCTCAACCCTTAATCCCTCAACCCTTAAGCCCTTAATCTCTCAACCCTTAAACCCTTAAAGCCTTAATCCCTCAACCCTCAACCCTAATCCCTTAACCCTCTACTCTAATCCCTCAACCCTTAACCCTAATACTTGAACCCTTAAACCCTTAATCCCTCAACTCTCTACCCTAATCCCTCAACCCTCAACCTTAAACCCTCAACCCCTTAATCCCTCAACACTCAACCCTATACATTGGACCCTCAACCCTATGCCTTGTACCCTTGATCCATACCCTATACCCTCAATCTTAATCCCTCAACCCAATACTTAAGCCCTAATCCCTCAACCCTGTACCTTATACCCCCATCCCAACCCTTAACCATATGCCTTGCACCCTCAATCCATACCCTATACCCGCAACCCTATGCAAGTAAGCCCTAACCCTCAACTCTAATCCATACACTCTTGAACCCTTAAACCCTCAACCCTTTACACTAATACCTCAACCCTTAAGCCCTTAATTCCTCAACCCTTAAACCCTCAAACCTTAAAGCCTTAATACCTCAACCCTCTACCCTAATCCCTCAACCCTCTACCATAATACCTCAACCTTTAAAACCTCAACCCTCAACCCTAATCCCTCAACCCTCAACCCTATACATTGGACTCTCAACCCTAATCCCTCAATCCATACCATGTACCCTATACCCCCAACCCTAATCCCTCAATCTTATACCCTCAACCCTAATCCCTCAAACCTTAAATCCTCAACCCTATACTTTATACCCTCATCCCAACCCTTAACCCTATGCTTGTACCCTTAATCCATACCCTATACCCTCAACCCTATGCAAGTAAGCCCTAACTCTTAACCCTAATCCATACACTCTTGAACCTTCACCCTATTCCTTATACCCTCAATCCCTCAACCCTACACCATATATGATCAACCCAATACTTAAGCTCTAATCCCTCAACCCTCGATTTTATACCTTCAACACTAAACCCTAAAACCTCAAGCCTCGTACCTATACCCTATACCCTCAACCCTTAAGCCCTTAATCCATCAACCCTTACCCTCAACCCTAAAACCCTTAAATCCCTCAACCCTCTACCCTAATCCCTCAACCCTCTACCCTCAATCCCTCAACTCTTAAACCCTTAATCCGTTAACCCTCAACCCTTAAGCCATTAATCCCTCAACCCTTAATCCCTCAACCCTTAAAGCCTCTAATCCCCAACCCTCAACCCTAATCACCAACCCTCAACCATAATCCCTTAATCCTATACTCTCAACCTTATACCTCCTAATCCCTCAACCCTTAAACCCTCAACCTCAACCCTAATCCCTCAACCTTTAAACCCTCAACCTCTACCCCAATCCCCTCAACCCTAAGCCCTTTAACTCTCAAACTCATGAACCCTTTAATCCACCAACCCTATACCCTCAACCTCTATAATCCCCTCAACCCTCAAACTATATACCCTCTCTACCCTCAGCCCTATACCCTCAACCCTTAAACCCTCAACTCCTTAATCCCTCAACCCTCAACCCTATACATTGGACCATCAATCCTAATCCCTCAACCTTATACCCTCAACCCTTAAACCCTTAATCCCTCAACCCTCAACCCTAATCCCTCAACCCTTAAGAACTTAATCCCTCAATCATTAAACCCTTAATCCCTCAACACTTAAACCCTCAACCCTTGGACTCTTAATCCCTCAACCCTTATTCCCTTAATCCCTCAACCCTTAAACCCTTAACCCTTATACCCTTAACCCTTAAACCCTTAAACCCTCAACCCTTAATCCCTCAACCCTCTACCCTAATCCCTCAACCCTAAACCTTAAACCCTCAACCATTAACCCTATACATTAGACCCTCGACCCTAATCCCTCAATCCTCAACCCTCAACCCTCAATTCTCAAAGCTCTACCCTATACAGTTGACCCTCACCCCTCAACCCTCAACCCTCAACCCTTAAACCCTCAACCCCTTAAACCCTCAATCCTCTACCCTATACATTAAACCCTCAACCCTTTAATCCCTCAACCCTCAACCCTATACATTGGAGCCTCTTCCCAAATCCCTCTACCCTAATCCATTAACCCTTAAACCCTTAATTCCTTGACCCTTAAACCCTCAAAACTTAAACCATAATCCCTCAAAGCTTAAACCCTCAACCCTTAATCCCTCAACCCTCTACCCTATACATTAAACCCCCAACCTCAACCCTATATACATTGGACCCTCAACCCTAATCCCTCAATCCTATACCATCAACCCTAATCCCTCAACCCTTAAACCCTTAATCTATCAACCCTCGACCCTTAATCCCTCAATGCTCAACCCTAATCCCTCAACCCATAAACCCTTAATCACTCAACCCTATCTCCTTCTTTCTCTCTCCCTCCCACTCTACCAATCCATATACCTTAATCCATAAACCCTCAACCCTATACTTAATCCCTAATCCCTCAACCCTCAACACTCAACCATATACCTTAATCCTTAAACCCTGCATCCTCAACCCTCATCCATATACCCTATACCCTCAACCTTATAGCCAAAACCTTGAACATTGTCCCTCAACCCTCAACCCTTAAACCCTTAAACCATACATTCTCAACCCTTCACCCTATACCCTACCATTCCCTATCTCCTTTGCTCCACCCCCTCCCACCTTACCGATCCCTATCCCCTTCTCTCTCTCCCTCCCACCCTACCAATCCCTATCTCCTTCTCTCACTCTCCATCCCACCATATTGATCCCTATCTCCTTCTCTCTCTCTCTCTCCCTCCCACACTACCAATCTATATCTCCTTCTTTCTCTCTAGTACTCCTTATCTCCCTCCTTCCCTTCATCTCCCTTCAACCCTACTAATCCATATACCTTAATCCCTAAACCCTCAACCCTATATTTAAGCCCTAATCCCTCAACCCTCGACACTCAACCATATACCTTAATCCCTAAACCCTACACCCTCAACCCTTGTTCATATATCCTATACCCTCATCCTTAAAGCCTAAACCTTGAACAACATACCATCAACCCTATACTTAATCCCTAATCACTCAACCCTCAACCCTCAACCCTATACCATAAACCCAAAACCCTACACCATCAACCCTTATCCTTATACCAAACACCCTCAACCTTTATCCCTATACCAAATACCCTCAACCTTCAACATTGTCCCTCAACACTATACTTAAATGCTAAACCATAAATTCTCAACACTTCACCCTATACCCTACCAATCCCTATCTCCTCTCTTTCTCCCTCCCACCCTACCAATCCCTATCTCCTTCTCTCTCTCCCTCCCACCCTACCAATCCATATATCCTTCTCTCTCTCTCTCTCCCACCCTACCAATCCTTGTATCCTTCTCTCACTCTCCCTCCCACCCTACCAATCCCTATCTCCTTCTTTCTCTCTAGTCATCTCACCCCACCATTTCCTATCTCCCTTCTTCCCTCTCTCTCTCCCTCCCACCCTACCAATCCATATACCTTAATCCATAAACCCTCAACCCTATACTTAAGCCCTAATCCCTCAACCTTTAATACCCATCCATATACCTTAATCCCTAAACCCTACACCCTCAACCCTCATCTGTATATCCTATAACCTTATCCTTAAATCCCAAACCTTGAACATTGCACCATCAACCCTATACTTAAGTCGTAATCTCTCAACCCTCAACCCTATACCTTAAACCCCAAACCCTACATTGTCAACCCTTATCCCTATACCAAATAGCCTCAACCCTTATCCCTATACCAAATAACCTCAACCTTATACCCTTAACTTTCAAAATTGTCCCTCAACACTATACTTAACGCTAAATCATACATTCTCAACCCTTCATTCTATACCCTACCAATCCATATCTCTTCTCTATCTCCCTTCCACCCTACCAATCCCTATCTCCTTCTCTCTCTCTCTCACCCTACCAATCCCTGTCTCCTCTCTCTCTCCCACCCTACCAATCCCTATCTCCTTCTCTCACTCTCCCTCCCACCCTACCAACCCCTATCTCCTTCTTTCTCTCTATTCCTCCCACCATACCACTCCCTATCTCCCTTCTCCCCTCTCTCTCCCTCCCACCTTACTAGTCCATATAACTTAATCCCTAAACCCTCAACCATATACTTAAGCCCTAATCCCTCAACCCTCAACACCCAACCATATACCTTAATACCTAAACCCTACACCCTCAACCCTCATCCATATACCCTATACCCTCATCCTTAAAGCCTAAACCTTGAACATTGTACCATCAACCTTATACTTAAACCCTAATCCCTCAACCCTCAACCCTATACCTTAAACCCCAAACCCTACACCCTCAACTCTTATCCATATACTAAATACCCTCAACCTTATACCCTAAACCTTTGACATTGTCCCTCAATCCTCAACCTTCAATCCTCGACCCTTAACTCTATACTTAAACCCTAAACCCTACACTCTAAACCCTTAACCTTATACCTTATACCAAAAACCCATATCATAAACCCTATACCCAATATCATAAACCCTAATACCTGTACCCTAAACATTAACCCTCAACTATAAACCCTAAACCATATACCCTCAACCCTATACTTAAACTCTACACCCTCAATCATACACCTTATAATTTAAACACTAAATCCTACACCATCAACTCTCATCCCTATATCCTATACCCTCAATTCTCAAAGATCTACCCTATATAGTGGACCCTCAACCCTCAACCCTCAACCCCTTAATCCCTCAACCCTCTACCCTATACATTAAACCCTCACCCTTAGTTATAATCCATCAACTCTCAACCCTAAACCCTAAATCCTCAACCCTTAAACCCTCAACCCCTTAATCCCTCAATCCTATACATTGGAGCCTCTACCCAAATCCCTCTACCCTAATCCATTAAACCTCAAACCCTTAATCCCTCAACCATTAAACCCTCAAAACTTAAACCATAATCCCTCAAAGCTTAAACCCTCAGCCCTTAAACCCTTAATCCCTCAACCCTCTACCCCATGCATTAAACCCTCAACCCCTTAATACCTCAACCCTCAACACTATACATTGAACTCTCAACTCTAATCCCTCAACCCTCAACCCTCAACCCTCAATCCTCAACCCTAATCCCTCAACCCCTAAACCCTTAATCCCTCAACCCTATCTCCTTATCTTTCTCTCCCTCCCATCCTACCAAACTCTATCTCCTTATTTCTCTCTATTCCTCCCACCCTATTACTCCCTATCTCCCTCCTTCCCTCTCTCCCTCCCACCCTACCAATCCATATACCTTAATCCCTAAACCCTCAAACCTGTACTTAATCCCTAATCCCTCAACCCTTAACACTCAACCATATACCTTAAGATTCCCTAAACCATACATCCTCAACCCTCATCCATATACCTTATACCCTCAACCTTATAGCCCAAACCTTGACCATTTTCCCTCAACCCTCAACCCTTAAACCCTTAAACCATACATTCTCAACCCTTCACCCTATACCCTACCAATCCCTATCTCCTTCTCTCTCCCTCCCTCCCACCCTACCAATCCCTATCTCCTTATATATCTCTCTCTCCCTCCCACCCTACCAATCCCTATCTCCTTCTCTCACTCTCCCTCCCACCCTATTGATCCATATCTCCTTCTCTCTCTCTCCCTCCCACCCTACCAATCTCTATCTCCTTCTCTCTCTCTATTCCTCCCACCCTACCACTCCTTATCTCCCTCCTTCACTCTCTCCCTCCCACCCTACCAATACATATACCTTAATCCCTAAACCCTACCCCTCAACCCTCATTCATATACCCTATACCCTCATCCTTAAAGCCTAAACCTTGAACATTATACCATAAACCCTTTACTTAAGCCCTAATACCTCAACCCTCAACTCTATACCTTAAACCCCAAACCCTACACCATCAACCCTTATCCCTATACCAAACACCCTCAACCCTTATCCCTATACCAAATACCCTCAACCTTCAACATTTTCCATCAACACTATACTTAAATGCTAAACCATACATTCTCAACCCTTCACCCTATACCCTACCAATCCCTATCTCCTTCTCTCTCTCTCTCTCTCTCTCTCTCTCTCTCTCTCTCTCTCTCTCTCTCTCTCTCTCTCTCTCTCTCTCTCTCTCTCTCTCTCTCTCTCTCTCTCTCTCTCTCTCTCTCTCTCTCCCACCCTAACAATCCCTATCTCCTCTCACTCTCCCTCCCACCCCACCAATCCATATCTCCTTCTTTCTCTCTATTCCTCCCACCCTACCATTCCCTATCTCCCTTCTCTCCCTCTCTCTCTCCCTCCCACCATACCAATCCATAAACCCTCAACCCTATACTTAAGCCCTAATCCCTCAACCCTCAACCCTCAACACCCAACACCCAAAACCCAACACCCAACCATATAATTTAATTCCTAAACCCTACACCCTCAACCCTCATCTGTATACCCTATACCCTCATCCTTAAAGCCCAAACCTTGAACATTGCACCATCAACCCTATACTTAAGCCTTAATCCCTCAACCCTCAACCCTATACCTTAAGCCCCAAACCCTACACTGTCAACCCTTATCCCTATACCAAACACCCTCAACCCTTATCCCTATACCAAATACCATCAACCTTATACCCTAAACTTTCAACATTGTCCCTCAACACTATACTTAACGCTAAACCATACATTATCAACCCTTCACCCTATACCCTACCAATCCATATCTCCTTCTCTCTATCTCCCTTCCACCCTACCAATCCCTATCTCCTTCTCTCTCTCTCTCTCCCACCCTACCAATCTCGATCTCCTCTCTCTCCCTCCCACCCTACCAATCCCTATCTCCTTCTCTCTCTCTATCTCTCTCTCTCTCTCCCACCCTTCTCACTCTCTCTCCAACCCCACCAATCCCTATCTCCTTCTTTCTCTTTGTTCCTTCCACGCTACCACTCCCTATCTCCCTTCTTCCATCTCTCTCCCTTCCACCCTACCAATCCATACACCTTAATCCCTAATCCCTCAACCCTCAACACACAACCATATACCTTAATATCTAAACCCTACACCCTCAACCCTCATCCATATACCCTATACCCTCATCCTTAAAGCCTAAACCTTGAACATTGTACCATCAACCCTATACTTAAGCCCTAATCCCTCAATCTGTAACCCTATACCTTAAACCCCAAACCCTACACCCTCAACCCTTATCCATATACCAAATACCCTCAACCTTATACCCTAAACCTTTGACATTGTCCCTCAACCCTCAACCCTATACCTAAACCCTAAACCCTACACTCTAAACCCTTAACCTTATGCCTTATACCAAAAACCCATATTGTAAACCCTAATACCTATACCCTAAACATGTAATCTTATACACTGAACCCTAAACATTACCCCTCAACTATAAACCCTAAACCATATACCCTCAACCCTATACTTAAACCCTACACCCTCAATCATCAACCTTATAACTTAAACACTAAATCCTACACCGTCAACCCTCATCCCTATATCCTATACCCTCAACCTTGTACACTAAACCATGAACATTGTCCTTCAACACTATATACTTAAATGCTAAACTATACATTCTCAAGGTCCTTCACCCTATGCCTTATACCCTCATCCCTTAACACTATTCCTCAACCCTCAACCCCCATCCCTATACCCTATAATATATTATTTAATATATATTAAAATAAATTAATATATTTTAATATAATATATAATATATATTAGAAATAATAATAATATGTCATATATAATATATCATATAATACATAATATAATATATAAGTTATAATATTTAATATTTAATACATAGTAAATTTCTTGAGTTTAAATAACAAATATCCATTTCTAAAAACTGGATATACGATACTAATAACTGAATATTCGTTATTCACAACAAAAACCCATCGCAATTTGGAAGATCTGTCAGGTTTGTTAGCCTCGCTTAATGGATATCCATTATCACGTAACAAATATCTGTTATTGATAATTCATACATTAATATATATAAATAATATTATATTATATATTTTATATAATATTTATGTATAATATATTAATATTTATATTTATATATTATAATATTATATATAATATATTAATATTATGTACATTAATATATTAAGATGCTCCCTGTTTATTCACTATCCAAAAGTAGTACAAACTAAATGCACTTTGACTTTCGTTGGTAGAACAAGACAATAAACACAAAAACTATTACATGCATCCAACAATAAAAATATTAATATGTTATATGAATAACTAATATTATATATATATATATTAATAAAATATATACTAATATAAAAATATACATAAATATTAATATTAATATTAATATTATAACATCTTAAATGTTAATATATAATTATTTTTATATATTAATATTTTCGCTTTTAATAAACAAATATCTGTTCCTTAGGCATTATTAACAGATATCTATTTTTGATAAAGTAAGCAACATTTTCAGGGTGTTGTACCCTTCACAGAGAGCCACAAGGGCCAATAGAGTCCAATCTCAAAAAAGCAACAAAACAAAACACCAAACCAAAAATAGACATGGACTAACAACACTTGGACCAACAACAAACCAACAACAAACTAGCTGGTATTCTCCCATTTCTTAGACAGAAGCTGAACTAAATAATCACCGATCGACTCCTAGTGGTCTTCAGCCTTCTTCATTTCCATCTCGTCCTTCATGACAGCCGACAGGGTACTAGTGACATAGTGAACTAATTTGACCGTGAAACGGGTCAAACCATTTAATTTTTTTTCCATTTTGTCCATTCTTTCTTTTAGCACACCGAGCTCCTCCCCTCCACCCATAGTGTAGTCAGGATCATTCTGCTCAATATCCAGCGGTTTCGATGAGTGAGAGGCTGAAACCTCCTTTTGGGATTTACCCTTGTCAGGAATGGATGAGGGACCTCTGGATTTCTCACCATCCTCACCTTCCGACACCTCTTCAACTCTGCTATCTTTGTTGTCCGACAACTCCTCTTTAGTGTCCAAATCCCTACCTATACTTTTTTCCTATTTTTTGCCAACTTGCCAGAGTGTCGAATGATGGCATCACATCCAATAACCATACTCTCTGCCACCACCGTATCATCCAACGAGTCCTTGCTCACAACATTTTTCCTTTTATTTAGAGGCTCCTTCTCCTCCTTACCTTTCTTTTTTGGGGCAGGCTTACTGAAAGTCTTAGCAGGGCTAGACTTGAGGTCACATAGGCTCACTACCGCACGGGTTTGGGAAGCTCCCTTGAAACCCTTAAGTTTTTGGTAGCAGGTTTGGGTTTTTGAGAATCAGCAGGGATTGGGTGACTCTTCTTGACTGGGCCTTTAGATTCAGCCAGAGATAAGTTAGTCTCAGTGGGGGGCTCAATTTTCTCAATTCAAACGACTGAAATGGATTTCAGAGGGCATAAAGCCAGATGAAAGTGGTAGAGTTTTAGGATAAGACCTTGGTGGAGCGACAGGGGAGTAGGTTCATTGGGATTTAAAGCAGCAAACTCCACACATTTTTCAAGTGAGTTTTCAAGGTCCATTAGCAGAAAAAAGGGAAAGCTCAGTAAAACTTTATGCCTAAGGTGATTTAATAAGGGAAAATGGTAGAAGTAATAGGTCTTGTACCTTCCTTCCAGCGTGACATATGTCATCAACTCAAGACACACCTAGTTCCATGGCTAAGGATGGCTAAGGAAGAGCCTCCCATTCAAACCCAGACTGGTTGTGCACTAGCTTCTCATCTCCCACAAAGAATTTGTGCATACTAACATTGTCCTGGGTCTTTGAATGTTTAGGATGCTTCATGCCAGAGCTCTGGAGATCTGTCGCCTGCACAATCACTTCCTCATCCACCGTAAAGGAGATGCCTCCCAAAGACACGTGTCGATTCTTCCAAGAGTTGACGAACTGGTCGACAGATTAGGGTCATGGCCCATAAGTCTCTCCATCAGAGGAGTAATGCCACCTTCGACACAAATGTGCCAGGCTAACGAATCTTTGTGAAATTCATTGCAATTATCCGACTTCGTCTGCACCCTATCACCCCCCATGATTCCACACTACGCACAGTATAACCAGGAACCCTAAAAAAAGAATGTTAGAGATAATTGCAAGGTGAAAAATCACCCGCACAATAAGGCATTCAAGCCATAAATAGAAATCTTTGGGAATCAAGCCTAAGGACAGGTCACACACATGAGTTAATAATTTCCCAGTAACACTCTTAGCATAGGCATGAATGAGGATTTCCTCGCATAAACGGCTAAGCAAAAAGGACATGATCGACAAGGAAGGATTTCCTTCCACGTAGCAAAAATACTAAAAACTAGGCAAAATAGCCACGGGGCCATAGTTAGAAATCTCTAAATTGATAGCAATTAGGGGTTGGTAAATTTTAGTTATACCACAGATAGAAGCTATAAGGCACAAAACCAAAGTAGCGGATAAAGAAAAGCCAAAAAGGAGCTTTGTCTCATAATTACAAGTCACATCAAAATTGAAAACACAGAATTTGAAACTTCGTGATCTTAAGAAAATCCCCATAAGGAGATTACGACAAGTATGGTCCAACTTAGCATTAATTAATCGGTACTTGTCACAACAAAACATTATTTCCTTTTTCCAAACGGGCTCCATCCTATAATTTGAAAAAATCCACTTGGTATCCATCCCATTGATATAGCTAATCATCCATCTCATCATAACAATAAGACCACAAAGCCCAACGAAGAAGCTTGTGGACCCCCCAAAAATCCAGCTAAGCACATGTGTTTTCATCATGGGTCAAGTAAGGGCTTTGTTCCTTCACTATAATACTTTGAATATTTGGTGGAAGTAAACTTAAATCATGCCAGCATTTGGACAATTTCCAGTGAAAGCCAAAATTGGCTAAGGCGTCAACCACTTGGTTCCCCTCTCTATAAATATGACTGGCCACCTTTAATTTTAATTTAGATGCAAGGAATCTAATGTCAAGAAGAATATCCTTAGTGTTCCACCCCAGTAGTATATCAAAATTAATAGCATCAATAATGGACTTAGAGTCACCTTCAATGTGCAGGTTCTCTATCCCCAAGGAAACAACTATTTGTAAGCCCTTTAACAACGCTCTAGCTTCAACTATCATAGAAGAATGGAGACCAATCCCCCCAACAAAACTAGCCACCAACTTTCCTCTGTGATCCCTGATCACACCTCCTATATTTTCTCTTCCTGGGTTGCCCTTAGCAGCCCCATCAAAATTTAGTTTAAACCAACCCTTGTTAGGGGGTTTCCAAATAGTGGCTCTCCTAGCTAGAATTTTGGAGTTGTCATACGAATTGGAAACTAGGTTTTGATGCCAAGCTTTAGCTATGCTTATTTCCATCTCAGTGGGACCTTTATCCGGGGTTTTCCCTTTGAAGAGAGAGATATTTTCCTCAATGAGTTGAGCTCCTATACCAAACACCTCTTTTGGGTTCATCTCAATGTTCCTGAAGATCCTATTCTTCCTTTCTTTCCATAAGCTCCAACATATAATGGGAGGAACTTGGTTCCATATTTCACCAATTAACGAATGGGTAAAGGGTCCACACCAACTCAAAATAAAGGATGTGATGTCCTTACACATAATCCACTATATCCCCAGCCTTCCAAAAGCTAGCTCCCACACTTCAGCAGCAAAGGGGTAGTGTAACAATAGATGATCAACCGATTCTTCGTTGCATTTACACAAAAGGCATCTGTTGGGGATCTAGAATCCCCTTTTCCTTAGATTATCCCGAGTAAGAATTTTGTTATGGCATACAGTCCACCAGAAGAAGTTAACTTTCTGTATCATGTATCTATTCCAAACCTTTTTCCATAGATTATTGACCACACCCTGATTAGTCAGTTGTCTGTAAGCAGATTTAACAGTTAGATCACCTTGATTATGATGGATCCAGAAGAAATCATCCCCACAGTGAGAAGGGGGTATCCTGGTGAGAGAGAGAGTAAATCCTACAACATCTTGGCTAGAAGACACAGATTAGGGGATAAAGGATAGAAAAGGCTAATGTCATTCCATTTCCTTGCTCTCAAGGGTCCTAAAAGATAATCACTAATATATATACCAAACACTTGTTGAGCTCGACCCTTAAGAAAACTAAACTCAAAAGATTCCAACGGAGAGTCAAGTAACCAAGAATCCTCCCAAAACCTGATTTTATTACCATTACCTATCTTCCATTTGATCCCATTCCTCATAAGGTCCTGAAGACTGCAAATACCCTTCCAAACCAAGGAACTTGTAGGGTGGGCCTCCGAAAGGCAGTCAATCAATGATCGGTTCAAAAGGTATTTGGAATTAATTATCTCACACTAGTCCTTCCTATCCCTCAGATGATCCCAACCCACTTTGGCCAATAGAGCTTTATTAGAATTAGAAATGGTTCTTATCCCAAGACCACCAGAACTTTTCGGTTGAAAAACCTTATCCCATTTAACCAAAGTGAGCTTCTTTTTTTCCTCAGTGCCCGACCAGAGGAAGGATCTTTGGATTTTCTCAAATTTGTCAGCAATATATCTAGGTATCTTAAAAATGGATAGGAAATAGATAGGGATACCTTGAAAAACAACAAAAATAAGCTGAAGCTTACCAGCATGGCTAAGTAAAGAGCCTTTCCACCCAACAAGCTTCCTTTGTATCCTTTCAAGAATAGAATTCCAAAACTTAGGAGTGACATCTTTGATAGTTAGGGGTAATCTAAGATAAATCAAGGGGAGAGAACCACTTTGATATCTGTTACATAGCCATACATAACGAATATTTTTTTCTTATCAAATATCCAAATTTTCTATTAAAAAATGGATATCCATTCTTATTAGATATTTGATATTAACGTATATCTATTTTTCTTTGGTATTTAGCTTGGGGGTGACCAACTTGAAAAGTCACCATCCCCAACGTGTTTACAGGGGTTGCACAAGTTTTTTGAACTTCACCATTCGTGTTGACGACTTTTTTATCTGATTTTGATGAAACAAAAAGGATTTATTGAACAAATTGACAACATTTTTCCGATATAAGATATGCTTTATTTTGAATTTAATAAGTAATTATTATTGATTTCCTACATGCACTATGTGTAAAGTCCCGATTGATAGGCTGATTGAAAAAAATCTATAACTTTTAAACGGTTAAACATTTTTTGAATCCAAAAGATGCATCACACACTATGCTTCACAAACTATAGTTTAAAAAAAATCATAATTTTTAGACCAAGTTAGGGTGGCCGGACAAATAGTTTTTTAATATCTTTAAAAATTCCTACTAGAAAATTCATAACTAAATATTTACTTGCCAAAATATTACGAAAAATTATGCATTACATTTGGGCATGTGTCCTCTTCTTATATTGAAATATTCAAAATAAAATATTTATTTTTTCTCCCCATTAGGGTGGCCGAACAAACACTCGCTTTTTATTTTGTTCCTGAAAATTTAATACTACTGCATTGAAATTTTAAATTTTCACAAATAGATTTATCTTTTTTTTTCAAAAAAGGACTAGTAGCTTAGAAACTAGATTCAATTTTCTACAAATTCTGTTTTACATATTTTTTTAATTATGTTAATAACCTATTCAAAATTTTATGTCTAGTTGTGTAACTCAGCTTTTTTGAATTTTCATTGCCACTTAGGTGCCCCATGTGGCCCCCCATCATCCTACACTGACCCTAACATAGAATCTTTATAATAATTCAAGCAACAATTCCACATCACATAACTACATGATAATATTTCTCATTTACAAATCCTCAATAAGAATAGAGTTACATGTTTACATACATAAATTCTATGAGCTCAATGATAAAGATACATAAACTAAGTACAATGATCTAGATGTTCCCAATGTTGGTGCATACCTCCTAGATGTCCCCATCACTTGGTTCATACATTCTAGGTGTCCCCAAACTGGCGATACATCCTCAAATCCTGGTTGCCAACTGTATGAGGGAGAGCATCACTCAAGTGCTTTTCTGCCAACCATAGACTTATTGTAGTCCCTCGCACATCTACCATACTAGTAAGATGGCCCTACCCTTCGATGAAGAGATTGGTTTGGTAACCCCATAATCATGACCTTCTTGAGCATAGTGTTGTGTCCTACATATCTAGAGCTACCACACATTGGTTTCCCTACCTAGATTGCAATCATGGATCATAGTGAATTGACAGTGTAAATAGTGGCTACTTACACTTCTTTGGCCAAATAATTCAACACCCAATACTTCAAGTGACATCTACCCACCCACCCTTAAGCTTGATTTGGTATTGACCTTAAAAATAACACACATTTACCCTAAGGTGATAACATACTAAAGTATTTTCCCTTAACCATGGATTACCTTGACCCCAAGAATACTCAAGTCTATAATAAACTAATTATCTAGGTTACACCCTTACCCATGGATTTCACTAACCCCAAGTATATCCATACTAACCATACATATACACAATCTAGTGTCTAGCTAGGTTACCCCCTTTCCCATGGATTTCACTAACCCCGAGAATAACCCTACTAACATCTTATGTTTAAATTGATATCATCATAAAAGTACTATAAGATAACATCATATTCCATCTCATGCATTACCTAAATAGACTTAACAAACTATTATAGTTCTAATAGCACTTAAGACACCCATATTTAACATTATATAAACGTAATCCCAATGAGAGGGTTCACTAATTTGAGACTCAATCAAGAATCACACAAGCATATTCCATTCTAGGAATTAACTAAGTTTATAATAACATGCATACAGTGCATACATAGATTATTCCAAAGCTAAGAAATAACTAGTTTATAAGAACAAGCATATCATGCAATCAAGACTATTCCAACACAAGGAAATATCTAAATTCATAAGAACAAGCAAACCATGCATTTAAACAATCTTTCCAAATAAAGGCATTATATGCAAATAACCTTTCAAACATAAGCAAAGGAAGAATAAAAATCAACATGCTTAGATATAAGTTCCAACTTGAAAATGTTGCCTTCCAACCTTACCTTCACCTTCACGGACACTATTTCTCTAAAGCTCAACTAACTTCCAACCACTAGCCTCTTACAAATTCTCTCAACAATACAATTGCAAAGCAACTCACTAACTCTCGAGCTCTCTAATTCAATCGCACAGAAAATACAACAAAATAATGACAAAGAAATCAAAATGAGAAGAATAACAAATGATAGGAAGAGCACCTCTATACATACTAAAATTTGAGCAACCAAAGGCTACAAACAAGCTAGAAATTATGCCACCTTCCTACTCACGTGCAATGACTTAGCTGATTAACTCACAAATTTGCAACACATAATAGTCCACATTCTTCTAATGGCTGAGTTGACCTCTTTATGAGAGGCAACATGACTCTTTTACTAAGTCAAGGGACAACAATGACAAGCTACAGGTTTCCTACTAAATTTTCAAGTCGACTACCCACTCATGTTTCTGCCATCACTTCATTGACCAAGTTTAACATTTATCCAAATGTTGTACCTATAGATGGCATGAGTTTTAGACTTCTTATTTGTTTCACACCTTCAAACTTGGCACCCCATATTCATAACTTAGCGCCCCAAAAGATAGCACTGCCAAAGACTTATTCTTGTTGTTAGAATATACATTTAATCTCTTTGCAACATATAAACTATATTCCTTCTTTCATGCATGGTGAGTAAGTCTGCATTGACTTAATCTTTCACTTACTTTATGCGTAGATTTAGCCACAATATAACTATTACAACTCTATACTTATGTGCTTCACTATATACAACATTGCATTTTAAATATGTTTAACAACAATGTTAACTTATGTGCTTTCCTTAATACAAATGTAGTGCTTTATAAAATGTATACTATGATAAATACTGTGCACTATCAAAATATATATCAAACATATATATATATATATAAATTATATATATATATTAATATATATATATATATTAATTATAATTATAATTATAATTATATATATAACCCACATAATATATATGTGTGTGTGTATATATATATAACCACATTCACTTGATTATTAAATACATCTATTTCCAATAGATATAAGCTTATACTAAATAATCATACATACATGTGTATATATATGTGTGTGTGTGTGTGTGTGTGTGTGTTTCTATAAATGTACTATATACATACATATTAATATATAGTATATATTACACACACACACACAGATATATATAGATTATTTCAATTATCAAACTCAAACACATATATGCACATACTCATCAATTGTTGTATATACAAAGTGTGTATGTATATATACATTTCGCTTTTATCCAATTGATACTCCCATATATATGGGTTACCCATTCATGAGCATGTGTAGGTACATCTACTTCGTATACTCATGCACACATATACTCACATGTATGAGTTATCATGGACATGCACATATTTACATATATACATTCTATGTATATATTTCATTGACTGACATATTCCAATAAGAACGCACAAGAACTCTCACCTGATATAAAGACTCAATCACATAACCTTAGTCAAACTACTCATAGAACAAGATCATAAACCAATACAAGACAATCACAACCAAGATAGAAGGTTACTTACCATTCACCCAAACTAACTTGACTCAACTTAGACCAACTAGGGTGTGAGTGTGTGTATGCTCAATTAGGTTCATCAGGGTTACCAGACCAAGTTCTTCTCTTGAGTGATACTCCCCCTCTCTTTCGAAGGTTCGACCCTATTCTTGCATCTAGTTTAGTACACCATAATAGTAGTTAGCCGATAACAATACAATCATAAGCATCATATATTTCATTGTCATAATCATTATAAAATATCAACTTGAATTAAATATTCATTCATCAAATTCCATCAAGATTCATATGCAAAACACAATCATAAATATATTAAAGCATTTTTAACCCATCAAGTTAAAAGTAAATAGGTAATAACATAATGGGGTGTAACAATCTCACTATTTTTTCACCCATTTATCTATTACTTATATGTTTTTTTTCCATTTCTTATCTATTTTTCTTCATTTTTCTTTTATTTCTCCTCATTTTTTGCTTCTTTATTTGATTTTTATCTGCATATTCTTTTCAAGAGCTTCCCCAAACCTCCTTTTTTGGGCAACTTATTGAGGGGGCATCATCATCCTCACCATTTATTTTAGTTGATTGGGGTATGTTGCTCCAAGCTTTATATTTTATTTTTATTTGAAGCAACACTACTCCCATTAATTCATAGTATTGTCCAAAAGAGGGGCAAAATGTAGACACTCCAAATTCGCTTACAATTAATTCTACTAAATATGTATCATTCCAACCCCAATTAATTAATTAATTTTTTTATTTAATTAATTGTTTCAATTATTCTCCCAACATGAGTTAAAATATTTTTTATTATTTAATTAACCCCTTATATAATTCATCTAAAATTGAAACTTTTATCCAAACAATTATTTTTTTCTAATGTTAAAAACAAACAAATTAATTAAAAAATTATTTATTTAATTCCACTTCACACATTCATCCAAAAATTAGAGAAATGATCACATTTACGTAATCATTTAATTCATACACTTTCTTAATCTTAATTAATCAATCTATTTAATTATTTGCACAATATTAAATGTGATTAATTACCCAATTCTATGTCACATCCTAGCTCATATTCCCATAAAAATCCCACAACAAAATCTTGACAATTTATATTACCCCATTTGGTCTCACACACATGTGAGAGACCACATGTTAAATCTCATTATCACATGTGATATCTCACACATTTGTAAGAGATCACTTATCATCTACATGTGGCTTCTCACACATGTGTGAGAAGACACATGCCATCATTGTTCTTTCCTATGCATCCACTCTCTTCCCTAAAATATTCTCACATGTGTGAGAGAAGTATATTTTTTTCATTATATTATAATAAGAAATTCTTGGCCTTTCATTCCTTGTCAATCTATGTTCCACTCAAATCCTCTCTTCATAAAGCGACACTCTCATCTTCCTATTAATCCATTCCTCTTAATCAATATGGACCCTTGATATTTCAAGATAATTCAAGCCATAAAATTCACCAATAGAAAATTTATATATTAAACGTAACCCAAGCCATTTTAATCAACCTACCTTTGTGCTATTATTATGTTGGTGCTTTGGAGAGCAATCATATTCGTTCCAGTCCATCAATCAATCCTACCTTTTGAGCAAATAAAGGAGAGTCTTGGGTGTAGCTCTTCTTCATCAAGCTCAATTTGAGGTGTTGAATAAGAATAGGGTAAAATAATATTGTATTTTATGTTTTGTTCTTTGTGTTTAATGCTTTGTTTTTCTCCATTCCACATGCTAGATGATAGATTCTCTAGGTTGCTTTAAGCTTGCCAACTTGAGAGAGGGTTGCAAGAGGAAAGGAAATCTTAACTAAAAATTAAAACTTGTAGAAGGAAGGAGAAAGGGCCAAGTCTTGAATAATAAATTTAGCCCCAGTGTCTTAAATTATGTTTTGCTTATTAGAAAATCCTTTGTCACCACTCTATTGAAGAACCTATAGGATATAATCATATATCATTTTGTCCACTCAAAACATTCATGTTGTCTGTTAGAAATATGAATTGATGGGTTTGTTTAGTGAGAGGTAAAAATGATAGGAGAGGGAGGGGTGACACACAAAGAGTAGATGGGATGCAGGAGTAGAAGATCAGACATAGAGAAAGGGAAATAAAACAATAAGCATTAAGAAGAGAGAGAAATATGATGGGATGGGATTAATGCAATACAATTGCTAGTTAGAGCAAGTACCAACACAAGACAACTGTGTGACTTGGTGTACTAGGTCTTCCATTAGGATTCTTGAGATTTAGCTAATGCATAGGGATTATAGGGATTTCAAAGAAAGAATGATAAATCCTTAAGTTGTTCATATAGGTAGAAAGGGTGACAACCATAAATAAAGGTAGTATAATGATGCATGGTGGGGGATGTGGTGGGATAAGGTGAAGTATCATGTAGAGTTAGTATCCATAAAAAAGTCTAATGCTAAAATTTCTAAGAATCTTCCTCATTTAGAGGGGAGGGTACTTTTAATTTTTATGAAGGTCCTAATATTAACTCTTATAATAGCTAGATGATCTACTTGGTGATTTAACTTTCATAGAAAATATAAGAATGTTGTCTTTGAGATGTATTATAACAACTCCATAATCACTTAAGCTTCTACTATAGGTTTCCCCATTGGTGAGGGTATTGATGATCAATTGAGAATCTTGTTCGATGATTAGATTATCAATGCACTAAGACTCAGTGATGTGCAACTCTTTTGTTAAGGCTTGGAATTTTATCTCATCGCTAGTCTATTGTGGGAGAGAAAAGAAGAAGAGACTACTAATAGATTTTGATTATGATAACGATGCAAGTTACCTAGACCCAATTTTCCTAGATTACCTTTTGAGGAACCATGAAATTTCAATTTAATTCAACCCTTGTGGGGGTTCCATTAGACTAATTATCCTTTTAAACCTTGTATATGCACCCCACTAACATGAAAATATTACCAATTTTACTATCAATAATGATATATTATATTTACATTTTATAAAGACTTTAAAAGATAATATATTTTAATATTTTTGAATATTAGTGAAAGCAACAAATCTTAATTATTTTTTAAATTTTTCACATGTGAAAATAATATGACATATTAGTATTAAGTATAAGATTTATATCCACACTCTTGATATAAATGTATACATGTATATATACATACACATGTATATATAAACCGTGATCATTATGCTAATAAGTAACATTGTTAATTGGATGTCGATGAATATGTTTGTTTGTTTGGCCTCCCTCTTAATTTTTAACTTAAAAAAAAGACTTTTTACTTCTTAAAATTCCTTTTTAAGACAAAATAAATCATCATAATTACGTTGAGAAACATAAGCTCTAGCGATAGAAGGAGCGAAAAACATCCCCATGTCGTGAATGCAAAATAATAATTGAAAAGAAACCATATAGAGCTTACATTTATTTTTAAATATAAAAATCCTACCTTAAAATAAATAAAATATGTAGTAAACAAAATAACTTTGGTAAAAAATAACTCTTAATTTAATATGCTGTATAATATATTGAAGATAAAACCTTATTATGTTAAATTTTTTATTGCTATGTGTATATGCAAACATCAATTACATTATAAATAAAAAATTAAAAGTTAAAATATAGTCATTTCACATAATAAGTTGAAGTTAAAACATTTTTAAGTTTGGTGTAACTACTAAAGATAATCTTAAATACATCTATCCAACAATAATATCTTAAATACAACTATTTAAAAATAACTTTTTTAGATAGATGTATTTAAGATATCTATACTAATCAAATTATTATGAGAATGGTAAAACTATATGTTTATCATCATTATTAATTGATTTCAATTAATGTTTATTATAATTTAACTTGAAAGCACACACATGGTTAGTAGAAACATTGAAGGATTGTAGAGTGGTTGATAGGGATGATGAAATATTTCTTGATAACACCATACATTAAGGTTTAAGAAACATTGAAGGATTGTAGATTACTTGGTAAGGATGATGAAATGTTCCTTGATTGCACCATCTATTAAGGTTTAAGAAACAACAAAAGATTAAGATTACTTGGTAAGGACCATGGAATGTTCCTCAATCACACCATCCATTAAGGCTTAAGAAACGATGAAAGATTACCGATTACTCTATAAGGACCATGGAATGTTCCTTAGTCACACCATCCATTAAGGCTTAAGAAACGATGAAAGATTACAGATTACTCGGTAAGGACCATGGAATGTTCCTCAATCATACCATCCATTAAGGCTTAAGAAATGATGAAAGATTATAGATTACTTGTAAGGACCATAAAATGTTCCTAATCACACGATCCCTCAAAGATTTGAACTTCTAGAAATACAATTAAACTAGATTCAACTCTATTGACTTACAATAATTTATTAGAAGAATTCAATTCTATTGATAATGACAGATACCATCTTACAAATACAAATTTGATTAAAAGACTACATCTAATTTAAATATATTTATTATAATAAAATGGCAAAACAATCTGATAAGCATATATTCCAATTGTTTCCACATTTTTAACGATGGACGCTATTAGGATGGTTCCATTTGTTCATACAACAATTGCATTACTGCCAAAGTCTGCTTTCCACACAGAGCGGAGTACAATAATGAGATAGGCAATCGGTCTTTCCAAGTTGGCACTGTGACACGCGTGCGAGGGGAATGGTAAATGGTGACAATTTCTCCCATCAAATGGTACCTACCTATACTGGTGGGTAATGGGTATTGGGTAAAGCGGCACACTAATTATAAATAGTTGTGCTCGTTTGCACGGACCAAGTTTGCACCGTGGATACGAGAAATCTTTATTCGATTTCTCGATCTGTGACGTAGGAGGGCGGACAGAGAGGAAAAAAATCTCAACTTTGCAGGGTGGACCCGGGCGAATAATGAAGCATGAACCCAAATAGGAGGGATCCATAATGCCAGAGGGGGATGGCTTTGTTCCGGAGCCGACACGCGGCTCCTGCATGAAACCGCTCGCCCAAATTTGGCGAGGATCAAATATTTTTGTGTGCAAGTACCGACCATGAGAGGGCAGAAGCTTAGAACAGTCTCTATTCTGTCCTCCTCTCCTCATTAATTATTAAAGTTTGTCAATTGTGCTGCCTGGACGATATTGAATGCCAGCCAAAATTTTGTCCTCAAACCGCTCGTTCGGGGGTCGTGGAAAGCATCGCCCAGTAGGTCACAACCCTGGGTCGCAGGACACGTGTCGTTATGCCGTGGCTTTGCAGCATAGCATTTGTGCTAAGCAAGCATAGAAGCAGCAGCATCTAGTAGTGGCGGAGTACCTAATAATATTTTGTTTGCGGTGTGTGTCCGCCACTAAAGCGAGCACCTGTTCATCCCTGGTGTATATGTCTGGGTACTGTCCTTGATATTTTTTCGTTGCGGAGGAGGAGAAGGTCGAGGGCGAGGGTGAGGTCGAGGGCTCGAGACCCTGCGAGTCGAAGGCAACAACGGCTCTTCCACATAAATGAATCTCCAGGATCCCAGGTTTGCTCAGCTCCGTGTGGAGCTCCAGCTTTTTCTTTACTTTCTGCAGACGAAATTTCACAAGTGCAAGCCTTGCCGACGCCTTGTTGTAAAGACTCAGGAAACAAGTTTGGGATAGTTTGATGTTTTGACGCCAGCGGTCGGAGAGAGATTAGGAAAGATGGATCCTTTGCTTTCAGAGTTATTGAATTTTGAAAATTCCGCCTACTATGAGGGCTTTGCCTCTTCGCCGATTTCTCATCAGTGTACGACGCTTTCACCGTCTCCGATGTTTGATTCGGTTTTCCAGGCGAACCCGCCCTTCCCCGGGGAGTGTTTTATTCCGGAAACCCCTGTGAATTTTTCCCAGTTTATAACTCCAGACGACCTGCCACTGCCGGAATGTTCATATTTGTCGTCTGATGTTGCTAAAACCCCCGTGGAGGAGTGCGAGAATTCGTCCGGGGAAGAAGTTGTGGATGCGTGCTGGGAACAAAAGCCTATCAAAACGGAACATTTTGCAGAAGAACCGGACGTTGTTTCGTCTGTTATTGAGAAGTGCAATGCATGGAAATATCAGGAGGACGTGGATAGAAACAGGAAGCATCATGTTAAAAGATTGATGAATTCTGGTGAAGAAGAAACTGATAGAAAGGAGCATCTCTTTAGATTCACATTGATAACTCTAAAGCACAGAATACTGCGCGCTCTCCTTCATTTAAAGGAGTATTGTGGAGATAATGCACTCTTGCAGGTTTGGATGCCTGTGATGCGTTCAAACAGACATGTTCTCACTAGCTGCGAGCAGCCCTATGTCCTGGACGAGAACATCAGGTGTCTACATGGCTACCGTGACATATCTACAGGGTTTTATTTTCCTGCAGAAACGGGTCCAGGAGCTTTTCCAGGGATGCCTGGTAGGGTCTTTCTCAGAGGAATGCCAGAATGGACTCCTAATATTCAATTTTACGGAAGAAATGAGTTCTTAAGGATAAATCACGCGCAGGCACACAATGTTAATGGATGCCTTGGCGTACCTATTTTCGAGCAGGATAGTCGAGATTGTGTTGCAGTAGTTGAATTAGTGAGAGCTGCAACTGAAATCGACTTTCCTTTAGAACTGGACCACATATGCCAAGCTTTTCAGGTCTGTTATTTTTTCTGCATACTCTTACTGTGCAATGTGAAAAGGGCTGTTTGATTGAAAAAACAGGCATGAAGGAAACACAATTTATAAAAGATAATACATTCACAGTGTCACTTTTACAAAAAATTCAAGGAACCCAATTTACTTTGGTCTGTTATCATTCAAATTAGCAGGATATACCATTAAATGCTTGAGTTGACAATTTTTTTATTTTATTTATGTATCTATAAAAAAATCAATTCGTGTCAAAGCATGTAAAAGAAATAATTGGATAACAGTAAAACTCAAGATTTGACAAAACACATGTAAATATTAGTGTTCGAAATGATTTCTCCATAGAGGCCAGACATGTTTCGGTTTAACTATTTCTGTATTTTCAAAATTATCAGTATGTTCTATTTATTCATCCAACTTTATTACAGGCCGTGAATCTAAATACCCGAGAGGTTTGGGATCATCCAAAATCACAGGTATTGGTAATGCTTTGTCTATTATCTATTTATCAGTTTGTATCCAAACCTGTTCTATTACTGATCTGATCTAACTCGACTTTTGGTATGCTATTTTATTGAATCAGAACCATTCTCCATGCCATCGGGCTGCTCTAGCTGAGATACTAGAAGTTTTAAAAACAGTTTGTGAGACTCACAATCTACCATTAGCACAGACATGGGTTCCATGCAAGCATTTTAATCTTTCAGCTAGTAAGAGGCAGAGTAAGAAGACCTGGGTTTTAGATAAGAGCTTAGAAGGAATATACTTGTCAACTCAAGACATGGCATGCTATGTGAGGGACGCCTACTTGCTGCCTTTCCGAAATGCATGCTCTGAGCAACATTTGGAGATAGGGCAGGGGGTTCCAGGAAAAGCATTTGCCCTGAAACACCCATACTTTTCTAGTGATGTTAAGAGCTTTGGCATCATGGAATATCCTCTTGTTCATTATGCACGTATCTTTGGCCTGAATGCTGCCCTTGCTATTTGTTTGCAGAGCAATTACACTGAAAATGATTACTATGTGCTTGAGTTTTATTTTCCAGTTACTTGCAAAGGCGATTCAGAACAGCAAATTCTGTTGAAGAAATTGTCTACCACCATACAATTAATGTGCAGAAGTTTGAGATCTGTGACTGTAAAATTGAATGTCAATGTAAATAATGATGAGCACTGCAGAAAATCCGAATGCCAGGATTTTGCATCAGGTGGTATTTCTGATACAGGCTTTGAAGCAATTCATTTAGAGCCCAAATTGTCTTTTGCTGAAGGCTTGGTTGGGCACACACAGTTCGGCAGAGGTGAAACAATTGGACAGGACTTGCATCAGCAATCATTACAGGTTAGTTTAACTTGTCTTTCTTCTCTGTGTTATGGATATAACTTACTCTAGGATTTGTCACAGCTTTCTGAAACCACATTCTAAATTGCTTTGAGGTGATAACTTCAGGAAAGTTGGAAAGTGTTCTTATCCGCTAGATATAATCATTAATAATTATAAACAAAAGTTTTGAGAAATATTGATGTATTCTCATGCTAAATCATGACATAAATAATTTTGATTGTACTCTATTATGATGAATAGCTTTGGTTTCATTTAGTGCCATTTAGATATTGTATGCCCAAATTGACACGGACACAGGCAGGATTGGATAATGTGGCTAAGTTGGCTAACAGAACTTGACAACTTGTATAAATAGGGACCAGGGACAAGATCGTTTAGCAGTCATATTCACTTGTCTAGCTGGGCCTAATGGCAAATGGAATAATTAAAACTTGTATAAAATAGGGAGCAAGGACAAGATCACTTGTCAGTTGTCCATGATTTGTCTCTTTATGTTAACTGGAGATCCACATTCTCTTTAATCTTTGTTCGTATATTCTTCTGGACCTATATCATAGTTAGGACATTCAGATGAAGATGCAGGGCTGTAGCAAAGATCTTGTATCGGCACCTTTGTTTTTTGTCATTGTTTGATAAGTATGAGGAGGACAGCCAAAGGGTGTTTTCTTCCCTAGGTTTTCCTCTTGGGCCTTTGTGACCCACGCCACAAATTCTTCTTCAAATTATTCTATGGTTTCTTCTCATAATGATGCTCCTATGAAAGTTGTGGATACATGCAAGAACAAGGATATGGCGTTGCAAATATAAGGATAATAACAATATAATCAATGGTTTGGTGAATAATAATGTGAAAATCAGAATAACATATGAAATAGACAATGAAACAATAGTGTTTTAGATAAGTTTGGACAACTGAATTATAGAGACCATATATTGAAGATTCATACTTAGAAAGCATGCTGTTATCTACAACGTAATAAAATAAGAGTAAGACCTAGTAAGTGGACATTATTGCCAACATAGGAAAATACAAAAAATTGCAGCAGAAGAGTCAGTACAGCAAAAATGAGCAAGCATAGGTTTTATATACAACAATGCAATGCAACTGCTATTATTAGCAAATGAAACACAGGCTTCAGAAATGTTCAAGAGTCTCTTGAAATAGAACTGGAGCCGGTGAAACCATATGGAATAGTGAATATAAAGTATCAACATTGAACAACAAACTGTAAGGAATAGTGAGTGTAAAGTATAAACAACAAGCATTTAGCTTAAAACAGAGTGGAGCCAAAGCCTTTGCAAATGCCACCACTGCAGATCCAAATTAAAGGTGCTTTTTGATTTGAGGGGCATTTTTTTGAAGAACCTCTAAGAAAAAGGAAAAATGCATAAAGATGTGAGAATAAGTTCTTCTCTAACACTACTGTGTACATTCCCATATAGAATTTTTCTTGATTACTATATATTCTATAGAGATTTAAGAATAATTTTGGAACTGGGAACAATAAGAACCAACATTATACTTACATATGATTGTATTTTGGAATTTTTACCAGTTACAAGTTTTCATTGCAAAGAGATTTTGGATTCAGTAGCAATGTGAACATTTTACAGATTTTCTACTTTATTTCTATACCTTGGAATGCTGTAAAAGAGATTGAATGTGAACCTATTATTGTTGTAGTAGTCATTTAGAGGATTTTGATGGGAGATCACTTGCACTAAATGCCTTTCCATTGTTTTTTAATTTGCTCAATTGTAAGAAGTCTGAAGACATTGGATAAGTTAAGAAGGCACTCTATTAAATGAGAGAATTTCAAACTCAAGATTTCCTTGTATTGATGAAGGCACTAGTGTGATATAAATCACTCACAAATTAAATGTGAGAAATCCACTCTAGTTCTACTGTGATAGGTCGAATGTGGGTGTCAGAAAGCAAGCAACAAGTAAAAGAGTGCAAACAAACACCAAAACAACCTACACCTCAAGATTAGCCTAAGTTGGAAACAATGCAAGACAAAAGCAACAAAATGGAACTTTATACCTTGCGTCGAATCGATCCTTTGGTTGGCCCTTAGATCTTTGATGTGTATGCTCCTTGGATGGCAAGATGCAAGTTAGATGAGGATGATGAAAGCAAGAAAATGGCTAAGTGTTGGTTGAGAAACAAAACTGCAAGAGTTTGGCTAGCACAAAATGATCTCCCCAAAATGAGAGAAAAGAGGGGGTATTTATAGGATTTTTGGAAAATCCTAGGGGAAATGGACGGTTGAGATTGATCCACCAAATATCAAGATGTAGGGCTAAGGTGAGTTGAGAACTCACAAGCCCTCACATCTTGACATGTGGCATGTGAGATAGCCCTAAAAGGTGAAGTGGACATGAGGTGGAAGGAGAAGGACATGACATGGAGGGGGGTACAAAGTACCTTGGGATTGGACAAGATCTCCTCATAAAGGAGGTACTTGTCCCCATGTGGGTGAGAAGACATGTGAAGAATTAAAAATTCTCAAATATTCTCATGGGGAGATGGGAAAGAGTAAAGAATAAGTGAAGGACATGTGGGGAGAAGTGAAGGAATTAAAAATTCCTTTTGGGTGCCTTGGGGGATTAAAATGTGAATTAAAAATTCACATAGGGAAGGGAGATGCCTTGTCAAAAAAGAAAGGCATTTAAGAGGGTTGACCAAGGACACATGTCATAAAGGACATGGGGAAGAGAAAAGGAATTTAATATTCCTTGGAAGGATAAAAGGAATTAAAAATTCCTTGAGAGGTTGATTAGGCTAGCTAATGAGGGGTTAGAGGAAGGTTAGGTGGCTAAGAGAGATTAGAGGCCAACTTGCAAAAGTTGGAGGATGTGACACATCCTAATGATGGGATTAGAAGAAGGATTAAGATAAGATAAAAATGATGGAGGATGTGAAATGAAGGGAATATTTATTTAATTCAATTGATGGAAGGAGGATTAAAGAGATAAGGTATTATTGATTAAATACCTTAGGGATTTGGCAGAATTAAAGATATTAATTAAATAATAGTAGTATTACGAAACTAAGATGAAAGGGGATGAATTTGGATAAATTAAGTGTCCAAATTTAGACATCTACATCTACATATTGTAAAATTCATTGTACTGAGGAGATTCAGGGAGCAGTCTCAGGGACAACACTATAAATTGCAATTTTCAACATGGTATATCACAAGCATATTGAATAACAGAAATAAAAAAGGCAGAAATAATATTCATTTGTTCAAATTTCACACATTGAAAGAACAATTCAGAATTCAAATCAGATTTTCTATTAATATAAAGATTATGTATATGACAGTTTTAGAGGAGAGATGAGCCAATGTTTGTCAAGTCCAAATACACATGTGCATCAATACCAAAAGATGAAGAAGAGGAATGATTGTTGGAGAAGATAAAATGGTTTATCTGCCAATAGTTATGAAAGAAGTGGAACCATGTAGAAACTGTAGGTATTGGAACTCTCTACTCATGACATTGGTGGTGCCATGGCCCATGGCAATTGATACTAGGCATTAACACATAGTTGGCTCTAGCATCAATGGAGAGGCCCACGAGGTGCTATGCCCTTGTATCCTACCTGCAGTGGTGCATGGAGGCCATGACTGGCATTGTAACTTGAACCTGTAAGGAAGGGGGACACAGTGACAACTAGGAAGCTATATCTCCCATACAATGGTGTAGTGAAAGCAAATGGTGCATGGGGACTTTCCAGTGAAGATGAATCCTGTTGGTTAATCCCCATCGTTGGCGGAAAGTTGCCATGTATAGTTCTGACGTATGGAATTGGATCATACATTGATCACACAGCCTATTGTAACTGGAGTAAATGAGACGACCTATAAGTATGTGAATATGCATTAAAAAATTGAGGGAGGAGTCAATATTGCAAGAAATTGTCGTTTCTAGGAATGACTTAATTTTATTTAATTCATTGGAGCTTCCTGTCTTTACCAAATGGTTTGTAAATTTAGTTTGCAGCTCTTATGACAGTTGTTCTCCACATATCATTAGAAAGACTTGCTTGCATATAACAGTTTTTGAGAAGAGATGATAGTCCAAATACATGTGCATTGATACCAAAAAATGTGTAAGAGGAATGATTGTTGGAGAAGATAAAATGGTCTATCTGCCAATAGTTACCAAAGAAGTGGCATCCTGTAGAAACTGTAGGTATTGGTGCCACAACAATTGTTACTAGCCATCGGCACATAGTTGTCTCCAGCATCATTGGAGAGGCCCACAAGGTGTTCTGCTCTTCTATTCTGACTGCAGTGGTGCATGGAAGCCATGACTGGCGTTGTCCCTTGAAACTGTAAGGAAAGGGGACATGGTGACAACTAGGAAGCTATATCTCCCATGCAATGGCGTAGTGAAAGCAAATGGTGCATGGAGACTTTTCGGTGAAGATGAAACCTGTTGGTTAATGCCTAGGGTTGGCTGAATGTTGCCAAGTATTGTGCTGACATATGGCATTGAATCATACATGGATCACATAGCCTATTATAATTGGAGTAAATGAGATGATCCATAAGTACATGCATTATATGCATAAAAAAATTGAGGGAGGAGTCAATATTGCAAGAAATTGTCTTTGCTAGGAATGACTTAATTTCAGTTAAATTGGAGCTTTTTGTCTTATACTAAATGGTTTGTAAATTTACTTCGCAGCTCTTATGACAGTTGTTATCCCAGATCGTTAGAAAGAACTGCTTAATCTTATGATTTATTTGGCTCCACCATATTTATTTCCCCTTAAAACCATTTAAAAAATATAGAGTTAACATAGAAATATGGCGATCAAGAGATAGTCTTTCCACAAAAGCAGGGAGAATGAGCAAACAATTGACATCTTCTCTAATATCAGAATTGTTTCCTTTTACACTTAAAAATTGTACATTATTTTCTATTGAGTTGTTGTCCTTGTAATTTATGAATAGCCATGAACCATTCAAATCATCAAAGAGAGAATATCTAAGTAACAAGAAACAGTATGTTATCTGATCAGGATAAGAAAATGAATTTCAGTATTGCTTTTAATAAATTAGCTGGAAAGCTGCACATCTATTCATTATAGAGAATGTACAATGTTGAAATTTCCTTATTATCATGGGTTATATGCATATTTTGAGATTTGCATGACCAATTTATTCAAATTAAGTAATTCAAGTTGTAATGTCACCTTTTAATAATTTTTGTTATTTTCTGATTTTTCTAGGACACACACCATTGGAACAGCAACTAAAACTTGTAATACAAATGCTGATTGCAACTATAACAAGTTGGAAACTTCACAAAAAACCTTAAATAACTTTAAATCACACTCAGATTTGATTAGAAATGAATATGACAGAAGCAACAACATTGAGATCTTATTTAATTGCAAGATGAGAAAAATGATGACAACACCAATATTCAAGTTGGAAAATGAATTTTCAGAATGATCAATTTCCCAAATCAACTCACAAGTGAACAATGATGGATGTTGTGCAATATGACCATTGATAAGGCACTCTAAAATTCTAAATGATTTACTAATGCTCTCAAAGCTAGGTACAACATTATTAATGTCTGATATAACCTTTTGTTAACTGGGGCAGCACCTTATATGACTTATATAACCTCCCAGAATGCTGGAACACCATCTTATATGACTGGTATAACCTTCCAAGGACTGGTACATCACCTTATATGACTGATGTAACCTTCCAGAATGCTGGAACAACACCTTGTATGTCTGGTATAACCTTTTGATGATTGTTACAGCACCTCACATCACTGATGGAACCTTCCGAAATGCTGGAACAACACCTTTAATGACTGATATAACCTTCTGATGATTGGAACAACACTTTATATGAATGATGTATTATTGAGGATGATTACTGGTGGCTAAGAATGATGTAAACCAACAACTATATAATTGATCTCAAGATTGGGATTTACCATAGTTGCCAGGAGACTGGTACCGGTACTGGTATGGGAGACTTACCCGTACCGGTACGACTATTTTTTGAAAATAGGAGACATGGGTACTTGGAGATGCCATCTTTTTTTAATATAAATAAAAATTAATAAATTAATAATTTATAGAAAATATCATGACATTATAAATTTTTTCACGTTATAATTTTTTAATGCTTTTAAATTTCATGGGAGTTGCCAAAATTTCCGCCGAGAGATGTCAGGAGACTTAGGAGATGACACGTCAAGTTTCCATGCTGTTGGATGCGTTTATGGGGACGTCTCTGGTACTGGAGACGCATACCAGTCTCAGAGACACATCTCAGGGGGATAGGAGACGTGTCTCCTGACAACTATGGGATTTACTGATTTTACTCCAAAGGTAGTGTTCAACTAGCATTGATTGGAAATGTCATAAGCAATTAGATTTAACACTTTTTGATCTCAAGATTGGGATTTACCATAGTTGCCAGGAGACTGGTACCGGTACTGGTATGGGAGATTGGTACTCGTACCGGTACGGCTATTTTTTGAAAATAGGAGACAGGGGTACTTGGAGATGCCATCTTTTTTTAATATAAATAAAAATTAATAAATTAATAATTTATAGAAAATATCATGACATTATAAATTTTTTCACGTTATAATTTTTTAATGCTTTTAAATTTCATGGGAGTTGCCAAAATTTCCGCCGAGAGATGTCAGGAGACTCAGGAAATGACATGTCAAGTTTCCATGTTGTTGGATGCGTTTATGGGGACGTCTCTGGTACCGAAGACACATACCAGTCTCAGAGACACATCTCAGGGGGTAGGAGACACGTCTCCTGACAACTATGGGATTTACTGATTTTACTCCAAAGGTAGTGTTCAGCTAGCATTGACTGGAAATGTCATAAGCAATTAGATTTAACACTTTTTGATGCACAATAACTCCCCAAAGTCTTGAAAATTAATGTAGAAACCCTCAAATATGATGGACAACACTGTAGTGACATTGTAGCGGCAACATATAACCCTCCAAAGGATGAAATCTTCAACAAATCATTGTAGCAACAGTGTAGCAGAGCAACAACATGCAAACTTAAAAAATGTCTTCAAATCCTCAACAAATCAACTCATTTGTGTTCCCTAGATGGAATCACCCAATATGGGAAACGAGGGTTTTTGTCTTTGATCCCAAATGTGGAATCAAAGAGGGTTTTTGTTCTCTTAAACCCTAAACAAACTAATGGTTTTTGTCCTTGGATGCCAAAACTCAAATGCCAAAGCTCACAATGAAAATGCCAAAATGAAATCAAGATACCAAATGAAGTTAGGCACCTTCTTTTTATACTTTTCCAATTTGAGCCCTTGATTAAATTTCTCTCCAATTAGTATTTAAAAATACTTTTTTGTTTTATTTTTTTTAGTATTTAAAAATATATTTTTTATTTTATATGTTTAATTTTTTTTAATTTTACTAATATTATTTAAATTTTAAGTTGCCCCTTAAATTAAAAATTGTTTGGCCCAAATTAAAATGATATTAAAATTTATTTCCCTTGTTTTGCCCTTTAGCCTATGGGAAATGGAAATAGGCTAGAGGTCTTCTCCGTGGCACTATTTCCATAAAAGGGACATGACAGTCCGACCTTCCCAAAATTGCTTGCCCTCAAGCAATTGTGGTTTGGAATGATTAAACAACACCTTGTTGAAGTATGGATCATGATGTAGTGCATAGTCTAGATTCCCTACCAGTCAAGTGAAGCAAACTTGGGTCAAGAAGTACGACATTTTCCAACTTTATAATCCACAATGAAAGTATGCAACCTTTTGCAACTTAGGAGACAATCCAACAAGTGTGCATGATCCTTAATACAAACCTTTGAAAATGTCGTGATGAGATCCGAAAGTGTCTCCCAAATAGTATAAGACTAAGAATGCAACCCAGTCAAGATGATCATCTACGATTTGATGAAGCATGAAAATGTCCATAAACTCCGACAAGACCAAAGGCTGCCACATGTACCCATCATCATGATTTTGTTGCTTCACTTGGCTCCTTCTATATGATGAAGAATCCAAAATGCTTATCAGAGCTTCGTAACCCAAACCTTGAGTTCCATTGGATTTTTCAATGATGTAGCAATCTAACTTCTTCAAAATATTGTCTAAGTCAGATTGTGTATGGGCTGGAAACAAGTTACAACAGCCACAAACCACTTGGAATCTCATCCAAATCAGAACAACGGTGGCTGAAATGATTGTTTCCTTTAGTTGAACCCTTCTATCAACAACATTCAGCAATGAAACCTCCATAAAATATGCAAAATTGCAGCTGTTAATGACTGATATCAGCAGCTCATGATTTGAAACCAGCAACAAGCCAATGGTACAACAGCTGCAACACTGGAACTCCTTTGCAAAAATAGAAAATGTGAGGAATGTTGAGGTTAAAAACATCCTTGTAAGGACTGAAAATTCTATATTAGCAGTCACAAACCAAAAAACACTCCTTCCCATGATTGGAAACACTAGCATATTCACCTGTATGGGTGCAACTGAAATAATGTGGTGGTTGATAATGGTGATGACACTAACATTAATGATGATATTTTGCATATCTGCCTGTATGGATGCAACTGAAATAATATGGTGGCTGATAATGGTGACGACAACAACATTAATGATGACATTTTGGTTCATAGCTGTCCTAGTTATTTTTCCTCACTTGATGGTAGTATCCTATCACCACTTATTCCCCTCATGCCTTGTTGGTGATCCTTAGCACAAATATACAAATTTGGAGTTACCCCACCATGCTTATGCCATGCTACCATGATATTCATGCAAACTTCTCCTTGAGATCTTCTTGTGGTGCCCATAGCTTTCTCAATTGGATGGATATGTCCAACACAATTCCTTCCTAGCTCTTGATGGTGCTCTTTACTCAATGGCAATCTTGGAAGTGCAAAAGAAAAGAATGCAAAGCTGATCCAAAGTAAACCAATGACCATCATAAGAAGATACCTCACCTAGACCCATGATATAGGAATCATTGCATACCTTGTGTCCACTCCAAGTGCTGAAAAGTTGTTGTGCCTTAAAGATGCAAGGAATGGTGAAGCTATTTTGTAGTATCACATTCTTCTTGAATTCACTATCACCCATCCAAAAGGGCCAACCCTATATTTAGCTTGACTTCAACAACACCATACCATGCTTAGTCATAAAATCTTGAACATTCAATTGACATTTATTTTGATTACCATCTTTCCACATCAAGCATCTTGTGGTGACTATCCCCATTTGGCCATTACCCACGATCTTGTCTTCAAGTGTGGTACTTAGTTCTCAAGAGTGATCTATGAATAGTGAACATTGATCCTTTACAATGTGGTTAGGATGCAAAACAAATCCTATATGACTCCTCATAAACTTCCTTTCATTCCAAATGCAAGAGATGGAGAACTCAATTGTGACATCAATGCCTCTATCCACTTTGACCCTAAAAAGATCACATGGATCCCATTTGCATAAACGACCATGAACTTGAATCAAAGAGTCCACATGCCCTATACTGCAAGTTGTATCCTTTACTCTATCACCCTTTTTAGCATGCTTTCCATGATGATAAGAATTTTGTAATGACATAGGAGGAAGCAATGTTTTTGAAATATGATCATCTTTTTTATTCCTTAGGCTGCCAATAAGGAGCTCACCCTCCTTTGCCGAAATTGAAATTGGGGAGATTCTCTCGACACATCTATCCTTGTGACTCAAAATAGTTTCTTCAAATGCATGTCCATCCACAATGCTACTTTGAAAATCAATCAAAGGCTCACTATTTGGAAGTTTGAAGGATAGTTCATGATTTGGTGCATCTTCCTCCATCTTGAGCTTGTCGCATCCAACAAGTGATGCCTTTCCCTCCTTGAATTTCTCACTATTTTGTTGGCACATGTAATCGTTAGAAGTCAATAAAACATCTACTATCAAAGAATCTTTACCTTCAACTTGCATGTTGAGTCCCTTTTGTTCTTCTTGCTTCCTGATTTCTTCGTTAGCGTTTTCTTTTGATTTGGATCTTTCTTCTTTTTTCATCAATTCTTTGTTGACCTCTTTTGGTAGTTGTGACCTTTGCGGTTCTTCTCCCTTTCATAGGAATGTAGGTTGGAAGGGTCTAGCTGTAGAACAGATTACGGTTCTGTATTTGTTGCTGTTCATGTTTGTTGAGGCGCTCCCCTTACCTGTAAGTGTCTATACTTGTATAGTAGCATTCATGTTTTGAATTATTTGCAGCATTTGTGTCAATAGTTGCTTCATTTGTTATTGTTTTGAATTAAGGTATTGAGTTAGGCATTTAAAAATCCTTCAATCTCTATCTTCCTTGTAGGCTTCAAGTTTCTTTGACTGGAATGCATCCACTATTAGCTTAACCTGCAGACTGGCAAGGTTTAAGCTCTGATACCACTATAATGTGTGTTTTGCATTGTTTGCAACATTTGTGTCAATAGTCGGTTCATTTGCTGTTGTCTTTGAATTAAGGTATTGAGTTGGGCATTTGAAAATCTTTCAATCTCTATCTTCCTTGTAGACTTCAAGTTTCTTTGACTGGAATGCATCCACTGTTAGCTTAACCCACAGACTGGTAGGGTCTAAGCTCTAATACACTATAATGTCTCTTTTATATTTTTTTATGTTTTTATACTTTTTTTGTATTTTTTGATTTTTTTTCTGAAACAAGAAACAAACTGAAACAATGAACTACAAATTGAAAATAATGATGGAAAACACTTGATCAAACTCTCCAACACATCATAAGCCGAATCTGAACCAAGTTTTGACAAATTCAATGGCTGGTACAAATCTTAGGTCACTTCAAATATTCAAGTCAGATTCAAACATAAATTTGGAAACCCTCAAAGTTTGATTTTATTGGTTTTTGCAATGATTACAAGCTAGAAATTGCTCTAAACCCTAAATCAGATCTGAAATTACAATTTTCAACTCACATGGACCTTATTGGAGTGATATAACTGGCTGATCCAGCTAGGTTGAGGGTTGTATGAATTGGTGCAACTGCTTTACAGTTGTGGTAGGAGTTTAGAATGACCAAACAAACTATTTTTAACTCTCTTTGTTGTTGATGTAATTTAGATCAGACCCTGGAAACACAAATCAGACTTCAAAAAATGCCAAATAAACATCTCCCAATTGGTGTGTCCCAAATCAATGGATTGTCCTTACAGTTGGTGTCTCCCAAATCAGCAATAAATATCTCAAAAAATGGTTCGTCACCTTTGAAAAATAATTTTTAAATTTTTGTGCAATTGGGGTTACCTCTAAAAGTGGTGCCAAACCCTTCAATGATGTTAAACAGTAGTTGGTATGATTGCAACAACTCAGATCCAGCCCTTTGCCAAAAATTTAAAACTCAATATATAAACCTGTAATAGGCATCAGTGTGATGAAATGATGATTTTTGCTTGCCAAAAACATTGTAGTGGCACTGTAGCAAAATCCAAATCCACCACAAATCAGCATAATCATGATTCCTGGATGGAATCATCCAAGATTGGAAACAAGGGTTTTTATCCTCTCAAACCCCAAACAAACCAAGGGTTTTTGTCCTTGGATGCCCTAAATTGAACAAACTGCTCAAATCTGAAAATTGGATGCAAGAGGATAATTTGAATGATCATGAAATGAGGAAAAGTGCTCCTTTTATAGTTGTCTTTTTCAGGCTGTAATGTCCCCTTTTTAGGACAACCCTAAATTTTCCCTAATTTATCAATTTCAAGTGATCACCTTAGTTTTGGGGATGTTTATAATGTGAGTAGGCCCCTCTAAAACAGAGTTAGAGAATATTTACAAGATAATATTAATTAGAATGCATATAAGAACATGGTTAGGGATAGAACTACTTTTTTAGACCTGCAAATATGTTAGTAGACATTTATAAATAAAGACAACATCATTTTATAAGCATACAAGAGGATAATTTGAATGATCATGAAATGAGGAAAAGTGCTCCTTTTATAGTTGTCTTTTTCAGGCTGTAATGTCCCCTTTTTAGGATAACCCTAAATTTTCCCTAATTTATCAATTTCAAGTGATCACCTTAGTTTTGGGGATGTTTATAATGTGAGTAGGCCCCTCTAAAACAGAGTTAGAGAATATTTACAAGATAATATTAATTAGAATGCATATAAGAACATGGTTAGGGATAGAACTACTTTTTTAGACCTGCAAATATTTTAGTAGACATTTATAAATAAAGACAACATCATTTTATAAGCATATTGAATCTTCTTTTTGATTTTCCTAAATCATCCTTCCTTGAGTATGATAGTCTGATAGGGTGCCCAAGAAACCCTAGTCCCAAGAGCAGTACGCCCCTCTTGGCCCCATGTGGCCCTTGCCATCCATATGGGGTGCTGTGCCTAGTGTTCTATCGCCGTTCCCCTGTACCAGAACCATCATTGCTCATCATATTCAGAGGTTGAGGGTGCAGCTACAGCAGGGTGTCCTGGATAGTCATTTCCTCTAAGCCCAAGAGTAGTACACGCCTCTTGGCCCACGTGGCCCTTGCCATCGAGATCGGTGGTGTACTTGGAGGGTGACCCACACGCTGTTTCCCCTTCAGTAGGCCCTCAATCTCTCCTATCATGGCTAATTGTTTATAGTCAGAAAATATGAATATCAGTTCCTAATGTAAGCACAGATCAATGACATAATATTGATGTTATTCCCTAATATAAATATACAGGTTCTGATCTTGGCTATTAAAATAATAGTATAATATGAATAGTATATTCTGTTTATTGCATGTTAAATTGATTAACACAGACCTATTATTTATACTCAACAACAATTGCTAACTCAGAACTATCTTGATGCACAACCTATTATTATCTTGACCAACAGACATTGGTTTCTTTGCAATTTACTGTATACACCATAATTGAATGCATAAATCATTTATCTGCAGACTGAAATAGATTTATCTAATATTATGTGCAGTCTTTTATCATGACTATATTAAATACAACTATAATCAGAACTTATATATATATATAAGATGATCAATAAATACAATGTATACATAGTACATATATATATATATATAGATCCGTATAATATATAGACATATATTATTTACGTTTTATATATATATATATTATATGGATCTATATATATATATGTACTATGTATACATTGTATTTATTGATCATCTTATGAATCATATATATATATATATATATATATTTAGATATATTTACCAATTATTAACTGTCATTTAGATTCTTAATATATTTGTCCATCATCTAAATTTATTATGTATTTAACATTTATCATTTTCTAAATATATTATTGCTGATTATGAAATCACTTACCTCCTAATGCTTACCTTTGCTGTGGTGCGATCTGCTGAAGCTAACTTAATTCTCCACTGCAGAACTCTTCTTACTCCCTATCCAGCCACGATCTGCTATTTATTCCTTTATTCCCAGCCAGTGATATTAATGTAGAAGACTCTCCTTTCAGCCAGCCATCATCTAAAAGACTTATTCTCCTTTTTCTTTTTTCCCATTCCTAATCCCTCTCCCTCTGTTTTGGATTTCTCTTTATTTATAACCTGTTTTTGCCATTAGTCATGACAGTTTACTTGTCAAGGGATGTAGCGCATCACTCTAGAGGGACGTGCCTTTTGTAACATCTCACTTCTTTAGAGGGGCGAATCCTTTGTTCACCTTTGATCGTGCCTTTTGATTGCTTTTTAGGAATTGTTGCATTAACTGGGTTTAAATTAATAGTAATCAAGAATCGATGCCTTGGTGTTTACTACTGTTTTGTAATTACTTTCATCGCTGACTTGTATGTTCTTTATTTTGTCTTTATTGAGCCTTTTGTTTTATTTAGCTGCTCTAATCTTACTGCATTTTTAATTCATTAAGTGCTGCACTTGAATTAATCGCTACATCTTTTATTATGGTAATCGCTGCCCTTATCATCTTTTACTGTTGCATTCTATCTTAATCGTTGGCTGCTCATATATATATATATATATATCATTTATGTTCATATTGATATATTGTGTTTCCTTATATTTATATATTTATTTTTGTATACATTATTATATTATAATAATAATGTTAAATTGTCAATATTTATTTTAATATATATGTATATTATAATATTATTTAATATTTATATTTATATTTTAATTATAATCAATCATAATATTATTTTATGTTAATTATGATTATAATAGCATTAAATCGCTATTATTTCTTTTTATGTTTTTAATATGTATTATATTTATTTGCTTGCTTTTCAATGCTGTAAATCTTAGTGTTACAATTTCGGGGGCATGACTGTCCACCCCGCCCAAGATTGCTTGTCCTCAAGCAATCACAATTCCAAACATCTTTTCACTTCAATAGTTACAAGTTACAACTCCTCAATTGAAGAAGCATTTTGACAAACAATATTTTAACAATTTTCATAATCTTCTAAGCATAAAGTAGTCATAAACACACATGGAGTAATCTTGTTTGAAGACACATCTGGAATGAATCAAACACATGGAAATACTTAATGAAGCATGCACATAAATACATGTAGTATATGCCGGAATACATGTGGGTTACAAAGTATATCCACAAAGACACATAAGTCGCAAAGTGTGAATGCATGCAAGTCACAAGATATACACATGAATACAAGTAAGAGAGAACGCATACACATGAATACCAGTCACAAAGTATACGCATTATCACACATAAATCATAATGTAAGCCACAAAGTATTCACTTGAATGCACTTGAATACACAAAGTATTTATATTTATATTTTGATTATAATCATAATATTATCTTATGATAACTATGATTATAATAGCATTAAATCATTATTATTTCTTTTTTATATGTTTAATATGTATTATATTTATTTACTTGCTTTTCGATGCTGTAAATCTCAGTGTTACAATTTCGGGGACATGACACAGGCCCTCCATTTATTTAATTATTTTATTTTAATTTTATGTTCCCTTCAAGTAATAAAAATACTTTTTATATTTAAATGTTAATTCTTTTTTAGTTTAATAAAATAACACGATTTAAGTTTCCCCAAACATAAAAGTGACCAGGCCCAACTTAAAAAATATTATTAATTATTTTAATCCAAAAAAGGGGACATGACAACCTCAATGAATTCTAATGCTGGTTGTCAGTCTGCTAAAATTTTCAGATCAGCAACTGATGATAAGCAGAGTGACTATCTCCATGATTATAGCTGGAGACATGAAGGTATGGATTCCAGCAGAGAATTGATATTCTTGTGAGGATTTTGTTATTATAAAGAGCGTGGAGAAACAGCTAAAATCACCACTTTCAGCCAAGACTACACAAAGTCTTTCACTCAAGTTGGTCTAATGCAAAAGAATGTTGAATTTGGATAATATTTTGAAACATTTGATTTTGAAGTTTGAAGTAGGGCATTCACTGATGCCTCATGCTGTTGATTGTTTCATGATTCATGGTGCTGATCAAGGAGAGTGCAAGGCAACTCTCAAGGCTGTGGAGGATGATGAATTGAAGGAGTTAGTGGATAGTTGAATTCCTGATGATTGGGAAGTGTTAGTGCAACCTTCCATGGGGAAAAGCCAAAACTGATGATTCAAAATCTTCCTTGGGTGTTTAACTCAATTGGAGCATACAAGAAACCAGCAGCATCATAATCACATAATCATTCACATGAAGGGAAAGATACTTTAGTGAGTATAGAAGGTTAAGTGGCATCTACAATTAATTATCCTTACATTTATGAAAATACTTCCAAGACCTCCTTATGTGGAGATGCCAAAGTTTGCAATCAATAGCAAGACAAGAAATGGCATTTTTCCAATGTTTCATAGAGGTATAAAGAGCTACATTAATGGAAAGAGCAAGTATTGGTAACGAAAGAGAAAGAGAAAGAGGTGCAAGTCCTTACTAAGCTGGATAGCATGAAAAGACACATTGAAGAGCTAACTCTAAGTTTCAAGAAGGCTCAAAAGACATATGAAGGGAATGTTGTTGGGACTAAACATATAGACACCCTTGTAGATTTGCATTTAGTCAAGAAGACTTGCAAAGATATGGTTATTAGATTTGTAGAGATGGCTATAAATGCATCTAAGGAAACAATGGAAAAGGTTGATAACTCACCTTTGGGTTTAAATCAACCAAGGACTCTCTCGAAAAGACCCAAATGGCACTTTTGGAGGCAAAAAAATAGCTTGATACTATGACAAATTTTAGGGAGCAAGAGAACGAAGCAAGTGCTAAGAAAATTAAGTAGGTAATTGAAGAGCTTGATGGGCTCCAAGAGGATTTTGATTTAGAAGAGTTTTTACGACAAGAGTTGTAAGTACACAATTGGGCATAATTGAGATAGTTGGGCAAGGAATTGGAGATCAACAAACAAAGTAACGTGAGGATGACACAATTAGTTGGTAATAAGAAATGATGACTTTAGAGGATAGTTGCACAGATTTGGGTTAGTATGAAGAATGGTTTAAATAGGAAAACATGAATAAATTTCAACCTTTTTCTAATTTCCATCGGTTTTTTGATAAACCACTCTTTGAGATGAATATAGAGATATCTCTTGGTTTAGGGTTTTCAACTACTAATAACATCAGAGTAAGGCAATAGAAGCTGACTACATCATAAGAAGGATTTAGGATTGGGAATTGCAAGTTTCCTAGATCAAATTGGATAAGAAAAAACCAAGATAATGATTTTTATAGTAAGGGAAAAAGGAATGTAGTTGTTGATCTCTTTCTCAGAATGCCCATTCCTTTTTTTGTTTCTATCATGTTTTTAGTGACCAAAAGGGTTTTATTAGGATAGACAATTCCAAGAGCACATGTTGCTAACATTCTAGATAGAAATGGAAAGCATGATAAGCATGTGAGAGCCAATGATCTTAGGGGGTACAAAGACAAAATCCCTTTTGTATTTGATTCTAAGATGAAATAGAAGATTTTGAAGGCTTCGCATGATACGCTCCCAGTGGGACACTCTAGATCCTACAAAATTTGTAGGGAAAAAAGAGAGATCTTGTGGAAGTGCTTTATGGAGGATGCTATCAAGCATGTTAGTGAGTACACTACCTACCATCAGAATGAAGAACATTGTCTATTCCAAATTTGCTAAAGTCTATGCTTATTTCCCAAATAGATTGAGAAAGTGTGTTCATGGAATCCATCATGAGTCTTCCTAAGGAATTATTACATATGATAGGGGAAAACCTCACTCATAGCATAAATTATCAACTACAAATAGTTGGACAAACAAAAATGGCGAATAAGTGGGTTGAAGGATACTTGAGGGAATATGTTTTAGACGGACAATTAGCATAGATCAAGTGGGTGCACTTGGGAGAGTGTTACCACATCACCCAATATATGTTTCTTGATGCTATCGTTGTCACAAGGGTGAAAAATTTGAGTCATGGAGCCATCACAAAATATTTGGTTCATGGGAGGAACCTGCCCACAAAAGATGCTACTAGGGAAGAGTTAGGGAGGCTAGAACATTTTGATTTTGAATTGCTTGAGGACAACCAATTTTGGGAAGGGTAGACTTGTAATGTCTCATTTTCAATTAATTTGTGTTTGTGAATCAAAGGCCTATTTCTTATTTCTAGTGTTTCCCTTGATTAGAGTTTACATATTTGTCCTCCCTCTTCATCCCCCATGTGCCTATTAGGTTAAGAAGTTGTGAAGGTACCAAAAGTTTTCAGGTGTGGAGGTATGCTCAATTTTCTAAGTGTGTGCTAGTTGTTGGAGTTTTGGACTTTTTCTGCTATGCCTTTCTAGCCAACTCCATTATTCCCCATATTCCTATTGGGATATCAATCTTCCCTATTTTGGCATGCCTTTATATCTAAGTCTACCTTTTTCCTTTGTCCTTGCTAGGATTTCAAAGTTTGCCTTCTTGACATCCCTTTCCTTCAATCTTTGCTCTTTTCCCTTGCCTTTGTTAGAGTTTTGCACCACTCCTTACCAGCATGCCCTTAGCCCAAACCTCAACAACTTGATACTTACACTAAGCTACCTTTTGGGACTAGAGTTTCAGCATTCCTCTTACCCAAGTACCTTTTTCATGGTATTGTCAAACTTCAATCCCCTACACTTTACACTATGTTCTCTCATTGGGATAGTTTGGATATGTTCTTATTTGGGTACCTAGTATGTTGGGACTAGATTTTCAACCTTCCCCTTACCCAAGTACCTTTTTCATGGTACCATCGAACTTCAATCCCCTACACTTTACACTATGTTCTCTCATTGGGTATTTCAGATATGTTCTTATTTGGGTACCTAGTATGCCATATTCTTATTCCCCGAACTTTGCCCTTCTCTTTTTTCCTATTGAGGTATCAAACTTTCCTAGTCGTGCATGACTTTCCTTGTAAGTCCTTTTTGTTCCTTTGTTCCCAATGAAATTTTAGAGTTCTTCCCATCATCTCTTTCCTTCAACCCTCGCTTGTTCCCTCGCCTTTGTTGGAGAGTCAGAGTTCCACTTACGTGTATGCCTTGCTTCCAAACCTCGATCCTAGACAAGAGGTTAGAGTCTAGATGCACCCTCGGCTCCCAACCTTTGAACTTTGAAACTCTTGGTTGTTGCATTGTTCATTTCCACCTACCTCCTTACATGATTTGATTGCCATTCTTGACGTGATTGGATGCTGCAACTACTCTAGAAGGGTTTTTCTTGCCTATAAATAACTGTTTATCTTAAGGATGTAGAATCACATGTACTCCCAACAATGAAAAAGGATCAAGACGCCCATGCAACCGTTAATGTGGTGGTGAGTGTTTCAAGCCTTAATGGTCCTTAGGCTTTCTCTAGGCCGCCATTGCAGTAGATATCATAGTTGCGATCAAAGGGAGAAGGGTTTCCTCTCGCCTCCAAGTACCTTTGCACTCTAACAAGGTGATTTCTGCATAAGGGCATTGAAGATAATGATGTCAAGGGCATGAGCAAGCTTGTAGCATGAAGTGATCCTATTTCTTCTCCCAAGGTCACCCGAATAAGTTGAAGATGTATTGCCATATTTTGATTATTCAAAGCATCAATTATTCTACACCCAAAAACCCTTATCAATAGTGCTCTAAACCTATTGTTCAAGCAATCATATCTGAGGATGAAAACCCTTGTATTTTTTCGGAGATCAAAGGATGAAACCCTTGTATTTGCTGGAGATCAAAGGATGAAAACCCTTAAGTTTCAAGGATTGAAGGATGAAACCCCTTAAGTCTCATTTAGAGGTTGTGAATGTGCTTCATGAGTTGATTTAGACTTTTCTTTTTGATATGTAAATCGATGGTTCTATTGAGTTCTCACCTTAAGAAAATATTATAAATGAACGAGATTACAAAAATATGGAACTAGCCGGTAGAGTAGTCTACCATGAAAAATACAACTTCTGTCCCTTGTCTACAAAATGGGAACACACCAATCTAATCAGCCTTTCAAATATTACAAACTATATGTTATAAAGAAAGCAAAGTTTAAAGGCCTTAGATTGGCTTACTTGGAAAACAACCACTAAAACAAACTATACCAAGATGTGGGAAGATTTAGTTAATTTGTCAGAATAATTTCCCTCTAAGAGCCAGAACAGGTCTTGGCATCATGGTACCCAGCTATGATAGTCCTTCACCTGCTGTGCTGCCCTGATAGTCACCCACTGCCCTTGCGATCTCCCTCATACCTTCGTTGTAGAGAATACCACTGTCGTAGACGAAGAGTACTCCAATTTCTAGACTCCACCTAGGAATGATAAATTGCATCAGAACACCATTCTCAGACATCTCAGGCTTAGTGAAAGAACTAGCCGCTACCAACCTTCCTTTCTTGTGGACAAACCTGAGATTCTAAACATATCTGGTTAAATCATGATAAATAGATGCAATTTTTTTGGACAGTAAACCTCAAGCTTGAACCTCTTCTTGTATGCTACTCTGGGACTCTTCCTCCTTTCCATTCTACCAATCTTAAGCTGATTCAGCTCCTTCACACTCCTACAAAATCATTTCTGGGATCCATTTGTAGACATCCACCTACCTAATCAGTTAGGCTAGCTTTAACTGAAATTCTTGGGCAAAACTCCTCTCTCTTCAGATACAACTCTTCCACGGAGAATCCTGCAGCTCCTCCACTTTCTGCTTCTCCATGTTAAATCTTCTTCCCTGGTATAGCCACTCTTTGCTTTGTGCAGCCTTCGCCAACGAAGGCTATAAAATAGGACAATAGACATTCCAAATGAAAGTTGTGGCACTGCATACCTAGATTAAGACACAACACACCTTCCAAAGTGTGGTAGCTATGTGTTGATGAATGATAGCATCGGTCAGATAGGAATGACGATTGCTGGAAGCATCATCGTCATTCCTACTTGATCAATATTATCACTTGTATTTAATTATCTTTCAGAAATATTATAAATCGAATTCTATGAGCCTTCATATAAATTCGAATCTAGATTTTTGTATTTTCTGGAACTAATTAATACGTATCTTATTGCATCTGCCATCTTCAGATTAGTTTGATTGTGTTGAGGATTAACTTTAGATAACATTCAAAGTTATCTTTAGACGCGATTCAAAGATCACGTCCCATGGTTGGACGTGCCTTCACTTGTGGAGACACGTCCTACCATAGGACACGTCTCTTAAATGTGAGTTTCCTCCTTCATATTTATGGCTGTTCCTTGGTGATTTGCAAACATAGAAATCAATTAATGTTCTGCAATCAACACATTTGTATTACAATATAAAATTCTGGAAATTGCTTTTCTGTACTTGAAATTCTGTATAGTTCTCCTTCTCTCAGTTATATAAGTTTGCCTTAGGTTCCTAGGTCTGATAGGATTTGATTACATTTACATGGTATTAGAGCCAGGTTGTGCAGATTCAAATCAAATTTAGTTTTCAGACTTCTAATAGGTTCGAAATCTTCACCTTTCATCATGGCTAGTGTAATCAGATTTGAAGATCGTCTTGCAGGAGCAGACAACTTCACATCTTGGAAATATAGGATTATGATGATCCTTAGAGAGAATAAGCTTGACTCACTTGTGAGAGAAAATAAGGAACCTGAAACTGAATCTGAGAAAACTCAATGGATTGAAAACAATGAGAAGACCATGAAAATTCTAGTAGATGCAGTTAGGGATCATATAGTACCTATTCTAGCAAAACATGAAACTGCCTACCACATGTTCAAATCTCTTGAGAGTACCTATGAGATCAACAACACCTGTAAGACTCTTGCTTTGAAAAGGCAAATCAATAATGTTCAAATAAACAAAGGAGAGTCCATTAATGCATACTTCATGAGGATTATTGAACTGAGGGATCAATTATCCACCATTGGATATCAGATTGACAGCAAAGAGTTAACTTTGATTGCTCTAGGAGGTCTTCCAAACTCTTGGGAGTCCTTTGTTCAAGGTGTAAGTGCAAGATCTAAACTCCCTAAGTTTGATAGGCTAAGATCTGACTGTCTTCAAGAAGAATCCAGACTCTCCTCTAAAGAGAATAAACAAAAGAACATAGATGAAGACATTCTTGCACTCAACTCAACATCTAATAAACAGAGTAAGAAAAAATCCTTCAAGAAAGGGTCTTCCAAAAGAAAGAGAAATTCCAATGGAAAGGGATCTCATAAGAAAGATATCTCTCAAGTACAATGCTTTAGATGTGATCAATATGGTCACTATGCAATGAAGTGCCCTGATAGGACTAAACAACAAACTTCCTTTGCTAAAGTAGGAAAGTCAAATTCAGATCATGAACCTGAGAACTTTGTGTTCTATTCAGCCCTATCTAGTCAAGTATTCGACCACACTCTCAACTGGGTGATTGACAGTGGTGCCTCTAGACATATCACAGGATTTAGAGAACACTTAGATACTTTGACCGAAAGGATTGATGAAGAAGTAACCATCGGGGATGATTCAACACACCCAGTAAGAGGGGTTGGAACTTGCTCCGTCAAGTTGAAATCTGGGCTTTCTCTTCAACTCACTGAAGTCTTGTTTGTACCTGGATAAAGAGGAATCTTATATCCATCTCTGCCCTTGAAGACAATGGTTATAGAGTTACCTTTATAGATGGAAAAGTTCTTGCTTGGCCTAAAAACTCATCTATCAAGAAAGCCCTAACCATAGGCGTAAGACAAGGGTACCTATATAAACTATGCACTGAAGTTAATCAAGCCCTTACCCTTGACACCTTTGATTCAAATGAGATTTGGCATAGAAGATTAGGTCACCTTCATTTCTGTGCCTTACCTTCTGTGGGAAAACTTGTAACATGCTTACCTAAGTTAAAACCATCTCATAAAGGAACTTGCAAAGGTTGTGCCTTAGGGAAGAATTCAAAGGGATCCTTTCCCTCTAGTTTGAGCAAAACTCTTAATGTGTTAGAACTGGTTCACTCAGACTTATGTGGACCCATGTCTGTACCCTCTAAGGCAGGATTTCTTTACTATGTTATATTTGTAGATGACTTCTCTAGGAAAACTTGGATGTATTTCCTTAAGTGTAAAGAATCAATAGAAATCCTCAAAAAGTTCAAAGAGTTCAAAGCCCTTTCTGAAAATTTCTCCGGAAAGAAAATAAAAACCTTAAGGACAGACAATGGGAAAGAATACACCTTTGAGATTTTTAAGGAATTTTGCCTAGAAGCTGGAATTAAGAGGGAGTTCACAGTTGCCTACAATCCCCAACAAAATGGGGTTGCTGAAAGGAAAAACATAACCATTGTAGAAGCTGCTAAAGCAATGCTACTTGACCAAAACATTGATACTTCTTTCTGGGCAGAAGCGTCTAGGACTGCTGTCTATATTCAAAATAGATGTCCTCATTCCCATCTTGATAAAAAAACTCTTGAAGAATCCTTTACCGGCGTGAAACCTGACATCAGTCATTTTAGGATCTTTGGCTGTCCTGTCTATATTCATGTACCTAAAGAGAAGAGATTCAAACTAGAACCTTCCAGAAAGAAGGGGGTGTTTATGGGTTATAGTGAAAATTCCAAAGCATACAGGATTTACCTTCCCGGGCATAATCAAATTGAGTTGAGTCGAGATGTCATCTATGAAGAAGACATTGCATTCAAAAGGGCAAGAAGCTCCTCTGAGATAGAAACCCTTTCCTCTAGAGTACCTGAGATGGAACCTGATTTTGAGATTCAGAGGGAGCATTATGAGGAAATGTCACACGAACTTCCATCAAGTGTGAATTCAAATGACAATAACAGAAAGAGACCACTTTGGGCCAGGAAGATGCTCAAAGAAGCTGAGGTTCATACAGCACCCAAAGGAACGTTCAGGGAGTGTAAAAGACCCAAACGTTTCTCTGTCTATGTTGCTCTAATAAACAACATCTTAAACTTAGAACTTGACAGTGTTACAGAAGCCCTCCAACATCAAGCATGGAAGGATGCTATGATTGAGGAATACCAATCTATTCTTAAGAATGATGTATGGGATATAGTGCCTAGACCTAAAGAGAAATCTGTTGTCTCTTCCAAATGGCTCTTCAAAATCAAGCATGTTGCTGATGGTAGTATAGAAAAATATAAAGCACGTTTTGTGGCAAGAGGTTTTTCTCAAAAGGAAGGTATTGATTACGAAGAAACATTTGCACCTGTTGCTCGTTACACATCAGTGAGAGCAATGTTAGCCATTGCAGCAGCTAAAAGTTGGAAGATCTATCAAATGGATGTGAAAACTGCCTTCCTAAATGGAACCATTGAAGAGGAAGTCTATTTGGAACAGCCCGAAGGCTTTGTGATACATAAATCTGACTCACATGCATGCAGATTGAAGAAAGCCCTCTATGGACTTAAACAGGCTCCCAGGGTTTGGTATGAAAGAATTGACAACTATCTCTTGGGATTAGGATTTTCAAAGAATGATGCTGACTCCAACCTATACTTCAAGATAATCAATGGAGATATGTTGATAATTATTTTATATGTTGATGACCTATTGATAACAGGAGAAGATCACCTCATTGCTCAAGGGAAGCAGGATCTAATTGCTGAATTTGACATGAAAGACTTGGGCATTTTACACTACTTTCTAGGTTTAGAAGTATGGCAGAAATCAGAGGGCATCATTCTAAACCAAGGAAAGTATACTATTGATATCCTGAAGAAATTTGGAATGTTAGATTGTAGACCGATGTCTACACCTATGGAAACCAACCTTCACAAGTTGAAAGAAGCAGCAGCAAAATCCAAGTGTGCAGATCCAACCCTTTACAGACAGATATTGGATCCTTGATGTATCTGGTTAATACCAGACTTGATATTTGCTATGCAGTGAATGTTCTCAGTCAGTTCATGTGTGAACCAAAGGAAATTCACTTAATGGCAGTGAAACATATTTTTAGATATCTTCAAGGCACTATTGGATATGGTCTTCTCTACAAGAAAGTTCATCTAGATCTACATGGGTACTCTGATTCAGATTGGGCTGGAAGTGTAACCGATCGAAAAAGCACATCAGGATGTTGCTTCAGTTTAGGATCAGCTATGATCTCCTGGATTTGTAGAAAACAATCTTTAGTTGCACAGAGCTCAACAGAAGCAGAATACATTGCAGCCTCAATGGGAGCAAGAGAAGCAGTATGGCTTCGTAAGTTGATTGTGGGACTCTTTGGTGAACCCTTAAATCCTACAATCATTCATTGTGACAATCAGAGTTGCATCAAACTCTCTGTAAATCCTGTGTTCCATGATAGATCTAAGCACATTGAGATCCCCTATCATTATGTTAGAGACATGGTGGAAAGGAAAGTGATCCAGCTGGAGTATGTTAGTACAAATGATCAAACTGCAGACATTCTCACCAAACCTCTCTCCCGCATCAAGGTAGAGCACTTCAGGAAGAAATTTGGTATGGTTGAAATGTAATTTGATTTATGTTGAAATCCAAAATTGTTGTACTAATATATATATAAAGATGTTTTATGTGTAAACTCTTTTTGTCATGTGTGTGACTCCATGACTTTATGGGCCTACCCCCCTGTGTACATCATTGAAAGGTGACGATCTTTCTAATGATAAACACTTGTATGTGACATTGTAAGGTGACGACTTTGCAATGTTTAACTATCATGATAGATATCATGTGACTTGATGTCTTTTGAAGATCATTGTGATTCCTAAGAGATAATCATGGTGGATATTTTATCCATGGAAATGCCATGAATTATTATGGTAGACATCATGTGACTTGATGTCTGTGCACACACCATAATAAAGATGTGTTATGAAGAATGTCATGTGACTTGACATTATTGAGAAAACATACCATATCTTTGATATCACGTGTGAAGGTGATATCTCTACTTATTTGATTTGATTTATCTTCCCGTGCTAAGAGGGAGTGTTGATGAATGATAGCATCGGTCAGATAGGAATGACAATTGCTGGAAGCATCATCGTCATTCCTACTTGATCAATATTATCACTTGTATTTAATTATCTTTCAGAAATATTATAAATCGAATTCTATGAGCCTTCATATAAATTCGAATCTAGATTTTTGTATATTTTGGAACTAATTAATACGTATGTTATTGCATCCGCCATCTTCAGATTAGTTTGATTGTGTTAAGGATTAACTTTAGATAACATTCGAAGTTATCTTTAGACGCGATTCAAAGATCACGTCCCATGGTTGGACGTGCCTTCACTTGTGGAGACACGTCCTACCATAGGACGTGTCTCTTAAATGTGAGTTTCCTTCTTCATATTTATGGCGGTTCCTTGGTGATTTGCAAACATAGAAATCAATTAATGTTCTGCAATCAGCACATTTGTATTACAATATAAAATTCTGGAAATCGCTTTTCTGTACTTGAAATTCTGTATAGTTCTCCTTCTCTCAGTTATATAAGTTTGCCTTAGGTTCCTAGGTCTGATAGGATTTGATTACATTTACACTATGGGAGTTAGAACCACAATAATGAACATTCTTTGATAATCCCAGATTTTTAAAAATATATCAATCACCCGACTGTGCTGACAAAGTGAGTGAGGAATATAACTCTTAAACGTCTAATTGCTCTTGATCGCAATCTTCATCTAGCAAATTTGCTAAACCCTGTCATGTGTTTGTTTTGACACTAATAACAGCCGACTCCAGAATTGGCAAAGATGCCCATTTATTTTTTCACTTATCGAAAATAATGTCGAAAATAAATCCCATCAAATTCTTTCTCTAGCAAATGCAAATCTTTGAGCAGACACTCTAGTTTCTAACTAGGAGTGCTTTGTTTGGTTAATCCATTTATAATTAACATCAAATCACTTTCTACCACTAAACATTTAGCATCCAAACTTTTTGTCAGTTTGAGCCCTTCAATAAGTATCTGCTTCAGTGCTTGTTTTTTGATAATGACAAACCTCTATTGAGGAAAGAATAGTTAATACCTCTAATAAAACATCTGATGCTCAGAAAGCCAGGATTCTCTTGAGTTGCTCCATAAAAGTTGAGTGGAAGCCTCTGAAGTGGGGGCTCAATTCACTTTCAAGCATATGTTTTTCTTGTTGATTACTCCATGAGTTGATTTTGAATTTAATTTGATTTGAATCTTCAAATAATTTAAATGATTTTTAAATAGTTGTTGAATCTCTCCCCTTTCTCTTTACAGCGGTTGGGTTGTGTTTGTCCCATTTTTGTTAATTTTTAATCTGTTTAATCTCTTTAACATCTCTCAATACTTCATAGAGAACCCATTGATAAATCCTTTTTTTTTTTTTATGAGGGCCATAATTATCAAATGCAAAAAATTTCAAGAGAATCACAATGTTTGTTACTTTTTACACAATGTTTTTGTAGGTAGTCTAAACATTCATATGAAATCTTCAAGTAAAGTAGCTGCCTCCAAGGACATATCCATTTTTGTGAAGAAAAAGGAAGAGTATATCGAATCTTTAAAAGAACCCTTGCTTAATTTTGTGAGAGTACAAGAGAGCTCTGGATAAATCACTTAACTGATACTCTGGATAAATCACTTAATTGATCCCTTGGCGCACTATGGTCAAATAGTTTGGCCATTCACAGTTTTACAGGAGTTTAGCTACAGATATTGGTAAAAACAATTTAGAAGGATACGATCCACTACATTTTTTTTGTATATTCTAAATTTCTGTGAATTGACAACGCAAATAGTGTATGTGATGATACAAACAATGCTGTAAAATCTGATGTCATGACTGATGCAGGTCTGAAGCAAGTTGCTTCAGATAATTGAAAATATCCAGTATTTGGCTTTTTTTTTGCTTTCACACCTAAATTTTGATGCAGATTTGATGCAAGCTGCATCAGAAATAAAAAAGAAATGATGCACTATGTGATGCTATTTGGTGAAAATGTGATAGTGAACACATCATAAAAATAATAATATGAATTAAAAATCAACCTTTTTAGAATTTTGAGCATATTGCAAGTTATAAGTTGTCATGCCCCTGCCATGATCAGATTACATCATAAATGTCGAAGTAAATTATTGTCCAAGATTGATAGAAATATTGTCATTGATGTCAAAGGTATGGAGAGCAAATCAACTTAATATATTCAAAGGTGGCCAACCTTATAAGGGCAGTGAGTTATTTAAAAGGTAGACTATGCTTAACTTGGCCAACTTTACATGAATGATCAGCAGCAATGAAATGGAATCAAACTCATTTCATTGCCCATTGCAATAAGTGAAAATAATGAGCAGCATCAACTATGTTTATAAGTTAGAGAAATTTACATATGAAAATATTGAAGCGCCCAAGTTGATGACAATTAAAGCAGCCAAGTTAAAGATAAACAAATGGGTATAATCGCCCATGTAAAGAGGTTGATGCACATTTTAAAGGCAGCAATTATTAATAAAAGGTTATGATTTTATTTTCAAAGGCAGCAATAAAGATTAATTAAGCATTAAAAGGCGGCGCTCCAATAAATGAAAAGGTGCCTAAATAAAATGGGATGCCTCTCTTTGTGAAGTCACCTCTCTGCATATGGTTGCCTCTTTTGGAGATTTAAACAAGATATAAAAGGAACATAAAGTGGAGATAGAAAGGGAAGCAAGCCAGGAATATTTTCCTAGTATTAAATCAGATTGAATGGATCAAGATCTGAATTGGCATTTCCAGAAATCAGTAAATTGATTAAAAAAGTATTGGGTATGCATTTGAGTGTATATGCATTTAATGTATAATATTTGATAGGCATATAAATATATGTATAGCTAATTTCATAATGACTAATATGCAATAAGGAGAAATATGTTATGTCTAAATTGGTAAATAAGAAAATAGTGAATTTATTTATATTGTTATATTCTACATCCTTTTCTTTAAGCAATCATGTGAAGGGTTGGCAAGGAAACATGTTAGGGAAGGGTGGTATAAGTTCTCTGAATGTAAGTACGCCGACCCTAAGTTGTATGGAATTGTCTTGGTTGGATGTTCCTGCCACTTGGGGCCAAGGGGGGTATGATGAGCACGCCCTTGGGCTTAATTGAGATGAATAATGTATAGGTTCTTGCAATGTAAGAATGCCACCCGATGTTGGATGGAATTGTCTTAGTTGGATGTTCTTGCCACTTGGGGCCAAGGGGGGTATGAGCACGCCCTTGGGCTTACTTGTGATGAATAGTTTTTCTAGTGCCCTATCATGTGTTTCTCTCCAATTCCTACCATGATTGGTTATTGAAAAGAGTCTATAGATTCAAGATTGGATTCAAACTTAAGTTATTATTCATTATTTCATAAATGTTAATAGTTCATTTATTCTTAAGTTCAATATTTATTATATAATTTACTATGGAATATTATTTGTAAGACAATTTTATGTTGTGTAATTGTCCCTTAAGGCAAATTCAAGCATACTCCAAGTAGGGGACATTACATTACATAAGCTTTAACTTTTAAGGGATTGTCAGCACAAAAGAAAAAAACAATAAACTTTAAGGAATTATAGCATGTTTCAAGTGCAAAGAAAAGAGAGAGTGATCCCCGAGCATTGCTTTTTAAACTTTTAGTGCATTGCAAATGCATTAAATAAACCTTTTTAGACATCGTAGCACCTTTTAGGAAAAATAATATTTAAACATAAAAACAAGAAGTTTTGTTTAGTTTTGAAGTGCAAAAAGAACAGCAGTTTATTCAACCACAAGACAGTAAAAATTTAAAATTAAGTTAAACCATCACAATGTGCTATTTAATTTATTCTATCTTTTACATTGCTTCATAAACAAAAAAAATTAAAAAGAACTTGTTACACAATATATTTTGTATTATGTGATGTTATGAACATAACAAAAGAAAAAAGAATGGATCGACAGACTTGTGAATGATAGATGGAACTCCTTCCTTTTTGCCTTTCTTTTCAAGATTCCTCTTCATGCTTGCAAATGTGAATTGTTTGACCTCAAAATGGCAAGTAAGAAAATTTAAAAACTGAATGGGTTAGGGTTTAGAGCAGCTTTAGTGTGTTTTTTTGGGTTGTGGGGCCTTGGCCCTCTCACCACATAGTTTTTAAGTTTTAAAAATAACTTTTGACTCAGTTTTTTTTTTAGTTTTACTAAAAGTAAAAAATAAAGCATAAGTGGCTGTCCTCAAGACTGTTGAGGGATCTTGGGGTCAGCAGGTTGTCCCCATAGCATTCACATAGGGGGGATGCCCCTTGAAATGTTCCTGAAATTGAGGGGATATCCTGAGTTTTCAGCAGAATTGGGGATGAAATTGGAACATTTCATCTCCATCTTGGCGCCGCCAAAACATCCCCATTTCTGGGAACAGGTCAAAACCTTTGGGGACACATCCCTACAGTACCAGTAATATACATTGTTCATGCATAACTGTTTCCATGAATTTTCGATTACATGGAAGCCAATGACAGGGACTGTCAGATTCATGAGCTTCACCTCTTTCTCACCCTTTTTGAAATCGCATGCAAGCTTTAGCTATAACTTATTTGAGTGGTAGCACATCCTTGTACATTGGCTGCAAGTAGGGATGTTGCATTCCAGGATATTTCACATTAACTGTTGTTCTGTATGTGACTTTAATAATGGGGAAGCTTAGTGGCTATAAAGGGTTTACCATCAATCCTTCTCATGTGGCCCCTTGTTATATTTGTTCACACAATTGTTTCACCATTTTAATCTAATCTTTCAATTGCATATAAATTTTTCTATCCTAGATTTGGCTTATTTATACAATACAAAGTTTGACTAAGTAGAAGATATTTGAAAAAACACATCTTCTATGCTCTCAAGATTTTTATTTGAAAAATATTGATATACCATGGCTTTCCTGTAGCAGGGCATTGCTGGAAAAAAGCGTCTAGATCGAAAGCGTGGGACAACTGAGAAAACTATTAGCTATCACCTTCTTCGGCAATACTTCACCGGAACCCTTAAGGATGCTGCAAAAAGCATTGGAGGTATACAAATTTGTATGAGAAACAGTAGCCTTTTTCTGTCCTGTCCTTTTGCATTCTTCTTTTCTAAAAGTAGCAGCATTGTTGCCACCATTATTTCTTATAAAATACTCTTTAGAAGAGTTGGCCCCCAAAACAGGTGATAATTCAGGATCAATTGCTTAAAATTGATTTAGTGCCTTTTACCAAGTGGAACCTCAAAATCAGTTGTTTTCCTAAGATTTCCAAAAATGACCTAAGATCTTCTCTGTATTGATTATTTTGGTAACTTCAATTATTCTCTGTGGTCATTCTGGAAGAACAGTTTTCTCACTGAATTTGAAATATACCTAGTAAGTACCACGCACTTAGACATCCCATCTAAATTCTCTATAAGGTGTCATAAGGTAGAAGATTCAAGCATCTCAAGCATATTAGGGGCGGGTAGCATCAAGGAAACATTTGACTTCTTTGTTTTCAAGTTTAATGATTTTGGTGTAATGTCAAACTGGCTTCTAAATTTCTATCACTATGATGGGCTAATCATTATGGGTAAAATGATCTGAACCTGTTATAGTAGAAAGTATGGACCTGTTATAATAGAAAGTACGGACAAATATATGGACACGACCCAAACCTGCAATGATCCAAACCTCTGATCATAGAAATACACAGCATGAGATGTATGCTGGGTACCTTTGATACCCAATCAAGAGAAATACCCTTGAGGTAGGTTCACACCAAACATAGTCCTTAATGAAGGAATCACTCCACATATCCCTGCTACGAGAGTCCAAACCAAATATAATATCTTTTCATTGTCATTTACAGTGATGGATGCCTCTATATATAGTTGAATACAATACAGATGTACATTATCTTGTAACAAAACATGAATACATTGCAGGCATGATCAGGCAACACAACATAATATGTATGGTGGTTACTGTTGTACTTGAATATTCAATATACTTGATATAGAAGAATGCCTTTGAATTAGGTTTACATCAAAACATACTAGGCAAAGGAGTCACTCATTTATTCTTTCTATGAGAGTCCAAACCAAATACAAATGATATGATGCCTTTATATATAGTTTCTTGTCTTGTAAAGCTAGAGTTATTGTTAGCCCTCGGCCCACCTAATACTTTTTTAGGCCGATTCATTACCAATTTTTTCTTGTCCCACAAGTTACCAGTCTGATTCAATGTACAATTTACTCATTGGGCACATCTTATCTCAACATGGGTTATGTGTGGGTTATCTGATTCATTACCAATTAGAAGAATGCCCTTGAATTAGGGTTACATCAAAACATACTAGGCAAAGGAGTCACTCATTTATTCTTTCTATGAGAGTCCAAACCAAATACAAATATATGATGCCTTTATATATAGTTTCTTGTCTTGTAAAGCTAGAGTTATGGTTAGTCCTCAGCCCACCTAATACTCATTTAGGCTGATTCGGTACCAATTTTTTCTTGTACCAGAAGTTACCAGTCTGATTCAATGTACAATTTACTCATTGGGCACATCTTATCTCAACATGGGTTATGTGTGCTATAAGCGAAATTAAAACATTAAGTGAAAGTTGCACATTTTCAGGGGCATTGCCTCTTAAAAGTGGTGATTCAAATGGCAATAGCAGCTAAAATGTGTGACTTAGCATCAAAGACTTTAAGCACAAGTTATTTCACTCCTTTCAGAGCTAGTTATTATGTTCAAAATGTGCAATTTAAAGTGGTTGAAGTGGCTGAAAGGCATGATCATTTGAGAATCATGGCAAGGTCAACTTAAAATTGCAATATAAAGAGGAGGTTACAATGGCCAAAAAGAGCAATGTAAGACAATTTCACACATTTCCAGTGGCAATGGCATTTAAAAAGTGGGACTGGGGTGGTCATAATGGCTGAAATGCATGATAAGGTGTTAAACGACTCAATTTAAAGTTATTTTGCCTTTTTCACATGACAGTGCCACTTGTAAAGAGCGACCAAGTGGTTGAGATGGCTAAAATGTGTGACAAAGTGACTAAAGTCACTTAAGTGATATGATAACATCCGAAATGAAGGGTTAGAATGCAAAAAGTGACTTGAATAAGGAGAAAGCTGAGTTAAAGCAAGGAAAGAGCCTGTTTCAGGCAGTTTCAGTGTTTTGTTGCCTCTTTTTAATAGATAAGAGTCTAGGGTTGCTTTAAAAGCATTTTTAAAGCTTTAATTTATTATTATTTTTCTTAGAAGCTTCTCTTAAAGAGCTTAAATAAGTGCTTTGAGCACATACAAAGGAGAGTTGGTGTTAAGCTTATGCTGCTGGAGTTTTCATTCAAGTTTCAGATTTAGAATTTGTGTTGTAATTGTGTAAGTTTGGAAGTCAAGCAATAAAGAAAGTTCTTGTTGAACATCGATCTTCTACCTTGTGGAATAGTTTGTATGCTTTGGGGTTGTTGCTTGCTTTCAATCTTGTTCTTCATCAACTTCTGTTATGAGTATTATGTTTTTGATTAATCCATATGTTAATGTGTAATGCTTGATCTCTGTTTTAATTATTGGAAAGCATTAGTGTTCAAATTCATGTTATTGTTTAGCTACAAAAAGATAAAATGTCGTGGTGAGATAAGTACTTTTAGTCTTGTGCTCCTATTGGTGAGATTAAAAAGACAGGTGTAGATTTTTTCTTTCAATTATTTTGTTTACTTGCAAAATTCCCATTAAGTTATTTGTACAGTGTACATAATTTGCCATCTAGTCTACTTGTTTTAGAATTTAGGAATAGATTAAATCGGGGGTTTCTCTTGCTAATTTGAAGGGAGGATTTCCTCACACGTTGTTCCATTTTGTGTTGTCATGAAGGTGACAAATTAAAACACTAGCAGATCTATTCTTCATCATTGAAAATAAATATGATATATCTACGTTATTTTCCTGGTTGAAGTCTGCCCCAAGCTACTTGACTATTGAAAAATTGTTTGACAGATATTTAATTACACATGTCACCTTGATATATATTGAGATAGGAGTAGAACCTAGTTTAATACTAGTGACAATGTCTAGAATGCAATATAAAATTCCACCTACTTTAATTTGCACATCTTAGTTCCATTGCAGCCTACTTGATATATATATTATTGATTGCTAGAGGAGTTTTATTTATAATTCTTCTCCATAAAGTAAAAAATAGCTTGAAGCTTACATCCAGTGCCCCTATGGGCTGTAGCTTGGACATATGACCAAAAGGTTGCTTTCATGACAAAAAAAGAGGCTAAACTCCGCACACATCATTGCATTCAGTTTGCAAAAGTAAAATACAAGGTGGTTGGTAAAAGTGACAAATTGGTCATTTGTATGGATACATAATGTGGATTAGCAAACAAAAAAGAGGAGCACATCCGAAAGTAAAACTAAAGCTGCATGTTTGATGAAGATGGGTTTGTGACTCAGCTTCATTGCCACTACCTGAGCTTGAGTGGTCACTCATCAGAGAGCCAGAACAGCTAGCTTCTGTGCCCACAGAAATCAGAATAGAGTGGTCTCAACCATGCCCATCACCATGTATGTGATGCTCTTGCCTTAGCCACAAACAATGCTGTGCCCGGTAGGGAACTGCTAGCATCTGTGCCTACAGCAATCAGAATAAAGTGGTCTCAACCATGCCCAACACCATGGATGCGATGCCCTTGCCTTACCCACAAACATTGCCATGCCCGGTGAGAATGTCCATTTGAATTAGGGGGATCTTCCAATGCCCCACCTTTTGTCACATTCCACCATATTGTCCCTGATTCGGCAAATCTTCCTTAAAATTCATTTTTGAAAGAGCACCCACTGCTTGCCTCACAGCCCATCCACATTGGCAAGGTCTTCCCCATTGGGAAGTATGCTGAACGGATGTAGCACCACAAGTAGCACTGGCATGCTTTGCTTTGGACATTATGGTGAGATTAATTGGAGAATTCTTATAGGAGCTACTTGAAATCTGATCTAGGGAGCAAGCAGATAATCTAGTGATTGCCTTTATTGTCCACTTTGATCCTATTCCCTTCATCAAAACAAAGAAAATTATTGTAGTGTGAATGGAGGGGTTCAAACTTTCGTTCTAGTGATTGTAGGGGAGAGAGGGGGAGGAAGGGCAACACTGCCTCCACAGAGCCCTGCAACCTCCTTGAACATACTACCATTCAACACATTGGGGTTTTTACCACCCTCATTACTCACACCGTGGTCCTCCCACTATAGTTTTAACTCCTGTTGGTAAAAACTTGTTCTTAACAAAAAACTCATCATCCATAAAACATCCATTCCAAGATTATGAATGCCTAGTTATATGAACACTATTTGACAATCCTCCAAATGACAAGAATGAAGAAGATTTAGTGGGACCCCGTAAGTCTAGGGTTCTTATTTCTGAACATGACAAGTTAGATTGAATAAGCAGTTGTAATGTAACCAACTCAAATCATGAGGATTAGCAGCACATTGGCTGTCCTTTCCTTGGATTACCCAAGAGGAAGAGGAGGTAGAGCATTATTGGGTAAGTATGGAGTCTTTGGCTTGTATTATATTCTATTCTTAAGTTGTGTGCACGTCTTTTTATGCAACATAAGTGAACTTAAGTCATTTTAAGTTGTGGGCTGTCATGCCCTTGCAAAATGCAATCCAAGACATGGGTTGACTAATCACGACCCATGCGATCATGCATACTAAGAATAAGACTTGAACAACAATTAAATGCAAGTCGTTCTTTAGAAGTAGCGACAGGAATAGGATTAAAGGAATCAAACTACATACACAACAGGTGAAATCGATTAAAGGATAATATTAATATCAAAGTTTGAAAACTCGGACTCGGCGTAAACTCAATAGCCCAAAATAGGACTCGGACTTGTCCAAAAACTCGGCTAGGACTTGGCAAAAAAAACGAAAGAAAAAAATCATGTTTTAAAGCTGAGAAAGCAGCCTCCAGCCGCGGCAAGAGTCTAGGCCCAGGACTTGGGAATTCGAGCCTAGAACTCGGGAGTCCGAGCCAGAGACTCGACAAGTCGACTCGGCTAGCTTGCAGACTCTCGAGTCCGCTAAGTCCGCGGCGAGTCCAACAGAGTCTTCCAACTATGATTAATATAGATTAATTACCCTTTAATAGTTACGATTGGTTAAGCAATCTGTCATAGAAGAATTTAGCAATTACAAGCCAGGATGACATGCTGAGTATGAGCCGACTCCTTGGAACGGTGAACTCACCCAAGCAAAGACGAATAAAGGGCAGTAATTGAATTACCTTAAGCAATGATTAATTTATTAAAAGCAACGACCATTATAAAGAAGCATAATCACACACGATTAATTAAAGATTATACCAAGTAACTCTAATGACGGGCAACGATCCATAAAGACATGTCTCTTCAAAGGTAACGTCTCTTCCTTAAGGGACATGATCCTCCAATCAACATTAGGGATATAAAGATGAGAAGAACATGGCTTAGAAAGGCATTGGTTGAAGGAGAAGAACATACAAACCAACGATCATCTACAGGGAGACATTAAATAAAAGGAAATAGAAATAAATGATAGATTTGCATATGTACAATAGTTTGATTTCCTGAATCGGTGGTATGAAATCTGATTTACAATAATAAGTTGTAACACCATTGAATATATGTGATTTCAATTGTTTGATTAGAAGATCAAGGTGCTAATGATGCATTGCTGTTATGGCTGTTTCCTTATATCAGTCAATATGATTAATATCTGTTTGTCATATGTCTTAATGTTTTAGCCATGATAGAGAAGGCCAAGATTACAAGAGGGGAACAACGATGGGGCTCTCTCCTAGGTATGGCACCTCTGTAATGGGGAACCGGTGTGTTCCATAATGGAGGACCAAGTAGTCCTATAATGGGGAACCAATGTGTTCCATGATGGAGGACCAAGTGGTCCTATAATGGGCAACCAATGTGTTCCATAATGGAGGACCAAGTAGTCCTATAATGGGGAACCAATGTGTTCCATAATGGAGGACCAAGTAGTCCCAAGGAGGCCAAGGGGGTATCCATTTGGGGTACTGTTGTGACCTTTTTCACACATCGCCCCATTGCAAATGGGGACCCCCTAATTTTGGCTTTGCTTTTTGGTCGTTTTGTTGTCTCTCTTTTCTACTGTTTGTCTTTCCGAGATGTGCCCGCCGTTGAACCTTAACGTGAAATTTGGCCAAGTCTAGAAATTAGGGTTTCCATCCTCGCCAATTTGAGGTCAAATTAGGTGAATAAATTGAAAACAGAGATTAACGTTGCTGTCAGTAGGCTTCCAACAAGCTCCTTGCAAAATTTCATCAGATTCTGACAACTTACTATTTTTAGTAAGCATGCAATTCAGGGCATTCCGTCGGTATTTTTGAAATTCCGACAGTCACACTGCATTCAGAACACATCAAGCTGCTCGCTGGCAAAATTTGAGCTGAAACAGACAACTTACTATTTTTAGCAGTTCAGCTTCCTAAGCAGATTTCGGGGCTTAGATGCAGAGTTTTTCAATGCATGTCTGGAGATTCCTTTTGGGTTTTCAGAGACCTTCGCGACAGTATAACATGCAAAATGAGATGATAACTTTAAGGGTTCAGCCTTCTGAGGCTATTTTTAGGGTTTGCATGTCGAGGTTTTCTTTGCATGTTGGCATTTTCTTTATGGGTTTTTCGAGAGCTTCGCAGTGATGTGACATGCAAACGGAGATGGTCACTCATTTAGGAACTTACTATTTTTAGCATATGCATCTCGGCAGCTGCTTCCCAGCACTTCAGAATCACAACTGATCGCAATGCAACAAAAACGAGAACAAACGGAGATCATTTGATATGCATGCAAGTCCAATTAGGGTTTCCAGCTTCGGGACCCAAAAAGAGGAGTAAAAAGTCAAAATTTTCAAAAACCAGTGTAGACCACCACGATAAGCATCTTTCGAGCTATTCGCTGGTAAAATTTGAAGGCAAACAGAGCACTTACTATTTATAGTAAGGCATTTCAGAAATTGGCTAAAAATAGTAAATCAGCCGCATGCGCCAGTGTCAACAGGTAGGTCACGTGGTGAGGAGCGTGTCATTCGAATTTCAAATCAAACGGAGTTGTGGAGGTCTTAGAAACAGGCAGTTGCTATAAATAGTAAACCACCTCCATAAATGTGCTATAAATAGCAGGTCAGCATGAGGCTTTAGCATGAACAAGTCAAGCAGGTGATAAGGATCCCATGGCGCGAATTTCAAGGCAAACGAAGTTACAGAAGATGGAAAATCAAGCACTTACTATTTTTAGCAGGCTTGGGCAGAGAAATTAGGGTTTCCTAAAATCAAGGATGAAACACGAAAGTCAGGCATAAGCAGTGTCCAGTCACGATCAACACCCTTCAAGCAATCGGCATGCAAAATTTGAAGGCATTCTGAGCAATTGCTATTTTTAGCAAGTTGCTAAAAATAGCAGGTACAGACAGATATCAGGCATCAACAACACAAGTGCATCCCGAGATTCAAAACAAAGCAAAATCCAACCTTTTGGAGCTTGAAATTAGCTTGAAATTCAAAATTTGGGAAACTTTCTAAAATTAGGAAGTTAGGGCAAGCTAGGGTTAGCATGAACGAATCACTCTAAAATTGACAAATGGCATAAAATTCACTGAAATTGATAAATTTTCAAGTCCAGCCAGTGAAGAACGCCTTTAAAAGCTGAAGGTTGGTGGAAATTCTCTAAGCACTTGAAATTTGAAGTTCACAGGCCAAATGCACCATGAGAAGCTGAAGATGAGGCTCCAGGAAATATTCTAAGTCCTTCAAATTTGAAGCTCACAGGTCAAAATGCGCCCTTAGCTTGCAAAAGGTTGAAAATTTCTAAGTCATGAAAACTTGAACCTCAGGGCTCCAAATGCGCCTTGCTTTGCATGAGAGGCTCCAAGAAATATTCTAGGTATTCAAAATTGAAAGCTCAAGGTATGAATGCGCCCAGGGTCAAGGAGAGAGCCTGAAAATATACCAAGGCATGGAGATTTGAAGTAGGTGCTCTTAAATGCACCCTTGCCTTGAGAGATTGAGTTGAAAATTTTTCTAAGTATCTAAAACTCAAAGCTCACCCCTCCAGATGTGCCTTGAAGAAGAGAGGGTAAAATTTTCCTAAGTGTTGATAAAATGGAAGCTCACATGCTAAAATGCGCCTTAGCTTGGAGAGGGAAGCTGGAAATGTTACTAAGTGTTGAAAATTTGAAGCTATCCCCCCAAAATGCGCCTAGCTTTGAGGAGATGCTTGGAAATTTTTCTAAGTGGTTAAAACTGGAAGCTCCATGGGTAAAATGTGCCCTTGACTTGGAGGAAGCTATGAAGAAATTTTTCTAAGCGTAAAAGTTGGAAGCTCAAGCCCCCATTTGCGCCTAAGGATAAGAAGGCACTTAAGAATTTTCTAAGTGTTTCAAATTTGAAGGAGGACCCTCCAAATGCGCCCTAGCTTGATGAGACGAGTTAAAGAAATGTTAGGGAACTCGAATTAGTAGCACAAGGTCTAAAATGCGCCCTTGAAGCTAAGTGGAGAGTAAAATTCTTCTAAGTGTTTAAAATGAAAGCTCAGAGGTGGAATTGCGCCCAAGACAAGAAGGAGGTGATTGTGAATTGTCTAAGTATAGAAAACTTGAAGTATGCACCTCTATATGCGCCCTTGCCAAATGGAAGTCAGATGAAAGATTCTAAGTCTGGAAAATGGAAGTAGGAGGTCCCATTTGCGCCCTTGAAGTGAGAAGAAGTTGGAAATTTACTAAGTATGCCAAAATTCAAAGCATGACCTCTCATTTGCGCCCCAACTTCAAGGAAGAGATGAAAATTTTTCGAGTGGTTGAAAATGAAAGTATAGGGGGTGAAATGCGCCCCACCTTGCCAAGGTAGTATGCTAGCTAAAAATTCTTCTAAGTGTTGACAAATTGAAAGCTCCCATGGTGAAAGGCGCCTTAGCAAGAGGAAGTTGAAGTTGGGAAATCTAACTAAGTTTGAAAAAAATGAAACCTCAAGGGTCAGATGCGCCCTAGCTGCTGGAGGAGTGAAAATTCTACCAAGACATGAAAATTGAAAGCATGAGGGGCTAATTGCGCCCAAGTTGAAGAAGGGGCCTTGAAAGTTTCTAAGTGTTCAAATTTAAAACAACCCCTCCTATTTGCACCCCACTTGAAGAATGAAAATAGCAAAAGTCTTCTAAGGAGTAAAAGTTGAAGCTCTACCCATGAATTGCGCCCAAGATGAGAAAGAAGTCAAGAAATACTTTCTAGGTGTTTGCAAGTGGCAGGACAAAAGCTTAAGTGCGCCCAAGCTAGTGATGAAATGATAGAATATTTTTCTAAGTATAAATATTTAAATTCCACCTCTAGAAGAAAGTACTCCCAAGTCTAATGGAGGATGATGAAATTTTCTTGAGACACAAACATGAGGTTGCCCGTGAAGGAGTCAGATAATGCCAGCTACACAGGGTCAATGAGAAATTTCAAGTCAGAGCAAAGAAATATGCTCAAGGGGTGAAGAACAAGAATAAATTTGTCGAAAATTATTTTCTAAGGTTAAAAAAATTCAAAAATTAAATGAACCCGTTCGTTGTATACCCATGAATTCGACATGTTTTGAAGAAAATTTTCTTCTGGGTATTGAAGATTGTCAACGAGGAACGGATTTTAGTGTCTTCTGCAGTTCATTGAGGCTTTCAGGATGGAGATTTTTGATGGGCACTCAAATAATGAATTTCCTAAGGGAAATTTAATTTTTTTTTTTCTAAGGCATGGGATAAAATGTGTTAAAAATGCCTCGGTGGATGAATTTGAAAATGATCGTCTAGATGATTTTTGATTGAGTTCCTGATGAAAGCATTTTTCTCGAGCCTGAGTTGGATGAAATATCAGAGAAGTGCGCCAGGCAAAATACAAGATAGGTTGAAAATTTGGCTAAGGCATGAAGAATTTGAACGCAAAGTTGGCTAGGAAAAATGATGAACCCTTGGGAGTTAAAACTTGAAAATCCTAATAAGTAAGTTGAGTTTATATTATGAAATGTTCTAATGCTCTTCTCCTTGCTTGTTTTGTAGGAGAAACGTCGAGACCAAACGATGATGACTTAAAGTGATGAAGCAAGTAATCCAAGACTACATTTCAACCTCGAAGGAAGAAAAGTTGCGAAAAATGGCTAAGTGTTGAGACTTAGTATAACTCAAGTGACAAAGAGGAAGTTGAAGACCGACGTCAAGAAGAAGATCGAGAACAGTGTGAACGCGTCTACAAACGAGAATCTTCTAGAAGATGGTGGCCATTAATTGCTCATTTATTGCCCTCTCTCCATTATGGCGGTTTTTAGGGCGAATCTTGTTTATGGCTGAGGTGGCACGATTTGGGCCATCCAGCCGATTGTAATCTGAGCCGTCCGCTGGACTTGGCTAGCTATATAAAGGGGGAGTACCCCCCATTTGTACTTTCATGAGATAGTAGAATTAGCTTAGAGTTAGACAGTAGACATATAATAGAGAGACAACTTAGAAGTAGCTTAGTATAGATTGATAGTGTAGTTGGAGGAGAAGGAAAGTTTTCCTTTGAAAACTTTTGTAAGAGATAGTCGTGTAAAACTTTCATAATAAAAGATCTTTTCATTGATGGTGAAATTCGTCTTTGTTATGGATAGCTAGCGAGGTTTCTTCATCCCTTCCACTTTAAGTAGCGTAGAGTAGCGTAATTTCATTTTCATGCAAGTAGATGTTAGTTGTGGAATGTGGTCTTCAATTTGAGCAAATTTTGTCTATCCATACCACTAGTGTGTTTGCTGATGGTGAATGCGCCTTGTGTGGTCAACTGGAATATCGTGTACTTAACTTTGATCATGATTTGTATGTTTATATGCATTGTTGTGATGGTATTTTCATGATAAGTTGTGATCTGAACACCTTGAGCTACTCCTCTGAAGATTGCACCGGTTCTGTGGAGGTTGTCTGAAGCGAGGCAAAGTAGAGCCTGGTTGAAGCTTGTGAGAATTGATCACCATGTCACATGCCTTAGAGTAAATTAGAGCCTTCTTAACCCTACACCATTTCAATTCAGTACTTTCTGGTTAGAATAGGAAACCCACGCTTCATTGATAAATCTGTCGAATTGTGGAAACCCCCTTCCTCTGCTGTTGAATAATTCCGTAAGTCCCCTTGAAATACCAGCAAATCACATCGAGCCAACTGAGCCTATTCGCACTAAAGGAACCTTGGAGTTGAACGCACAAACTTTCTTGCAATCTTAGCGTGCGGAATACTTTGATCAAGAGAGGATAGGGTAGCCGTTGGCGATTTTATTTTGCGTTGGTGCGGTCACGAAAATCACATCAACAGGTACCAATGGTACAACGTCTTGGGCCTAGGAGAGATGGTATTTTCGGGGTACCTGTTGTAATCTCACCCCCTCCATCATGGTGAATCAACACAAGAGGTCAAATCATAGAGAGAGGATAAGGGTTGGCAAGATGGGTCCTAGGTACCCCATCGGGTCACGTTCTCCCATACTCTCCTATGATTGAATCCTCCAAGGATGTTAAAATGCTTTGTGATTGAACCAATGATTGGCCATGAGTTTACTAACATTTAATCATGATAATCTGCTAGTTAGTATTATTGTGGTAAATGATTATAATCTGCTAATCAGTATGATTGTGGTAAATGGTTCTAATCTTTGTGCAGGGCTTCAATCAAGTGGAAGATATTCTTTACCCCCTTTGTTTATCTAAATTGAGAATTTAGGGCATTCCGAATTAGGGGACATTACAAGTGGTATCAGAGAATGATTCTACCAATCTGAGGGGAAAAATAGTTGATGGTTAGCCAAAGAACCTTGAGAGCCTTAGAGAGAGAGAAAAAGAGAATAGACCAAAACAACAACCACAACCAAGACCAAACAAGAAAGGAATAAATGGAAAATGAATTTAGAACCTTCATGGAGCAAACAACCCAAGCCTTACAAAATATAAATAACATGAATTCTCTTAGGCCACACCAAGAAAATAGGAGGGAAACCACCCCAAGCCAATCCGAAAATGATAGCACATCAAGGTCTACCCCTAGGATAACTCGACCTCCCTTCTTGACTAGGGAAGGGTCGACAAGGGAGGAAGAGGAAGTAGATGCCATTAAGTTCGCCATATTACACCTAGGAGGAGTAGCCCATGAATGGTGGTACCATGGATTGGTCACCCAAAACCATCGAAACATAAAAACCTATGATGCCTTTATTGAAAAGCTAATTGATAAGCACCTCGAGAAATGCTTCAAAGAGCTAACAAGAATTAAGCAAGAAGGTCCCATTGAAGATTACATGGTTGAGTTTCAAAGACTATTCGTCATGGTACTTGGAATCATGGAAAGAAGGCTCATCCACTTGTTTATAGAAGGATTGTTGGAGACCACTCGAGGTCTAGTAAGTTCCTTGGATCCAACTACACTCCAAGAAGCGATCCTTAAAGCCACTAGGGTTGACGCAGCCCAAGCAAAGGAAAGGGATCACTCCAAAAAGATGACATCAAAAGTTAAACACTTTCGTGAGGGATGCAAGAAACCATACCTTTCTTACCATGACCAACAGGAACTAAGGAGGAAGGGTCTTTGCTTTGATTGCAAGAAAAAATGGGAAAGAGGACACAATTGTGGACAGAATAAAGACCGAGGAAAGTTGTGTTCTAAGTGCAAAGATGTATGGAAACTAGGACATAGGTGCGGCTGAAGGGGCTTTACAGAAGAAAACTTGTGTTACAAGTGCAAGGAAGATTGGGAACTTAGACATATATGCAGACGAAAAAGGAGCCAAGCCCACAACATTGAAGCAACGTCTAACCAAGTGGCAAGAAATGAATATAAAGAAGGCCCAAACAAGATAATAAGATACAAGGAAGAAAGTGAGGAAGGGGGCATCAAAACATCACCCCTTAAGAATCCAAGGTGAAATTAAGGGAAATAAAGTAACAACCCTTGTTGACAGTGGTGCTACCCACAATTTTATAGATGAAAACTTAGTGGCAAGACTAAGGTTAGAAACATAAAACTTCAAGGGATTTAAGGTGGATTCAAGGGATTCACCACATCATGCACAAAGGTCTCCCAACTTAACATCACTATGAAAAAACATCAAATCAAGGACAAATTCTACTTTGTAAAACTAGGGGATACCAATGTAATCTTGGGCACCTCTTGGCTACACTCAGTAGGGGATGTCAAGCTGAACTTTCAAAAATTAGAAATATGCTTTGAATATAATGGGGAAAGGGTTTTACTGCAAGGTCTATACGATGGGTCTCCAAGGGTAGTTTCAGCCAAGAAGATGGGAAAAATCCTTAGGCATGACCAAGTAGAATGGGTGGCTCAATGTTTGATCCTAGATAAAACTACTCCCAAAGGGAAATTAGTCCATGTAGACATACAACCATTACTAAAATGGCATAAAAAGGTCTTTGGTGACATCCCTCTTGGCCTCCCCCTAAAGAGGCTTTGAACACTCCGTCGAACTAGAAGAGGGATCAAAACCAGTTGTTACCACCCCCTATTGCCACCCTCACAAATATAAGGAAGAAATTGAAAAGACCATAAATGAATTGTTAGTTTGCCTCATCCCTTGTACTTTCAAAAAATAAAAATGGCACAATGAGGATGTGCATTGATTGTAGGGAATTAAATAAGAAAACAATAAAGAATAGATACCCCATTCCCCAAGTTGATGAGCTTATTGACGAACTGCACAGAGTAGTCTACTTCTCTAAAATTGACATAAGATCAGGTTATCACCAAATCAGATTAAGGGACGAGGATATACCAAAGACAACCTTTAGGTTCCACTATGGTCATTTCAAGTTTATTGTCCTACCATTCGGGCTAACCAATGCACCAACCACTTTCCAATCTTGCATGAATCATATCTTTAGAGGACAGCTAAGGAAGTTCTTATTGGTCTTCTTCGATGACATCCTAATTTATAGTAAAACCTAGGATGAACACTTAAAGCATGTAGAGGAAGTACTAAAGATACTTGAGCAACATTCCTTATTTGCCAAATTGTCCAAATGTGAGTTTGGTATGGAGGAAATCTTGTACTTAGGGCACAAGATCAACGCCCAAGGAGTAAAAGTGGATGAAGAAAAAATTGAGGCTATTCAAAGTTGCCAAAACCCAAGACTCTAACACACATCAGGGGATTCTTGGGACTATGCAGCTATTATCGAAGATTTGTAAAAGGATTCTCAAAGCTAACTGCACCACTCATTGATCTAACTAAGAAGGAAGCATTTACTTGGGATGAAGAAGCACAAGCAACTTTTGAAAAACTTAAGGAAGTGATGAGCTCCTGCCCCATACTGGAAATACCAGATTTCTTCTCACCCTTTGAGTTATATTGTGATGCTTCAGGGGAAGGCATTGGGGTAGTATTAATGCAAAATAAACACCCCATAGTCTTTGAGAGTAGGAAACTCAAAGACATAGAAAGTACATACTCAGTTTACGGCAATGAGCCTTTGAGAGTAGGAAACTCAAGGACATAGAAAGGACATATTCAGTTTACGACAAGGAGATGTTAGCAATTATGCATGCCCTTGCAAAGTTTACACAATAGTTGATTTGTGGGAGATTCATCGTGAAGACTAACCATAATAGTCTAAGATTTTTTCTAAACCAAAAAGATTTAAATGACAGACAATAGAAATGGGTAAGTAAGCTGCAAGCATACGACTTTGACATTGAATACATGAAGGATAAAAACAATATTGTAGCTGATGCTTTGTCACGAAGACCCCACCTTGGTTCAATGACAACGATATTTTTGATGTGATTTTTATGACCGCACCAATCAGCAGAACAAAGTTGTCTGAAGGCTACTCCGTTCTCTCTTGATCAAAGTATTCCGTGTGCTAAGATTGCAAGATAGATCACACGTTCAACTCCAAGGTTCCGAAATACTTAGAATACCCTCAGTTGGTTTGATGTGAATTGCTGTTTTCACGAGGGGACTTAAACAATTGTTCAGAATACTTGCAGTAAACAACAGATATATGCTTTGAAGGGGATTTTCGTGCGAATGATTTAGCCTTGAAGTGCGAGTTTCCTAAAGCTAACCAAAAGTATGCGGAATTAAAATGGATGCAAGTTTTAGGAGATCTAAATTCTAACCTAAATGCAAGGGGTGTTAGGCTTAATTTCAATGAACTTCGACCAAGCGTTGTCTAGCCTCCTGTTGGACAGCTTCGACAAGGTTAGTGCAATCTTCAAAGGAGAAAAAGGATGTTCAAATCACGATTCAATAATGCAAGTACCATCACAACGATGCATAGCTACACATGAATCTTGACCGAAGTTAAGTATAAAGCATTCCAGTTGACCACACAGGACAAACTTACCATCAGTAAGATTGTTAGTGGTATGGACTAGAGAAGCTCACTTACATCAAACGTAAACACCCATAACTAACTATTTGCATGGAAATTAAGTCCTACTTGAATTCGAAGGAAGAAGAAACCTCACAAACTACTCACAACAAAAGTTGAGTTCACCATCAATGAAATGCTTTTATTATGATTAGCTTTCGTGACAATTTCTTACAAAAATTCTCAATGGGAGAATTCCCCTTCTCCTTCAAACAGTGCAATGAAAACTATTCTAACTCCAAAAATGTCTACTCTCTATTCTGCTTTGATATCCAACTGATTAACTACTAGTGTACAAATGAGGGGACTCCCCTTTATATAGCTGGCCAACCTCAACGGATGGTCCAGATCAAATTACAATGGAGGGCTCAGATCGAGCCACCTCAGCCCTAGACAAGATTAACCCTAAAAACCGCCATAAGGTGGAGGAGTGGCGTCATTAATGATCCCAAAAATAGCAGATTCCTCCTTGACCACTATGGGCAATTAATGCCCACTATCCCTCTAGAAGATTCTCATCCGTGACTGTGTTTCCATTGCTCTTTTCTCTGACCGCGTAAGCTATGAATCGGGCCAGCACTGAATCAACTTCCTCTTTAGAAATTGCTGGAGTAAGATTGAGTTGATATTCAAGAATACCCACCATCTGCTCTTGCCGATCACAAGTCTTCCCCCAAGTCTCAATAGACTCCTGCGTGCTTTGAATAATTGCTGAAAATGTAGAGATGTTTTCGAAGTCAAGTTGAGAGAACATCCTCATCTCAGAGAAGAAAGGCTGCAACTTTGCCTTCAATCCTTCCACTTCCACCTCCTCATGAGCTAGCCTCTTGGCGAACAATGCATCCAATGTATTGAGGATGCCCTCGTGAATATTTCTCATCACCTTCTTGATTTTGGAAGACTCTGTAGTTGCCATGTCAAAGAAGCCCTTCCTAGTGAATGCAGCCGAATGCCATCCAAGAAAATCATACCTGTCCCCGTCCTAGATCACCCCTGCATTGACCAAAGTTTGCGTAGGCACACGCATCAGAATAGCAAGGAGAGGAATAGTCTTGTCCTGGAATATATGGGTGTCAGCCCAAGCTTGCTCAACACCATCCAAGCGCGAGAGGATACCAGATGCCCTCTGAAAAGAAGAGACAAGATCAGCCATGAATTTCTCTGCTTCAGTGCGAACATCGCCTATCTACTTCTCTCGTATAGCTCTCTTCATTTCCTTGAGCCCATTGATTGATTCTCGTGGCAGCTCAGGCGGAAGCTCTACTGCTGGGTTCTCTTGAGCACCTGGACGTGCTAGATGTTGCACATATCCGACCAATGCCTTGTGCTCCTTCTTCAATCTCTTATACTTTCCCTCCTTTTTCACCAGCCTGTCCTTCAACGCTTGGAATGAACTTTCAGCTTCCTCAACCACTTGCACTCCAGAAGGACGTCCCAATTCAATTGTGGTGATGGTGTAATTCTCTGGCATTGCGTCACTTAAGTCATGATCTTCCCTTGGAACAACAATATGGAGGGTGCGCGAACCGGCCTCATTAGTCTCCATTTTCGAATACTTCCTTGCCCTCTTCCTTTTCGGTGACTTACTTGTTCTATTTAGAAGCTCCTCCATTTCAATTGCCAGGTCAGCATCATCGTCCTGATCTCTCCTTATTGCATGTGAGAGCCAATTATGCTGAATGTCGTAAACAATAAGGGGCTGCTCTTCAGTTGCCTCCACTTCACGAACCTCCTCCCGAGCAATATTTTGTTGAGGCTCAACTATCTCCATGTGTTGGTCACTCTCCTCATGAGCTTCAACCCTTGATTCTATAATATCCTCTTCCTCGAAAATTGTCTCAAGCGCATGATCAAAGTGGCTATCCGTTTCTGTCAATTCCCCCTCATCTGGCTGATTGGCACCTTCAGGAGCATTAGCACTCTGACTGTCTAGCTCTCTTGGCATTGGTTGGTTAACTTCTCCAACCTCTGGCGCTTCATTCATTCGAACCCTCTGATCCGCAAACAGCGAGACTTCACGCACGCTGGAGGAATGGGTCAACAACTGAGTAGATGATGTATCCTCCGATCCCTGAGGTTCCAGCTGAATAGGTTCTTCCTGCTGTTGTGGCTCCCTGGGCAATTTGTTTCTTCCTCTTTGCCATCACCGGTGGCCTTCTATCACCCATGAGGTTGTATGAAAGGGCAATTGATCTTCTCCTCAATCTGCGGACGTGCTCCTCTACCCAAGTCCTTGTAAAAGTCAAGACGGGAATAGACAAAGTGTCTAAGTCCGTAATCTTCGGCTCAGCCCAATCTGGTGGTGGGATTGGTGTGTTTTTTATCGATTCATAATCTGGGTGAATAAGTCTGGTATCCTCATCAACCTGGTCTGGGACTTGGACCACTTCGCATTCTCTGATTAATTTCAGAGGCAACCTGGAGAACATTCTTTTTCTAATCTTAGCTTCGTCTCCAGCATTCGCCCAAAAATCCTCCAAGTGAGCCCTCTGCCTGTACTCCTCACCCTGCACTGTTCCAATCTTTCCTTGTGGATCAAAATCCTGTCGGCTGGTATGGAGAGTTAACTGATAGAACCGCAATTCTTCTTCTGCCTCCTTGGCTGCCTGCAAAGAAGGGCACTCCTCAAGCGAGTTTCCCAAAACAATGGGAAAGTGCAAACCTCCCTTCTTCTTCCTTCTTATAATTTTGTCATAGGCCACCAGTTGCCTAGATAGCTCAAGCATTATCATTCTATTCGTGGGGTACCTCGGTAGTCGGTAGACGTATGAACTGTACCCCGACATCCTTAAATAGGTGAACCTTGGGAATTGGACGAACCAAAACCCATACTCTTCTATCAACATTTGCGCCTCTTCAGATATCCTTTGCTGCAACCTGCGCTGAAGGGTCGCGTGATGTACATTGTGAAAGCGTCATTCACCTTCTCGAAGTTAGCGGTGCTCATGAGATGCAACTACCCACAAGATTCATGAATCTTGAACTGATTAAAACCACACCCAATCGGCTCTTGGTATGCCAACCCCTTGTATTTTGTCATCCGAGCTAGCATGTAGATAACATACGAACTCATGTAGAACGTTTTCGTTCTTCTTAGATTCTGAAACTGCTCATCAATGTTGTCGTTGATCATCTGAGCCCAATTCAGTTCCATCTTTCCTTCAAGCACTACGCTGATATAGAAGAACATCCATGGTTCGAACACATATGCCTGCGGGCTGCCGTTAACTCGACTGAGAAAAATGATTATATCACAGTATTCCTGCTTTAGCTCCTCTGAAATTATTTGCTTTGGCAGCCTAGCGGCAGGAGGCTTTGGCTTTCTCATCCAGGTGGTGTTGATTCTCTTCATGCATTTCTTGAAAGATGTGGCATACATCTTATCAGCCTTTTCCTTGGATTTGTATAACATCTTATTTGTAGCCAGGATCCCGAATGCCTCGCCAATTGCATTAGGTGCAAGGTTGGCCAACAACGTGCCATCCAGAGAAACAATCGTCCGATGGTCTAAATTGTAGAAGTTTGTGCACTCCATAATCAGCTCTGGACATCGAACTGCTGGTTGGAACCCGGCTGTTGCATATAATCCACTTTTCACAATGTTGTGTGATACTTCCGTCGGAGGATTGCCACCTTGCCCATATATCCTTCGCATGAAGGCCTTGAGGTTGAAAGACTCGAGGTTGGTATTAGTCACATTCCCGAACTTCGACACGATCTTAGACTCTGGAATAAAAGATTTCTTTAAGCTCTTGATGATCGCCTGCTTGGAGGCGTTTTCTTTGATAGCTTCATTATTTCCAGCCTTAGCTCTAGCTTTGCTTGTTCCAGCAACATTAACTTTTCGTCCTTTAGCCATCTGCAAAACGAGAAGCAAACATTACACTTCAAACTTTTAAAATAAAAACTATGAGAGATGGCTGGCGAATGGAGTTGGCTGGCTGGCGAATGGAGTTGGCTGCGAAAAGAAAAATAAAATTAATAACTCCAGCACTAAACTCCAACTCCAAACCTCGATAAATTCAAACTTCGAAATATAAAACTCCAAACTTGAGCAATTTGCAGCCAAAAGAATTTTCAGTTCTTCGGAAGAAATCAACTCCAGCAATCCCAACTTTGGAAAATACTTCAAGTTTCAGCAACTTTCAACAATTTTAAATCAGCAAGTTCGAAAGTTTAAAATCAGCAAGTTCGAAAGTTTAAAATCAGCAAGTTCGAAAGTTTTAAATCAGCAACCTTCAACAATCTCAACTTCTGATTTGATTCTTTCTAAACATTTAGCAACTTCAAAAAATTTAAATCTCAACAACTTTCAAACTTACTTTCAGCAACTTGGAGAAATAAAATTCTCAACCTCGGCAGCTTATACTTCAGATTTTACTTCGAGTCTCAACAACTTCAACAATTTCAACTTCTTCAGCAAATCCAAATCTCGAGAAATTCAAACTCCTTGAAAAATCGAATTCAACACCTCCTCTCACCTTCAACAACACTCAACTTCGAATTTACTCACAACTCAACAATCACTCTCAACTCTCCAGCACAAATTTCAGCTTCGAATCTTGTGAATAGAAATGAAAACTTTGAAGCTTTTATAATTGAAAGCTGGTGCTTATTTTAGCAAATACCATTAATTCTCTCCATCATGACTTAGCAATTTTCCAAATTTAAAAGAGAATATTCCAGCCGTCTTACAGTCGTCATAGCAATTTGCTATTCCGGGAGATTCTTTCCTCATTTTAAATTTGAAATTTCCCTCCCGACCACCAGTTACTCCCAGTTAACTAAAGTAATTTCGAGAAAAATCATTTTACTTCGATTTAAAATAATCTCCCCGCTTTTTTAAAAAAATGGCATATTAAAATTTAAAATTTAATTTAAATGCCATTTAATTTTATCGTCAGCACACTTTAAAAAAATGGCTAGGCATAATTTATTTTCCGTCCGTAATAACTCCGAAATGAACTCCCCGCGATTAAAATCTTCCGATTTTTAAAATTTCATGGGTCCAAATTAAAGGGGAACTTTTAATTTAACTTAGGAAAATAATTAAATTAATTTTAATTCATTTCTCTGACTTAGGCAAATTTCACTTTATTTGCCTAGAGAAATTTTTATCACTTCCAACGCCTTTTAATTTTCATCCCCAATCTTGCTTTTGAAAAAAAAATTAAACGCCTTCGAATTTTATAAAAAGTCACCATCATAAAAGGGGGGGGACATTTAAATTAATATTTATTGACACCCCTTTCTAGCCACTTAGAAATTTTATCAAGTTAAATTCTCAGAGCAAGGCGCATATAGGATTTGGGGCTTTAAGTTTACATCACGCGTCTTAGAAACATTCTAATTTCATTTGTCAAGTGGAGCGCATTTGTACCTCTTAGCCTTCACTTTGAACACTTAGAAAGTTCTATCTTATAGCTTAGGTGCATGTCACAAAGTGCATCCTTCAATTCGTTGAAACACTTAGAGAGGTTTTAAAATTTATTCTTCCAACCTAGGGCGCATATGATGGCCGCTACTTCCACTTTGATTCTTGGAAAATCTTGAGCTCCTCCTCCTTGATGAGCACACTTACTGGGTCAAACTTCAAAAGTCGTTGCCTTACAAATGTTTCAAAGCTTTGGGCGCATATGAGCTTCTCTAAATCCAGGGGCATATCATACCATGGGCTTTCAGTTTTTGACTTGGACAAATTTCGGATCATGCCTTTTCTAAAGCGCATTTAACATGTAGAACTCTCATTTGGGGGCGCATACAAAGTGTTGAGCTTTTAGTTTCGAACTTACAAACTTTTCAACACTTAGATTTATTCCAGGGGCGCATATCATGGTCCTTCTTTCAATTTTAATCTCAACGCCTTAGTGTATTTTCTAACTCCTTCCAAGTCTAGGCGCATATTATCCTCTTTGCTTTCAATTTGAAGTGGGGCGCAAATAGCATGATAGTCTTTCGACATTTAATATTTAATCAATACTTCTCCTCTTTATTCAAGGTGCAAATCCTCATAGCTTAGACGTCTTTTATCCTTCCTACTTGCCTGGGCGCATTCAAGAGGGTGTGCCTTTAATTTCAACACTTAGGTTATTTATGAGTTTTCATGAGTCCAGGCGCATAGCATCTTCAAATTTTGAAACACTTAGAACATTGTGGAGTCTCCTCAAAGCTAGGCGCATATTAGAGCTTGGGCTTTAATTTTAAACATTTAACAAATTTCGGCTTAACTTCAACCTCTTTGGGTGCAAATGGCATGCAGAGCTTTTATTTTCATTCTTTTAAGCTCAAGGGCGCAAATCAATGAGTAAGCTTTGAGTTTCATGCCTTAGTCAAAATTCTAAAATATCCTTATTTCTCCAGGCGCATATCATGTGTCAAGCTTCCAATTTTGTCAACTCTAGGCTCAGGGGCGCAAATAGCATGGGGAGCTTTTAATTTTCTCACTTAACACTTTTAATCACCTCTCCATGCTGGGCGCAAATGAGACCCCCTACTTCCAATTCTCGGACTTAGAATTTTTTTAAAAATCCATTCTCCTCCTTCATGGGCGCATTTACCTGTATGAGCTTTCAATTGGAGGCGCAAATCCACCCTTGGACTTCTAATCTTTGACTCTTAGAAAACTTCTATCCTTCAAGCTCAAGGGCGCAAATGGCATAGGGAGCTCCAAATTTCAATGACTTAAAAAAATTTCCTCATCCAAACACCCTCTAGTTTGGGCGCATTTCACCCCTAGAGGTTTCAATTTCGACACTTAGAAAATTTTGAAGTTCTTTCAAAGAGGGTCGCATTTGACCCATGGAGCTTTTAATTTGTGTGCTTTAGTCAAAGTTTCGAGTCTTGAACTTCAAGGGCACATATGAGAGGGGTTGCTTTCAATTTTCTACGCCTTATAAACATTTTTGACTTCTTCCTTGAAGTGGGGCGCATATTACCCTCTGTGCTTTTAATTCCAACACTTAGTGAAATTTTATCAATTTATTTTCTCAAGTCTGGGCGCATTTGCCATGGGGAGCATCAAATTTTCCATACTTAGGAGATTTTGAGTCACTTTCAAAGTGAGGCGCATTTGACCCTCTGAGCATCAAATTTTGAACATCTGATTAAAATCCAATCTTCCAAGTCCTTGGGCGCCCATGGAGGGGTCAACTTTAAATTTGACCCGTGAGTCTTCATTTTTGCCTTGGTAGAATTTTTATCCGCCTTTTAGCCTTTTAAAGCAAGTTTTGATGCTGGACTTGAAAATTTATCAGTTTTCTCAAATTTCATGCCCTTTGCTAGATTTAGGTGATTTTCTCCTGCTAACCCTAATTCGCTCTGACTTTCTAATTTTAGAAAGTTCCTGGAATTTTGTGCTTTCAATTGACTTTTGACCCTTGAAAGGCTTGATTTTTGCCCTGTTTTAAATTTTGTGGTGTGATCGTGCTGTTAGGGCCTGCGATTTTTAGCAACCTGCTAAAAATAGCAATTGCTTAGAAAGTCTTCAAATTTCATGTACTAAATGCCTGAAGTGTAATGACTGTGGCTGGATGTTGCTTTTGCACGATTGTCCTGTTCCGCCTTTGATTTTAGGAAACCCTAACTTCTCTATTTCAGCTTGCTAAAAATAGCAAGTGTTTGATTCTCCATTCTCTGCAACTCCGTTTGTCCTGAAATTCACGCCAAGGGGTCCTCATTGCATGTTTGACCTGTTCACCTTGAGATTTCGTGATGACCTGTTCACCTTGAGATTCTGAAGTGGCTTACTATTTATAGCAGCTGCTTGATTTTGAGGCTTCCTTAGCTCCGTTCGAGTTGAAATTTGAATGTGGTGATCCTCGTTGGTAAACTTGCCTATCTGCATTGGTGCCTGAGATTGACTTTCTATTTATAGCCTGTGTTAGGAACGCCTTACTAAAAATAGTAAGTGCTCTGATTGTCTTCAAATTTGGCCAGCAGACTCCTCGGAAGATGCTAATCATGGTGGACATTTCAGTTTTGGACATTTTGACGTTTGATTCCTCACTTTTAGTCCTGAAGCTCGAAACCCTAATTTTCAGCATGTGCCCCAAATGAGCTCTGTTTGACCTCGTTTTTGTTGCATGTTGATCAGTTCGTGGTTCTGAAGTGTCGGGCAGCTGCCAAAGAGCACCTGCTAAAAATAGAAAGTAGCTGAAAAAGTGACCAATTGGCTGTCAGATGATTTTGCATGTCACATTGCCCGAAAAATCTTGAAAAACCCAGAAAAACCTTCAACATGCAAGCACTGGCTAAAAATAGCAAGTTTCTGAAAAGTGACCAGTTCTGCTTGCATGTTACATCGTTGCGAAGCTCTTGGAAAACCCAAAAAGATTATGCCGACATGCGTTGAGAAAATCTGCATGCAAACCCTTATATCTGTCTTTGAAGGCTGAATGCTGAAAGTTGTCCTGTTTTGCATGTCACATCACTGCGAAGGTCTCGAAAAACCCACAAAGAATATCCTGACATGCATCTGAAAATTCAACATGTAAACCCTGGAAATTGCCTCCGAAGGCAGAGCTGCTAAAAATAGCAAGTTACATGTTCCTGCTCAAATTTTGCCAGAAATGAACTCGAAGTGCTCAGAGTGTAATGAAGTTCTCAAAATGTGAAAATCTCGAGAAAACCAACCCCAAGTTGACACTTACTAAAAATAGAAAGATGTTGGAATTCAGTGAAAATTTAGAGAGATCTTGCCAGAAGTATCCTAACAACAATGCTAAGTTCAAAAGTTGATTATCCAATCGATTTGACCTCAAAGTGGTATGAAAATTATAAACCCTAATTCATTGAAAAAGCCCTTTAGACTTGGTCATAATTCAAATCCAGGTCAAATGGTAAGTACACTAGCAAATGGAAGGAATAGATCGAGAGAGACAGACCCAAAAAGGCAAAGCCAAAAGACCCGAATGGAGAAAAATTTAGGGGGTTCCCATTTTGAATGGGGCGAGGTGTGAAAAGGTCACAACAGATATCCACATAATGGAAAACATCTATACTCACAAAATATGCAAAGGACTCATTCTCAAGCGATATAATAGAAGGGAAGATACAAGAAGAGAGGTATCGGGTTGTAGATAGCCTCATTCTTTACAAGGACCTGATATACATCACACTTGGGTCAAGAGTGAAGAAGGAAATCTTGAAAAACTATCATGACAACCCATCAATAGGAAATCAAGCGTATTACAAGACTTATAAACAAATCAGGGAAGGTTCTCATGGTAAGGCCTTAAAGGAGATGTGTTGAAACATGTTAGGGAATGCATGGTATGTCAAAGAATTAAAGAAGAACATACATATCTAGCAAGACTACTTCAACCCTTGCCCATACCCAATAAAAAATGGGAGAGCATATCTATGGACTTCATAATGGGGCTACTTAAGGTACAAGGAAAAGATTGCACCTATGTGGTGGTTAATTGCTTAACCAAATATGCACACTTCATGGCGATATCAACAGAGTTTAGGGCCCCCCAAGTGGCTGAAGGCTTCTTTAAAGAAGTTTTCAAACTACATGGGCTACCTCGGAACATCGTAAGTGATTGAGACAGTCGTTTCCTTAGTCTATTTTGGGAAGAGCTATTCAAACTAGCTGGAATAGAGTTAACTCCCAGCACTAGCTATCATCCGCAAACCGATGGACAAACCGAGATTGTCAATAAATGGTTGGAAGGGTATCTGAGAAATTATGTCACAGGGCAGCAAAATGTGTGGATTGAGTGGCTTCATTTGGGGGAATACTGTTACAATACCACCCATCATATGTCTATAGGGATGAGCCCCTTCCAAGCATTATATGGATACACCACCACATCCTTCGAGGACTCAATTCTTTCAGAGAGTCGTGCCAGGAGCTTGGGATTTCATATAACAAAAAATGGATATCACGAATGCACTTAAGGACAGTCTCCACCAAGCACAAAACCAACAAAAGGTGTATGCATATAGGAAGAGAACTGAATGGACATTTGAGGTTGGAGATTTGGTCTTTTTGAGATTGCAACCATACAAACAGTCGCCACTCAAAAGCCAGTGGAGCAGAAAAACTTAAGCCCCAATTCTATGGGCTATATAAAATATTGAAGAAGATAGGAGAAGTGGCCTATGAGTTGGAACTTCTCGTAAATAGCAGAATTCACAATGTGTTTCACGTATCTTGCCTTAAAAAGGTGTTGGGGCAACATGTCATCCCATGCTCAGAATTGCCACCACTTGATGATGAAGGCAAGTTAATCTTGGAACCAGAGACTATCCTTAATATGCGAGAGAAAAGGCTAAGAAACAAAATGGTTGAGGAATACCTTGTCAAGTGGAAGGGTCTACCTATTGAAGATGCAACATGGGAAAGAGCTGACATATTTGATCATTTGAATCTAAAGTTGCTTGAGGACAAGCAAATTTGGGAGGGGAGGACTGTCTTGCCCTTGCAAAATGCAATCGAAGACACGGGTTGACTAATCACGACCCATGCGATCATGCATACTAAGAATAAGACTTGAACAACAATTAAATGCAAGTTGTCCTTTAGAAGTAGCGACATGAATAGGATTAACGGAATTGAACTACATACACAATAGGTGAAATCGATGAAAGGATAATATTAATATAGATTAATTATCCTTTAATAGTTACGATTGGTTAAGCAATCTGTCATAGAAGAATTTAGCAATTACAAGCCAAGACGACATGCTGAGTATGAGCCAACTCCTTGGAACGGTGAACTCACCCAAGCAAAGACGAATAAAAGGCAGTAATTGAATTACCTTAAGCAACGATTAATTTATTAAAAGCAGCGACCATTATAAAGAAGTTAAATCGCACATGATTAATTAAAGATTATAGCAAATAACTCTAATGATGGGCAGCGATCCATAAAGAAATGTCTCTTCAAAGGTAACGTCTCTTCCTTAAGAGACATGATCCACCAATCAACATCAGGGATATAAAGACGAGAAGAATAGGGCTTAGAAAGGCATCGGTTGAAGGAGAAGAACATACAAACCAGTGATCATCTACATAGAGACATTAAATAAAAGGAAATAGAAATAAATGATAGATTTGCATATGTACAGCAGTCTGATTTCCTGAATTGGTGGTATGAAATCTGATTTACAATAATAAGTTGTAGCACCATTGAATATATGTGATTTCAATTGTTTGATTAGAAGATCAAGGTGCTAATGATGCATTGCCGTTATGGCTGTTTCCTTATATCAGTCAATATGATTAATATCTGTTTGTCATATGTCTTAATGTTTTAGCCATGATAGCGGAGGCCAAGATTACAAGAGGGGAACAACTATGGGGCACTCTCCTAGGTACGCCACCTTTGTAATGGGGAACCAATGTGTTCCATAATGGAGGACCAAGTAGTCCTATAATGGGGAACCAATGTGTTCCATAACAGAGGACCAAGTAGTCCCAAGGAGGCCAAGGGGGTATCTAGTTGGGGTACCAATGGTACAACACCTTGGGCCTAGGAGAGATGGCATTTTCGGGGCACCTATTGTAATCTCACCCCCTCCATCATGGTGAATCAGCAGAAGAGGTCAAATCATAGAGAGAGGATAAGGGTTGGCAAGATGGGTCGTAGGCACCCTATCGGGTCACGTTCTCCGATACTCTCCTATGATTGAATCCTCCAAGGATGTTAAAATGCTTTGTGATTGAACTAATGATTGGCCATGATTTTACTAACATTTAATTATGATAATCTGCTAGTAGTATCATTGTGGTAAATGATTATAATCTGCTAATCAGTATAATTGTGGTAAATGGTTCTAATATGTGTGCAAGGCTTCAATTAGGGCTTCAATCAGGTGGAAGATACTCTCTAACCCCTTTGTTTATCTAAATTGAGAATTTAGGGTAAATTTAGGGCATTCCCAATTAGGGGACATTACATGGGCATGCCTTTTTAGGCAACTTAAGTAACTCCTAGCCAAAAGACTTAAGTTGCCCCTCTTTTCATGTACTTTAAGTGATTTTAAAAAGCATGTGATATAAAGGCAAAGGGGGCATAGGTTTTCTAGGAGCATATTTGTTCAGTTTTTAGGGTTTCAATGTGGAGCATTGGATTAGAGGTGGTGAATTAAGGGTTGAGATTAATGCATCTCTTTGGGAGATATTATAAAACTCTCTAGGGGTCTTGTAGAGCTCATTATGTTGTGAGTTTTCTGTTTATTATTGCTGCAACTTGGCTTAAGGTCTTAAACCCTTGAGTATCCCTGGTTTTGAAGAGACATATGGGCTCCCCCTAGTCAGAATGGTGTGTTTCGGTGGAAGAGTTTTGGTTTGTGAAACCCTAGCACATCAATTTTTCAGGTCTGCAATTGTCTATCAGGCTTGGAGGCCAGATTGGAGACAAAATTCAGAGTTGAAGGTTCAAATTTGGAGTAACTTCAGCATGGCATTTCATGCTGCAATTGTCTATCTGGTTTGGAGGCCAAATTGGAGATAAAATTCAGAGTTAAAGGTTAAGATTTGGAGTAACTTCAGCATGGTATTTCATATTTCTGAGCATTCTTGAGGACGGCAACAAATAATCAGACCTAATGCTGATTTATTTTGGGAGTTGATGCCATATTTGAAGATGGCTAGGATTTGATCAAGGTCTGAGGTATTTTATGTTTAAATCTTCATACCCATTTCAGTTTTATCTCAGAAAAATAGAAGAAAAACCATGGTAATGCATTTCTGAACTTTTTGGCCAGAAATAAAAGGATTTCCTGTACTTTTACTAAGTTCAATAATACTCAGAAATTTATTTCTTTTAGCAGAAAAATCAGATCATTAATCTGATTTTAAATCTGAGTTTGTTGTTGAAATTCTTATTTGCAAATTAAGTTTCAGATTTTTCTGTGCCCTAGTTTTGAAAATATTGTTATTTTTCTATTATCCCTATTTGGGGATATTACAGCAGTACAAGATTATTTGAGTTTTCCATTTCTGCAGTTGCAGTGGAGGAGACTTATCCTGATTTACATCACGATTGGCAAGGTGGTGTACTGGTTTGTTGGGTTCACAGTATCAGTGTGAAAAGCTGATGAACTGAAAATTTGACTTGTTCTCTCTAGATTCTCTAAGAATTAGCTTCCAACTTGGGGTGGAACCTTTCTTTAATCAAAGCAGAGATGATAACATTAGAGTCCCATTCAACTTGAAGGCAAGTCTGAGGCCTTCCACTAATGCCCAATTTTTACCTCATTCTTAGTCCCATTCAAGATAAACATTGATGGGCCCTTGACAGCTTTTCCATTGTTGTCTCTCATAATGTGACTAGTCCCTGCCTTGCTTGGGTTGCTTCGCAGGCCTCATTGAAATTGAGCTTCCAATTTGGGGAAATAGGGGAGGGAGACGGAGCAGGCTAGCTAGCATGTTTCTGGGAATTTTTGTATACTTGTTACACTTAAAAAGGGTGGTTTTGATAGCTGTCCATTTTTCTAATAACATTCAATCCCTATCCTTCAGAATGCATGGGTGGACTTCTGCTTGACTGGAAACTCCTTCAGAAATTGATGCTTCTATCTCACCTCTCTAATGGAAGCCTTTGAACGTGGAAAATCCTTCTATTGCATTCTAGCCATAGATTCAACAGAATGAGTAGTGGCCTTGTGATGTCCCCTCGCTAGACAGTTCTCAGGGACAGTGTGTTAGCCCTTTATTGGACCCTTGTGGGCTAGCCAGTTTGGATAGAGGGTCAGTGATGTATTCTGGAGAGTTTGATTGTTCTTGTTTTCAGTGGACAGTGATTGGATCACAGCGAGCGTTGGCATTTCAGGAGTCCACAGCTTCTGACGGCACGGGAATACTCTGAGTTTTGAGCGAGTTATGGTATTTTAAGTGATTAAGTTAATTATTTAACTTAATGTTTTATTAAAGTTACATTGACTTTAATAATATTTTATATCACTTAAAAATGTTCAAAAAGGGATTTTAATATTTTAATGACTTAAAATATTAAAAAGTGCGCTCAAGTATTTTATGGGAACTATTGAAAAGGTCATATTAAAATATTAAAATATTTTAATGATTGCAAAAGGCCGTACTTTCTTGAAATGCGTGCCAATTTGGTATAAAGCATTTCCCTGGCAAATGAAACTCATCTTTTGACCATTTCTCTTTGCCTTGAGCATTTTGCCTGTGCATTCTCCTGTGATCAGGGTTTGAACAACTGCCATTGAAGAACGTTACCTCTTCAGTGTGAGCACTCTTGAGATTGTGGAATATCAGTCGAATCAGTGCATGTTGAGAGCTTCAGCCAGAGGTTCTACAGATTGATACAGAGATTATTTACATTGAGATTTCTTTGTTTGCAAATAAATGAGGGTTTCTACATCATGAGGCGACCTCTTCAGCATTCCTTCAGTTATCATTTTGGTTTCTTCAGCAGCTGACTTGGCCGTACATTTTGCATTGGGATTTGTGCCTCTCTGGAAAAGGCGTGTGAAGGGAACTTGAAGAAACGCCTTCCTCTTTGCTGGTTTCTGAGCTTCAACATTGGCGTCCAGTATTTCTAGAGCCTTGTGTCCAGTTTCTGAGCAGGAGAAACCACTTCTGGAGTCTTGGCGTGCTTTCATGCTTGATTTCATCATTTCCAGCTGTAGATCTGGCAATTTCTTTATTTAAAATAACTGGAGATTTTCGGGTATGTCTGTTATACATGATCTTATTGTTTCAGTATAATAAGCACTTCTGTATTTCCATTTTGTGAGAAATTGCTTTAAATTTCATTTTACAAGCAAAAATATGCTGCGCCCCTTCTCTTCTGTCTATTAAGAATTCTCTAAAAAACTTAAAAAAAATCTAAAGACTTAAGAAAATAAGGGTTTTGAGTTGAGAGCCAGCAGGGCTCATCACAGTGGTATCGGAGCTCACATCCTGCCAGCTTGTGGGATTTGAGAAATTTATGAAGTCAAATAAAGAGGGTTTTGGCAAGTTCTATTCCAGAGGAGGCCCTAGAAATCAGAGAGGCGACCAAAATCCTTTTCCACCATTTCTGTTTGCAGATCAGGAGGAGGAATTAGATTGGGACAATATGGCGAACAGGGCTGGAGAAAGTTCTCACAGGAATACTTGGGAGGATGAGGACAGAGAAGCTAAAGACGTGCTTAGAGGTATGGTTGCAGGGCAAGAACAGGTGGCAACTATTCTTCAACAACTCAGCACGAATGTTCAAAATTTGTCAATAAACAGAGCTCATAGTCTGGATCCAGATCGAGATGGTAGTATCCATAGAGAGCCACAGAGAATTATAGATCCAGTACGCACCTATGAGAGAGCTACATATCCCACGTTCACCAGAGATGATGCTGAGGAAGTGGACGAAGCTGAACAAGGTGGTGAGATTAATTTTGCAGATAATATTATGGCTATGCATGATGAGTGGGATAACTTGCCACCAAGGGTTAAGGAGCACCTTAACTTTGACAGATTCATGAGCCAGAAGAGAGAACACACCAGGAACAGGAATGACAGGCGGCCTAGACACAAACAGAATGATCTCAGACAGGCAACCAGCAAACTAACCTTAGTTCACTATGATGGCAGTGGAAAAGTTACAGCACATGCTTGGGTTAGTAAACTTGATACATTCCTGACACTACGCCCCATGCCTGAGGAGGATGCCATTCGTTTTGTAGCACTTCATCTTGATGGCGTAGCACATGACTGGTGGATTCATGGTATGACTACTCTTCATCATGACAGGATTACCTCGTACCAGGAGTTTACTGATAGACTGGTAGAGAGATTTGACAGAAGGGATCCTGAGCTTTTCTTCAGAGATTTAGCACAGCTGAAACAGTTAGGTAGCTTGGAATCGTACATTGGTGAATTCCAAAGACTATCTGTGATGGTGACAGGGATCTCAGAAAGAAGGCTGATCATCTTGTTCATTGAAGGTCTTTTCGAGCCCATGAAAGGTTGGATAAAAGCATTTGATCCACCTACTTTACAGGAGGCAATGAGGAAAGCTCGCAGCATGGAGCTATCTACACCTCGTAAGCCTTTTAGCTCGAAGCCTACCACCTCATTCACGGAGAATAAATCAGATCCAAAGAAGGCTGATAATGCAGATCAGAAAAAGAAATTTGCAGCCCCTTTAGATCGTGAAACCATGAATGATTTACGAAGAAGAAAACTCTGTTTTTACTGTAAGGGTCCCTATGACTTTAATCATGACTGTCCCCTCAAACCTAAAGGGCAGAACAAGCATATGGAGTGGTTTTACGAGGGAGAAGCGTTGACTGATTTTTCTGATCAGCAAGCTCCAATCTATGATACAGATGGAGAAGAGTCAGAAAATGAGGCAGAAATTGCAGTGGAAACAGAACTTAAGGAGGCTCATATGTCCAGCATGCAGAAAGAGGGTTCTTTCAGACTTCGTGGGATCCTAGCTGGTCAAAGGGTCATATCTCTCCTTGATACAGGTGCAACCCATAACTTCATCGATTCACGGTTAGTGGAGAAACGGGGAATTCAAACTCAGCAGTTTGAAGGCATACGTGTGAAGGTTGCAGATGGATACACTCTCAACTGTGAGAGGATGATACCTGACTTGCCTTTGAAACTTAACAATTTTGAGTTCAAGGCAGATTTTTATGTTGTAAACATGGGAGGTACGGACATAGTACTTGGCATGAAGTGGCTTCATGCAATAGGTGAGTTCACGCTTAATTTGCGTGACATGGAGATGAAATTCACCGTTGATGGCACAAATCATATTCTAAAAGCCATCAAGGACAGCAACCTCAGAGAAATTTCACTCCGTAGAATGGAACGTTTGATTCATAATGATATGGTAGAGTGGGCTGCTGAGTGCAAGCTAATGCCTTCACAGTTGGATCAACAAGCTTCTTCATACCATCCAGATGTGCAGGAACTTCGAATCAAACATGCAAAGGTATTCAGTGCTATTCCACCAGGCAGACCTCCTGATAGAGGTATTGAGCATATTATAGAGCTGGATGAGGGCACGAAACCGATTATGATTACTCCTTACCGACACCCCAAGTGTTTGAAAGATGAGATTGAAAAAACTATTAAGGAGCTGTTAGTTATGGGGCACATTAGGCCGAGTAAGTCACCCTTTGCTTCATCAGTTGTTTTGGTGAAGAAAAAGGATGGTACACTCAGGATGTGTATTGATTACAGAATGCTCAACAGGAAAACAATAAAGAACAGGTATCCTATTCCACGGATAGATGAGTTGATAGACGAGCTTCATGGGGCTTGCTACTTCTCAAAGATTGATTTGAGGACAGGGTATCATCAGATCAGAGTCCGAGAGGAGGACATAGAGAAAACTGCGTTCAGATGTCACTGTGGACACTATGATTTCTTGGTTATGCCATTCGGTTTAACCAATGCTCCAGCCACGTTTCAGTCTACAATGAACCGAGTTTTCCATCCTCACTTGAGGAAATTTGTATTAGTGTTCTTCGACGACATCCTGGTTTATAGCAAATCATGGGAGGAACACATGGTTCACTTGGATGAGGTACTGAGTATACTTGACAGGGAATCCTTGTACGCCAAGGAGTCCAAGTGTGCTTTAGGCATGGCAGAGCTTTTATATCTGGGACACATCATCAGCGGTGCAGGAGTCAGCATGGATCCAGAGAAGGTTCGAGCCATCATTGATTGGCCTACACCTGAGACATTGACACAGCTCAGGGGATTTGTAGGATTGTGTGCCTTCTATTGTCGGTTTGTTAGTGGGTTCTCGCGGCATGCTGCGCCACTAACTGATTTGACTAAGAAGGGTGCTTTTGAGTGGACACCATTAGCACAAGCGTGCTTTGAGAAGTTCAAACTTCTCATGACTTCGTGTCCTGTTTTGGCTCTACCGGACTTCACTAAACCCTTTGAGTTACATTGTGACGCCAGTGGTGAGGGTATTGGTGCAGTTATCATGCAGGATCGACACCCTATAGCTTTTGAGAGCAGAAAGCTAAGAGGTCCTGAGCGGAGTTATAGTATCTATGATAAGGAAATGTTGGCTATCATGCACGCGATGGCCAAATTCAGGCAGTACTTGATTGGTAGTAAATTCACTGTAAAAATCGATCATAATAGACTGAAGCATTTTCTTGGACAGCGAGATCTTAATGAGAGGCAACAAAAATGGGTCAGCAAGCTTCAGTCTTACGATATTGACATCTCCTATGTCAAGGGCACTCAGAATGTGGTTGCTGATGCTTTATCTCGCCGTCCTCACTTGAGTTCTATTACACTGGTTTCAGAGGACTGGAGACATCTGATAGTAGCAGAGTATGCTAAGGACCCATGCGCTTCTAGCATAGTAGATGGATCAGTACAGGATGACAGGTATTCACTTGTAGATGACCTTATCATCTACAAAGGGAGGATTTTATTGGTCCCAGGTTCTGAGATGAGGGACAGGGTTTTGAGGTCATTACATGATTCACCCATGGCAGGACATCCCGGGTACTATAAGACCTATAGGCAGGTACGGGAGAGATTCTCTTGGAAGGGTCTCAAGTCCTATGTTCTCCAGTATGTCAGGGAATGTCTTGTTTGTCAGCAGAACAAGCAAGAGCACACATACCCTGCAGGTCTTCTACAGCCGCTTCCTATTCCTGAGAGGAAGTGGGATTGTTTATCCATGGACTTCATCACGGGCTTGCCAAAAGCTCAAGGGAAGGACAGTATTTTCGTGGTGGTAGATCGATTGACGAAATATGCACACTTTTTCGCAATCACTACTACACACACGGCTACTCAGATTGCTGATTTGTTCTTCCGAGAGGTATTCAGGCTGCACGGTTTACCTCGCAGTATAGTTAGCGACAGGGACAGCAGATTTATGAGTAACTTCTGGCAGGAGTTATTCAAGCTTTGTGGGACAGAGCTCACCCCTAGTACCAGCTACCACCCCCAGACAGATGGGCAGACGGAGATCGTCAACAAATGGGTGGAAGGGTACTTGCGTAACTATAGTTCAGGGCAGCAGAAGGCATGGGTGAGGTGGTTATACCTATGTGAGTACTGCTACAACACCACCCATCACATGAGCATCCAGATGACACCTTATCGAGCATTATATGGATATGATCCTCCGAGCTTTCTTGACTTATTGCTGAGTGACAGTAGAGTTCCCAGTGCTGGTGATTTATTACAGGAGAACCAGGATATTATGAGGGCACTCAGGGAGAATATACAGAAAGCCCAAAATCAGCAAAAACAATATGCTGATCAGAGACGAGTAGAGCGGTCTTTCGAGATCGATGATTTGGTGTACCTGATGCTTCAGCCGTATAGGCAGTCTACCCTTCGTAAGAAGGGCTCTGAGAAACTTAAGCCGCGGTACTATGGACCTTTCAGAGTTGTCAGACGTGTGGGTCAAGTGGCTTATGAGTTGGATCTTCCGGTGGACAGTAGAGTTCACAACGTGTTCTGGTATCTATAAAGAGATTCTAATTGAAATTTCTTTTCCAAGCAAGACCATGATTTTAACACTTGTGTTATGGAATTTGGGAAAACCCAAACCAAATCATTTTTTCCAATGACCGGTGTCAAATATTTTGAGCAAAATCTCAGAAGAACAAGAGATGTTAAACCGTTTACCCACCTTTGTGACATAATTCAAATTGGCTGGGTCCCTAAAATACTCTTTATGTCAATTTGTCCAAAGGTTGGATTTTGTGATGGTAGGTGAGCAGCACAAAAGACCCTACTTTGGGAAGGCAGAGATTTGACCAGAATTCCTCACAAACACAGTTCAGATCTTTTGGGGAGCTGCTGGTTGGGATGCTGTAAAGTAGCTCGCTCTTAACTGAATATTTCCCAGTAGAAAAGCCATCCCATTTGAGGTAGTATTTAACATCTGACAACTTCAATTCCATTACTCTGTCAGATGTAGTGGAGGGACTGTTATTGATTCCTTGGAGCTTTGAGGAGACCAGTATCTTTCTAGCTAGAAGATGATAGGTCACGATAACAATCTCTATCAATAAAGTCCATGATTGATTCTTTTCTGATTTCTTTCACATTCTACCCAAGGGCCAAGGAAGGGTGCTCCAGCCACAAACCATCCCAGAAAATCAGCTTTAACTATGTTTATGATGTCCCAAATTAGTTTCCTATAGTTGTATCCGAGCAATTTGTAGTAAAATGCCACATATGGAAGCCCATGGGGAGAGTATTCAGAGGGAAAATGGGGTGGAGGTGGGGAGGGGTTCTTTAGTCTTGAGTACTTTCGTAGGATTCATCTCCAAAGTTCAGCATTAGCATATATTGTCCATGGTATATTTGATAAATCTTTGCCTCTAAAGCAATATTTAGAGTAGCAAGCTAGAGGCAATGCAATGCCTAAGAAGAATCTTCCACACCTCAAAACCTTAAATAACCTAGACCATCCATTTGGCACAAACAGTAATTCTTTGTCTGTAAGCGTCATTTTTTCCCATTTTACCTTTTTCTTTGGGTAAGCAATAAATGACCCATGCAACTTTGTGTAGACCTTGGGTCTGGTAATCCAAAAATAGATCTTTTTTCAACCTGTTGCATAACATATTGCTGAAGGTTGGAGGGTGAGAACTCAAAGGCAAAGGCATGCACCTCAGATTTTTCATTGTTTATAGCTTGACCATAGAAGAGTTCTAGAATCAATTTTAGTGGTCTTGCTTTATATTGATTGTCAAATTGAAAGAGAAAAGTGTTATATACTTTAAAATATGGGTTGTAGGTTCTGTATTAGCAGCAAGTTTAATACCGATATTGTCTGCTATGTCACTATTAAATTTTTTAGGGGCCACTCATATGGTGTTCTGGTGGTGCAGCAATTAGGATAAATCAGACCCTATTTTTAGTGATCAATTTTGTCTGCTGGGCGCTAAAATTTCTGACCTTATTTTTAGTCTTTGTAATTGCTGTTTTAGACACAAATTTTGTTCCAAGTTTAGGCACTTCTATTAGTTGATGAGTTGGAGGAGTTTCTTTGACAACATACTCATACAAATGATGGTTGGATTTAATATGAGGTGGTTATTGCCGTTCTACTTTTGTTGCTGATGTTGTTCTCCTCTCTCATTTTATTGAAAGGTTATAATGGCAACTTGTTGCCCTTTCTTGCTTTTATTAACTTTGCCAGCTTATGGTCAAACTTAGAAAAATAAGGTTCTGATTTTCAACATCTCAAAATGTCTTCTTTCCAGATTTTAGTTCTTTTACAAGGGGGCAGCCTTGGGGGTCAAATTTTCTGGTCACATTTGCATTTTTGCAGGGGATATGTCTCTCTCTTTATCTTGGAATGTCAATGTTACTGTTTCTAGATCCACTTCTAAGATATCCCTTCAAAGATGCATCTTTTTGAAATCATCATCAAGCTTACAATTTTGTATGGCTCTAAAGTTTGGGTCTAGTTTGGGATTTGTTGATTGGGTCCATATCGAGAGGGTCTAGACCCTCAGGCTATAGAGCATTATTGGGTGCAAGTGAATTGTTCCTCAATTGTCTAGGTTGAGTTTGCTGCCCAACCATTGCATCTCGTGACTATCTTTGACTTATTTTCTATATACATAGACTCAAATCCATGGGAGATTCTGCTTTTGGTTGTGATTATCTGTACTTAGCTCTTTCATCTTTTGAGAGGATTGCTTCATTAGGCAGAGCTTGGTGTTGTCATTGTTGGTACTCAGAGACTAGCTTGCTTCTTCATTGTATTGGCACCTCTATTAATATGCTACATCCTTTGATATATTCCTTGAATGCTCCTCCTCGACACCTTCCTTAAAGGAGACCATCAAGAGCTGCTAAAAGGGACATCTATAAACAATAAATCTAGGTCACCTGGACCTTCCCTCCTATGCCACTTAGCTAGAAACCTGCTTTTTACTTTGAGCATTTCTTATAGGTGGAAGATTGCATATTATGCCATCCTCACTATCTCTAATGTCATTTGTCACATGGCTTGAAATTTTCCCTTGGCCAAATGAGAGTGTGCTCCCACTAGCTACAGGTAAAGATAGACTATCATATTCCTCACCTTGATTGTAGTTGTCTTTGCTTCCTCCAAGAGGTAGAGATCGAGGAGCATTTCATCTTTATAAACCCCATTTACTCTTGGGGGAGATATTATTGCCTTTATAGGGACTTACGTAACAATTTGTTTACATTCTTTAGATATATGTATTAGTGGTGTTTATCTTTGGGAGGCCATCGCCCTTCACAGATCCTTACATGAGGTCTCTTGGGATTCTAGAGCCCCCAAGTTGATCAACTCATTCCAACACATCTAGGAGCTCAATAGCTCAAACAACCTTTGAATGCCACTACTCTTATAGATGCGGATAGACTTGTTAGATGTCGTCGCTCATAGTGTTGGCCTCAATATGTTCCCCTTCAACATCATTCTCCTTCCTTCCAGTCAACATAATTTAGCTTCTTCTTGTCAGCATAGATCTACTCCTCTCTAACCGCTCCCCAGCCACAGAGCTAGATGCATATTGCAAACATTTTCACTAATATAAGGGTTACTTAAAGCTTGGATGTTAGATGTGATCCTAGGGGGAGTATCTTGCTTAACCCTCCCAGCCCTTGATATTGGCACTACCGGATGAGCATTATCAGATCTTGTATTGGTCCCTTCTCAATGATGAATGAATGCACTAGTGACTTCACTATTTCTAGTTGAGATAGCGATACTTAACGATCTCTAGTTTTCCCCAGTGTTTGCTCTTTGAAGTTTTTTGACCACTTGTTTGTTATTTCTTTGCTTTTGTTCTCCCCCTTTGTGGGGCCTTTCTTGGTTTCTCTTCCTAGAACTTTCTACTGTAAACTGCTGTACACTTGAATCCCATTGAGCTAGTTTTGGTCATCCATGAACATTAATATAATTTCATTCTTTCTATAAGGAGTCAAAGCAAAAGAGATGAATAAAATATCTAGCAATATATTTGATATCTACCCATGGTCACCCCTGGTTTGACACCCAGTCAGCTGGACTTTCCTCCCAACCTAAATGAGAAAATTTCTGTTGAGCAATCTTTAAGAGTTAGAAGCAAAACAATCAATTTCCAGCCTCACAAATCTTAACCAAAAATCTTCTTGAGAAAATAACTGATTGTCCCGAACTGTGAGAATAATACTCCAAAGTACCTTTGTTGTAAAATGTATACCTCTCAATATAAGAGGTCTCTGTTGCTTGTGTCCATTTCTAATCGGTATTGTTTAGGATCGATTGACTGAGGTTTTTGATTGGTAGAGACAATAGTGCACCAGATAGTGTGAAAAAAATAAAAAAAGCTGTGAAAACATTGAGAAGAATGAAATTAAAAAACTGAAACCATACCTTTTTATAGATGTTAGTCTAAACAAATGATTGTGTTGTTTGATAATTGCTCACTACAGCTTGATGCTTTTTTTGAATCATTTTGTTTCAACCTTGTCAAGTTTTGTTCTGTTTCAAGCTGATTTTTTCAGCTCGCCTTCTATTAATTCTATGAATGCTAATCATTTATGTCAATAATGGTTATTCCATTGAAATACATATTGCTAAGAGCAAGATTCGATCCATAAATACATTATCCTTAATTGAAGATTTTGCTTGCAGTGAAATGGGAGTGTTATAATTTAAAACTTGACATATCCCTTTCATCCACCAGATGAGTGTTTTTGACAGTAATGCTTGTAGTATTTGCAGGCACACATTTTTTGATCCTGAAATCTTGTTTCTCTATCTTAATTCTCATAGAGTAGAAGTAAAAATAGCTCTCTGTTTTTTCTAAGGTGCTATGCAGTTGGGTTTTTCACATAGTAATATTTTGTGTTTGTTGTAAGGACTTAATTGATGGGAGTTTATCATCATATGGCCAATGCATTGAAGAATCCTCAGATTTGGGAAAGGGGGTTGTTTAAACCATAAAGTGGAAATGGTGAAAATATCGCGAGTAATTGCGAACTGCTGTTATTGGCAATTTTCACCCATAAAAAATTGTGATTTAATCAATAAATTGTCCCATACAACTTATTTTTTATGACTTTTTTTTCCAAGAAATCTGAAAAAATTGATAAGAGTTGTGAGTAATTGTGAGTTTTACTGATATTTGACTGATCGAACACAATTTCGATCTGGCTGGATGATTTTTCATCATGCAAAGAGTTTTGCTTGCCTTTGCCTGTAATTTTTGCATTTGTTTGCAAGTTTGTACAGCAGCTAGTTTTTCATGACCTACTTCCATTGCTGCTATGGCTTGGAGATTTTCACCATTTTACCTTTTGCCTTACCTCGTATCTGTTTCATTTGTTTTTATTATCATTTATTAATATCTCTGCCTCAGGTTTCTCCCCAGTTTATCATACACCGTTTTGTTCACACACAAAGTTCTCCTTTATTATATTTAAATTTCTCCCACTATGTTTTCTTACCCGTGGGATATATGGTTTTATTTTTTGAACTTCTTTTTCTTTTTTCCTTTTCCAACATTCATTAAAGTAAAAAATATTTTTCTTTTTTGAAGTAAAAAACATGTTTTATTCATTCAAATTATTTACTTAGAATAAAATATTATTAATTTGTTTTATTTTATGTTCTTAAATTTTGCCCAGTCTCAATTTTTTAAGTAGAAGGTGTCAACAAAATTGATATTCACATATTCATAAAAATATTGACATTTGAATATTTTAACACAAAACCCTATTCTTGCCCAATTTTTTCTGAAGATGTGAACAAAAGTGATGTGAAGACTTTTCTTCTGATGAAAGATCCTCCAAACCAAGTTATATGTAGTAATAATAAATATCATAAAAAGCTGCACAAAGCAAAAGAGGAGAAAAGAGCGAATGGGAAAATAGCATAAAGTTTGGGGAAGACAAGCATAATGTGAAGATGCCTGGAAAGTTGAAATTGAAAATCTGAATACCATTAGTATCCAGTTGTCATTTATGTACTATGCAGTGTATACAATATGTATTGGGCAATGCAATGTAACGGGTGATATGAATGTAAATGAAAAAGTCTATATTCCACAATTTATAGACTAAACTCTCATTTTTATTTGTGCTTTGTATCTCTATTCTATATAAATGTCTTTAAATTTTAAAACAGCAGTTTTATTTCTCTGTTTTTTTTTTGCATTTTTCTTTTTCTTTTATGAGAATCTGATTTTTCCTCATCTTTGAAAAAACCTTAATCTTTTGGTTTGCTGGTATTTTTCCCAAAAGATTTTTGCAGCAATGGTTTAAACTTTAGTAGAGCGTTAACCTTTTTGTATTTTCTTTGGTCAATTGCTTAGATCTGTACACCCTTTTGTTCCTTTTAGCCATGATGCTAATAATTTAGAATGTTGAAACAGTTTTCTTAGTAGGAGTTTATCCAAGTATGCTATATGAAAACTATACTAGCAGACAAGAAGCTACTGTATTAGATAGTCTTCTTTGAGATGATTTTTGTTTGTTGGTCAGATATCTTGTCCTAATCCTTCAGAATATCATTATAGTATTCTTGGGAGAAGTATTCTCCAAAATCTCAGTTATGCAAATTTCTGTAAGCTATGATTCAATATCCATTATATGATGCATATTTAGCATTGAAAATGAATTGTATCATGTTATCTTTATGGATGTTCCATGGGTAGAATAAAAAATGTTATTCTATGACTGAGTTTCATGTTTGATTTGAATTTCAGTGTGTCCAACAACATTAAAAAGGATATGCCGACAGCATGGAATCTCTAGATGGCCATCACGGAAGATCAACAAAGTGAAACGATCTTTGAAAAAGATTGAAAGTGCAATTAATTCTGTACAGGGAGCAGGTGAAGCCTTAAAATTAAATGCAACTCTAGGTGATATTATGACTGCAGCTGCAGTGGTCCAAGGTGTGCAGATGTGCAGTGAGACTCCGTCTATTTATGGACACTGGGCTGTTTCTTTGGCTAGTCCACAACTTATAAACAAGCATGTAGCAGAAACGGTGAAAACAAATCACATGATAGAAAATACACCTAATGGGAAAGAAGTAAATAAAATACAGTCCTCTTTTCAAGGTGATGTTCCACTACTGCAGACACCATTGTCAGCAAGCCTGGCAACAACATTTGGCCTCAAAGGAACTTCCAAAGTGCAAGAAAACAATGGTAGACTCTGGAAGAATGCACCAACTATAGCAAACAATTTATCAATTCAAGATATTACATCTGAAAAGTATTGTGAAGAGAATGCACTAGCTTCCAAGAGCAATCAAATAGGAAAAATGGAGGTTGATGAGGGTTCAGATCACGTAAGGAGTTCATTTCAACGTGGAGAGGTTGAAAATCCAATGTTTATTCTTTCCTCTCTTGGTCAAAGGAATCTGGGAAGAAGTGTAGGCTATGTCAGTGATAAAGTCTGCTCTGTTCCTGCATTTGGGGAAATAAATCAGGTTGGTTCCCTTAAAAACTTTACAGGTAGAAACCCAAAGACAGTTGAGGAAAGAAGCCAATGTCTGACTTCTAATTTCCATGGAGTCACAGGTACTCTCGCAGGAATGACAGAGAGCCAGTGTTTGACACGTGTGAGCTTGCAGAACAATGATAATCCGGCGACATCAGGGAGTTCTGATTCCTTGGAGCTCACTAATGGTTTAGTGCAAGGGCTGGACATAGTTGATGGGTCAATTAGCTGGCAGGAAGCATGTCCTAATTCTCTAGGGACAGGAAGTTCCTCTCCAAACTACAGTTCTTCCACATTGTTGTCAAGTGATTCAGTTTCTCCTATAAGGACCATAGTTGATAGTTCTGGAAGAGGAAGGCAGATGCAAGATGAGGGTTCAAGCATAGGAGTTAAGGCAACGTATAAAGATGATACAATTCGATTCAAAATGCATATGGGCTTACGGTTTTCTGAGTTATGTGATGAAATAGTGCAACTTTTTAAAGTGGACCATGGCACATTTCATCTGAAATATCTAGATGATGAAGAAGAGTGGGTGCTAATGTCAAGTGATGCTGATTTGGAGGAGTGCATTGAGATCATGAATTCGTCTAATGCACAAGTGATCAAGCTTCTAATCCGTGATTCGGTATCCAATATTGGAAGCTTTAGTGGAAGCTCAGGATGAGTTCGGCAAAATCCTGATTTGAAATCAACACTTGGATTGACTTGTTTCATGAGACTGGGTTCCCAGAACTAGAAATGAAAATAGGCTTTCTTATTTGTCAATTGAATGCTCTGTATACTTGTCTGCAATGTGAAACTCTCCTTATTGTGTTACTGGTATCAACTTACATACCTGTAAATGTAGATAAATGCCATTGCTAAGTGGATAATGCTTATATGATTGATTTTATCAGCAGAAACTTGCGCCTTCTGTCATCCATGGCATTAATATTATGTCCCTATCGTCTTGATATTCGGGGTAAAATGAGAAAAAAATCTCAGTAAGTTCTAAATGGCCAATGTTGTGAAAATCGATAATAATGCAATGGGGCAGTGCTGCATTTTTATGCAACTCAAGAATCTGTTTTTCTTTTCAATGAAACCACATTTTTTGTAAACCCCTGGAGTATAAGGTTGATCTTCCTTACCTTGGAGAATGCAACATTTTTAGGTACGTGTCATCTCCTTTTGACTGCATATTTGAACGCGGGTAGTATTAATCAACTAAAGATAGTTAACCTTATGCTCTTCAATTGCAAAAAGCTTTGCTTTTTACTAATATATTCCGAAATCTGCAAATTACATGTTTGTCCCAGCGGGGTTCTGAGACACACATGGTTAGGATTTGGTCAAACGAGGAATTTTATTTAGTAAAATAATTGAAGTCTTATTATTAATGCTCTTAATATGATTTGGCTTCATTTTATAATTAGCAGAGCTAGCATGGTATAACTGGATGCTATAACCTAAGCGGTTGTACCAAATATTTTTTTAATTTGATGCGCTCGTTTGGATAAATGTCAACTTCAAGTTAGCAATTAAATAAATATGGGTATCATTTTTGGGAACCGAAGTGGTGTCCGGTTCAAAAGGAGGGGGGTTGTGAAACCTTACGGTATACTGCATATGCAATCACTACATAACCATAAAATACGATAGTGCGGAAGCTTTACAAAGATCATGCCAGTACACATTGTCACAGTCCCAGTTTGATCCGTGTGGATAGAGAGTAGAAATATTGTAGGTGGGTAGGGAATTTAAGATTTGACTTAGTAATGATTGTTCTACATTTTGTTTTGCCTCATTTAATCCGTTCCTATTTATTATTAGCTTCAGCCAAACCTAATATTCATCTTGCTTTGTAAGTTTTTACGTAGCTTAAGGGGAGCCCATTGTATCCTCCCTTTACCCCTATGATTCTTGTAAGTAATCTGTAGTAGGCGATATCTTCCACCCGCTAGTGAACAATTCTCACTGAAACACGCTCATACTACATCATCCACCTCTGGCTTATCAAACATGATATGTCTAGAGTGGCAGTAAGGTAATAAGATGTAAATGTTGGGATTAGGTGTCACACACCTTGCAAATCTTAATATTTGTTTTAATTAAATATTTTCTGTTGTTTAAATTAAACATAATGTGTTATTTATATGCTCACATGTAATAACGGGTCCCATTTGACGTGGCAACTTTTGTCACATGTAAGTATTTCTTAAGAGCATGCAAAGAGGTATTAAATTTGTGAACTAGAAAATATTGGAAGAGTTATTGCCAATTCATGACAAAGGCATCTTTAAGTCCTACTAAGCCATGCGTTTAGCTCATGGTTTTGGAAACCAAGCAAGGTTTTTTGTTTGGGCTTGGTTTATAAATAAGATGTTTTGGATGGAGATGGTAAAACACTTGTATTTACTAAGGGTCATGTTATTCGATTCTCGATTCTGGATGTGCTTTAGACATAGTGATTGGGATCGAGGAGTGTTATTTGTTTGGGCTTGGTTTATAAATAAGATGTTTTCGATGGAGATGTTTAACACTTGCATTTAGTAGAGGGTCATGATATTCGATTCTGGATTTGCTTTAGACATAGTGATTGGGATCGAGTAGTGATTTTTGGCTATTGAATTTTAACTGTTATATTGGTGTTTAGTGAATAATACATTAAGGTTTCTTTGTTGTTGGGTTTTCTTTTCTTTGTCTATTGTATTTTCTCGTGTGCTGTTTATATACTATTGTAGGCTACTACATGTTTGCATTATGTTGCATGCAAATGCATGGAGCTTGCATGTTGAATATTTTTGTTGAAATTGTTAAGATGAAAGTAGTTGTTTTACAGTTTTATCTAGCGTTCTTTTAGGTGGTACTAAAGCTGGGCTAGTTCGTGATTTTTTTTTTTGTTGTGTTAAAAAAATGGTTTTCCAATTAATTTTATGGTTCGAGCAGTAGCTGCATGCAGATGTGATCTTATTTCAGGGAAATAGATGATGATCACATCATGTTGGAGATAGAAAAATGTAATAGCACACATTTTGATTCGTGGAAGCTTAAGAAGTAGATCTATGGGTTGCAATTTCTGGAAACAAAGTTGCGTTTATGAAGGATGCAGACAGCGATGTTGGATCGGAAAGTTAGAAGTTTGATTTGTCTCTGTTAGGTAGATTTAGTCCTCCTAAAGAGGAAGAAACCACCACAAATAGTTTTGGAAGTAGTTAATCTATACTAGGCTAAATCTCTAGTAATTTTTTTTACACTTTTGTTATGAAAGTAGTATTCTTTGAGTATGGGTGACGGGGATTTATTCAAAAAGCACTTGAATTTTTTTAACATAATTATGAATCAATTACAATCCATGGTGTGCAATTAGATAATGATGATGGATGTATTATTTTACCATGTTCTTTGTTGGACACAGGACAACTTGGTGATGGCAATTGGCAGTTTTGCCAATATTTTTAGAGTTAAATAAGTGGTGGGTGCTCTTTTCTTGGAGTCGTAGAGAAGAAAAAAATCTTATTTTGTCAAGGATGCTTATTTTGTCAAGGATGTGTTGGGTATATGATGAATTAAGAAATGTCGCAATAATCGACAATAATATTTCGACATACAAACAACCAGAAATTTATATTATCAGTCTTCAATAACTAAAGAAAATACTTAAGGTATATAGTGCAAGCTTTTGGATTCAACTCTGTATGTTTTTAGATCGACGTTTCGGATCACACAGTGATCCATCATCAGGAAGAGGAAAGTGAAGAATAGGAATGCAGATTTTCCTGTTCTTCACTTTCCTCTTCCTAATGATGGATCACTGAGTGTGATCTGAAACGCCGATCTAAAAGCATACACAGTTGAATCTAAAAGCTTGCACTAAATACTTCATGGACTGGAAAAATCATACCAACTAATACATAAGACAATCTGTCACTCTCCCACCATGTAGCATAATTAAGATGCACTAAAAACTAGTATAACTGAAAATTGCCTAGAGTAGTCAAAATTGTTAAATTTAACAAACTACTATTTTAACATCCTTATATTCAAGGATAAATGACCCGAATCTAGAATTCCCCTCGCTGTGTTCCTCGTCACGAGCGGATCACTGGACTCCCGTCCATTAGTACGGCTATACTAAAATTCCCTCCCACCCGGGCGGGCCCCTACTATATTATATCCATCTTCGACAATTCTAATTAAATCTTGAAAGTGACTTGCAACACAAGTTTGTGGTAGGATAAAAAGCTAGTTAGTCTAAAATTTAAAAAAAAAACACCAAAATAACTAAAATGCACTTTTGAGGCCTTGGATAGTCAAATTAGGCCCCCAAAACCATTGGAATGACGATTAACATGAGCGAGTTATGGTAATCTCAAACTTCTTGAGATCTTATGTTGAAAAAATGGGCTCAATCAGCCTTCTGGGTTGACCTATATCTGCTGCAACTTCTATATTTTGTTCTTTAGTTTCAATCTCAACTAAATTCACTCTTAGGCAATCCTGGTGCTTCTTTTCTTGTGTATGGTAGTGTAGATAGTTAAATACCATATGTCCTTCGCCACATTGTAGCAAACATACCATGTGGGGTATTCCATCCTTCACCACCACCAGAGCCCTTGCCTCTTTGAAATTCTCTTTCGCTAATTTTGAGCCTTTGTCAGAAATTTTCTTGTTTCTCCAATTCACAGGATGGTTCTTTCCTTGTGGTGTTAGATTCACCTCATTCCTTGGAAGGAGAGGATGGTCCTCTCTTAATCCTAGATGATCTTAAAAACTTATTTTTTTCTTTTCTTATGCCTAAAGGCTAGTTGGTAGGCATCACCTATACTGAGAATCGTAGGCATGCTTCATTCATTTTGAATAGAAAAAACTAAACGATTTACATACTTTAGACTATTTGCTTTTCTATTTCATCATGCTCTATTTAAATAGGTAATTTGTAGAGTGCATCGGTCTAGTCTTGCACGCTATGTACCTTTTTCCTTCCTCTAGTTTTAGACTACCTCTATATTAAAAAAAAAATCATGTATTTTGTCATTCTTTTCTTTTAATGCCTTAATTATCTTTCTTCTCTTGATTGTGGTTTTGATTGCTCTTGCTTCTCTTTCTAAACATATGATCAACCATTTTCGTGAGCTTCTTCTCCATGTTCTCTTTCTTCATTTAAGCCATCTAAGCCTCTTTATCTTTGTCTTCATCTTTCAATAATTTTAGTAAGGTCTTCCACTTGCCTTTATAGCAATTACAAATTGAGAGGATTAGTGCTTTACTTTGTTGGGCTCATTGGACAACTTGGTGATGGCAATTGGTAGTACTGCTATTAAGTTAATTTAAAGAAGTGGGTGCTCTTTCATGGAGTTTGAATTTTTTTTTTTTATAGATTTTGTCAAGGATTTGTTGGTGTTATGATGACTAAAACATGTAGCAATATATTAAGATTAAGGTGTCATCTATCTTGTAAATCCTATGTTATATTGCATGTTTTCAAAATTCTTGGAAAGTATACTTAAACACCTAGGGTGTATTGGAAAAATATTTTGTAATATTTATTCTCACCATTGTTTGTAATACATTCATAAGGGATGATGATTTCCACTAGTAGTGGTAAAGGTGACTTATGGACATGCATATTTATTATTGTTTTCCTCACATGTGCACCTAGAATGGGATGGTAAAAGACAAGTGAAGTGGACAAATGCGTGACTATTGGGCTTCTCCATGTAGATGCTTGGAAAGAGGCAACATGCATCTCTCGGTATTCTATCTTATATGGCATTCAATGTAATGTTTCATTTCTAAATTTGGTCGTCCAAGTTGGAGGGAAAGTATCAGAGCCAAAAATGGTGTCCTTTTGTATTTTGAGGAAATCTAATGGTTGGTGCTTAAGACCTCTTTACAAATCTATAAAATCAGCTCCTTGGATGTAGAAATTAAGAGGAATGGTTGAATGTCTTTTATGTTGTTGATTTGTGCCTCTTTGTTGCTATCTTATGGTGATGTTATGCTTTATTTATTGTTGTTATAAGTTCACATAAGGTGGTGTCTTTAAGCGTGTTATATTGGTTGATTTTTAACATCATAAAGAAGAAGCATTTCATGATAATTCCACATTAAGGTCACTTAATCTCATATTTGCATATAAGTTTCAAATTTTTATATTGTAGTAGTCCAAGCCTTATATCTCATCCATTGAAGTCATAACTTTATCATTCTCCAATAACTAAAAGGAAATACATAAGAGTTGTCTTTTAAGGCAATCCATCACTCTCTCACTATTTAGCTTAATTTAGATGCATAAAAAACTAGTAAAACTAAACTTGCTTAGGGTAATCAAAATTGCTAAATTTAGCAAATTACTATTTTAGCAATCTTACATTCAACAAAAATCAACCTAATAATTATCCCCTATCTTTTACATGTCCAAATAAGTCTTGAGGATGACTTGTAACACAAGTTCATGCTTAGATACAAAAGCTATTGTTCAAGTTGTTGATTCAACCCTGCAATAGCCTTGGATCACCTACAACCAAAACACCCTTTCATATAAGAGAGAAGCAATTAATTTGAGGTGAAGCCAAATAATTTATGAGATACAAAAATGAATAATAATACATATACAATGAGGAATCTTTGTTATAAAGACAATGATGAAACCTAGATGAAATTCTAGGATACAATGTGTAGACACCTAAAATTGTTTGAACGCATCACACATTCCTAATTCGCCTTTTAACATCATTTTCCTCATTATCCCTTAATTCCTCAATTTTAATTAAATAATTTCTAATTATTTGATTAAATTCACTATTTCCCTCTATTAATTGAATAATTAATGTTATTTGATTAATTCGTCCTTTTCATCATATCCCCTTAATTAAATAATTTTGAATTATTTAATTAAATTTTATTTTTTTTCAATCCCACTTGATTAAATGATTTTAATTATTTAATTAAAAATTCTAATTTCCTCTCATCCTCACAATTAAATAATTTTCTTAATTATTTAATTCACTAATTTTCTCCAACTTGCATAAAGAATATTTAAAAAAAAAAAACTCTTTCCTCCAAAATATCTCAAAAGGAACATTTCATAATTCAAATTCAAATTTTCAAAAATCTTTCCCCACAAAATATCTTTAAACAATTTTCTATGAAATTAAGGATATTTTGAACTCTTATTCACTCTCCACCCTTGATCTCCATGATTCCCTTTCCATTGTTAATCTTCATCTTCAATCTCCGCCATTGATCAGACATCCTAAAAATCTATAAAACAAGTCTTTTCTTCAGAAAAATAATTCACAATCCTCATGTGCATGAATTTACATTCATTCACAATCTTCATGAGCTTAAGCATTCATTGTTCTTGAGAAATTTGAGCATCAATTATGAGTCACATTCATCATCTTAGCTTTCGCAACATGGGTTATGCATAATTTGAGCAATCCACATCATAAATTGTTATAATTCCACAATGGGATTGTAAGGTTCGCATGTTTCTTTGATTTAATTGCATTTGAATTGGTTTTCATATCTTTTAGCTTGAATATTTGAAGTGTTGACATTATAATTACATTGAGTATGGGTGTAATTGATCCTACCATCCTATTTTCGTCCGTTGGGGCATAGTGGAGCATCATATTTAAATTTTTTTTTTTCCAAGCAACATGTCTTTGAAACAATGTAATAGGTACATTGTCTCAAAGAGGGTAAAATGTAGACACCTAAAAGTGTTTGAATGCATCACACATTCCTAATTCACCTTTTAACATCATTTTCCTCATTATCCCTTAATTCCTCAATTTTAATTAAATAATTTCTAATTATTTGATTAAATTCACTATTTCCCTCTATTAATTGAATAATTAATGTTATTTGATTAATTCATCATTTTTCATCACATCCCATTTAATTAAAATTCACTTTCCCTCTTTCTACCTTAATTAAATAATTTTGAATTATTTAATTAAATTTTAATTTTCTTCAATTCCACTTGATTAAATAATTTAATTAAAAATCCCAAATTCCTCTCATCCTCGTAATTAAATTATTTAATTCACCAATTTTCCTCCAACTTGCATAAAGAACATTATTTTTTCAAAAAAAGAATATTCCATTTCCTCCAAAATATCTTCCCGTTCAAAATATCTAAATGACATATTTCCCCCAAAAGAATATTCCATAATTCAAATTCAATTTTTTTCCCTCCAAATTTTTTTAACCAATTTTCCATGAAATTAGGGATATTTTGGGCTCTCATTCACTCTTGACCCTTGATCTCCCTGATTCACTCTCCACCGTTGATTTTCATCTTCAATCTCCATTGATTAGACATCTTGAAAATTTATAAAATATTCCTTTCTTCATAAAAAATATTCATAATCATGTGCATGAATTCACATTCATTCACAATCTTTATGAGCTTGAGTATTCATTATTGAGAAAATTGAGCATCAATTGTGAGTCACATTCATCATCTTAGCTTTTGCAACATGGGTTATGCACAATTTGAGCAATTTGTAGAGTCCCTACTCATGTCCAATAGTCTTGGTGTCAGACACACAATTCAGAGGAAAACCTAACTAAACAGTCCACTAAACCCTTGGAAAGACCTTCATCAAATTATCAACTAGAGCTATTCGTAAGCTTGTGATGATGGTGGCACTGTATGTGCTTCCAAAGACTCAAGACCACCTAGATCATCCTAGCATAGGTGTTTACACTTGTTGAGAAATCACAAAAATGCATAATAGTAAAAGAAGTAATGCTGACACTATTGCTACAGGTACCTACAACGAAAGAATGTGACTAGTTCATTGTCAAGAAATGAATCCTAAAATTAACCAGTACTATTAATTAAACCTACACTCTAGAGTACAATAGACTAAAGCAAAGTAAAGCATAAATGTAAGACAAGGTCCGTTCATGAATTCATTCATAACATAAGGAATCTAATTAAGAAAACATGCATTCATGAAGTAACTACTACAATATAAATAAATATATAGAAGATAAAGTGGGGGACAGTTACCTTGAATGGCCCTTGCTCAAGTGACTGTCTCCACAGATTTAACCCAAATCTAGCTCCTCAAATTAGTGTAATCATGATAATAACAAAAAACCATTCATTGCATAACTCAAAATATCACAATCTAAGATTTTGTTAAACTATCTTATTTATAAGATCATGAACATTGTCTATGTAAAAGCAATCGCCACCACCACCAACCCCCTCAACACTGCAGCTGAAATCATCAAACAGGTTAGCAGTAATAAAAAAATTAGTAATTGATGAATTTTTAATTTTTTCCATTTTTAAGATGTTTTTAACGTTGCCCTCTTGATCTGGGCCCTGAAATAATATTCAAAATCATTGTCATCTTAGAAATTAATGATTATGTTTTCTCGAAGGAATGTTTTGGGGGAAAAAATAAGTAGGGATTACCTTCTATTAATTTTAATTTTAACAGCTGGGTTTAAATTGGTAAAAATATTAAGGATTAAATATTGCTAAAGCTTGTGATTATATTTTCATGGTAATGATGTTGGATTGCCAAGCATGATCTAAAAAGTTAATGAAATGAAAATATATACATTATTTTCAAGAGTTGTTTATTTCTTTTTGAACTTACAAGAAGAAAACTCATATTCATGGAATTTGGGTGCAAGTAGACAAGGGACTCCAAAGCAAAGATTGCATTCACAATACCCGAATTGGTAGAGAAAGCAAAATCTGCGGGTCTTCCATTAGTGGTGATAACACAAGAATATTATGAATGTGTCAGACACCATTTTAATATGACCAATGAATTACCTGCAGCTATGGTCGACCCTACGAACATTGAGGCCAAAGGCTTTGGAGTAGAAATCAACTGATTTTCTCACATCCTTCACATACACCATTGTGTAGGCATAGTGGGCATCACACATTCCTACCATTTTTCCCAATTGTAATCATAGGTTCTTTTTAGTTGACACATTTGCTTATCAAGGGTGTTCATGGCCAATATTAGTGGCAACAATATTTACATAAAGTGTACAGTTTTTGCATGCATTCATTCTTGTTTCTCTTGCCACCTATTCTCCTACTTGTTCAAAGCTTTCATTGATAGCATTCCCCTATGAAAAGAAAACTTCCTTTCAAAAAATTGAATAACTCATAAATCGTGGTGCCTTACTTATTTTATATGTCAATTAACCAAAATGTGAACCAATTTTTTAAGCCATTATATTATAAAGCCAATGGACAAAATAATAAGTTCTTATTGTAGAAATCCGATCCCTTTGGCTAGAATGGAAAAGCCAAGGAAATTCTAATTATAAGCCACCATATTATAAAGCCAAGGGACAAAATAATAAGCTCTTATTGTAGAAATTCCTTTGCCTAGAATGGAAAAGCTGAGGAAATCCTAATTATTTTACCAATACAAGTCCATATTTTAAAAGATGTCCTAATGTTGAAGTGCAGAGTGCCACACCCTAATGAAAGATCCACGTGCCCCTTGTTAATGGATAGATTTGAGACTTCCGCGATTGTCGGGCTAGAAGGAGAGCTATCACAGTTTGTTGGTTTTCAATCGTGGTTAGATAAAATCATGACAATCTTGACCTTGGCGTGTTATGCTTTTCTACCACAAATATCTTAAACAACGAATATTCTTAGCTTGCGTGCATTGGGATATACTCTTAAAAAGTATATTTAATACATTTATTTTTGAAAAGCACGACCTCTATTTTATAATTTTGCAACTGCTTGGTGAGGATTCTATCCCACCTTTAAGTTATATAGTTGTCCAAACAAAAATATACTTTCTTTACGGGTTACTTTAGATTAATTAGTCCTTTATTTTTACAAAGTATATTTATGTTTAATGTTTTGTTGATTTTATGGATGATATATAGATTCATATATGATAATTGAGATTATATAGAATTAAATGTCAAGCATTATAGATAGAGAGAGATAGTATTTAATTATTTGTTTTATTAGAGTTATTTAATCTTATTTCATAATGATTTTATTATCATTTATTTAAGATTTATTTTATTATTTTATTTTTTTAAAATATGTTAGTTATTACAAACTTATATAAACACTACAAAGTACACTTCTTAACATGTTGACTTACATATACTTCTCTATCGGCATACCCATTACACCCTTCATGGTGCAAGTGCTAGTTTAAACTTTGTTAGCCTTGATAGATTTAAATGTTGCACCATTGGCTAAGGTGTCCAAGTCAATATTTGGAGGAGCCCATCATTCTTTTGAAAATTGTCGATATATTATAATAAAAGGTCTCCATATTTTGTCATGGTGCAACAAGGTAAAGTGTAGAACTAATATTCTTTTTTCCTTGCATTATTGGTCAAAAGGCATGAGTCATAAACAAGTGGGCCTTGATAGACAAAGGGAAATAAAACATGTAGAGATCCTTCCCACAGATAGGCATCACCTTGGTGCATAATTATAAAAGGGGAAACACTAAAGAAGAAAAGACATTTTGCTATTGGTTGTTTATTACCAAGTTAGAATAATGGGTCCCATTTCATCAAAGGGATATCAAAGATCATGAACTGTTGATCATAAAAATAAATTATCCAATGACTCATGCATTATGAAAATTTTGTTAGAATAAAAGAATAAAAAGTGTTGTACCATTGGTCAGCTAGTCTTTAGGCCTTACATGAAAGACTAGTGGGATCCCCACATTCCTCCAAGACATACCAATTAAGTTGCAATTTAAAACACACATAATTGTTGCAGGTATAGTAATACAACTCATGATTTTATTTTAACTCCATTTTGTTAGCTAGGGGGTGATCATATATTATAAAAGGGATGTATGGAACACAAAAGGGAGAGAGAGATAGACATTTTTTTCTTGGAGGATGTTTGTCAAGATTGATTGAGTATTTGTTAACTGTGTAAATTTTTCATTTTATAGTTTATTTTCAGTTCAACAATGAAGAGAAAGTGATATGTATTTTTTGTATATTTGTCTTGAAATCTTCCTTCTTGATCACATATCATGCCTATATTTATTTGTTTTGATAAATAATGTTTATAAATGGTTTGAAATCATGCATTTATATGCTCTTTGATGCTATGATTCAATATTATGTTCTGAATAGCAAATGTTGTGTCATTAAGTTATCAAAATAAAGATTTTTTCTAATGTATCGCCTAGAGTAATTTCTTACTAAGTAATAGTTTCTCTCCCTTTTCCACCAAGTAATTTAACATTCAAAATATTAGGAAGAGTTGGCTTCTAAAACCTCAGAGGTTATCTTGTAAATCAAGTCCTATGTTTGTAGGACTTCTCGTTGTTGGTGTCATTTTGTATACAAAATAAAATACTAATAAAAAAATTAACAAAGACATCAACAATGTCTACATCACTTCTCTGTTGCAAGTATGAAGGTGTTCTCATTGATGTCAACAAGCTAGTATTGTCATTGATGTAAAATATGTGTTGAGGAAGATTGTTGTGTGATGATGTCAAGGATATTGAGAAAATTGTGAATAAGAGGGAAATAGGTTGTTGCAGTTTGTATGCATGTATAGTTGAGATATTGAGGAAAACTTGTGAGTACATGGAACTATCTTTATGTTGTAGTGTCTGGAGATGTGTTGGAATAGTGTAATGTGTTGAGATGATGTCTCTAGTACTTGGTTTCCAAGTGCTTTTGAGAAAATTTGATAAATAGAGAAAACAATGTTGTGCAAGTGTTTAGAAGGTGCTCTGGGATGTGCTTCGTGTTTATTTTATGTTGATTTTATGCATGTGTGAATCTGATATGTTGTTCAAGGTTGTCATTAGTTGCTACATCCAAAATTTTGGTTTTTGGATTGTTGTACAAAGTGAGATGTGTTCACTAGTGTGTGAATTAGGTTTATAATGTTGTTTACTATGGTTTGGGAGAAATGTATTTGCTCAACATTTCTCCATAGTTTATTTTCGGGTTGTGCGGATTTGGGAAGTTGCTTATGATGTTTGCATCTTTCAAAATTCAAGGTTGCTCTTGATTTGGTGTAGTACAGTGTGTGTCACATGTGTTGGTGTGCGTATGAGGTTAACCGAATGTTCCAGGTTGAAGTATTTCTATGATACGAGTTTGGATGAATTCCTTATTGGATCTTAGGTGGTTCATGGATTGTTCTAGATCATTTAAAAGATATTTGTGTGGTTCACATGTCATCTTGATCAATTTGGAAGCATGTACTTACTAGTTTTATGGTGTTTAGGATGGGTAACGACTGATCTGGTGTTAACACTACATGCAAAGCCTTTCAAAGTTTTTGGAAGCATATTGAGGCATGTTAGGATAAATTTGGGTCCTATCTAAGGATTTGTATGGGTCGCCTTCATTCCTATCCATCATAGGAATGTTTGGTGTCGACTTAATTTAAAATTGTAAATGTAAAAGGTCATGTTGCCAACCTTGGGAAAGGTTTTCAAGGTTGAGGATTATATAAATAAGAGTGGTGTTATTGGAAGATCTCAAGATAGATGCAAGATATATGCAAGATAGATGCGAGTGATGAATTTGATGTGAATTATAAAAGTATAGGTGCAAATTTGAGCAGAGTAGTGCAAACTTCAAAATGTTGGACTTATGAAGGCAGTGAGCTGAAGGTGTCCCCAATCTTTCAAACAAGGCTGCGAATGTGTTGGAGAAATTGGGGTGGATTCCTTGTTGCATTGAGGAGTTGTTCTTTGTGTAACATTTCTCTTCTATCTTCCTTTTCTTTTTGTGGCAGTGAGCCCTATTGGACAGTGTGTTCTATTTTGGCAGTGATCCCTTGTATCAATTTTGCAATTACTTATATTGTGAGATAATCCTCTTTGTGGTTTTTCTTTCATTGGGTTTTCCACATATATCTGGTGTTCTCTTGTGTATGGTGTTGCTTCAATTTCTGTTATGTGCATTTCATGATTAATCACCTTAACAAAATAAGGATTTAATGAATGCTTGTGGATCTAGTTATAGTTGAGGGCTTTGATATTTTTAATTTGGTACAATTGATTCACCACCCCTCCTAGTCATCTTGTTCATTCAACAATTAGTATCAAAGCAAAGTTCCTTGGAGAAGAGCTTAATCACTTGAGGTAGATCTAGGATGGAAAACAAGTTAGATTACCCTAGATTTGATGGCACAGACTATGCATTCTGGAAGACAAAGATGGAGGGATATCTAACATCACATGGGTATGAGATTGGAAAGAAAATAAATACACAATATGCTACACCTATGAATGGTCCAAGCACAAGTGATGAGATCAAGGCACATGAGATAAATCCTAAGGCAAGATTTATTCTTGTGAATAGTCTTTCAAATTCTAAATTGGTAAAAGTTATGAATCTTAAGATTGCTAAAGAAGTATGGGATAAATTTGAGAGAATCTATGAAGGAGATGATAAGGTTAAATAAGAAAAGTTGCAGAATATGAATGCACAATTTGAGACCCTGTGAATGTTGGAAGATGAAACAATTGCAATCTACATGCAGAGAGTTGATGAGCTAGTAAGTGCTATGAGAGGTCTTGGTGCACAAGTCAAAGAACCTAGGGTGGTAAAGAAAGTATTCAGATCTCTTCTTGATTCTTACAGTGAAAAGGTATCTGTTATTGAGGAAGTTGCAAATCTTAATACTTATTCTAGAGATCAGTTGCTTGGTACGCTAACTTCATTTGAAATGAGAAAACTTGGTTTGGAAAAGGGTACAAAAGTGGAGATTGCTTTCAAGGCTGGAAAATAAAAAAAGGTTGAAGATTCAGATAGAGAAGATTTTGATGATGTGGAAGCTAACTTTGTAAGAAGGAGAAAAATAGCACTGCTAAGTACAAAGGTAAACTACCTTTCAATGTTTTAGCAGTGGAAATATAGGTCATTATGCTTTCCGATGTCCAAATAAAGCTGTGAACAATAAAAGCAAGGAGAACAAAGGAAAAATGATTAAAAGAAGTTATTATGTTAGAGAAGATGCTGGTATTTATGATGATGAATTTGATAATGGAGATGCTGATGAAAATGAATGATTGTTCTTATCTTTAAAAGATGAACCTCCTTCTACTAATTATGAAAGTTATGTGAAGGAAAGTGCTTCAGAGAATAGGGATAAGGTTGAAGGTACTTTGGTTTCTACTTTTCATGTTAAACAGGATAATAACTATTGGGTTGTAGATAGTGGTTGTTCTAATCACATGACCAAAGACAAAAGTAAGTTTGTTAAACTTGAAAAGTATGATGGAGGATTAGCTAAATTTGGAGATGATTCAAGAGCTAAGATTTGTGGAATGCATTCAATCAGTTTTGATGGCAAGCATAATACTAAAGATGTTTACTATGTTAAAGGTTTAAGGCATAATATTTTGAGTGTTGGAAAAATGTGTAGCAAAGGATATAATCTTGTGTTTAAGGATGAAAGATGCGAGATTAGAAAAGGGTCCGAAATTGTGATTGTTTCTAGTAAAAGGATAGATGGAAACATCTATCAGCTCAAGGGTGCTGATGGTCATTTCTTTATGTCTCAGATTAGTGATAGTTGATTATGGCATCAGAGGATGTGTCACATGAATTTTGACAATTTGGTTAGAATCAATTTAGTTCATGCAGTAAGAGACCTACCAAAAATCACAAAGCCTATCAATGCAATTTACAAAAATTGTCAATTTGGAAAGCAAATAAGGAGTAGTTTCAAGGGAAATGAACAATCTGTTATTGGACTACTAGAATTAATACATACAAATCTTTGTGGTCCTACAAGGGTGAAAATTCTTCAAGGTGACATGTATTTCACGCTTTTGATTGATGATTACTCTAGAATGAAATGGGTAAACTTTTCTTAGAGAGAAATTTGATGCTCTAGATAGATTTAAATCATTTCAATCCATGGTTGAAAATGAAATAGATTTGAAAATAAAATGTTTGAGGTCTGATAGAGTTGGAGAATTCACCTCTAGCAAGTTTAACATGTTTTGTGAAGTTCATGGAATAAAAAGGCACTTGTCTGCCCCTAGAACTCCTTAGCAGAATGAAGTGGTTGTAAGGAAAGAATGGACTATTCAAGAAGCTACTAGGACTATGACGAAAGAAGCTAACCTACCAGAAGTCTACTAGAGAGAAGCAATTCATACTACTGATTACATGGTTAACGAAGTTCAAACCAAAGCTAACAACACAAAGACTCCCTATGAGTTATGGTATGGAAGGATTCCTACTGTCAAGTACTTTAGAGTATTTGGAAGCAAATGTTATATTAAAAGAGATCAAGAAAACTTAGAAAATTTTGATGTAAGGTTTGATGAAGGTATCTTCCATGGATATTCTACTAAAATCAAAGCTTATAGATGTTACAACAAAAGGCTAAAAAATATTGTTGAAAGTGCAAATGTTAAAGTTGATGATGATTTGCAAAATTCAGTTGCTATAGATGGATATGTGTTAGATGAACCTGATTGCGGCGGAGATGAAGAAGAAAAAGCTAAGGAAAATGAAGTGCAAAATGAAGAGCAAGAAGCTTCGGAAAAGACCCCTAAGACCCCTAAGTATGTACAAAACAATCATTCCAAGAACATATCATTGGAGACAAGAGGAAAGAAGTATTGATAAGAAGTAGAGTTGTTGAAGCTAAGGTAAATCTATGTTTAGTCTCTAAAGTTGAACCTAAAACAGTGAGTGATGCATGCAAATATGAACAATGGCTGAAGGAAATGGAAGAACTTATGTAGATTGAGAAAAATCAGACTTGGGAACTAGTTCCTAGATTGGAAAACAAGAACATAATTGGAACTAAGTGGGTATTCAAAAACAAACTGAATGAGAATGGAGAAGTGGTAAGAAACAAGGAAAGACTTGTGTGTAAGGGTTACTCACAAGTGGAAGGAATAGACTTTGAGGAAACATTTTCTCCAGTGGCTAGGTTGGAAGCAATCAAGATGTTTTTTGGCATTTTCAGCATACAAAGACTTTAAAGTTTATCAGATGGATGTGAAATCTAATTTCTTGAATGGTGAATTGGAAGAAGAGATTTACATGGAACAACAAGAAGGATTTTAGTGATCAGATCAACCAGATATGGTTTACAAATTGAAAAAGGAATTGTATGGATTAAAGCATGCTCCTAGAGCTTGGTATGCAAGATTGGATAGATATTTGATACAATAAGGATTTAGTAAAGGCACTACAAATAGTAATATTTACTTCAAAATTGAGGAAGATAAAATCTTGATAGTGGTTGTGTATGTGGATGACATTATCTTTGGAGGGAATGAAGTTGTGTAAGAAATTTGCAGAAGAGATGCATAAAGAGTTTGAAATGTAAATGTTTGGGGAGATGAATTTCTTCCTTGAGCTACAAATCAATCAAACAGATAAAGGAATTTTCATTTCATAGTCAAAGTATGTTAAAGGGTTGTTGAAGAAGTTTGGAATGGAAGATTCCAAACCGATATGTACTCCTATGGTGACTGGTTGCAAATTGAGAAAGGATGATGAATAACCTAAGGCTGATCAGAGTAAGTATAGATCCATGATTGGTGGACTGTTATATCTAACTGCTACTAGATCGGATATCATGCATGTAGTTTGTCTTGTGGCTAGATTTCAAGAATATCCTAAAGAGACACATGTTGCAATAGTCAAGAGAATATTTAGATATTTAAAAGGCACTCCGGATTATGGCTTATGGTATCCTAAGGATACTGATTTCACATTAAGTGCATACATAGATGCACATATGACAAGAAAAAGTAAAATTGGTGGTAATTCTTTCTTGGATGTAGATTGGTTTCATGGTTAAGTAAGAAGCAAGTCTGTTTCTTTATCCACTACAGAGGCTGAGTATATTGCAACAACATCTTGGTGCACACAAGTGTTATGGATGAGACATACATTGAAGGATATCAGAGTAATGTATGATGAGCCTATTTCTATCTTTTTATGATAATACAAGTGCAATTATCATTTCAAAGAATCCAGTGATGTATTCAAGGACAAAGCATATATCAATCAGGTATCATTTTTGAGAGAGAAGATGATGGAGAATGAGGTGAAGCATGAATATGTACCTACAATGGATCAAATTGCTGACATATTTACTAAGGCTCTTCCTAAGGATACTTTTGAGTATCTTCGGGAGAAGTTGGGGGTTATTTCCCCTCCTTCCTTGAACTAGATGCATATGGAGATGCATCAGTCCAATGGATCTATGGATTCATCTCTTGTTTGGACTGATGTTGGTGGCTACCTCTCAGGGGGAGTAGGTAGCATCATTGTTGCAGTAAGGAATGTTTTCATTATGCAAATTTTTTGATTTGGTTGGGTGTACTCCTAAGGGGGAGTATTCAAAAAAAGTATCTTGGTTGAGTGTCAAAGGGGGAGAACAATGCAAACCAATTTATCCTTTGCCATTGATGTCAAAGAGGGAGAAAGAATCATGTGAAAAAGCTTATCTACACAAGGGGAGAGAAAAAAAAATCATGAGTTTATGGTCAGAGGTGTTGTGTTGTCATTGATGTTTTTTCACATCATGTGTTGCCATCAATGACAAAAGGGGGAGATTGTTGCAAGTATGAAGGTGTTTTCGTTGATGTCAACAAGCTGGTGTTGGCATTGATGTCAACTATGTGTTGAGGAAAATTGTTGCATGATGACAATGTCAAGGATATTGAGAAAATTGTGAATAAAAGGGAAACAGGTTATTGTAGTTTGTATGTGTGTATAGTTGAGATATTGAAGAAGTGTTGTGAGTATATGGAGCTATCTTTATGTTGCAGTGTCTAGAGATGTGTTGGAATAGTGAAATGTGCTGAAATGATGTCTTTGGTACTTGGTTTCCAAGTGCTTTTGAGAAAATTTGATATATAGAAAAAATAATGTTGTGCAAGTGTTCAGAACATGCTCTGAGATGTGCTCTACATTTCTTCTATGTTGATTCTATGCCTGCACGGATCTAATATTTTGTTCAAGGTTGTTAGTAGTTGCTACATCCAAAATTTGGGTTTTTGGATCGTTGTACAAAGTGAGATGTGTTCACTAGTGTGTGAATTAGGCTTTTAGTGTTGTTTACTGTGGTATGGGAGAAATGTATTTTCTCCGCATTTCTTTATAATTTGGTTTTAGGTTGTGTGGATATGGGAAGTTTCTTATGATTTTTTTATCTTTCAAAATTCAAGGTTGCTCTTGATTTGGTGTAGTACAATGTGTGTTTCATGTGTTGGTGTGCGTATTAGGTTAATCGAATGTTCTGGGTTGAAGTATTTCTATGATGCGAGTTTGGAAGAATTCCTTGTTGGATTTTAGGTGGTTTGTGGATTGTTCTAGCTCATGTAAAATATAGGTGTGGTTTGCGATTCATCTTGATCAAATGGGAAGTGTGTACTTAATAGTTTTATGGTGTTTAGCACAGGTAGTGACTGACTTGGTGTTAACACTACATGTGAAGCCTTTTGAAGTTTGTGGAAGCATGTTGGCGTGTGTTAGGATAAATTTGGGTCCTATCTAAGGATTTGTATGGGTCTCCTTCATTCCTATCCACCACAAGAATGTTTGGGTGCTAACCTAATTTGAAATTGTAAATGTAAAAGGTTGTGTTTCCAATCTTGGAGAAGGTTTTCAAGGTTGAGGATGATATAAATAAGAATGGTGTTGTTGGAAGATCTCAAGATAGATGCAAAATAGATGTGAGATAGATGCGAGTGATGAATGTGATGCAAATTACAAAAGTATAAGTGCGAATTTGAGCAGAGCAGTACGAACTTCAAAGTGTTGGACTTTTTAAGGTAGTGAGCTGAAGGTGTCCGCAATCTTTCAAACAATGCTACAAATGTGTTGGAGTAATTGCAGTGGATTCCTTGTTGCATTGAGGAGTCATTCTCTGTGTAACATTTCTCTTCTATCTTTCTTTTCTTTCTATGGAAATGAGCCCTATTGGATAGTATGTCCTATTTTGATAGCAATCCTTTGTACCAGTTTTGCAATTACTTATATTGTGAGCTAATCCTCACCATGGTTTTTCCCTCATTGGGTTTTCCACGTAAATTTGGCGTTCTCTTGTGTATGGTGTTGTTTCAATTTCTGTTATGTGCATTTTATGATTAATCACCTTAACAAAATAAGGGTTTAATGAATGCTTGTGGATTTGGTTATAGTTGAGCATTTTGATGTTTTAATTTGGTACAACTGATTCACCCCCCTCTCAATTGTCTTGTTCATTCAACATTCCCTATATGTCAAACCTACCTATTGTAGTGACTACTCTCATCTATAATTCCTAAGTATGAATTATTTAGAAAAATATTATCAATGATGTTGTCCCATAGCACATCTATGACATTGGATAGGAAAGTAGAAACCATCTCACTATTGAATAAATGCTTCTCTATTTGGTCTATAATCTCATGTCCACAAATAACTTGAAAGAACCTAGTGACCATTGGGGATCCACTATAGAAATATGGTCATGTGATCTATGCCATATTTTTTCATACACTTCACCTCCCATTTGTCTATTGGAAATCAAATTTAGAAATTCATCTTATATAAATGCAATCACATGACTAGTAGAATATATCTTTACTAGGTCTTATAGGCTCTAATAAATGCCACTCATTACACTCTACACAATCTTTAATAACTAAGCTTCTATTATCATTAATAAATGCTCCTGTAAATGATATTAGAAATTTTCATTTCATTTCAATTATTTTTTTGTATGATCAAGAATCTGAGATGACCTATTATCCTTAAGGACTAAGCCAAAATTTAACAATCAACCTTGACAAATAATTAATAAGGTTTAATGCTCTATGGATTCTAGATCACAATAAATGATATTGACTATTGACACTTGTCTCTTCACTTGGTGTATTTTGAATCTCTTATTCCCAAATATATGTGTGTTAGAATTTCCTTATGAAATACAATTCAAGTAATTGATAAGTATTCATGGAATAATGCAAAATATTTATATATCTGCATAAATGCATTAAATAAATCTTCTCATCAAATTTGATATTGTTAAAATCTTTCATAAATTAATAATGTATAAGAAAAAAAATGTCATCCCACCACTTATCGTACTATTATGGTGTTGATCATTTTGTCAACTAGAAGTTGATAGTTAATTCTAGGACTAATTTATCCAAAGATTAATGAGTTTAAATTATCTTCTAGAATAGAACATCAATCATTACAATGCATATTTATCCTCAATTAAAGTTGATAATTCGCCAAACTCATTAATCTTTATCCTATTTTTTCCATTTACATCATGTAATATATCTAATCCACTCAATAATTTGTCTAATAGATTATTTTACTTCTTCAAATACAATTGCGAATTCACCTCTTAAGATATTTTATTTTTATGAATTTTCTTAAAAATTTCTAGCAAAAATAACATTGTTGATAAATGTGCACAAAAGTAATTCCCACTTGCCTCTCAATTCACCAATTAAATTATTTTATTATCATTAATTTGTTTATAATTTTCTAACAAAAATACCATTGTTGATAAATGTGCACAAAATTAATTCTTACTCGTCTCTCCCTCACCCTCCAAAATAGATATAGATTCACCACAAAAATTAATGTTTTGAGCTAGAATTTGCCAATATTTTATATAACTTTGTAGAGAACTTTCTTAAAATGATCACCACTATAAACTAGAAAACTATTTCAAAAGAGTGAGTACATGCAACTACTACATATGATCCCAATTTTACTTGACATTGTGTAATGGATTTTACTATCAATATATATATATATATATATTATCAAGGTAAGAACTTTTGATTGAAGTTATGAACTAGAATAAGAGGTTTTGAAAAGGTCCCACCCTTGTATAAAGTATAAAAGAGATAAGACATAAAGCTAAAAGGGAGTTAAAAAGCAACCACATGGAGGCAATGATAAAAAAATCAACAAAACAACAATTAACCAACAATGCCCCTTCAACAAGGGTATTGAAAACCAAATCAAGCTACAACCCAAAATAACTACAAAACTCACCACTCAAGGTGGCGTGAAACCAAACTTCATTAGGAAACTCTTGATTGAACCAACAAACTTATCCTTAGCTTCAATTAGATCATGATGCTCTCTATTATAGTTTCCAAGATGAATATGAGGGTAGAGGGAAGGCCCTAGAGCACTTCTTACATTGGATTATCTTCCTATTTTCCTTGTTCGAGGCCTTAGATCATTGCCAAAAATGAGTCAGGTTGACCATATCAAGACATCCCCTTTCGGGGAACAACCCCTTAAGAATAGACAAAACCAAGAATTATCAATTGTTGTTTTCCATCATTGAAATCTATTTAAGTTCATGATTTAATATCTATGAAGGATGTAATATTTTATCTTATTAATTTCTATTTTTCAAGCATGAGAAATTTATAATTATAGAGAATGATATATATATATATATATACTAGTGCTCAAATATTTAATTTCTATTTCTTAATTATAATTTATTATATGCTTAAATATTTTGAAATTTTATTAAATAAAAATATAATTGGATTATTTTTTGGGTTCATAAAGGAGATTTATAATAAATGGTAAACAATAAATATTTAGATCTATGAACCATTCAATGATATTCTTAGATATTTTTAATCAAAATATTTTTTTAGGTAAAAGCATCTAACAATAAAATCTTCATACAGAAGGAATAGTTCAAGGATCTAAATATCTAAAGAATGATTAGATTTTTTTAGTGAAAATATTTAACAAATCTATGATCGAAGAAATGGAGATATTCAAGGATGTCAAGATGAAGAAAAGGAATAATTCAAGGATCTAAATATCTAGAGAACTACACAAATCATTGGAACAAGGATCTAAATATCTATAGAACGGTGTAAATCATTGGAGCAAGGCTAAATATCTAGATAATCATGTAGAAAAGTTAAGAAAAGAATGTGCGGTTTTTAGATTAGCGCACCTAACAATAATTTCTTCAACAAATTCATCATTGAAGAAAAAGAATAGTTCAAAGATCCAAATATCTAAAAATCTATGCGAACGATTAGATGATAAAAAAGTTAAAGAGAAACATGTGCGTGATCATATGATAGAGAAAGTGAAAGAACTGGTAATATTATGGAGGGGTTCTCTGCAGCTTTGAAAACAATCACAGATATGCATATGAGTACAAGATTAACAAGTTATTAACTGGACAGATATATGTGTTTTCCTAAAAATCCTAACTGAGATTTTTTCACTCTTTTTCCGACAAAAAAGTAGCAGATGCAACTTTTGCAGAGCGATATTATTGTTTAAGATTAGGAAAGCAGAAAAAAAGCATTCCTGAAAGAACATATACATGTGATGGAGGCCCCCACAACTTACCATTATACAACAAAAGACGACAGAGGTTGAGAAAAGGCCAATTGCTTTATCGAATTCCACTGAAAAAGGAACGAGAAAAGCATGTGTAATATGGGTCAAAGCAGATAATGGGCATTAGCTTACAGTGACCAATGGGTTATAGAAATTTGCCTTTTTACTGTTGGGCATTATAAATGGGTTAACCTTGAAAATTTATTATAAATGGGTAATCCTTGAAAATTTATTATAAATGGGTAATCCTTGGAAATTTGTTGACTTCCAGAGACTTTTGGATACTTTTAAGGTAGAGGAACCGCCATTACTCTCTTCAGTGGAGATTTTCTTTGAGGAGTTGGTAAAACATATAATAATTGAACATAATGACATAAAGATTAAATCTTGGGCACTTCCACAGTGTCCAATAATGCTGGATTTGGGTGCATCCCCTCCAAAAAGTTTCATGAAGACTCTAACCAAACGACCCTGTGTGTTCTACATAGTTTTCTTCCTGATTGTGAGAAATAAACTTACACCATGGATTCGATTTACTTTGAGAGTGTACTATCCCATTCACATGTTCAAATTTCCCTCACAAATGTAGCATCCTATTTGGTTTGGCCCACATGAAATTATGAGACATGTCCTATCAGTTAAATTTGAGACATGTTCAAACTGTGTTTTGCTAACTTTTCCTATAAATTGATCATCATAATTCTAATTATTCATTCATACTCTTCTTTTATCTTGATCCCTTTTTAACATGCTAGTTAAAGTCTAAAGACGCCTCAGTGATGGATGTGAGATCATTTTGCTTTCTTTGTTAGCAATGCTAGGATGATTTCTTGTTCTCACAGAATTAATCCCCTGTCATTTTACCGATCCTAAGCTCATTGAATTGCTTGTGTTTTTAGGGCACATTCTTTGTTAATGAAGTGTTTGACCTCATTAACTTCAACTCAGATTGGGTGTGGGTCTCTGAAGCCGCTCAGCCTTTTCCCTCCTTTTTCATATGGTTGTATGTGTGTTATAGGTTAGATTCATTGTCAGTCTGTGCAACCTCTGGCTAACTCTTTCCTTCTTATAGTTCCATATCTGTGAGGAAGTAGGTTGTATGCAATATTTGTGTTTTTTAATTGGTTTTTCTTTTGGGTTTTAGATTCTGAGCCTCGCTATATTAAAATAAAATAACTATGCAGCCTAGTTTCTTTGAGCAACATAGTGTATAAGCCCCGAGCATCCAAAACCCAAAACCCAAAACCAAACTTTGCTTTACTTTATCATTAGATATGGAAGGTGCACTAGGAGCTGTCATAGGGGGTTTAAGAAGCCGATGGATGATGGCAGTGTCATCCTTTTTCATCCTGTCATTTGCTGGATCAACTTACATTTTTGGTATGTATTCACAGACCATCAAAGTAAATCTTGGTTATGACCAAGAAGTCATAGACATGCTGGCCTTTTTCAAGGACTTGGGGTTAAACGTAGGGATCATAGCAGGAATCATTAATGAACTTTCTTGTCCATGGGTGGTCCTAGGCATAGGTTCAGTCCTGAACAGTACTGGCTATATGATGATTTGGTTGTCTGTGACAGGCAGAGTAGCCAGGCCTGAAAAATGGCAAATGTACTTATATCAGTTAATTGGGGGTAGCTCCATGACATTTATAAACACTGCTGTGATTGTAACTTGTGTGAAGAATTTCCCTAGGGGTAGGGGGCTGGTTATTGGGTTGTTAAAGGGTTTTGTAGGTCTGAGTGGAGCAATCATTACTCAGGTATACCTGGCAGTCAATGGAGATCACCCCAGCTTTCTCATACTTCTAGCTGCTACGCTCCCTACTACTGTTGTACTTGCCTTCATGATTTTCATAAGGCCTATAGAGGAGTCTTCAAAGGAGAAGAATGAGATTAAGAATTTCTATGTTTTTCTTGTCATGGCTCTGGTGCTGGCGGGCTTCCTTATGGTGTTCATTTTACTTGAAAACAGGCTGCATCTTCCACTTGCTGTGATTCGATTGTTTGCTGTAATAACAATTCTGACCATCTTCGTGCCATTGGTGGTGGTCATACGCTCACAGCTTCAAAAGATGCAGTTCAATGAAGCAACAACATTGTCAGATGTAGAGAAATCCAAGAAACATGAACTCGGCAAGGAGATGACAAGTTTTGCAGCCAAAAGTCAAGTCTTAGACTCTTCAACGGGTAAATTTCATGAGTTTTTCTAATAGATCTATATATTGGATGGAATCTAGAATAGAGAATACTATAAGGCAGATCATATGGATAGAAAGCAATATAGAGTATTGATTTATAATTTTTTCAAACCAAGTGAGAATATTAACCAAAATCGTTTATAATTGTTAAGAACAGACAGTTTTAGTGGTCAAGAAATGAGCTACATTTGAATTATAAACAGATTGCTCACAAAATAATTTGCTAATTTAGTATTAGAGTAGTCTAGTAACAATGGAGGGCAGTACATAAGGTGATAAATTCAAATCTTAAATAATTTATAAAAAGTTCAACAGGATATTAAAGCTAAGATAAGAATCCGAACATTGTAATATGAAATTCAAAAGGGGACGGAGGGCCTAGCTCGATTGGCTAAAGCATCTTGTTATAAGAAGAGGTCACCAAGTCTGATCTCCCCTCTCTCTCCGTGGTACCAGAGGGCGTGTCGTGCCAGGATTACTGATTATGTGAAAAAGGTTTACAATTTATAGAGGGCTACCCGATTCTTTCAGTCTAAAAAACATAAAAAATTCAAAATTCAAAAGAATTCAGCTTATACTAAAGTCAAAATAAAAACATCAAACATCCTAATATAAAATTCAAAGAATTCAATATGATACAAAAACCAAGATAAAAAACCCTAAACATTGTAATATAAAATTCAAAAGAATTCAACATGTTACTATAACCAAGATAAAAACTCCAACATTACAATATAAAATTCAAAAGAGATTAACTGATACATAAAAAAATTATCTATGAAAAAAAAAGCAAAATAGAGTTAATTTTAGGAAAGGAGGTTAAAGCCGTGGAAAAGGGAACCAAGATGTTTAGATTAATCATTTCATGCCTCCACGCGGGTCGGTGTAATTATACAATATACTACAGAAAAAGGGTTTAAATCAAATAATTTTAATAGATTAATCAATTTAATTTTTTAAGCTGGTATTCTAAATCTTATCGATAGGATGCCTCCATTTTAACGTAAAATGATATTATCATCTTTGTTGAAGGTATGATCAGAGTAGTAGGCACGAGGACGGCTTACAGTGTTCCACAGGGTTTCGGGGAAGGGGATGGGGGATGGTAGGGGACGCTTTTTGGGGACGCAGGGACGGGGGACGGTAGGGGACGCTTTTCGGGGACGCGGGGACAGGGGGTCTAAGTTTGGGGGCAGCGGGGGGACGATGGGGGGACGGTGGCGGGGGGCGACAGGGTGCTGAAATATATAGTACTTGAAAAAATAGTTACAAAAAGATGTATAAGAATTATACATCTTGGAGACAATTAGGAGTCCCCTAGACGTCTTGAGGACACCCCAACATCCTCAAAGTCCTAGCAGCGTCTTGGAGACAACGACATTGGTGATGGGATGGTGGTGGGCTGGTGGGGGGACGTCCCCCGCAAGTCCCCAAGTCTCCGAGACGTCCTCTAGAAAACGCGAGGATTTTTGGGGGGGACGCGTCCACGTGGAACACTGATGACTTAAACTTCGTGAGACATAAGTCCTCAATCCCCATGAGATTATATTTAACTATCTATGGTAGAGATATTTGTCTTACTAATGATCTAAAACACCAACACAGATACTGTCCCACTTATGAGCAATATATTACAAACAACAGGGTACATCTATAGGTGTCTGAAGGCACCAAAAACTTGCATCCCACTTTGTGTTTTCCTTTGATTTATTGAAATGGGAACAACAGGCTGCAGCAAATCTAATTCATGTCAGTAGGAAAAAGTACATCTACTTTTATTGAATTGACTTTAATCATTATTCAAATCTTGGCTTATTATATAGAATAGTGGGTAGGTATAAACAACATATTTTAAGTTCTGTTTTGTTTAGGTGGTTCATTTGAAATCATATTAATAGATAAATTCTATTGAAGAAGCTTGTATAATTTCAGATTAACCACCTAAACAAATCAAAGCTTAGAATGCGCTGTTTAAACCAAAATTAATGATACCATTGAATTGATTTTAATCATTATTCAAATTTTGGTGTATTATATAAAACAGTGGGCAAGTTTAAACAGATATTTTCTGTTTTGTTTAGGTGGTTCATTTATAATCATACTAATAGATAGATTCTATTGAAGAAGCTTGTATAATTTCAAATTAACCACCTAAACAAATCAAAGCTTAGAATGTTCTATTTAAATCAAAATTAATGATATCATTGGATTGACTTTATTCATTATTCAAATCTTGACGTATTATATAGAACAGTGGGTAAGTTTAAACAGCATATTTAAAGTTCTGTTTTGTTTAGATGGTTCATTTGAAATCACACTAATAAATAGATTCTATTGAAGAAGCTTGTATAATTTCAGATTAACCATCTAAACAAATCAAAGTTTAGAATGTGCTGTTTAAACCAAAATTAATGATATCATTGGATTGACTTTAATCATTATTCAAATCTTGACGTACTATCTAGAACAGTGAGCATGTTTAAACAACATATTTTAAGTTCTGTTTTGTTTAGGTGGTTTATTTGAAATCACAATAATAGATAGATTTTAGTGAAGAAGGTTGTATAATTCCAAATTAACCACCTAAACTTAACTTAAAATGTGCTGTTTGAACCAAAACTAAAAGATGAGATCCACTGTTAATGTAACTTATTTCATATTTTACTGGTGTTTCAGATTGTAATAAAAAAGACTCAACAAACGAGGAGAATATCAAATCCCAAAAGAAATGGCCTGTGAGAGGTCAAGATCACACAGTTTTTCAAGCACTGATGAGCATAGACTTCTGGATTCTGTTCTTGGCAACAACATGTGGCCTGGGCTCTACAATCACTGCAATAGACAACATGGGGCAAATTGGAAAATCCCTGCAATACCCAAAAGAAAGCATTAGCACTTTTATTTCTCTGCTTAGCATATGGAACTTTTTAGGGCGAGTTGGATCAGGCTCTATCTCAGAAATACTTGTGCAAAAGTACTCCATTCCCAGGCCTTTTCTGCTAAGCCTGGTTCTGGCAATTGCCTGTGTGGGGCATCTCCTAATTGCTTTTGCACTTCCAGGCTCAATCTATGTGGCCTCCATTCTCATTGGCATGTGCTTCGGTGCACAGTGGCCTCTTATGTTCTCTATCATTTCTGAATTATTTGGGCTTCGTCACTTTGCTATTCTGTACAACATAGGCCAAAGTTCCAGTCCTCTGGGATCCTACTTGTTTTCTGTTAGGGTTGCTGGGTACCTCTATGACAGACGTGCAAAAGCAGAAAATGTGGGGAGGACTGATACTTTGGACGAGCTCACGTGTGTTGGGAGAAGATGCTTCGGCACAACCTTTTTGATAATGGCAGCACTTAGCATGGCTGGCTGTGCAATAGCGGGTCTTCTTGTCTACAGAACAAACCAATTCTACAAGCAGGACATTTATGGAAAATTTAATGTTGATGGTAAAGAAGATGAAAAAGATGACTCACACCCACCTTGCAGCACTGAAGTTTCCACAATAACAAGCAGGAGCACTTGAGGATGCATCAATTAATGGCAATCACCGTATGAACCGAACCAAATCAGCTCGTTCTAGCAAAATGTTCTTGGAATTTTTTTTTTTTTTTCTTTTCTTTTCTTGTGGATGGTCCGAGAATCTATGTGAAGTTTGTTTTTATATAACTAAGCAAATTATAAATGAAACTGTTGCTTTCGCTGAATCTTTTTGTTAGATTAGGTTATTGATAACCACATTCGATGAATTAATTAGGTCATTTCATAACTCAACAATTGTTCTTATTGGTGCTGAAGAATCAATGATGATCAACAATGGCACTCTCATTCAAAGTAATTTTGAAAGTTTGTTCCCAAAGTGTTTTACAAGGTACGCTCTTTTAAAAATTCTTAGATGTTCTTCCCCTTTTTGAATTTGGGGATGCATGTTGATAATTAGAAAAAATCATTATGATAATGTTGATGGTCCAATTGATGCAATTCAGAATGGTAGAGTGAAGTCACTCCACCTCTCTTAAAAAGTTAACTAAAAGGTTGGCTACCTCCAAGGCCTTCGGAGTTGGGCCACAACTATGTTAGACTACTTAGTTGGTCTATATGTGGTTGTTAATCAAAGAGGCCTTTGCTAGTTTAAGATCCTACACAAACTAGATGGATGATTTTTTGAGATTTCAAGGTGTTTTTTGTTTGTTTTAGATTTTATCTCTAATCTAAACTAATCCACATATGTATATAAATAAAAAATAAATAAAAAGATTAAGATTAACAAGAGACGAAATTGTAAATCTCAACGCTTAAGTTCACTAACTTTTAATCTTTATGCTCAAAACCCGAAGAGTTTAATTTAAACCTGCAATATTATGATCAACTTTTGTTCAATCATTAACAAAGTAGATGCAATATTTAAAGGATTTTATTGAATAGTAGAAATATATACATCAAATTACTAAATTACACACAAAACTTAATGTACTTTTAACAAACTCAATTAATTGATTTTCATTCAATGTTCATAAAAATTTCTCAAAATTTAAAACATATAAGAGTAACTTAGAGCATCACACCATTCAAGAGAAGAATAATTTTGGAGAAGATACGATCTTTATTTATTTGAGATATAAAAAAATATTTCAACAAGACTTCTACATTGAAAATGCAATCGTTTTCTTCAAAATTTTCCCTCAATCTATCACTATTGCCCTAAAAACTAACTTGCTATAGCTCAAAAACAAAGGTTGGAGATATAAATTTTAAAATGTTGGGAGCCTCCTTTTATAGAAGAAGAAAGACAAAAACATCTAGTTTAAACAAGTAGTTTATTGCCCATACAAGTGTTCTATTTTTAGAGAATCTTTTAAAAATCATGGCTTATCATATTAATAGTTTATCTTCACTCTTTATATAATCCATGCAACATTCTAAACTACTCTTTAACATGCCTAAAATATAAGAACCACTTTATAAATAGATCAGATCTTATTTATATATTTCATAAAACAAAAAATACTCTACATTGCATAAAATAGAAATGTTCCTATAGACACCTAAAATATTCCTCCTAATCATTGACCCTAATTATTATCATATTGAATTTCTTAATCATTAATTGCATCCATTAATTAATCATCAATAATTTATTATCAAATACCATTCACCATTTTATTTATCATTTATTATCCATTAATTACCATTTATCACATCATTATTTAATTACTCATTTCATCCATTTAATTAAATGAGATCTAATTTTCATTTTCACTCATCACTTAACTCCTCTTTTATCTTTAGTCAACTCTTTCTTCCATCACCAATTGATTCTATTTCATTTTAGCATCTCAATCTTTAGTCCTTAGTTAGCTTCTTCATTTTAGAATCTTCTTCTTCATCCATTAGTTAACTCAATATCTAAATGAAAATTTCATGTGCACATTTATCCAACTATTGAATTAAATAATTCATTATTATCTCTTCATGATTCAAAATGGCAATTTTATAATTTTCAATTGAGTTGATTCCACTTATTTTCTAGTTAACTTGAGTGATCATCAATCAACTATCCTCATCTCTTAAGTCTATAAATAAGATCTTTCCTCCATCAATTTCAAATCTCATGTCTTATGCAAATAAACTGTCAAAATCTAGTATCAATCAAATAAGTCATCATATCTATTGTTATGTTGTAGAAATCAAGCATCCACATTCCAAACAAGGAGAAGTAACAAATCACTTATTTTAAGGTTTGTAATTTGAGATTGGCAAATATGTATTATATTTGATTTTTATTTATGCTTTCCAATTTTTTATTGTTAGAGTAATCATGCATTAGCTAATAATTAAGCAATCTTTAATAGATTATTAGTCTAATTCATTTCATGCACTTAAGCTAAAGTTATGAGTGCTTTTTTATGTTAACTAAAGTGAGTTATTATTAGATCATTAGATATCTCATTACATGGGATGTTGACACTTGTCATGATCTAATTTCTTTATCATTTAGGGTTGCTCCTATATAGCACTCAACCCTCATTGTATTATCTCTTGAACTCAAGACCAAATCTCCTTGAAGTCTCTTGAGATTCATGAAAGTTTTTCATTTTGTGAGCTTTTCTTGTTGAAGAATAGAAAATCTTTGTTTTGTAGATTTCTTGCATGGAAGGTGTCTTTGTTCGTTGTTTGATCATGTGCCTCATGTTTATTCACAATTCTAACATGGTATTAGAGCATGGATTTAGCGAACCCTTTCTCAATTTATGAGTTTTTTCTTCAACTAAGGTTACAAGCTTTAGATCTGGAATCTCCATTGCTTTTTGCAATTTTTAGAGGTGGGCCAATTTTAGGGGTATCGGGACATAATAACCTAGCCACAATAACCTTGGACACAATAACCTCGTCATAATAACCCAAGGACAAAATAACCTAGGGTCATAATAACCCAATCCAAAATAACCCGTGGTTAGAATAACCCATGGACAAAATATCCCCGTAAGAATATAGAGAAAGGAAAACAAAATTTATAAATTACATACGGGTTATTCTGTCCATGGGTTATTTTGACCACGGGTTATTCTATCCATGGGTTATTATGACCATGGGTTATTTTGTCCTTGGGTTATTGTGATCGGGTTATTCTGTCTAGGGTTATTTTGGCCGGGTTATTACGTCTTGTAACCAATTTTAGGTGCATTTTGGTGTGAAAATGACCTCATTGTTGCGTTCAAGAGGCCAATTCAATGAATTTTGACTATAAATTTGTCTATTTTTCTTGTAAGGATTTTGAGCCTTTTTTTTTTGCATAGGGGCTTGTACGGTGCATGTACAACCTGTGTATGAATTTAAAAAAAGAGCAAAGAAAAAGGTTGTCATGTTTTTTTTTCAATTTTTTTTCTTTTAAAAAAAAGAAAGTTTTTTTTTCTAAAAAAAGGGTTGTTGGTGTTTTTCCAGTGGTACTTGTAGGGTACGTTCAACCTATAGGCCCCCATAAGCTATGCGGGTCATTGTGTTGATCATTTGTTGTGGCATTTATGGTGCCCGATGACTATCCTAGTGAGCCTCCTGATGGGGCCTTAAAACCCCATCAATGACCTCTTCTATGCTAGTCGATGGTGTTAAAACCATTGTATTTCCTTTTCTGCACACTCAACCCTTTTTCGACAATTTTTTCTTAGTTACTGTGGAGAAATATTTTGTTCCTCAAAAAGTATATATTAGCAAAATTTTTTAATGATTTTTTTTATATGGCGACAAGAAAATATTCCGAGCTTGGAACACATATGACATCAATGGTACGACTTGTACCCTACACCCCTTCAAGCCCTCTTTGTGCCCTAAAGGAGCTATTTTTTTTTTCTTTTGGCCATAACTTGGGTGTACGATATCAAAATTTGGTGAACAAGATATCATTAGAAAGCTAGTTTCGTCAACTTTCCAGTGATGTGGGTTTCATCACCATTTCTTTTGTTGGTGCATTCTATAGCCTGTTCAAGTTAGAGGTGTTTTTTTCACTCTTGAGCTCATAAATTTTGACCCATTTCTTTGTTGTTCATGATTTTAGTGGCTTTAGGATGGTCTTTAAGAGCTTTTCACAACCATCCATGCGCTTTTTCCATATTTTTATCTAGGTACATTTTATTTAGTTTTTTGTGTTTTCGCATTCTAGTGAATTACTTAGATGTTTTAGCTCCCAAAAACTTCTTGTTTGTGTGTGAAGACTTGTTTTTTGCTGTTCTATATGTATTTCTAGTATTTTGTCCTATTTGGGTATTGTAGACATGTTTTGTAAGAACATTCTCTTTTGTAGACACATTGAGATAAAGTGTCATTCTAGTGTATCCTTTTTGTGTATTTCACACATTTTGTTGTTCTTATTATACTTGCATTATGATATAAAGTGTCATGGGTGGGTTGTGAGTGCCTTTGTTTTTCCATCACACCTTTGTCAAGTGAGTGTTTCTTCCACGACAACATCAAATCTTAGTGATTCATGTCTCATGTGTGTGTGCTCTAGTTTTCACACCCTTTTATTTGCAAGTACTCTTTTATGCATGTTAAAATATTCTTGGCTCTCCTACATGCACTTCTTGATGACACAGTTTCAATGTACTTGTCTTGTATTTCCCTTTTTACATTATGGGGGGGGGGGTTCTACTATTGGTACTAATGCTTCCTTGGTTCATTTTTTGAGTGATCTATGTATCTAGTTCTTTTTTCTATGTTCTAGGAAGATGCATTGGCTAGTTATCCACACATTTCGGTGAGATGGAGCATTTACCATATGCACACCCTTGGATTCCTATTTCTAGAGGCGACCTTCCATTTTCATTTGATCAATGTTTTTCAGACTATTGGTACTTGTATGTTCAACTTGTATCTTGCAAGTTGAGTAGTGTTGTTGGGGTCACTCATGTAGTTTCATTTTCCATTTGTATCTTCAAGTTTCAAATGTTTGTCTTTGTTTGCCACCTGATTCGAGTAGTGTCAATGTGGGAACTCATGCATATTATTGTATTCTTGATCCTGATCATCATTTTTTTTAGAGGAGGTTATTCATTTCAACACTATATCAATCATCTTTTGACATTCTCTACAACTTCTTCATGCTTCAACGATGTTCTTCATGTTCCTCTTTTTTGGGACATTATTTTGATTGGAGGCTTCTTATTCCTTCATCCACCTTTCTCTCTTTTGTAGAGGAGTTTTTCCCATGTGGTTTTCTCTTTTTCTCTAATTGTGAGAGATTAGATTGTTTGTACATGGGTACCTCATCAAGCCTCGGTTGCCCAGATCCATCATGCATTCTTTATTTTTTTAAGATTTTTAGCTACCCCCTAAGTTCATCTTAGGGGGGGGTTTTAGAGTAATCATGCATTAGCTAATAATTAATCTTTAATTGATTATTAGTCTAATTTATTTCATGCATTTAAGCTAAAATTAGGGGTGTTTTTTATGTTAACTGAAGTGGGCTATTATTGGATCATTCTATCTCATTGCATGAGATGTTAACACTTGTCATGATCCAATCTCTTTATCATTTAGGGTTGCTCCTGTATAGCACTCAACCCTCATTTTATTATCTCTTGAACTCAAGACTAGATCTCCTTGAAGTCTCCCTATAGATTCATGAAAGCTTTTCATTCTATAATTTTTTCTTGTTGAGGAATAAAAAATCTTTGTTTTGCAAATCTCTTTGTGTGGAAGGTGTATTTGTTCATTGTTTGATCTTGTGTTATGTTTATTCATAATTCTAACATTTATTTTCCTATTTTTTGATTTCAATGCTTACAGTTCCTTTTGGTGCAAAAAAATTAAAATTAATTTTTTCTTAGTTTGTGGTAGACTTCTATCTTTGTTGATATTTTGCATAAGCTCTTAGATTTTTTTTCTAACACTACATTGTTTGGGTCATCTAACTACCCCAACCTAAACTAGTAATTTGTGAAGTTTCTAGTTGTTGGTTCATTTTCATTAAGTCATTTTCCATTACTCTAAAATCCACTTTAAGCTAAATACATTTATCTATATTTGTATCATTAAATTCAAGAACCTAACATAAATATTCCATTTTCTTTGATGATAATTTCAGAACTTATTTTGGAATGTTCATCATGTACAAGTTCTATATTGATTACATTAACCAAAAAATTCTCAAAAATATACTTAAGCTTATATACCTCTCTCTACTCTTCTCCTATCTTGGACATAAAATGATTGATTTAAAAATCTATTTAGAAAGTGTAGCATCATAAATTATCAACCTTGAAAATTTCACACTAGGTTTAGCTCCCCCTTATGTGCTTGGATCTAATTATGCTTATAATTTTCCCATTTTGTTATTGTTTTCAAAAAATCAAGATATAATTGAAAATTAATATTAATTAAATTTATTTAATGATAACAAAACCCCCAAAATAAGCATAGTCTAGGGCGTCACCACCCTTGACTAGCCTATTTTTGCCCAAAATTTGAATACATTATTGTCAACATTTTTATATTTGTAAATTCAAATTCATTTGTCTACTTTTCATAATTAATTTTGTGGGAAATGAAGAAATGCATATAAATATAAAGTCTTTTTTACCATTTGAAACTAGATTGCAATTTGAATTCCAATTGAGCATCCTAAAAAGCAGTTAAGAGTAGAATTAGCAACAATTTTCATCATTCAAGATTCATGCTAGCAATGCATCAATTTTATGAGTAAGATTGTTTATGTTTTATGCTCATTTGTTTTGTGAGTACTAACACTTGTAGGAATTCCTATCAACAAGAAAATCTTCCTTGCATGAGATGTGAATCATGAATTCGATCCTTCAAGAAGATAAAATATGAGTGGTAAGCTGCAGTACCTGTTATTTATCACTTTTTTATCCATTTTCCTCTGCTCGATTGAGGGTAAACACTCTTTACATCATCATAGCCATTGTAGAGGTGGAAACCCAAAAACGAGGTTTGTCTTTGGAAAGCCCCTATATGACACAACCCTTACTCCCCTTTCTTGTCTGCAGGTGGCAAATCTAAAGCATATTTGGGAAAATATTGAAGAACTAATAACAAGATCAAGTATTCAAGTTTCCTACTTAAGAAAATCAGGGAAAGAATAATTATTCATCAATAGATGAAGTTCCAAAGTTGAATCCAAGAAGGAAAAGCCTACAAACTTTAACCTATTGAGACTTGTTCATAGATATCAGAAAGAAAATTTCTCTAGTCTAGGGTGCCATCACCCTAGACCAAACAGTTTCAGTCCTAATTTGCATGCCAAGTTCCTTAATCTCTACACTCTACTTTTTTGTCATCAATTTTTTGTTGCAATTATTACTTTTCTAAAATCACATCAATTTGCTACAAAAGCATAGTTGACCTAGTTTTACATTTACATAATCAAATTAATTAAATTCCTAATCAATCAAGATAAACCCCCCAAAAAGAGGGACAAAACCCTGATCTACCATTCTGGCTCTTCTATTAAGGACAGTAGCTTCTTGTGTACACAAGAAATTGGAGTAAGACTCCCTATGCAAAATTGGTATTACATCTGAGATAGTAGATGTACAGAGTGTGATTTTGTAGTGTTTCGAGATGATTTTTCTATTAGACTAATAGCTTCCCTTGGTTACCCAACACCAAGATTTCCTGAATCATTGATGAAAGTGATGAGGCCTGTATAGTATAGGCCAGACCATGGCTATACCCATAACTATGCTGATTGGTTTTTTATGCCTCAACACACAATTACTAGAGTATATGGATACGACCAAGCACCACATATTTTTCCTAAGTTTGCATCTGCAAGGGTATATTTTTTGGAGTTTATGTGGCAGATGCTTTGGATGGAGCATGATTTGATGAGAAATCAAAGGAAAGGTACATTTTTTCTTGATTTGACTGTATTTGAAGAGTTGGCCATTGGTTCTGATATCTTAGAGGAATTGCAGAGGTTTATGAGGGTTATCTATTCTTTCAAATCTAGAAAAGAGAGAGCGTGTGACCCAGAAGGTCATATCAACAAGATCAGAAGAACTTTGCTGACAAAGAGGGCCATCTCACATGAGTTTGACCCTAAGGAGGATGTCATAAGAAATCTGGTGTATTTTGCTAATGTAATGTAGACCAGAAAAAGGTGGATAATAATGATGAAGTGGGATAATCAGAAGAAGAAGGATAGAAGTTTCAAAGGGTTTTTTGTAGATGAACCTAACCTTCTAAAAAGGATGCAAATAATCCTTAATAAGTTTGATGAGTTGTACAAAATGGCCCAAGATGAGGGATTGATCCCACTTCCCACACCTCACCAACCACCACACGAAGCTTCCACATCATAGACACCACCCCCATCACCTACACATCCATCCCCTCCATCTCCTACTCAAGAACCATTGGCTAAAAGACAAAAGATTGAGCCATTAGTTGGATATGACTCAAGTGATGATGAAGAAGAAGAAGAAGTAGTAGTAGCCTTGACTGAAATAAAGGAGATAGCAGAACAACAAAGGAGTCAAAAGCCTCATGATCCTCAGATCAGGCTTTCAAAGGAAGGAGCTGATGCAATTCAAGAAGATGAGAGGGTAGTGGCCTCTCTAAGATTCATGGAAGATGATAATTTTATCCACACCAATGAGTTTAAGGATTTTTGGATTAAAATGAAAATGAAACAATTTGATGAAAGGTTGAAAATCAATCTTATTGGAGCTGATGAGTCAAAGCAAGCTGAGATCCAAACTCAAAAATTTGTAGAGTTAAGTGTTGATAACATTAATGTAACCCCTGAGCAGGTGAGATAAATGGTATTGAAAAGTGATATGCTAATTATACCAGGGATGGAGCTATCTAAAATGTTTCTTCTAGATCAGATCAAAGCACAGGATGACCCCATGTTGGTAGAAAAACTTGATTCAAAAGAGGGTGTCTCAGGAACAAGGTATAATCCTACTACCCAAACACTTTCTCTATGGAAAAAATAGAAAAATACAAGGAAGCCTCGACTCTTGGATGTAGTACAGGAATTGAGGGGGTCAACTATGGTCAGAACAATGAGAGAAACAACTCCCATAGAAGCTTCCACTATGACCATGCATTCTGCAATGTTCACCAAGGATGTAGTAGAAAATATGGAGAATAAAATTAATGAATATGAAAAGAGATTGAAATTATTGAATGATGAGGTGAACAAGTTGTTTATTGAAAATGTAAAGCTAAAACAACAGTTGCAACAAGCCACCATAGTGAGAGGAGATGAATTAATTGTCTATCACCCACCTGTCCAGGCAGAGGATCCATAGATACAACAAATGAGAGATGAAATTAATAAGCCGAAGAAGCATAACATGGAGGATGTCAAGCATCATATCATAGAGACTCTAAGGAGGATATTAGAGAATAGAGTTTGGATAATAAGGGAGAAGATAAATGGAGTACATGAAAACTTCAACAATCTGATTAAAGCTTTGGAATAGATAGACACTAACTCTCCCATCCTTTAAGAACTCCAAAAGAGATGGCAACCCACCTTCCACATAGTGACCACTTTATGCAAAGCTACATACAGGGATCTAGATGCCCCATCGAGGCTCAAACCTACACAAGAAATGGTAAAAGGTGTGATTGAGGAATATAAGTATTTGGTGGATATAAGGAAGCAAGTGGAAAGTAGGAGTGCATTTGACTCCATCAAATACCTCTTCATCCCATCAATCCTCAAAGATGACAATCAATTAAAAGGTATAAATGAATGGAGAGAAGAATTTTATCAGATGATTCCTAAATGCTTGGCACATATATAGGATGATGGGGAGATTAATCTCAACAACTTCCATACTTTGCTCGATGGGATCGTCATGTTGGACAGTGGATATACAAAGTTCGTGGTGGATGTCAAAAACCTCCTGGACAACAAGTAGAAGAGTCACCTTACAAACTTTGCAGCTACAAAAGAATTCAAATGGCCAAGCGACCTAACAATTAATAAGTGGCAAGAAACATACTTGGGCTCTGATGAATATTGATTATGTACATCACAGAGAGGAAATATCATACAATAAGAGGTTTGAACAAGTCTTAGATGACCACGGGATTTTACTCAGAGATTAACGGATTGACAAGCACATTTGTGATTATGTTAGTTTCTTATGTTTTGTTTAATTTCAAATCCTGTTTTGTTATCAAAAATTGTGTCTTTTGGTCTAAAGCTTGTTGCCTCTCATATATATAAGAGAGACCAAGACCATAAGAAGGACATAGGAGAAGATAGTAGTAGAATAGGGATAATTAATGGATAGCATAAGAGTTCAATAATACTTATATTCTAAAAGACCATGTTGCAAGTAGTATTTTGAAGAAGTTAATGAAAAATCTCTGATTTTGTGGCATTATCTTGGTATCAATTATTTGTTGAAGTTATTCATTTATTTGGTTGTCTCCATTTTAGTGCTTCTCTATTATTTAAATTGGTATATCAAGCATATATTCAATTTATCAATGCACATTTGTTGTACTTGTGTGATATGATTAATTGGTTTCCCCAAAGGAATTAAAATCCTTCTAGTCAATCACAATAATCTGGAAGTATTATTTGGATCAATAAGAAGAACCATACAATTAGGATTGTCAATCTATCTCCAATTTGGCGTTATCTGTGTTGCTGCATAATTTATTCAATTGGCTCTTTCAAGCAAAGATTAAAATCCTTTTGATAAATTATAGGTAACTTGGTTATGTCAGTTGGATAAGTAAGTAGAGTTTTTCAATCACTTGGCTACACGTTTATACAAGTTATAAACCAATATTAGTATGCCAAACAATTAGAGTTACTACCAAATATAAGCCACTTATCTTTAACTTTCATTTGACTCCATTTACCCAACAAGGCACTGGTCTTACCCATTTCATCATTTAGTTTTATCATATTTATTTTCTAAAACCTCACATTTGTTAACTGAACATATTCATAAACTTCACCTTGATTTTTCTTATACAATTTATACCAAATTAGGTTTGCATCTTTCCACTCCCAATCACCATTGTGGATAGATTACTCAAGTAGGAAACAAATAGTTTAAGTCTTCTTCATTTACATAGGTATACCCACCTAGGTCTCGCAGATCCTAAAGAGAAGAAGGTTCAAGTACATCATTTGGCCTTGTTCATTAGCCTAAAACATACTAAGAGCTTGGAAACCTCTTGTGGTTTTTCAACCAACATTTTTGAGAACTAACAACTTGTTCACCAAAAGATATGAAAAATTCACATTAACATAGCCTTGTATGTTAAAGGAGAGCTTGAAGAACTCCTTGACACAGGTTTCATTCAACCTATTGATTATTCTCCTTGGATCTCCAACATTGTCACAGTTGTTAAACTTGATAATCGTATTCAGATCTGTACAAATTTTTGTGACTTGAATAAAGCCTCTTTAAAGGACAATTTTTTGCTTCCTAATATTGACATGATCGTGGATTCAACTATTGGACATGCTTTGTTGTCATTAATGGATGGATTTTCTGGTTATAATAAAATCTTTATCAACCCACAAGATCAATACAAAACCGCATTTACAACTGTTTGGGGAATGTTTTGTTGGGTTATGATGCCTTTTGGATTAAAGAATACCGGTGCAAATTATCAACGAGTAATGACATTGATATTTCATGATTACGGGTATGTACAAGATCATCATGGAAAAAACAAGCCCTTAAGTGGTGAAAAATTTAGAAAAATCAGAGTTAGGCAACTTGACATAAAAATTTGAATAAGTTATCTGTATCATTTCAAAAATATGTAAGAATAGAATCTGTAGCAAATTGAATGTAGTTTCTAAACTACTAGGTTTACTTAAAAAAAATAAAAATCTATTTGGTGAAAATTTGAAATTTCAATGTAGTAGTACTTAAATTTTAGGGAAAAAATAAGTAGGTATCTGTCTGACCACTCTAACCATAATAAAATGATAATATTTTTTTATAATATTTTAGATATAAGTAGAGGACTCATGTCTCAATGTGATGCATATTTTTTTGTAATTTTTTTCCAAGTAAATAATTAATTATGAATTTTTTATTACAAATTTTAAAAAATATAAAAAATCATATGTCTGACCACCTTAACTTGGTCAAAACTTCATGATTTTTTTTTTAGTCCTATAGTATGCAAAGCATAGAATGTGACACATGTTTTGATTCAAAAAATGTGATACCGTTTGAAAGTTATAGGTGTTTTTCAATCAGCCTATCAATCACAACTTTAGTTGTAATTCTAATAGAAAATGAATAATAATTATTTATTAAATTCAAAGTAAAGCATAATTTATATTGGTGGAAAGTTGAGAATCTCCTTTAAAAACCCTTTTCATTTCATCAATTTTGGGTAAAAAAAAGTTGTCAGCCGCATACCCTACACATACCCATATTGCCACTTTTTGGCCCATCATGATCCTGCACATACCCTTACATACATAAAATATTGGAAGATTATGTTGATGACATCCTTGCTAAATCCTTAACAAGACAATACAATGTAAATGTCCTTTGAAATATATTTCAACGAATACGTAATATAACATGTGATTAAATTTGAAAAAGTGTGTCTTTGGCGTAGATAGTGGAAATTTTTTAGGGTTTATCATATCTCATAGAGGCATTGAGGTGGACACAAGGAAAATTGATGTCATTATTAACATGCCACCTCCTAAGAACATTTCTCAATTGTGAACATTACATAGATGAATTCAAGCTATCCGTTGTTTCGTTGCATCTTTAGCTGATCTAACATTAGCCTTCACACATCTTTTCAAAAAGGATGTGCATTTTTCCTGGAATGAGGATTGTAAATAGGATTTTGAGAGTTTAAAGGAATACCTTGCTACCCCACCTATTTTGCAACCTGCTATGCCCAATAAATAAATAATTATTTATATAGCTACCTTTGCCCATGCTCTTGCAGCATTGTTGGTCCAACAAGATGATACTGGAAAAGAACATCCTATCTATTACATCAATCGAACTTTAATCGCTTATGAAACCCAATACACACCAATTGAAAAACAATGCTTGGAACTTGTATTCACCACTAGTAAGTTGCAACATTATTTACTTAATGCGGAAATACAAGTCATAACAAAATTTGGTCCTCTTAAACATCTTTTTAATAAAAAAAACTATCAGGACACTTAGCTAAGTGGGTGATGTTGTTAATTGAGTTTGACCTTAAGTTTTTTTTCAAAAAAAGCAATCAAAGGACAAGCCTTGATTGATCACTTAGTTGATGCCCCTTCTCCTCTCGCTTTACCTAATCATGACTCTTTTCCTGATGACAGTGTCTTGCCAATAGACATTAAAACATGGGAATTGTATCTCAATGGATCTAAGTGTAGAGCAAGTTCTGGTGTTGGAGTGGTATTAATTATTCCCAAAGGAAAACCTATTCCCTTGTCTTATTGATTAAATTTCCTATGTACAAATAACACAGTTGAGTATGAGGCATTAATTGTTGGATTGCGAGCTGCTTTAACCATGGGCACCAAAGATATTGGTGCAGGAGCACCAATCCATTTTAATGGTTTTGCTCTAGTTGTCTTATGAAAAGTGAGTCTTGGTGGTTAATTCTAGGCTATTTGGGTTTTTTGAGTTCTAATAAGGTCTAATGAGACCATTCTTGATGTAATTGATCAACTTTGAGGTCCTTTGAATCCATATTGCAAATCATGATGAAAATTTTCAATGTTGAGAAAAGGTGTCAAGGAAGGAGGAATGCCATTTTCTTGTGTTAAGTCATGTTTCCAGGTTGAATAAGGTCTAAAAAGGTCATTTGTAATATTTTAGGCGATTAGATATTTTAAAGAAAAATAAAGAGTTACAAAGTGCAAAGTTGCCAAATTACAACAAATTTGAAAGGTAGTGGTTAGTTTTTGATAAGTTGTTGTTTTGGGTGGTTGAGGTCAGTTGAGGAATGGTAGTTGGTGTCTTTCATGTTTGAAAATACTTCATATGTTCTAATTTGAGGTTGGAGAAACTAAGTTTGAAAGAAATTCAATAAAATCATATTGTTCCCATGCTATTTTTTGTGTTTTTCCAGAATTCTTGAAGTTTCTTGGTATTGTACAGTTCTGTACAATGTGGTTGTGCTTTATTTTTGATGGAAACTGGTGGGAAACAGAGCTAGCTTCATATTGGACTTGGTTGAAGCAATTTCATTTGGTATTGTGCATTTTAGAAGCAAAACACTATTGGTCAGTCTGAATACCCTATTCAAGGGTTTTGAGTGCAACTAAAATGGTGTTTTAAGCCTTCCACTCACTGTATGCATCTATAACTCAGTAAAAAGGCTTATTTAGGATAGATAAACATATTCACTTCATTTCATGTTCAGGGGAGGTCTGGATTGTGACTTTTGATGATGCCCTAGATGGCATTTTGGGTGTTTTTTGCATGAAAAGTGAGGTTAGAGTGGGTAAAAGTGGAAAGTATATGAGGGAAGTCATATTTTATGTTCTTTTGAGTTTGTGCAAGGTTCATTAAAGGTCTTGGATGCTTTGGATTAGTCTGGTGAAGTTTGCAAGTAGGATTTTCAATAAACCCTTGCCAAATTTGAGCAAATTGAGGGTTTTGTGGAATAGGGTCTTGGAGTTTGAGTTCCTGAGGATAAATGGAAAAATTTGAAGTTTTTTCATCTTTTGAGTGCTTCCCCATCAAGTTTTATGGTTTTTGAGGTGTTTCAATGGTAGTTTCTTTGGAAATTAGGCCTATTTGGCTAGGTTGAGCAACGTAGTTTGCATGATTTGTGCAAGTTGTCCCAAAGGAGTCATATGTAGGGTTGAAGTACATGGAAGAAGCCTTAAATGGGTGTCAAGAATGATGATTAGTTGTAGGGGTTGTTAAAGGAAACTGAGAGTAAAGTTGGGAAAACTAGGTCTACTAACCTACAAGCTTGTCTAGGTGGGAAGTTGGAAAACAAGCCAAAATTGGTTTGTGAGAAGGAAGGTGATTTTAATCCTTTTGAATTGATAAAGAGAAAGGTTTTTGACAACCTAGGTTGCATCAAATATCAAGATCTTTGGTGATTCACAATTAGTGATTAAACAAATAAATGGAATATATCAAACTAAACATGACAAATTATCAGAATACAAGGATCTTACAATGCAATTGTTAGAGAAGTTTGAATCATTCACCATTGATAACATCCCATGCAAATACAATTGAAATGAAGATGAAATGGTGAGTGCAACCTCTTTTATATCCTGACACAATCCTTCAACCGACTTCACCTTTATTATTCATCCAATCATGAAACCTTTGATTGATACCCAATTAAAAGATGTTTTACCAACAACTCAATAAGACTCGCAAGAATGGTATGATACAATATATAATTATTTAAAATATGGTACCATTCTGAAACCCACAACAACAAATACTCAAAATTGTTTACGCAAACTAGAAGCCAAACACATAGTCCTCGCCGATGTGTTGTATAGAATATCCTTCAATGGTCTCTTACTAAGGTGTCTTAGGGGACTCTGAAATTCCTATAGCCCTTGACCAGGCCCATGCTGGTGCCTGTGGGGGTCATTTTGGAGGATGATCATTAGTGCAAAAACTCATTCGTATGGGATACTATTGGATACATATGGAAAAAGACTGCTTTGCTTATATTAAACAATGCCATAAATGTCAAGAACATAGCAATCTGATTCATGCCCCTACTTCTGAGCTCCGTGCCCAAATTCCCATTTGGCCATTTTCCATATGGGGATTGGATCTCATTGGAAAAATTTTACCACCCTCCTCTGTCAGGCATACATTTATCATTACAACAATATACTACTTCACAAAATGGGTGGAATCTATTCCTCTTTGATCTACAAGTGCTGAAATAATTTGTCACTTCATATTGGAACACATAATTTCTCGCTTTGGACTTTCGTCCATAATAGTTTAAGACAATGGAACCCCATTTAAGAATAATTACGTAAAGAACTTTCTTGAAACACTCAACATTCAACATCGATTTTCCACACCATACTATCCACAATCCAATGGACAAGCTGAAAGCACTAATAAGATTCTTGAACAAATCCTAAAGAAAATTGTTAACAAACATCATAAGGATTGGCATATGTAGTTACATTATGCACTCTGGGCTTATCGAACGAGTGTTAGACTATCCATGAAAACTACACCCTATAATCTTGTTTATGGTACCAAAGCGATCATGCCCTTGGAGTTAGAAATTCCTACGCTATGAATTGCTCTTCAATACCTTATTGATGATACCACTTATAAAGAACAAAGATTGCACTAGCTTGAGATGGTTGATGAAAAGCGCATCAATTCTCTTGAGCATATCTAGGCTTACATTAAAAAATTATAATGAAAACACAATAATCAGGTCATTCCTCAAACATTTAGTAAGGGCGATTTCGTTCTCTATGAGAATCAACACAATAGTCATGTTGACTATGAAGAAAAAGGTAAATTTAGCCCTAATTGGTTGGGACCTTACATAATCAATACCAGTTATGGGTTTGGTGCTTACATATTAATAGAGATCAAATGGAACGCCCCTTAAGGAGCCAATTAATGCAGCGCATCTGTGTCAATATTCTCTAGTCTCTTTGAATAGTATGAATGATAAAGTAGTGTTGTCTAAAGTTATTTGGTTACATCCTAAATAATTTCAGATTGCTTCATTCTTGACAAATGATCATGTGTATGTCTTGAACACTAAGGTGATTATTTAGTTTATTTTTATAATTACTTTAGGTTTCATACTATTCACCCTCGTGTTATGTTGAGTTTGATCCTTATATAGATTATAGGTGTATCTAATTTAACATACCCTCCTTAAAATAACAATGTTGTATCTAATGTGAAACTGAAATATGTTTTACATTAGATCACATTAATAATGTTAAATCATGTAGACATTAATTAAATAATTTTACAAAAGTTATTTAATTAATCACATTGTCATTTAACATTCAAGCACATTATACCAAATAGTAAAACATAAAATTCTCACACACATATATATATATATATATCAAAAAGTTTTAATGTACATGTCATCCATATATACAATATCACCAAGGTCTATGGGAACTAGACCCCTTAGGGTCTGGTGCTCATGATTTAGTAGCAGGATGTCAGGAGATAGTCGAATGTGATCGTGACCGCAATTAGGCGTATCTAAGTGCAAACTATAGGCCCTATATCCATCCAAGGGCCACCAAATGCTTGCCTGCTATCTGCTCCCTCTATGTCTGTAGTCTCTCCACCTCTGTTGGGGTCTGGGATGAATATCCTACAGTCTCGGCTCGGCAGAGTCGTCTCCTCACACTCTCATACGTTGCCCGTAACCTCACAAATGGTCTGAGTGACTCTGGCTCCTCCTCCATGATAGGTGGGGGCACCTAATCAGGGTCCATATCCTCCTCATCGATGGATGCAGGCACTATCTCTGTAGCTGCCTGATGGTAGAACTCCTGCTAGTCTCTTGGGGCTCCTGCAAGATAGAAACAATAAATAATCAGTACATATCATCATATATATGTATGAAATGTAAGCACTAATATAAAGTAAATACATAAATTAAATATCATCACCAATATCTCCAATAGGCTGAGGGATATCAATCTCATCCTCTCTAGGGGGCATGGAAGATGTGGTAGCCTCTCCATGACAATGGGTACTAATGCCTGTTGTGGTTGTTGCACGTGATCTGGTCACATGAATGTGTGAGGAATCTCCCCACTCGTGATGATCGTCATCTGCTACCTCATTACCCTCACTTAAGGGTGGCTCCTCCTCGTACTCCTCCTCCTCCTCATCCTCATCTCCTCCATCCTAGCCCTCATAGTTAGGATTTGCATCCTCATCATACTCATCATCTATAATATCTATGAATATGTCTATAGCCCGATATCGTATCTCCTCGGCCCTATCCTCTCCCTCATCTGGCACTGGACTTGCATCACCTATGGGCTCATAAAATGGAAACATAGGAGTTGGTCATGACATTGTCCATCACTCCTCATACTCATTTGTGCTATTGACGTCATCAATGTCAGAGACTAGAGGTTGGTCATGATCAAAAACTCAAAGTCACTCTCGGCCACATGGTCTATAGTGAGTCACACTGTATCACTTGCTGTCTTGGAACTTTGCACTGATCTCCTGAGAAAGGGGCATGCCCTTGGTGTTGTCTGAACCTATCCAAACTACTGCATGACTCGCCCATAGTAAAATGGGCGTACTACATGGTCATGCCGGCCAACCAAAAATCTATCCATCTGCATCCTCCTCAACTGTCTTGTGTGATCTAGCCATTGAAGTGTTAGTTGATAAGGTCTCCAAAGGATCTCATCCTCCTCCAGCCAGTCAAATCTCACTCTCCAAAAAAGCAAGTCTCCATACTGCCATAATCATCGTAGACGATGACTGAAGGCTCAAGGATAACTGAAGGCTCGAGGATAACCTGTGGCTGTAACACATGGGAAACTATTAGGCCTAGTACATGTGATATGCTCAAGGCACCAAACCTAAAGTAGCGTATGATGCACCATACTTTCTATCTCCTGAAACACAAATCAACCAAGATCATAGTACAAATGAGCTAGGATACAATGTCCCCAAGCATAGACTCTCCTGTGCTCTGCCATCTCTTGAATAAGGTGGACTAATCCTTCATCTATGTGTGTTTCTCATGCATCTAGATTGAGTACTAGTGTCACTGTGTGCATCATGATCTACCTCACCAATGGGGCATGCGGATATAGTAGCATTGGTAGCTCAATTCTCGTCCTCACACACTCATTATGCACTAGTCCATCTAGAAAATATCGTAAATCCATCTTCTGCTCATGGAAGGTGTGGTCTCTACGACACTGTACTCGCTCTCCTTGAATTAGAACATGGAGAATCTGATGTACGTCCTCTAGGGTGATCATCATCTCTCTCGTCGATAGATGAAACATACATGTATCTGCTTCCTAGCGCTCATAGAGCACCATCAACATGGCATCATGGTACCTCATGGGAGGCATAAGGTATGACCAATAGATGCCGATAGTCTGAAGATGCTCTATCTCCCCCTAGTCACTGTCGTGATCAGGTGGGTACCTATCAAAATTACATAAATATGCTCTGAAAACTCATCTAATATCTTCAATTTTTTAATTGTTCATCATGTAAGTGTACTAAAGTTATCCTAGTGTGCTTTCCTAAAGGCCCTAGTCACTTTAGAACCCTTTTGGGACACTTCACAAAGAAACGAGACACTTTGCAAAGAAAAGGGACACTTTGAGAATAAACGAGACACTTCGCGAACAAAAGGGACACTTTGTGAAGAAATGAGACACTTCACGAAAAAAAGGGACACTTTGCAAAAAAAAATTCTGAGATCCTAAATTAACCTATGTATACATAAAAATCATTCAATCATTGCAAACACACTAAGCAAACTTGCAGAAATGACTCACCTCGTAATGCTACTCACCGCATGTCATCTGGTCTCGTAGCACATCCAATCTCATAGGCTCATATTTCAATCTACTCAGCATCTTCTCCTCTTCTATTGTCACTCAAGCTACACAAAGGTAAAATGATAAAAGTAAGTGACCATTTACTTTACTTCTTCACTTTTATGTTCAAAATTAGGGCTTTTTACTCCATTAGGGTTAAAAAGAACTTTCTCTTCAAATCAACATAATGGGAGCTAGTGAAATCCATTTTTGACACTGTTTGTTGCATTAGAATCATGATTTCCACTCTGACATCATCAATTGTCCATCGTTATGAGGCATGGTACTTGGAAATTTCCTACAATGTGATTAATTCTATTCGATGTGGCTAGATTGCTACCTTGATTCCACCTCCGTAAAGCAAGTGAAATCAAGGGGGGGCATACATCTACCCTCAAATTTGATTCCTAGAAGTTAGACAAAAGGATTTTTGAACAACTAACGAATTTGTGTTGCAAAATGCAGATCCTAATGTTGTGATTTTACAGATAACTACATTGGGGGCTTCATTCTCCCATCTTTTGAACAAGTATCCTTTTTATGTAATAACGTGTACTGTTTAAAGTCCTTTAGCTTGCATATGCATGTACAATCATATGGGCGCTAAAGTGGGGGCTAAATGTGGCATAGAAAATTGGATGCTCTTGGAAAAAGAGACAATTTCATGATTAATTTGGACCTAGTTTTAAGTACCCTTGCATTAATCATTCTTCAAAACAACATTTATAGGCCCCTAAGAACCATGATTTTTTATCTAGAGGCCCATTTCACTTAAAAATGATACAAATCCCCACAAATAATACTTAATTCATTCATATCTCAAAAACCCACCTCCAAAAACCATAAGTGGGACCCATTCGCCACCTTGGGTGAATGAGTCCCCTCTAGTGGGACCCATTCACCAAGGGTGGCGAATGAGTCCCTTTTAGGGAAAATTTCAATTTTGAGTTGGAATTTCATCAACTTAATTCAAATTTTCAATGGATGTCAGCCTCTTAGGTCTTAATAACGAGCAATTAGATATTGTTGCCTATAAATATGTGTTTTTAGGTCATTTTTCACATCTCCTAGTCATTTTTACAAAACAAATTCAAAAGTCAAGGGTTGAGAATCTTCAACTAGAAGTTTTATTAGTATTTTCTACAAAAAAGTTGAAGCTTTTGGACAACAAGCTAGGGATTTTGCAAGTATTCAAGCTCACTTCTTATTCAAGATCTTGCATTACAAAGGGTTGATCATGGATGCCTATGGAGAATCATGGAGAAATCTAGGTTGAGGAGATGTAACTAGCCATCAAATAAATCCTAAAGACTTGTTTTCAACGTGATTCCATCTTCCATTTTCACTCTATCTTCAAATTTAAGGTTTGCATGTCATTAATTCACATTCAAAATGTTGTACAATTTCTTGTATTGAAGTCTTGCATCATTCAAGTTCCTTTAAACAATCTTATTCTAGCACATTAGAACAGGGTTTTACTTTACTTTAGATTTTCCTAGTCTTAGATGCACTTAGGGCTAGGCTTTTATGCAGATTTTAATATCTTTCCAAGGTTTAATTACCAATTAGGGGTTTGACCAAGGAAAACCCCCCATTAGAAAACAAACTTTAAGCTATTTTGTAGGTGTTTTCAGAGATTTAGATCTAGGTTTCCATCAAGAAGTGTTGTGTAGGTGACAAAGTGGAGATTTGAAACTTAAACTTTCAAAAAATAGAAAAATGACTAATTCACCATGGATGGCAAATGAGTCCTACTAAAGGTGTCTGTCGAGATAAAATGAAAATTTTGGTATCCTTTTGGCAGAAATAGAGTTTTGGGCAGAAACCCTGATCTGGGACTAATTCACCTAAGGTGGCGAATGAGTCCTAGATAGTCAAAAGGTCAATATTTTTAGTTTTTTAGAGCTATTTTTAGGTCTTCAGAGTTTCTAGGTGCCTAATACTTATCTCCTGTTACTTCTATTCAGCTATATTTTCATTTCTTGGACTTCTTTTAGATCTTTTCATGCTTTTTTCATATCATAGCGTGTTTTCAAACACTTCACATTTCTTAGGTTTCACATAAATATTCAATCCATTTTATCAGTTTGTTGCATTTAAATCATTGCATTTAGGAGTATTTTCATTGTACTTGCATTAGTTTGAGTGAACCACCTAGATTTTTTGGGTCTATCTCTCTCCTTTAGGTGAAAAACCCTAACTGAGCAAGAGAGTCATAACACCTTCACAAAATCTATGGTTCATACTTATACCATCCTCAACCTTGAAACCCTTTCCAAGTTCGTCTATGTACCTCAAATGTTCAAATTTAAATTAGGTCAATGCCAAAACACTTCTATGGTGGATATAAGTGAATGCAGACCACATCAAAACTTAATTGGGACCCCAATCAACAACACCACTTAACCACATGCTATCACAAACAATATTTATTCTTCACATGTAGTGTAAACACCAGGTTGGTCATTACCCATGCAAACACCATTAACATTTGAAGTACATGCTTCTTCAAAATCAAAGATGAATTGCAAACCACACACCACACTTGAACATGATCTAGAATATTCCTCAAACATCTTGAAATCCAAAAAACTCCTTCACAACAACTTCCTCCTAGAGAATGTACAAACCCAGTACACTAAGACTACTTTGCAATACAATATTACTTGAAAACTTATCTTCCAACATAGTAAACCTGAAATCCTCTTGAATGAGGTAAACTACCAACACCATCAATACTCCTTTAGAATCACAAGACCTAAAGTATAATTGTGGAGAAACACATAGAAAAAAAATTTCTCCTAGACACCTCTACAATGCATAGTCACTCACTGGTGAACAAAACTTCTACTATACAATGATACAACATACCATCTCTTGAATATAAAATCTCTAAATGCCTCTCACCAAAATATCCAAATTGCATAGGCATATCTTCAACCTAGAATAAATTCGAAGCAAAACCAGAACATCTCTCTATAACCCAGAGTAACATTGAAACTAATTGTTTCCTCTTTTTATCAAATTTTCTTAAAAGAACTTGGAAACCAAGCACCAGAGACACATCCACAACATTTCATTACTACTACATCCATAGATAGAAGCTTATCAAAGAAACACTAGAGGTTAACACCAGTAGCTTAACTAATTACAACATAATACAACTAATCAAAGAATAGACAACACCAAATGTTCATCTTCAATACCAATCTCCTACAACACATACAGTTGACACCAATGACAACACAATCTTGTTGACATCATTGACAAAACCAATCTACACATACTTGCAACAGTTCTACTACCTTAGCTTCCTTACTTTCTTTTTGGAGGAGTCTTTTCAAAAGAGGAAGACGACTTGAATTCTACCACTCCTAGGCATTTTTCTCTTCTTGAAAATTTAAGGGATAGAAAGACACATTCAAGTTGGACAAGATAAGTCATTTTTGAAGGGTTCAAAATCAAAACCTAGAATTACACCAATCCATTTCACTTCATATATTATTTTCATTCTCTATGACTTCCTACAACTTTTTAAGAGTTTTATAATATTTGATGTTTTCTTGTTCTTATTTCTTTGACTCTTGGGGAGTAGTAGAAGACTCACGTTGCTTCTTTCATTTCTTTTCCTCATCTTTTAAAAATTACTTATCTTATCTTTTAGCCATGACAAGATAAAATATTCTATTTTCTTGCTTATTGCTTTTAAAGAAATTTCTTCCTTTAACGCTTAGTTTATAGTATATAGGGGTTTATTTTCAACTTTTTAAAGGTGATAAGTAGGTTTTAAGATATCTTTTTCATCTTTGATACTATAAGGAATATTTCTTTGATATTCACAACTTTCATTTTCTCAACCATCAGCCTAAAAAGGCTCCTTTTTTGATGTCTCGATCATCCTAATAATCAACCCAAAATTCATCCATAATGGCTATATGGATGAAATAAGACACAAATATTCTTCCCACTTTTTCTTTAGGGTTGTAATTTACACAAGAATCTAATATTGTGATGTTTAATTAAGATAAATCTTCCTCTAATTCTCTTGTGCAAGTCATAAATACACAAGTATTAAAACCTAATATGAAAGGCAATGACACACCATGATTGTGCTTCTTAGTAAAATTCTTATGGATCTCTATGATTTTCATTAAAAAATATAGAAACATAATATTATAAGCAAAAAATTTGAGTATAAAAAATGGAGGTCCCATGAAACCAACAATCTTGATATATCTAGACTTTGGGAATTAGATAGACCAATGTCCCCAACCAGCTATTAGTTGCTTTGCATCAATAGATAACATAAAAATACCATCCCCTAATAGCTTTTTGTTTATAGAGAAGACAAAGGAATCATTAACTCTTTTCAAATTATTTTGGGCTCCCTTGTACTCAAGCTATAGATGGTTCTCCCAAACATTATTTTCCTAGTACCTTCTTCTAATACTCGTTTCGTAGTCAATCCTAGGAAAAATACCAAACTTGCTAACAAATAAATGACATATGATATTAGTGTAAAATTATTTTTATTAAAGATAGTGATCAATTGTTGATGAATATTATTGTTCACTAATTGGGCCTAATCAACAAATTTTCATCATTAAGAATCATGTACATGAAATGATACATCTAGGTTTGGTACATTCTAGAGTTAGGATTTCCCATGAATTTGTTCAGTAAGGTGATCATATCATTGATATCTTGTTATAAATATGACTTAGTAATTTTATTATGAATCTTTGTAACAAATTTCATCTCTTTTAGTAGCCAACTTTTGTTAAGACGTTTCACATTTTGTCCTTATATTTTTTATATGATTTTAAAGAACTTTCTTTTATCATGCTTACCATGGTTTACTTGAAAGGAAGAACAAAATGCGAAATTATTGACGTACTAATATACAAGATGTCATTCCTATCTAAGTCTCTAGAGGTCTTTGTCTTTGGATCATAGGCTCATGCACATGTTATAACCATCTTAGGAATTTGTATGATTGAGGAATATGATTCTATATTGGCTAGCCCATAATTTCCTATGAATATAGACTTAAGAGTCCTAGAATCTCTAAATGTTCTTTGATTAAAGTCCTTGAGATTTATATACCCCAAGTTTGTGTCAATGATATCTTCAATAGTTGAATCTATTTTAGAATCTCTCACAACCCCTTGGAATTTATACTTCATTGTGGTAGGTAGATTTTTAATTTTGTTATATTTCTTAGTTTTATCAATCATCTTGTAAGTTATCTAACCATAGAAATCAAACTATGCCAATTATGATTATAAAATATATCATTCTTTAATTCTTGAGGTAGATTATCATATATGAACAGGTGAGACTAAACCTTTAAAATACATAGGAAAGTGTCTCAATAATAAGGAGAATTGATGGGAGATATTTATGATCCATTGTATTCCATATTTTATTGTTTTTCATATACCTTACTACCCACCTTCATATTCCATTTTCATATCACATAATGTATTTTTATGATGAAAATTAGGGAGGAAAACCTTCTCACAAACACAATTTGATCAAATTGAAACAAAATTTCTTCCCTTACAACCCTATCTTATCAACTTTTCATAATTTCACCCAATTCTCCTTGTAGCCATCCAAACAAAGAAATTTGTTCATATCTTTTCAAACACACCTCAAACCCACAAAATACTTACCTTTTTAGGCACCCATTATCTTCTTAGAAAACATATTACAAAAGAACATAAGGTCACTTTGGACCATCACCTCTATAAAAATGTTGCTACGTTGCCCTCTTAAGCCAATTAGGTCACTTTTACAAAGAATCCCCAATCTAATTAATCCTCCAACCCAAAAAATCAATTGTAGTGTTCTTCATAGACCTAAAATGGTCTGAATCTCCAACTTTCCTGAACTAAAACAATAAAAAACTCATCAGAATACAAAACTCTTACCTTAGGCCAATCTAGGCTTGAAACAAGGAGGGTTTATTGAAAATGAAACTTCTAGACCTCTTCTCACCTTTCTAACACTTCAAACACATCAAAATATATTTTCCTATGCTTTAGAAACTCATTCCCACACTTTACCAATGATTTCTCATCAAACTACCATTCTTAACCATCAAATTTGACTCAAAACTTGCACATTTCACCCTAGGGCATCATTCCAATTGCAGAAAACCCTTCTCCCTACTCCAAAATCCTACACCTACATCTAAAACTATCCTAATAGTACCCATTCCATAAACTACTCTACTAGTGGAATGAGTCAACAATCCATTTTTATCACCTTCAAACCCTTAAAACAAGGTTACAAACCCATCTATAGAAAAAGCCTTCAAACTACCTCTATACTCAATGAAAATATACCAGATCATAACCAAAATAGAGTTAACACATGGATTTACTAATTTCAATATATTTTAGAGCATTATACCCTTGTACGAAACTGTATAGATTAGGAGAACAACAAATTACTAGTTAAACACACAAAAAAATGAGAGTTTTGATTGATTTCTTCAACAAACTAAACAATAGAACCCTTACATCAAAATTTTTGAGCATATTTAAACTTTTCCCATCCAAAATAAACTAACCAACCAAATCAAACTACCCTTTGAACTACTTGGACCGTTCCAGGCTTCCACATTGTTGCATTTTTGCATTTTTTGCAACTTTTTAGTTTTGACAATATTTGAGAACATTAAAACTTTTGTAAAAATGAACCCAACTTGATTCATTTACATTATGAATGCTCTATTATGACCTTATTGAATGAAAAAATGACTCCAAACCCCTAAAACCTATCACTTGACCAATATTGACCATATTTTTAAGACTTAACATGGTGCCTTTGCACCATACACTTGGCCTGAAAAAGACCTCAAGTCCCTTGAGGACTAAGTTGCATCAAAACATGATTTATCTCATCACCTCTATGATCTTCCAATTCCCTTCCATCTGGTAGCCCTTTCCATAGAGCTAGGTACAGAAGGTGTGCATCATTATTTGCACCATTAACCTTGTTTCCATCTTGATATTTCTCCAACCTTGCAAATTGATCTGATGAATATCCTCTGACCTTTCTCTCATCTGACACTAATGCTAAATTAACCTTCATGTTTGCAAAATCACCTTTTCCATTCTTCCCTTGGACTGTCCTCTTCTTAAATCCTATTGCACACTTGAATTCATTCACTTGCCTTTGCCTTTCACCTTGATTCAATCTACCTTCTTCCTTGATCTTTGTCCTCAAGCTCTCTACCCTAAGTATCACTGTATTATCAGACTTACAAACTACTATTCTGATAGTATTTGACTACCCTCTAACCTCTTTTCCAATCAAAGGAAAAAGCACTGTCCCTACCATGATCTCATCATGCTTTCCTAAGCAATCTTTCTTTTCTACAATCAATTCATCCTTGATCTTCTCTTGACCTATTTTTGTCATCAAATTATTATCTTTTCCCTCTAACATGACATCATTCTTCAGACTTACTGTCCTAGCATCTTCCTTTTCATTGGTGACTGCAAACTCTTCTTGTTTGTATTCCACAATTTTTGCAAACTCCTTGTTGCCTAACATGATCACCTTTGTTTCCTTAATACTCTATCCTTTATCATCCTCCTGCAATGGTGTTAGAGTGAAGGTGTTTCCATCCTTTTCAATGGTGTAAATATTGTGTCTACCATCATAAAGTGCCTGCCTATCAAACTACCATGGTCTTCCAAGCAATAAATGACAACAATCCATTGGAAAAACATCATAAAGAATCTTGTCCTTATATCCACCAATGCTCAACTCAACTAAAGCTTCACCAAAATAGACTAATCATCATTCACCCAAGAAATTTTTTAGGGTTTTTATGAGGAATATTTTCCAATTTTAGTTTATCAACCATTTCTATTAACACCATATTATCAGTGCTTCTAGAGTCTATCACTACTTTACATACCTTTCCTTTGCATTTGCAGGTGGTCTTGAATAATGTCCTTCTTTGAGTCATCTCCTTCTCCTTGGATGCCTTCAGTAGTGTTCTTCTCACCATCAATGATTCCCGAACTTCTGGAGCAGCAAGTTGATTAGGGGAATGAATTCTTTCACAATCATCCTCTTGCACCAATTGTACCCTTCTATCACCACCATTTGATGTAGAACCTTGCTTCTCAGGACACTTAAATACTAGATGCCCAAACTAATTACAATGATAACATCTACCTAAGAATGAACTTGAACTTCTACCTCCACCAAATCTTCCTCTAAAGCCTCTAAAGCCACCTCTTTGATCAGCCACTTGGTCTTTGCCTTTGCTTGCATCTTCTTGTTCTTCATAAGTCTGTCTTGATCCTCTTCCTCTACTAGTGCTGCCTCTACCTCTTTCTTGTCTTCTTTTTAGTTTCTCCTCTGCCCTAGCATCCAACTAAAAACATTCCTCAACTGATCTAGGCGTAGCCAAACTCAATTCATCTTGAATTTGAAATATTAACCCTCACATATACCTTGCAATATTTTCATTTTCATCCTCAATATGACTAGAACTAATACTCAACTTGTGAAACTCTTTAGTATATGTCATGAAATCCTCGTCTTTTTGATCTAAAATTTGAAACTTCTTAAATGTTTGTATGGCTTGATCACTTGGCAAAAATTGTGCTTTCACCTTTGCTACCATTATATCCCATGAATTAATCTTTGTTTTATCCTTCACTCTTTCCTCTTGAATATAAACCCACCATGTCAATGTAGGACCTTTCAACTTAGTCTTAGTAAACTTCACTTTCTGATCATAAAAAATCTCCTTAAACTCAAAGAAATTATCTAGTGCATCTATCCAGTCTAATAACTCTTCAACATCCAACTTGCCATTATACATTGACACATCTACTTTCACATTAGAAGCATCTCCCTTAACATCCTTGATCATCTTTATCATCCTTCTCTCATCAGGATCCCATCCATCATCTTGGACTCTTCCACTTGGAGGGTTTTCATCCTCACCCTCTACCTCTTCTTCATGGTCACTTTCCTCTTCAATGACATTTCCTCTTCTTTGTTGTGTCTCCATTGTTGCAAATCTAGCTAAGATTGCTTCTTGTGACTCTTTCAACAACTTGATCTCCCTTACAAGTATTGCACTACCTTTAGGAGGCATTTTGTCTTTTCAACTTCCCACTTTTCACTCTTCAATCTTCAACTTTTCACCCTCAAAAGACCTAATTCCTATGCTCTGATACCACTTGATGCCAAGCAGGGAGGAAAAAATTCTCACAAACACAATTTGATCAAATTCAAACAAACTTTCTTCCCTTACAAGCCTATCTTATCAACTTTTCACAATTTCACCTAATTCTCCTTGTAGCCATCCAAACAGAGAAATTTGTTCATATATTTTCAAACACACCTCAAACCCACAAAATACTTACCTTTTCAGACACCCATTATCTTCTTACAAAACATATTTCAAAATAACATAAGGTCACTTTGGACCATCACCTCTAAAACAATAATGCTATGCTGCCCTCTTAGGCCAATTAGGTCACTTTTACAAAGCATCCCCAATCTAATTGATCCTCCAACCCAAAAAATTAATTGAAATGTTCTTTAAAAAACTAAAATGGTTTTAATCCCCAACTTTCCTCAACTGAAACAATCAAAACTCATCAGAATACAAAACCCTTACCTTAGGCCAATTTAAGCTTGAAACATAGAGGGTTTATTGAAAATGCAACTTCCAGACCTCTTCTCACCTTGCTAACACTTAAAACACATCAAAATATGCCTGTCTATGCTTTACAAATGCATTCCCACACTTTACCAACGTTGTCTCATCAAACTACCATTCTTAACCATCAAATTTGACTCAAAACTTGCACATTTCACCCTAGGGCATCATTCCAATTACAACAAACCCTACTCCCTGATCCAAAATCCTACACATACATCTAAACCTATCCTAATGGTACCCATTCCACCAATTTACAACCTAATCTACTGGTGGAATGGGTCAACAATCCATTTTTATCACCTTTAAACCCTTAAAATAGGGTTACAAACCTGTCTACAGAAAAAAGCCTTCAAACTACCTCTATACTCAATGAAAATCTACCAGATCACAACCAAAATAGAGTTAACACATGGATTTAATAATTTCAATAGATTTTAGAGCATTATACCCCTATACGAAATTGTGTAGATTTGGAGAGCAGCAAATTACCAGTTAAACACACAGAAAAATGAGAGTTTTGATTGATTTCTTCAACAAATTGAACAACATAACCCTTACATCGAATGTTTTGAGTATATTTAAACTTTTCCCATAAAAAAAAAACTAACCAACTGAATCAAACTACCCTTTGAACTACTTGGACCGTTGGGCTTCCACATTGTTGCACTTTTACATTTTTTTCAACTTTTCATTTTTGACAATATTTGAAAACATTGACAACTTTTGTAAAAATGAACCTAACTTGACTCATTTACATTATGAATGGTCTATTATGACTTTATTGAATGAAAAAATGACTCCAAACCCCTAAAACCTATCACTTGACCAAAATTGACCATATTTTCAAGACTTAACATGGTGCCCCTGCACCATTTTACCACCATTATGTTGCATATGATTAATATAAATAAGGGATATTTTTAATAATATTTTTAGATAAAATAAATATTATATTATATTTAATAACCTTTGACATCATTTTATCATTGAAAAATAAATATTTTAGCATGCTATTAGAGGAGGAGAAAAGAACTTCTTGTAGCCTATGAATACACTTGGCAAGAAACAATTGTAGGAGTTAATCTATTTTAAGTAATTATTTGTTGTGTTAAATATTAGTTATCTTGTTATAAACAATGGTGAGTCATTTTTATACTCATATGATAAGAAATAATGTGTATTATTTTTTGTTACAACGAATAAAGTTGTGATGGATGTAGACCAAGAAAATGGCTATTTTCATGGGAAAATAAACTCCTATATTTATGGATAGTTTTATTTCAACCTACAAGCCATAAATAATACCATAAGAGATGGCAAGAGAATAGGAATAAATGATATAAAATAGGGTTTTAGAAATTTAATAAGAAGGGGGGGGATAGTGTATGAATAATATTGGAAATATAGTGCAACAACAATATAATAGTACAAAAAATAATGTAATATTTTTCATTAAAAAATATAATATATGCAACTGATATTTTGAGGATTAATTAGAATTTCTATAGTTTCCTCATGGAATGGGAGGAGGGTCCACTCCTAGGAAATGATGGTGATATTATTTTTATTTTCTTTATTTTTAATATTTATGTTATCATTTTGTTTTAGGATTGAGTGATTAGATTATAAATTATAGATTTTTTTGATCGGTAAATGTGGCACTTATTGGGGTCACACCTTCCTATTAGTTATAAAAAAATACATACATTCTTCACCTTTACATTTTTATATTATTTTTTCAATTGAAACCTTTTACAATAAAAAAGAGCCATTGGTACAAAACTAGCTCTGATTATCTAAATGCATTAATTATATGTATGGCAACCTAATACCCTTATTACACCTTTATTCCTATTGTATATTTACATAAAATACTAAAAACTATTACATAATAGTTTATTTCTACGCACTAGTCACCCACTTCCCCCTTTGTACCTTCCACCTACTCATTTTCCACCAACATGAACACCTAGTCAACTTCCCCTATTGCTACCCCCTCCACACAACCTTTGAGAAAATTAATCCCCATATTTAGTTGGCTTCTCCTTCAATGCTCATTCCCATCCCCCATACCACAAACAACACCAGTAGAGAACTCTACCTTATGCCAACTTGAGGCCATCCTCTCCCTTTAGACGTGAATCCTCTCCTCTAAATTGCATGGTTCAGGTAGCTCTTCAAATTATTGCACCATTGAGACCACACCATCCATTTCATCATCTTTTTAATTTACTCCACACTCGAATCAAGTAGCATGGCTAAAAAAATTGATGCAATATCCAAGTTAACTCAATATTTTCCATTCCCCCATGTAGACATCCCCCAACACCATCTGTAGTGCATGGAGGATGATTCCTTCTCGAGTTTTAAAAACCTCCATTAACCACTTATCAAAAATTTCCCTAGAAATATCATCTTCCTCTTCCTCGCCACCATACAAATTGTTGTATCTATTGGCGATTGAAGTTATTGGCCCAAAATACCTAAGGTTTGATAATCTTCTAAGTGCCAAGGGTGTCAAACTTGGAAAATTACCACAAACCTATTTTTAGGTTGAGAAGCTAAGGATCAATTATTGAGCTAGGTAAGAACTCCTTCACTTTGAGCTCTACAAGACCAAGGGGGTTTTCCCTAAGATTCCAAATGGATGATTTGAAACACTAAACAATACCTTACAATAAGCTATACTCACTACGCAGTGTATCCCAATATTGGTGTCATAATATACCTATGTACTAGTTTGGAAAAGCAAGGTTGAGCATCTTTCTAATAGATAATATACCATATAAGTGTTATAGAATGAGTTTATGATACATCCTTGCATTACCTCTTTCATTCATATATGGTAGTAAAACACACATAAAGTAAAACTTTAAAGGTTTTTGAGTTGATGTGTTTGGAGTATATTCAATGATAGGAGAGAAAGCCAATTGTAGATTTGTGCCTTTATCTATTGGGCAATAGAGTCTCTAGATTTAACCAAAGATGATAACTGAAATAAGGCAATGGCTTAATCGAGTCACCACAAGAGACTTTGTAATCCTTGAGCATATCCACACATTTCCTTTATTATATTGAAAAGATACTATGCAAAAAAATTACATAGATTTTACAATTATACATCTAGAAATGCATACCATACATAAGGAGACACTATACTAAGGTTTATTATGCCTTTAATCATACAATCTTCAATGTTTATAAATGTTATTGCAAGTATGGGATCAAACCCAGATCATTACAATACATAATAGCTATACCTAGAATTGGAAATTAACACTTGGAGTTTCTTGCAAATACTTTCTTTTGTTAGATCTACAATTTATTCCCTCTGTAATCAAAGTTTAACAAAAACCTCTAACCCTTACAATGAGCACCAAAGTGCAATTTATACCTCTGAAGGTTGTGAAGGAGTAAGGGCCAATGACAAGGATTAGAAACCTAAAAAACCAATTGCAAACATGCAGACATCAAAATCTAAGAAGACATCATGCCACATAGGTCCCAACACCCATGCCATGCCTCCACATTAATGAGCACACAAAAGAGGAACAAAAACCCCATGAAATCTATAACAAATCATGACCAAGATTGGATCTCCGATAGAAAGGAAGCCTGAGAATCATAAAGAAGAATGGGTGCCAAATTTTTCCACTTGGAGTTGTTGAAAAATACATTTAAGATCATTCATATAGCCCTTAGAGTCAAATATGGTAGTTGAGAAAGTTGTTGCAACATTAATGGTGAAAACACAAAAAATTTGTAAAGTGTCCAAAAGTCCAACCGGGTTCTGAAACCCTGACAAGATCCTAAGAAAGAAGGAATGGAGGGATGGAGAAAAAACATAAATTGGATTTAGACTATTGGGTCAAAAATCCAAAAGTCCAAAGAATGTCCAGAGTCCTAATAAGGGAGAAAGTTGGGTCAAGGAAATCAAAATAGATCCAAAATTTTGAACCAAAATTTCAATCAGGTTTTGAAAACCCAATAGGAAACTTATCAAAAGGAAAATAAGGGTCAGGACCTAAAGTCTTGACCAGATAAAAAAGGGAGAATGATTGGGATTAAGAACCTCAATCGGATTTGGAACTTCAAACCTTACTTCTAAAAGTCCTTTTGGGACTCAAAGTCTTGATGGGATAAGAGGAAAAGAATATCTATTAGGATCAAGAATCATGATCAGACTTAGACATTTCACACCTTAGGTCCAAAAATCCTTTCAGGACCTAAAGTCTTGATAGGATGAAAAATAAAAATTGAAAGTATTAAACCTTTTCAACAAAAAGCAAAAAATGCCACGTGGCAACCTTTTTCAATTTCATCGACTAAAGAGGGCCCACCAGAAAAGGTTGGTGTAATAGGGAAAATATAATATGTGGTAGCTTTCTACTCTCTTGTGGGCTAAAGTGGAATGAATCAAGTGTAACGCCAAGAAAGTGCACAAAGAAAAGGTTAAGAGCAAACATGCAATCTAAATCTAAATGCAATCTAATGCTAAGCAACAAAGAACAAAGGAAAGTAAAAAACGTAAATAAAACTAGAACAATCTCACCAAATTTGTACGTATTTCCATGATTCATCTTAATTTCCCTTCTCCATTTTGCTGTTGTAGTATAATTGCCCTCATATTTCTCGTAAGTTTGTGCAAGTATAGCCTATGATAGTGATTAGAAAAACATCGAAGATTCAAGATAAGTGCTCTCAAAAGTCATAAGATTTCACGAGTTTTTGAGAGAGATTGGAATGAAGAATGACAGATCAATTTATAGAAAATTGATTATTCGAACGACAGGCCAGGATTGAAAGATCAACAGATGGTTGAGATCGATAGATTAGACATGCATTCTGATAACTGTCAGTGATGACATGAGTGATACAAATTAGAAATAGAATTAAAGATTAAATAAATGACTTAATCTTCAAGTTTGGTATTCGAAAATAGAAGAATTATCTTTGCATGACAAAGATAAAGATGGATTAAAGCAACTCTTGTTTGAATGCACGCACACGGTTTAATTAATTAAATAAGAATATTTAATTAATATGCATGTACACGCAAATGAATTAGAACTGGATGATTGAATTATTTGACAAAGAGATTACTCGAGAATGCCACTTAGACATTAAAGCAAGAGTTAACTGAGCGATTTAAAATAGATATCGAGTCAAGTCAAAGTGAATACTTAGATAACTCACACAATTGTCTAAATATAGAGGAATGCGTTAAAATAGAATTCATGAATTAAATAATTCATTTAATTCAAGATTTGATATTTGAAGAATAATTAAATAAATAAGATTTATTTAATTAAGTGATGAAGGGATTTAAATGAATAATTAAATAAATAAAGAATTTATTTAATTATAGTTGAAATATGATAAAGAGTAAATTAAATAAGAATTTATTTAATTTGACAAGAAGGATAAGGTTAATTAGTAACATAATTAAATAAAAAGCGTTTATTTAATATAGAATAAAGAAAATGTGAATTAATTAAATAATTAAGATTATTCAATTAATAGAAGAATTAAAGTTAAAGTGAATAATTAAATAATTGACATTATTTAATCATGACCATGAAGAATACAAATTATGAAGAATATTGAAGTTGCAGGCTTAAACCAGATTTCGGTGTCTACATTTTCCCCTCTTTGATACAATGTCATTTCGGCATTGTGTCAAAGAAAATCGATAAGAAATATACCCCAATAATGCCCCAGTGTAAAATAGGTGAAGGTATGCCCCCTCGGGAGGGCAGGCAGGTTCAAAGAACATGAGTGTTCTCTCGAAATTGATGAGAGAACTAGAAGATGAAAGAAAAAAGGATAGAGGAAAATAGATAAGGGTGGTGAAGATGTAGAAAAGAAGAAATGTTAGTGCGAAAATAAAGATTTAGAAATAATAAAAGAAATGAGATGGATTTTAGTATTAGCAATCTTCGATGTTTCGCTGTATCACAAAAGGAATTGCACTTTATCATCATTGGGTGGGACTAATACAAATGGACACAAACACCAGGATATGACATAGATCAAGGTGTGCAAGGTCATCCACTTGCTAACAACAGACAGTCGCAGACAAGGAGTATCGTTAACTCATACTAAGGGCACAAGTTGCCCCAGTCTTTTTGTCAAGACAAACCACATACATCAAACAAAAGAAAAGACGGGTCATGAGACGCCATCGCTCCTCTAAATCCTTCATGGGACATCCTTGAGGAAACTAGTAACATGACTCAAAATCAAATTTAAAAGACAGTCAACAGACAGCAGTCAAAGAAAATAGAATTTGGATACATCATTGCTTCTCTAAATCCCTCATGGGACATCCTTGAGAAAGCTAGTAACATAATTCCCATCATAAAGTCAACTGAAAAGATAAGATAAATAAGCCATAAAGTCAATAAGCCAGTAAAAGATTTGCCAAAACTTGATCCATTTGTTTGATTTGTTTTGATTGATAGAAGGATTGATTGATAGAGCCTAATTTTAGGAGATACACATACCAGATAAAACTTTGAGTCTGGTTTCGATGTTATGACTATCTGTATAAGGCATGACAAATCCTGGTTTCAGAAAGATATGTATCGTATAAGACATTGAGTCAGATGCCGTTGATGTGATAACCTGTGTAAGGCTATGTTTGATTGTTTGACCATGTCGATTATGCAGGAAGGACTCATCCTGTATAATACATAGATTGCCTTGTTGATATCCATATTCAGGAAGGACTCATCCTAAATAAGACAAAGGTTGATTGTTTTGATAGTGTTTGTCTGGCAGGAAGGACTCATCCTGTAGCAGACATCAATTGATCAGTTTTGATTGTTCCTTGGCAATTTATTTGATTTGACTTAGAGACATTGCTGACTTGTTCACCAGATTGATGCATGACTTGATATGATGTGTTGACAATTGACTGTGTGATGACAAACCCTAAAGGACTGACCTAGTGCAGCCTTGGGGGCTCATCGATTGATGGCCTTGCCTACGTTATACACGTAGAGACCTCGTAGTTCGACTTGACGTTGACTAACAAGACTGGCTACAAATAAAGATGTGTGTGAAAGTGAATGTGACGAACCCTAATGGACTGACCTAGTGCGGCCTCGGGGGCTCATCGATTGATGGCCTTGCCTACGTTATACACGCAAAGACCTTGTAGTTCGACACGACCAATGACCTTGTCATATAGACATATGGATTGAATCATGAACTTATACAGAAAAACCGGATTGACCTAATGCCTCGGGGCACATCGGTAGATGACCTTGCCTATCCAGTCATAGAGGCAACGTAGTTTGACAAATGACAAAGACTAACAAGTGATTGACTTTGACTCTGTTTTTTGGATTTTTGAAATGTTTTGATTTTTGTCTTTTTGAAGTTTTCTATTTTTTTTTTTTTGTGTTTTCTCAGGTCATGTTGCGATGTTTGTGGATTTTTCTATGGTTTTCACGTCTTCAACACAACCAATGGAAGAATCAATATGAAATGCGTCAAGTGTTTGCCCCTAGTCGAGTATAAGACCAAATGATTATGAATAGGGTAATATGGGGGATATGAAATGCACTCGATGTCAATCGTTCCAGGTTATGGGAAAGAATACCACTTATTATGAATGGTATATACAAGCGATGGATATGAAAGATAAGGGATATGTATAGGGATATGTAGTATGTACATGGATGCAAACTATTTACAGGGATGCGGACTATGTACAGGGTAGTTAGTATGTACAGGGATAAGGACTATGTACAGGGAAATGATTCCTACAAGCAACCAAGAAACTATGCACAAGAATCCAAGGACAACCATGATCTTGCCCCTAGTCAAGCTGAAAACCAATTGACAAGTGATGAGGATGGTGATGATGTTGTTTGACGTGGGAAGGAAACATCCCGAAACAACATGAGGATGATGATAATGTGACTAAAGGATCAAGGTTTGCAGCAATGCTAGAAACAAAGCCAAGGAATGTTTTGAATGATGCACTAAGATGCATAGGAAGATTGTATGGATTGGGCTTGTTGCATTTGGAATGAATTTTCAGGATTGGATGGTATGATGCAAGATCCTTAGACCATTGACAAGGGAAAAACCAAGACATGCGATAGGTATTTCATATAAGGATAACCCGTTTGGAAAAAATGCTATGACGACTATGACATGATATTTCATGGATAGTGTATGACCAAAGGATAGACATGTCAAGAGTTTTTCCAAAGCATTATTTATGTTTCTACCCATCCTTATCAAGATCAAAGTAGCTAGGAAAATGGACATGAGTGGTAGGGCTAAGATGGTTAGATGGAAATGTCATACGAAGGGTATGAGAGATGAGACAACTTGCCCCCAAGTGTAATAGTCCACATAGATAATTTCTTACACATGATGCATATTTGCCAAGTTTTCATCATGGTACTTATCCAAAGTGCCATAAGAATGGTTTTCACTATTGGACGAAATTTTTCTCTTGACTTTTTTTTTTGCTCTTTTGGTGTCACCAAGATGCCTGTTTGCCAAGTTTTCATCAAAGTGACTTTTTTTCTTTTTCTTTTTCTGGATGGCCTTGATGCTTTAGATGATCACAGATTGTGCTAAATCCATTGATGGTGCTGATGTAGAGACTAGTGCCATGATATGCCAATAATGACCTTGATGAAGTAGTTGCCTTGTTAGGATCATAGCACTTGCATACAATTGATTGATGTCACTGTAATCCTTGTTGACACTAGAGTTGGCCTTATCAAAATACACACATCGCGATAGAGTGCCATGGGAGTCCTTACAATAAAGAGTTGCTGCCAAGATTCGATGGATTTGTGTCGTAGGATTTTTAGACTTTAGGCGAGACGTAGGATTATGATGGATGATGGAGACTGGGTTTTAGATTGGGATAATGTTTGGAACCATGAATTTTATATGCCTTGAATGATGACCATTTTGAAGGAAGTGGAAATTTATTATATGTGGGAGTCCTCTTTTCTTGTGGCTCCACATTTTGATTGACTTTTACTTTTGAACTATTTTCTTTGCTTGATCCATTTTTCTTTGGGATCCATTTTAACTTTATTTGTCCACTTGGATTTTTGATTGATTCAATGGCCTTTGATATTTCATTTTGAACTTTGAATTTGTAAGACTTTTGTTTTTGTTGGTTCCAAATGGAAGGTTTATTCATGTTGGAATGACAATTTATGGTATGGATGGAAGAAGTGTTGGCAACAACCTTATGGTAAGAACTACGCATGGCCTCCATTTTGATGTTTGTATCAGATAAAGTTTCCCCCAATATCGAGAAGATACCATTAACATCATTAGATTTGTTGACTAAAGGATAACCAAGACCCTAATGTCTAGGATTTTCCTGAAACTGTACTGGTTCTAGAATTCCTTGCTCATGTATGCCTAGTCCTTTTCCTTGATATTGCATGCTCTGACAAATTCTGTTTGTGATGGGGTATTTTTTGTTTTGAAAGCAAGACGCTAACCCATCACTGTGCATGTGGAAACTGTTACTTGGAATCTCCTCCTCTTCAAGAAAGCTTGATTTGATAAAAGTGGATGATCCTAGTTGATAGGATGTTGTATCTTCATTGACATATTGGATATCGTTGTTGTTATTTTGTGACATATCAAATTCAGATGATTCTACTAGTGCTTCCAAGTCGATGTCGAAACCATCTTTATGGTCATTGTCATAGAGTCCAATGAACTCAGCTATAGCTTGATCATTTGCAAATATATCTAGAGTAGGAGACTCTCATTCTAGAGGAATATCATCTATGTGTCCAAAGGAGGCAAGTGTCTCATTTTGGGAAATGGATGTGTTTGGTACTTGGATAGGGTCATCTTCAAGTGTTTGATCATGAGTGGGATGAAGGTCAAGGAGTGGATCATTTTGGACTTCTTGCTCAATAGTAGTGTCTTGATCAAAGATGGGTTTGTCTTGAATGATATGGTTGGGAATGGAATCTTGATCAAGGATAGGTGTATTTTGGATGCCATGATTATCTAGAAGGACTTCTTGGATGGACTTAAAGATAGGGTCGTGGGATAGACTACTTTGATTTTGACATGAAGGTGAAGCCATGAAGTCATGCTTTGGACATTCCATTTGACATGTATGCTCAAGTTTAGTAGATGGGATGTGACTTTGGAGACCATGAATAGATGTATTTTCATGACTATATGTAGATTGAGATGGAGTGGCTTGGAATGGATTAGTGGATGAAGAACTATGATAGGACATGAATGATTGGAAGGGATTAGTGGATGAAGGACCATGATAGGATGTGGAGGCTTGGAAGGGATTAGTGGAAGGTTGGTTTCCGTTGTCAAGGTTAGGATAAGGGTGATAAGTGGACGTTTGTTGTGGATTCATGGCATGGATTATGCTAAGGGACTCTTGATAATGAGGGTAGATGGATGGAGGACTAGGACTTATGGATTGTTGGTAGGAAGGGTATGTAGGTAGTTGACCATGGGTTGATGTTGGTTGGCATTTGGATTGGATATATTGTCTTTTGAAGTTTATGGCTTGTTGGAATTGACCATTACGGAGTAACTGGTATTCAACTTGACTAGCACGCATATCAAGGTAAATTGCAGACATGGTGGTGAGGTTATGATGAAAGATGGAGTATGACTAAGGTATGTGATATGAGGGCTAATGTATGACAATGCAAAGAGTGACTTAAGTCTAAGGTATGCAACCTAAGCTATGTTTTTGGGATTTTCTGAATATAAAGGATGAATGTATGCAGCTATTTTTTTGGTATTTTCTATGCAAATAAGGTATGTCTAGGATGACACTAGTATAGGATGACAGTATCTAAATAAGCAAAGGTCTAAGCAAAACTTCTAAGGTAATCAAATCTGTAAACCCAAGACGGAGGGACCAACTACTTAAAGTCTAACCAATGCATCAATTTAGTTAAGTCAAGGAACCAATGTAGGACAAGGATCAAAGACAAGTTGAGTTTCCTAACTAGACTGATAAGCTAGGATGGACTCTCTATAGGAAAAAGGATAAAATGATAAGACTAGGTTCAATGATAGATTTCGTTGATGCTATGATTTTTCTAGAGTGTAGATGGTGAACTTATCCTAAAGTTTATAAAAGTGACCTTCCTAGAAGTTTAATGCAAGGTAATATGTATTCTAAGATGAAACTAAACTTTGAATTAAGACAACTATGGTAATGACCGAATGAACCTAAAGGATGCAAAATTGAGCAAATCGTTTCAGGTTTTTGTTCAAGGACTGTTTGTGGAAAGACAAGTGAAACTAGTACAACTGTGTTGACTGGACAGTGACTGTGAATTCTGATTTTCTAATAATCAGGCAAATGCGTCACATGATTTCATAGATGCGGTTCAAGTTAACAGTTGTGGTTTTATGGTTAACAATTGCGTGTCCCTGATAAAATTTAATGTCTGACTTTGACAGATGCGGTTAACCTTTTAACAGATGGGACTCGTAATGACAGTTGTGACTCAGAATATAACATATGCGGTCCTTCGCAAAGCAATTGCGAGCTAACCTAGCAGATGCGACTCTACGCTAAACAGATGCGACTAAAGATGACAGATGTGACTCGAAATGAAATAGATACGGCCAAAAAGGACTGATGCGACTCTAATTTAAACATATGTGACTCTAAAAATCAATTGCAACCTTCTGGTGAATAGTTGCGACTCTGTGTGTTTTCAGTGATTTGAGATTTAAAACTGACTTCATTTTCTGTGATCCAATTCTGACAAACAAGGACAATCATAAGACAAATTTCTTTTAGTTTGATTTGGACTCAAAAGAACATTTAAATTGACAACAGACAAGCACATCCTAATAGGCCATAAGGCCTAGGGTTTGTATACTTGGTATAGCCCACCGAAATACCCTGGATTGGTGATAAACACCTTTCCTTCTCGAGAGCGGATAGCTTAGAAATTTGGTGGCATTGGCTCCCCTCCATGGCTCATTAACGTCTTTTGAGCACACCAATTTCAAATTCTTTGGGCAATGACCTCCCAAGAACTGCTATCTCTACTCAAGGGGATCAGTAGTGAGTGTCTTCAGGCATGATACTGTACCCTGCACTATACCAAGCAATGACCAATAGAATGGTTGGACACTAAAACAAGAGGTATTTAATACGGGCATTCCGTTCATAGGGCATGATCCATGTGGCGAGAGTCCCCTTTCGGATCCATCTCGTCAGAACCATATGCGTGATTCTTAGACTTTCCCCAAGAATCCACTTTTATATACCAGCTGGAAGTCCCTCGGGTTCAGGGTGCTACCAGTCTAAGTTGTCCCGGGGTGAGTACTTTTTCCCACCAGAATAGGCCCAAGTTCTAGAGTTGGTAACCGTTTCTCTTACACCCAGGATCACATGGATGCGCAAGGGGAGAGGATACTTCGATGTACCAAATCGTGAGGGTAATTACACAGATGTGCTTTCGCACCAAACACAGTAGACACTTGTTAATTTTAATCCAAATGAAAGATTGCTACACTACCAAACAATCTGTTTCAAAAGAAAATTTAACTAAGGTCTTTGACATGCGTTCTGCAGAAAGATTCATTAGTAATTTCAAGTATTGTCTTCGCCAATCGTCCTACAAAAACCCGTTAACTCCCAAAACAAAAAGGCCACATGCTGAAAATACGATATTAGTAACACACAAATCAATTGAAAATTTTTGATTCCTGAAAAATAGAAACAAAAGGTTACCAGTCACGTGCGTCGCTTGTTTACCAGTCAGATGCGTTGATTTTCTCTGCAATTGCGCTCTCGGTATTTACCAGTTAGTTGTGGTTCAGGAATTTTCAAATGCGTCAAAATTTTTCAGATGTGGTTCAAAGAGTCAATTGCATCGTTTCATCAAACTGATGCGTTGTTCCATACAAACCTATGAAATTAAAAATCAATTGCGTCATTATGTTATTCAAATGCGCCACTTTAATTCAAATGTGTCACTTTAATTCACAAATGCGTCATTCGGGCTTAAACGCATCACAAAAAGTCAAATGCGTCATTCTAGCTTGCAAATGCGTCACTTTAAGTCAAATGCGTCACTTTAATTTACAAATACGTCATTCTGGCTTGCAAATGCGTCACTTTAGCTCGCAGCCGCAAAAAATTGTGTTTTTCTTGTAAAAAATGCTTCCCTTAACGAAAATATGCAGTATAATATATGAATCTTTGTCTCTTGACCCTTCCAGATGCAACGATGCTATGTATTTGACTTCAAAAGACTCCCAAAAGTGTGATTTTCAAGATTCTTTAAAATTACCTACACCCTTCAAGACAAAAACACCAAAAACTTCCAAACAAAGAATGCCAATCAAGAGGGTTAGTAGTTCATGTCGGGTTCACCAAATGTAACACCAAGAAAGTGCACAAAGAAAAGGTTAAGAGCAAACATGCAATCTAAATCTAAATGCAATCTAATGCTAAGCAACAAAGAACAAAGGAAAGTAAAAAATGTAAATAAAACTAGAACAATCTCACCAAATTTGTACGTATTTCCATGATTCATCTCGATTGCCCTTCTCCATTTTGTTGTTGTAGTATAATTGCCCTCAGATTTCTCGTAAGTTCGTACAAGTATAGCCTATGATAGTGATTAGCAAAACATCAAAGATTCAAGATAAGTGCTCTCAAAAGTCATAAGATTTCGCGAGTTTTCAAGAGAGATTGGAATGAAGAATGATAGATCAATTTATTGAAAATTGATTATTCGAACAACAAGCCAGGATTGAAAGATCAATGGACGGTTGAGATCAACAGATTAGACATGCATTATGATAACTGTCAGTGATGACATGAGTGATACAAATTATAAATAGAATTAAAGATTAAACAAATGATTTAATCTTCAAGTTTGGTATTCGAAAATAGAAGAATTATCTTTGCATGACAAAGATAAAGATGGATTAAAGCAACTCTTGTTTGAATGCACGCACATGGTTTAATTAATTAAATAAGAATATTTAATTAATATGCATGTACACGCAAATGAATTAGAACTGGATGATTAAATTATTTGACAAAGAGATTACTCGAGAATTCCACTCAGACATTAAAGCAAGAGTTAACTGAGCGATTTAAAATAGACGTTGAGTCGAGTCAAAGTGAATACTTAGATAACTCACACAATTATCTAAATATAGAGGAATGCGTTAAAATAGAATTCATGAATTAAATAATTCATTTAATTCAAGATTTGATATTTGAAGAATAATTAAATAAATAAGATTTATTTAATTAAGTGATGAAGAGATTTAAATGAATAATTAAATAAATAAAGAATTTATTTAATTATAGTTGAAATATGATAAAGAGTAAATTAAATAAGAATTTATTTAATTTGACAAGAAGGATAAGGTTAATTAGTAACATAATTAAATAAAAAGCGTTTATTTAATTAATCAGATAGAATAAAGAAAATGTGAATTAATTAAATAATTAAGATTATTTAATTAATAGAAGAATTAAAGTTAAAGTGAATAATTAAATAATTGACATTATTTAATCATGATCATGAAGAATACGAATTATGAAGAATATTGAAGTCATAGGCTTAAACCAGATTTCGGTGTCTACATCAAGAATAAAGGGAAAGCACGTAGAAAACATGCCATGTGGTATGATTTCCGTGCGTTTGTAGGAAGAAACAAGGCTAGGAAAAATAACATCACAGACTCATAGAAAGGATGCCACATGGAACAATTTCTACACATCCATGGACCAAGAAAGGGTCCACTAGAAAGACTCAATAGAATTGCAGAAAACATTCCATGTGGCATGATTCCCACATGTCAACAAACCACAAAAAAAAGCCACATGGCATGATTTTTTCACTTTCATAAATCGAAGATGGAACTTGGCAAAAGAAGGGGAAGATGCATGGAAAGGATTCCATGTGACATCATTTTTGTACTTTCATAGGTAAAAAAAGAAACCACAAAAAAATTAGCGGGGTTGCAAAAAGGATGCCACATGGCATCATTTCTTCTTGTCCGTAGGAAGAAAAATGAGTAGAAAAAAGGGCTAGTTGATCCATGGAAAGGATGCCACATGCCATCATTTTTGCGCATCTGCAAAGAAAGTGAGGTGATTCAAAAAAGGAATGTGGGCTCATGTAAAATGTGCCACATGGAAGGTTTTCTGTGCATTTGTGAAAATAATATGGGCCAACTAAAAGAACTTGGTGCACTTGTAGAGAAGTTTCCATGTAGCAAACATTTCACACTTTTATGAGTAAAATCAAGGTTTTTTCACTAAGGCAACCGAGCTCGCATAACTTGAATCCAATAATCCTATTGAGACCTAGAGTCTCAATGGGATGAAAGGAAAAGGTGGAAGTAGGGATTTGGAAAGGTTTCCTACCTTTTGGACTTATTTCCAGAAGCTTAATTAGGTCTTGAAGTCCCAATCAGATAAAAGAAGGAAAGAAGAGAGTGAAGGAAAAAGGCAATAGTGGACTTGGACTTAGTCCAAGTGTCTATTTGACCTGAAACCCTAACGAGACAAAAGGTAAAAAATAAGAAGGGGATATTAAGGATGAACAAGGACATTTTTACTTGTTCTAAATGTTCATTTGGGTCTTGAATCCCCAAAATTACCTAAAGAAGGAAAGAGAGGAAAAAAAGACATTCTACAAAATGGGTTTTTTACCATAGCCTAAAAAAGGGATAATACAACCACCTGAGGGACTTAAGAATGATACAATAATGAAATTTATCATATTGGCCAAAAATGACAGGGAGCATAAGGGGACACCATAAAGCATTGTAAACTCAAACAAATTTGTAGGTGCTAATAGTATCCATTTTCTCCCTACATCTATTTACAACTTGTCGATGATATTTGAAGGAGCCACAATCATCATTAAAATTCTTCCCTTCATCCTTCCCCACATGTCACTTACATTTATATGATTTTATTATATCTTATGAATAGATATTCCTCTCCTAAATTTCATCTTACATCACTTTTTTCTGCATATCTTGTACCAGGATGATAATGAATCTACCTCATATTCCTTCACATTAATTTCTACCGCCACCTTTGCCACTTCATTTGTCAGCATGTTCCATTCCCTATAAATTTGTGTCATGGTCTATTCCACATACTCCTTTAGTTATTTTCTCACTTCACTTGCTATTTTTTAGCTTCCAATTTGGAGTATTCCCAGTTCTTATCGCATTAATGACCAACTATGAGTGGCCCTCCAAATGAATTCTTTGCAGATTGAGTTTTAATCCATTTTGTACACCCAACAAAGAAACATGAAGTTCCAATTCATTGTTTGTTGCTACCCCCAACCCTAATATTATGAGGACTTCCCCTTCATGGTTTCTTATCACATATCTACACCTCGACATTCCTATATTTCATTTAGCTACTCTGCTAAAGTTAATCTTGAGTCATCCCCTATCTAGTGGACGCCACTTGATGTCTCTTAATTTCACCTTGGATAGATTAACCTATGGATCCCGATAAATGGGGGTATAAGTTGTATATTTTATTTTTGATGTATAAAGAGCATATTTTAGATTTATTTACTCATTTTTTTTTATGATAAATCAATTTAAATTAGTTTTGGTAGGATGTAGTGCCCCTCCGTTTTGATCGTCTTTGAATCTTGAGTAAGTTGTTTATTGGTGTACTTAATAGTTTATATGGCTTTGTTTAAATTAATTAATTAAATTGAAAATTTATTTGCTAAGGTAATTCAATAAATTTGTATTAAGTATAAGGGGGTCACAGGAAGTACAAAAAGCTCCAAAGAGCGAATCGTTTAGCTCAAGAGAGGCAGATCCTCAAATCAGGAGCAGAGAAAAGATCAAAATTGAGTCAAAAGATGCAAAACCATTACAAAGTTACATAATCATTTTAAAAAGTGCAAAACAGAGCACCAGAGACCAAAAGGCTAATGAAGGATGTCATCCAATTTATCAACCCAGGCAGTCCACCTTTTGGAACCTTCCATCCAAACAATGCATTTCATCTCCTGGATTTGAGCAAGCATACGAGTCATGTCCTTGCTGGAGTTCCTGTTGTTCATCACCTCCTGGGAGAGAATCTTACAAGTATTTTTGAACAGCTGCAGATTATTTAGCATGTCCCTCCAAGCGTAGCCTCCCTTCATCTCGTAGATGAAGAAAGTGGCATATTTGTCCTTTAGAAATATTTTGAGTTTTTTCCTTTCTATTATCATGGTAGTGCGCACCTGCAAAAATATTTTAAAGAAGGTGAGTTTCCGAAAGGACTCAGTAAGATCACGGGGGTTATTCTGATATCTTTCTTCATTTATGCATTTCCAGATTTTCCATAAAACGTTAGAGGAGAGAATCTTCCAAAAGAAGTTAGAATCATGCTTCAGACCATCAATATGACCAGTAACAATATCAAGAATAGTAAATAACATAGGATAGGTAACACCAAACATGAACCAAATTTCCTTCGCAAAGATACAGTCAAGCAGAATGTGTCTAGTCATTTTGGGGAGTCTACAGAATTTACATAAGTCAGTCTCAGTATGATCCTTTCTGACAGGGAGTCTATCAAGCAGCAGGAGCTAGTTGAAGCACTTAAGCTTCAGCTCGGTGGGACCTTTCCACAGAATATCAAAGTACTTCTTCCAAGCACGGGCATCCAACGTGGAGTACCAGACCGAATTAACATGATCAATGATGGCTTCTGAATGACCAATAATATTGTATATGTTCTTAGCTTTGATCTTGGATAGCATAGTACCATCGGCCCATTTACAGTCAAGGAACCTATGAGAGTCCACATGACACGAGGGGGGGAGGTCCTTAGTGGCTTTGAAAATCATATTATACATTTTCTTTTGGGAAATGGGGAGGTCAAAATTGAGTCTGAGATCCTCCCAACTGATTAAGACGTCATGCTCAAAGAGGTCAGCAAATTGGGAAATGCCTTTATTCGACCAGTGTCTAGCAAAGCAACCTTGGGAGAGGGCAAGGGGCTTGCCAGAGGAGCACAGGTTCCACCAAATGGACCTTTCACCAAAGAGGTGGCAGTCATCATGGAAAGCCTTGCTAGAGACAAACTTTCTAACATGGCCCCAAGCTTTCCATATGGATCTAAAAACCGCAGAACCTTGAACGAGAACAGGAAAGTTGCCAAAGACAAGGTCAGTAAAATGAAGATTCTTCCAAGATTTCACATTTTTGGGGAATCCCCTTTCAATGTTGCTCCTAACAAGGACCTTCCAAGGATCATTGCCATCAAGGGAGTGAAAAATCCACTTGGCGGCAAGGGCAATCCCTTGGAGCCTGAGATCCTTCAAACCAAGCCCCCCAAGGAGCTTATTGACATGGCACCACTCCCATTTGACAGCATGCATTTTCTTTTTTCCTTTACCATCAGACCAGAGAAAACTCCTGACAGCTTTTTGAATTTCTAAGATTTGATAATTGCTGAACATCCAGGCGGAGGAATAATGGATGTTATAAGAGGAAATAATTTTTTGACAGACCTGCATTCTACCAGCTAGAGATAAGGTTCTATTGTGCCATTTGCTCAACTTTTTGGTAATCTTATCTTTGACCCACGACCACATGTCTTTAAGGGAGGGGTCAATAGAGAAGGGAATACCCAGGTATCTCACAATCTTATGCGGACCACCCCACTGAAAATCATAGGCTTTAAACCAATCAGGGGGCTGCTCATCCCAACCAAGACAGATAGATTTGGCATGAGACAATTTCACCCCAGAGATAATACAAAAAAGCTTGAGCTTGGAAGTTAGGGCCTCAAATTTATTAGGTCTAGCATCAAAGAAGATCACAGTATCATCAACAAATTGGCAGTTTAAGAGCTCATCGTTGTTAGGGAGAGTTATACCCTTGACAGCCGGGGAGAGAGAGTTATCTCTTAGGATGTAAAACAGGGCTTCTGAAGCTATCACGAAGAGGGCAGGGGCCAAGGGGCAGCCTTGCCTGATGGATCTACTGAGGGGGAAAGAAGCATAAAGAGATCCGTTAACATCTATCTGAGCCGAGGCATCTTTGAGAAGAATATTGACAAAATTACAGAATTTCCTCGGAAAGCCGAAAGCCTCAATCATCATAGTGATGAAGTTCCATTCCACCCTGTCATAGGCTTTTTCAAAATCAAGAAGGAACATGGCAGAATTTAGTTGGGAGTACTTGGACCAGTACATGGCTTCCCAACTAGTAATCAGGTTTTCCAGAATAAATCTACCTTTGATAAATCCAGTCTGGGTAGCACAAATAAACTTGGGCAGAATCTTCTCAATTCTCATCGCCAGGAGCTTAGCTAAAATTTTGTAAGAGACATTAAGGAGGGTAATCAGTCTCCAATTTTTGATGAGGGCTTTATCTCCATCTTTGGGGATCAACTTAATTATACCCCTATTGATGGAGCATCCCATGGATCCTCTATCAAGGGCTTCCAAGTACAGATCAAGAAGATCTTGGCAGATCCAACCAATGTTAGCCTTATAGAACTCCGCCGGGAGACCATCCGGACCCGGGGCCTTGTCATTGCTACGAGAATTAATAGCTTTTTCAATTTCCTCCAGAGAGAGATCTTTGGATAGCTGATTGGCTTCATCAGTGGAAATCTTGCTAGGGATGAGGGAACAAACTTGTTGTTTGAGGGAAGAGGCATCCTCCGAATCTTCAGAAGCAAAAAGATTTTGGTAAAACTTAACAAGGGCCTCTTTGATGTTATCAATGTCAATTATCTCATTGTTATCAATAGCAATTCTTTCAATATTTTCATTAGCATGCTTGTGCTTGAGGAGGTTAAAGAAGAATTTAGATCCCCTATCACCATATTGCAGCCAGTGCGCACGGGATGTGACCCTAGCTCCATTAATTTTAAACTGATGGTGTTGCCTAAGGGCATCCTTAGCTTTGACAACATGGGAAACGAGGTCACAGTCTGAAGGGTTAGCTTGAATGTTGGTTTCGGATAACTGAAGATCAGAGGAGAGACATTTTTCAGCAAATCTAAAGTCTTTAGCTCTTTTTTGCCCGATGGTCTTCAAAAGCTTCTGCCAGGCGAGGAGGTTCCTGTCCCATCTATCTAGATGAGAGCAGGAGGGAAATGTATTTCTGTTAATAAGCTTAATGATTTGGATGGCAACAAGAGTGTCTTCATCTTTCAGGAGGCTAGTGTTAAGAGAAAATTTTGGGTCAGAGTCCATGCAGCAGGAAGGAAAGTTGTTCATTCTGATGCAGGCGGATATGGGATGGTGATCGGAGAGAGAGGTGGGGGTAATGAGGACAACGTGTCCATTTATATCAGGCAGAAAAGAGAAGAAATTTTTATTAGCGTAGAAGCAGTCGAGTCTGGAGTAGATTCTGGAGTGACCCTGTTGAAAGTTACACCAAGTATGCCAAATCCCAGGATTAGTAGCCTTGGAGCCAGCCAAGGGGTCAAAAAGGTGTTTGGTATTTAACATTCTATTCCAATGCATTTTCTCTAGGTCTTTCCAAGCAAAAGGGAGGCCACCAAGTTTTTCCTCTTGGGACTCGATCATATTGAAGTCCCCCCCATGAGCCAGGGGATATTAGGAAGGGCAGCACACCAGTCCCATAGACTCGCACGCTCCCTGAAATCATTCGAGGCATAGACAAAGCATATGCCAAAGACATTATTATTGTTATTCAAGATAACTCACACCATTCTGTTACAGGGGGAAATCCCATAGCTAGAGATGAGATTCTCCCATCTAGGGCTAATCAGAAGGGCAACCCCACCCCTACCCTTATGGTGATTGGTATGGAGTTTGATGGCATCTTTCCAAATGAAATTGAGGTTGGAGTCCAGGGTGTAGCCAATAGACTTAATTTCTTGCAGCATAAGGAAGTCCATGGACTTGCAAGTGTCAAGATAACGTTTAATGATCCAACGTCTGTCAGGGGACACCAGACCCCTAATATTCCATGAAATGCAATTCATGAGGAAACAATCGGGGGGGGGGAGAATAGTTTCCGGTGGGTCCTTGAATTTGGGTCAAGACATTGCTATGAACGTCTCTTAGCAATTTCTTGGAGGGGTTTTTATTCTTGGAGCCAAGTTTCCTTCCTCTGCGTTTAGTCAGGGTGTAGGCATCTTTAAACTCTTCTTCATTGTCAGATTCATCAGGAGATAGAAAATTCATGTCCATGCTAATCTTTTCGATGTGAGCATCAGGGAGAGAGGGGCAAATGCTAGCGGGGATAATCTCGAGCAGGCAGTCCTCACCAAGCTCACAGAAGACTTTAGGGGGGAGGCTCTGGGGAGGAGGATGGGCAGAGCAACTAGCTGAATGCTCCATAGGGGTTAGACCTGAGTGGCGGGGAACAAAAGGGGTTTCAATTCCAGAAGCTTCGCCGAGGAGGGCTGGGAAAGAGGAGGGTTGAGGGCAGAGGGAAAGGGGGTTCTCTGAAGACGACAAGGTTTGCTTATTAGATTTCCACCTGTGCTTATTGGAAACTTTGGTTAAGGAAAGGGGCCCTAGGTTAAGATCAGAATTCACCAGGGCCAAAGAGTCAGCCGGGAGGGATGCGGGGGAGGGAACAGGGGGAGGAGGGGGTGGGTAGGGTTTAGAGGGAGCAACAGCAAGGGAAGAATTATTCAAAGAGGAGTTTGCACTGTGCTTTCCAAGTTCCGGAGTATTGTGGATATCCGAGGGTTTCTTCTTAATGATGGGGCAGTCTCTTCTCAAGTGCCCTTCTCTTCTACACAGGAAACACACATTCAGCCCCCCGAGGATTTCAATAGGGCAAGAGAAGTTGTCTTCCGAAATGCAAATGTTAATCACCGAAGGAATTTCTAATCCCGGATTTAGCGAGATAAGGATTCTTGCATCCATATGAGGGACCAAACGGACAGTGTCGTCCATACGGATGACCTTTCCAAGTGGTTCAAGCACTTGCGGGAGAAAACGCCATAGGAAAGGTGGTAATTGTTTAACCAGAATCCAGCGAGGGGCCGAGAGAGCAAGGACCTCCTCGTGTATGGCCTCGGGCGACCAAGCCAAGGCCCGAAAGGAAGTAGAGCCAACAGACCAATATTGTTTTTTTAGAACTTCAGTTTGAGCTTCATGTTTATTAAAGAATATAATAAATAGCCCTTTCTAATCTAACGACAAAATGAGATATGATATCCAAGTTTCAGGTTCCAGTAATTATGGAACCAGTCATCAAGAAATTTCCTAGGAGGGCATTTATCCACTTCAACAGCAAAAAAGAAAATGGCAAAATTTCTTAATCTATTTTTCTCCTTGCCAATTTCATCTAGCATTTCTGGATTGGGAGAAACAGAAAAAGATAACGGAGCAACACCAGTGATTTTACCGGAATCAGCGGCTTCATTGGAGTTTGATGGAGAAAGCCTTGCGCTCGCGTTGATGGGGTTACCAGTGCTAGCAACCGCCTTGGAAAAAGACTTAGGTTTTGAACGCAAAGGGTTAGAGTCGGAACTATCTAGACAAGGAGAACCAGAATCCATCGAAGCCCTAGGTACCGTCGAGGAGGAATTAGGAGGTACGGCCTCTGCCGAACGGCAGAGGAGTGAAGAGGCAGATGCATTCAACATTTAATGCATAATAAAGAAGGAAAAGAAAGGAACGCTCACACCTGTGCAGACCCCGTCACCGGGGGAGGGCAGTAGCCAATCGCCAAAGAACACCAGAGACCGAAAAACACTATTCGCCGCCGAAAAAACTCCCCAGTTAATTTAGTTTCCTTTCTAGCCTTTTTGATTCAATAAATTTGGGAAAAAAATAGAATAATAATTACCTAAATTAATTTTATGAAATATAAATGTTATGGTTTGTGATAAATGATTAAATTAAATTGTTAATTAAAAGTAAATGTTTTATTATTAAAAAATTAAATTAAATTTCTTTGGTAAAAATCTCTATTTAAATTATATTATAATAATTGAAAATTATTTATCATGTGAAGATAATTACTTAAACATGGTAAATAATGTTTATTTTAAAATTAATATATATAGTGGATTAATAATCCACTTATTAATAAAGTTTATTTTTAAGTTCAAAATATTTGAATAAAAAAAAAGAGGTATTGAAGGAAATATCAAAATGGATATTTTATTAAATATTATATTTGAAACGGTAAAACTTTAAAAAATATAAATATAATTAAAAGAATTTTTGTGTCAGTTATGATTTGATAAATTTAAATAGTTTAATCTAATGTAAAAGGGTAAATATAATTATAAATGGTGAAAAGTATTACCTTGCTAATTAAATGGATTGGGGAAAGTTAGATTTCTTGTTTAAATAAAAACCTTAAGATTCATCAATAGGTGTAAAAATGGGTGAAAAGAGTATTGACGGATGAGAAATTGAAATTTGTGAATTTGCCATTTGTACATTTAGAAAAATGATAGAACTCTTTGTTAATTTAGTTTTTTGGGGGAATTCAGTTAAAGGATCATAGGGGAATTATCTACAAAATTTTGTTTTCACTCGGGAGTAGACTATGGTAAAAAGTGGAAAAAAAAGCTAAGAATTTTTACAGCGAAAATAATTTAAGAAGAAACTCAACTCTCCATCTCTGTTTCCAAGCGTAGCCAGGTATGCATATGTGAAACTATGGCATTCGTCTTAATTTTAGATGTCCTCTATATTCTGGAACATTTGGCATTCGAGTCCTGTAGTTTGTATGGCTTCTCCTCTTGTCTTTGTTTTATTTTGGGCATTTCTTACCACTCTTTCTTTAAGCTCCTTTATATGTTATATTTTACATATACATGTGGGTGTAGTTACTTTGGTATTTCCAGTATGTTTATAGTTTATGAGAAAATAATAATAAATAGATTTATTTTGATATATGTTATGTGGAATTATATACGATTATATATATATATATATATATATATATTTCAATCTGCCTGTTCAAAAGAAAATAAAATTTCACAGATTTATAGTGATGTTTATTATGTGAATAAACATATAAATGTTTATATATTTAAATTTATATATGTTTATATGTTTATAACAACCGAATAGGTTTTATTGAGAATTCTTTTATGACTAGTTGAAGGGTAGGTTTAACTTAATTAATGGATTCATGGATAGTTCGTAAGAGAAATTTATTTAAATTAAAATTTGACTTATTTACAAGAGCTTTTAAAAATTGGATTTATTTACAGTTGCTTAAGGTTTTTTTGAAAAGATTACAAAAAAAAAAAATCAACATTTAAAAAAAAAAACTACTAAAATTGGTGGAATGCTTTTACAAGTCTAAGACTAAGATAAAAGGTGAAATGGCATCTGTTATATTTTCTTCTTTTTAAAGAAAAAAGTAGTTATATTTTATTCTTTGCAAGGATAACTTATTATATACTTTTGAAGCTAATTTCATTATTTATATAATTCCCTTTGAGAAGTATAATATACGGATAAAATTAATTTATATTTTAAAGATTAATTAAATGTGAAAACTTAGTCAAAATTTTATTATGAGGGGGTGAAGTAAAGTAACTTTTGATCGGAGCTATGAACCGGATAGAACCATTCAACAATAACACCCCAACAGGGTTTGAACCTTGGTGGAAAGAACAACAATGCCACCTATAAACCATCACACCATGCCAATACCGGCAAGATCAATTTAAATTATAATATAAGTACATATAGTAAATATTTAAAGGTATATGCATGTAGTCATTAAGTACCTCATGAATTGTCTTTAAAAAGAGTAATTTGTTTGCATTTTAATGTAAATTAAATAATTGAAGGTTTTCTTAATTAAAATTATTTATTGATTTCAGTGTAAACAAATGTATATATTAGTTTAGAGAAATTAGTTTGTAAAAAATATATAGTTGGGTATTAGTTGTGTTTCTTAATTAAATTTATTTATTTATTTTGAGTAAACAAATATACTTATGTTAGGAATCATAAAATAAGAGAGATATATTGGATTAATTACTTTAAGATGTCGTAGTTCTTTAAATGATTTCAATACGAATGTGTAAATAAAGTAAATTTAGTGTTTCTTGATTATTTAATAAATGGTCAGATAATTATTATTAAAGGGGTATTTAGGTTCGCTTAGGGAAAGTCCAATGTTGAAGAAGTTTATATGACAATATTTTATGTGTTTCTCATATTGAATTAAGGGGCTTGTGTAGTTAAATGTTAGAAAATAATATTTTGGTCTCTTTAAAAAAAAGATTATATTTGATAAATTAGAATAACTATAAATGTATAAATGAAGGGTTTAATTAAGAAGTTAGTTGGATTATCCTTTTTAAAAGTGGTTTTGTTTATAATAATGTATCAGATGATTTGTTATTATATGTTGATTTCATGAATATGTTGGTTACTTGAGTGCTTGTTATAAATTAGTCGAGTAAGTTAGTGAATATGTGAGTGTTCTTTGATATCTAGTACTTTGAATATGTTAGTGGGAGTTAAGTATGTTTTGATGGTTCCAAATTGATGGTTTTTTTTCTCTTGAGTTGATTTTTTCTTGAGGGGATTTTATATGTTGAATTTTTGTGTTGGAACCATGTTGCTTCATTTTACCCTCGTTTGTGGGTTTTTGGTTAGTCATTTTTCTTGGGCTTCTAGGGGAGGGGAAAGAATATGTTGCTTCATAATTGGTTTCCATTTTGGTTTTTTTTGAATGGTTTCTCTTATGCTTGTTTTGATTTTGGTGGGTTAAGCCTTGCACTTGGAAGTTGCTTATTTATGGAATTCTAGCGTGAGATGGTGCATGCCTCACTTGATGTATTTAATGTTTGGCCTAGATATTTTTGTGTAAGTTGGCTTGCCTCGTTTATGGTTATGAGTCTTTTGTTGTTAGTAGGGAGAGTGGCTTTCAATGGGGGCCGGTGCACAAAGTGGCATATGGGTAACTCATTGAGAGTTTCCTTAACCAAAGATAACCTAATAATTAATTAGGGGGTTTGGGTAGTATCTCACTTTAATCCAAATAAGTTAGCCTCATTCATGGATCAAGTGCTCGCTTAGGCTTGAGATGAGTGGGAAGGCCTGGAATGGAAAAGATCAACTTCCTTGTCCTCTTGAAAGGTATGTTGATCCTGCATGAGTGAGAATGGGGGTCAGGGATCGGTTGAGGTTGTCAGGGTTTAACCAGGTAGGGGGTAGGTAACCTATGAAGATCCACATTGGGTAACCCATGTTGAGCTTATGTGATGACACTCCACCCTCTAGCAACCTTGTGGGTTTGTTGTTCCCCCTCGTTGTTCTTGTACCTCTAGAAGTAGATGTTGTCTAATATTTATTGTTGCTCTTGTTTGTTGTGTCTTGATGTCATTGTTCACTCGACTATTTTGGTTGAGGGTCATTCTTGTCAACTTCTAGCATGGGGGGTGGGTCTTCGGGCCCACATGCTAGGGTGGAACATGCTATGCACCCCATTGGGTCCCCAACTGATGATCGAGATGTGAAGATTTGTGCCACTTGAGGTGACTTCAGAGATATGTTGTAGATGGATCCAATCTTAATACTTGTATTCATATTTTCAGTTGTATTACTCTATCATATTGTATTATTCCCGTTCATGTTGGGGAACACTTTTTTATTATTGTAATTCTTAAACAATGTAATGAAATGAAACAGATGTAATGTATTATGTACCATGTAAACCTTATGTGGTTAATGATTCCTAGTAGCTGCTATTTGATGTGTTGTATCTGTGGAAATATGCTCCATTGAGTTCTCAGGATAATAGTATGTTATGGTTATCGAAATTAAGTTAATCTTGTTATGTTGAATTATCATCTGTGGATGTTTCTTATTGATAGTGTATAATGTAATCTTGGTTCATTGATTATCATAATGGTATGATTTTGGGTTTTGTAATGTTGTCACGTGTACTCCAGGGGATGTAGTTGATAGTGTAATTGTTTAATTGCTTTACATGTAATGTTTGTTCATGTGCATCTTGTGTAATGTTCTCCTTTTAAAAAAAGAGAAAAAATTTTCAAAAATTTGTTTGGTTAGGTTTTCCTTTGGGGTTAGCATGGCGGGGCATTACAACTTGGTATCAGAGTGAAGGTTATCAAACACTGGGTACTCTAGGTTAATTGATCCCATTATGTTAACCTTGCGTTTAGACTCTTGAGCTTAGGTTTTCACCCTCCTGTTGTTCTCACTTAGCAATTTGAGTTGCTCCCTAGGTGGTGTTGGTTCAATGGTGCAAAAACCGGTGGAAAGGATAGGACCCTCAGTGTAGTGCGCAATGCACTGATATTCTTCCTATTGGGGATGCATTATGGATCTTTGCACGTTGTCTTGTGATGTGTTTCCTCGTGATGTAAATTTGTGTGGTGTGTGTTAAACTTGGGATTTTGTGCTTAGATTTTTGAGTTTCTATTTTCTCCTTTTGGTCACCCTCACCTCATTGGTTGTAACCCTTTTTCTTTGGTGGTGTGCATAGGATGCCTAGAGGTCGTGGTTGAGCTTGGGGTCTTGGTAGAGGTCTAGGGGTGGTCATGGGGTTAATCGTCAAAACATTCCTTTGCTGAGTTCCCACGAGAATGATCATGAGGAGCACCTAGGTCCTTAGTTATGCCCCCTACTTGAGGAGATTCTTACCTAGATAGGTCCTAGACATGAGAGCAATCATCAGATGGTTAGGGAAAGAGAAAGGTTCCCTAGGAGGAGAAATGTTTCAGCTTTAGCGGGACTTATGATGGACCTTTTGAGGGCACGTTCTTTTCTCTTCAATAGTTCTAGTGATGGTTTGGAGGTTGAGAATTTGATGATTGGTGTTCAAGTTGGTAGGGCACCTTTAGTAGGCTTCGGGTTCTGGGGTGGTCATTTTTCATCTAGAAGAATTTGGAGTTGGTTGCGAGCCCAAATTCATCATCTTGGCCAGTTAGTTTGGCACACATAGACTGCAACAGGTAGAGGTACAGGTTGTTTATCTTGCGGCCAATAAGGCCACATAGCTAGGCAATGTCCTCAGAGGAACACACTTGAATCCGGTCAGAGGCCGACATCCACAATGCCAATTGGGGATGATGCAGGTAGGTTCCCTAAGGTGAGTACAATGGTTGATCACTGTTAGGTAGAGCATCAAGGAACAGATGTGGAAATTATTGGTAGGGGTCAGACAGCTGACTCGAGAGCCCATGGAGATCCTGCAATAATAGGAGATTGATGTAGTGTCTCTCGTGTCACTATCTCTACAATGATAATTTTTATGTTATGTTGTGAACCTTGACATTGTGTTGGTGGTTGTTCACCATTTTGCTTTGTTTAGTTGACAGTTTAGTTTACTTGGATGCTTATGATACTCTTTTTGGATGTTTATGTTATGCTGATACATGGTGTTTGATACTGTGTTTCGATTCAACCAATTATGTTTATCATATGGATGTAGTACTATGTTGATTATGCATTTGACTAAGTAATTGCTTTATGATATTTATGATGATGAGTTTAATGTTCAAAGTCTAGGTGAGAGGATGGTGTAGCATCGCTCATTCGTGAGCGCCCTTCTATGACGTGATTTCTTCTCATGGTGTGTTTGCTATTGGATATATATATGCTCGACATCTTGTTTTAGTGCAGGTTGCAGGTAGAAGGCATTGGCTCCACTTGCATTGTCAGGTTTGAGTGTGCTTTATAAAACCCAATGTGTATGATGTGGAAAAATAGAGTTGACAAGAAAGTCCTCCTTCCTAGCCCGTCACCTCGTCTTTATGTTTGACGGTCGCTTATTTGTGACCCTGTTCCTGTTTTGGTATCGTCCCCTTTTTTTGAGTTATTTAATTTTATTTATCTAATTAATGTCGTTATAATTGTTGATACAATTTTTAGTTCATTGTATTGTGGTGCTTATGCTTGTGTGCGACTTCTAGGAGTAAGTCGATGCTAAGGGGGGAGGATGTAGTGCCCCTCCATTTCGACCGTCTTTGAATCTCAAGTAAGTTGTTTATTAGTGTACTTAATAGTTTATATGGCTTTGTTTAAATTAATTAATAAAATTAAAAATTGATTTGCTAAGGTAATTCAATAAATTTGGAAAAAAAATAGAATAATAATTACCTAAATTAATTTTATGAAATATAAATGTTATGGTTTGTGATAAATGATTAAATTAAATTCTTAATTAAAATTAAATGTTTTATTAGTAAAAAATTAAATTAAATTACTTTGGTAAAAAGCTCTATTTAAATTATATTATAATAATTGATAATTATTTATCATGTGAAGATAATTACTTAAACATGGTAAATAATGTTTATTTTAAAATTAATATATATAGTGGATTAATAATCCACTTATTAATAAAGTTTATTTTTAAATTCAAAATATTTGAATAAAAAAAAAAGAGGTATTGAAGGAAATATCAAAATGGATATTTTATTAAATATTATATTTGAAACAGTAAAACTTTAAAAAATATAAATATAATTAAAAGAATTTTCATGTCGGTTATGATTTAATAAATTTAAATAGTTTAATCTAATGTAAAAGGGTAAATATAATTATAAATGGTGAAAAGTATTACCCGTAGTTGGTAATTAAATGGATTGGGGAAAGTTAGATTTCTTGTTTAAATAAAAATCTTAAGATTCATCAACAGGTGTAAAAATGGGTGAAAAGAGTATTGACGGGCGGGGAATTGAAATTTGTGAATTTTCCATCTATCCATTTAGAAAAACGATAAAACTCTTCTTTAATTTATTTTTTGGGGGAATTCGGTTAAAGGATCATAGGGGAATTGTCTACAATTTTTTTTTTCACTCAAGAGTAGACTATGGTAAAAAGTGGAAAAGGAAGCTGAGAATTTTTACAGCATGTCCTCTATATTTTGGAACATTTGGCATTGGGGACTTGTTGTTTGTATGGCTTCTCCTCTTGTCTTCCTTTGTTTTATTTTGGGCATTTCTTACCACTCTTGCTTTAAGCTCCTTTATATGTTATATTTTACATATACATGTGGGTGCAGTTACTTCGGTATTTCTAGTATGTTTATAGTTTATGAGAAAATAATAATAAATAGATTTATTTTGATATATGTTATGTGGAATTATATGTGATTAAATATATATATGTATATCTATTTCTTTTCAATCTGTCTTTTTGTTCAAAAGAAAATAAAATTTAGCAAATTTATAGTGATGTTTATTATGTGAATAAACATATAAATGTTTATATATTTAAATTTATATATGTTTATATGTTTATAACAGCCGATAGTTCGTAAAAGGAATTTATTTAAATTAAAATTTGACTTATTTACAAGAGCTTTTAAAAATTGGATGTATTTACAGTTGCTTAGGGTTTTTTTGAAAAGATTACAAAAATAAAAATAAATGAACATTTAAAAAAAAAACTACTAAAATTGGTGGAATGCTTTTACAAATCTAAGACCAAGATAAAAGGTGAAATGACGTGTTATTTTTAGAAATTACAATATAAGCATTGCTTTTAGTTAGAAGATAATCATAACTTATTATATTCCTCATGACTTTTCTAGCCACATAATCTTTTTTTAAAAGTAGTTATATTTTCTTTTTTTAAAGAAAGAAGTAGTTATCAATTTTATTCTTTGCAAGGATAACTTATTATATACTTTTAAAACTAATTTCATTATTTATATAATTCCCTTTGGGAAGTATATATTTTTATAAGGATAAAATTAATTTATATTTTAAAGATTAATTAAATATGAAAACTTAGTCAAAATTTTATTATGGGGTGAAGTAAAGTAACATGTGAAATTTTTGATATTAGTTTATTTTAAATTGAATAGATGTATATACATATATGAATATGGTTAAAAGTAAATTGTTGTATTAGTTTAAGTGAAATTGGTGTATAAAATGTAAAAGTAGACAATTATTGGTGGATCTTAACTAAAATCTCCTTTTCTCATCAATTCTATTATGAATAATTTTTGAAATGATATTTTTAATGGATGAAATTATAAAATGGAGAAAACAAAAGAAAATGTACATTTAATTGATTCATGAATTAGGTTATATATTAAATAATTGATTTTCTTTTTTTGGATATTCATAATAGGAGGTTAATTATGCTCAAATGACTAGATTACAAAATGTGTTATTTTAAAGATGCTGATTTTTCATTCATAGAATGAAGGCAAATATTAATGTAATGACACATATATTTAAATAATTGGCTAATGAGTATTACTTTGTTTTTGTATTCTGTCATAAAACTGTCAGTAGGGTGATCAAGATTTTATTTACAAGGTCATTTTAAATTATAATATAAGTACATATAGTAAATATTTAAAGGTATATGCATGTAGTCATTAAGTACCTCGTGAATTGTCTTTAAAAAGAGTAATTTGTTTGTATTATAATGTAAATTAAATAATTGAAGGTTGTTCTTAATCAAATTATTTATTTATTTTAGTGTAAACAGATGTATATGTTAGTTTAGAGAAATTAGTTTGTACAAAATATATAGTTGGGTATTCATTGTGTTTCTTAATTAAACTTATTTATTTATTTTGAGTAAACAAATATACTTATGTTAGGAATCATAAAATAAGAGAGATCTATTGGCTTAATTACTATAAGATGTCATAGTTCTTTAAATGATTTCAATACAGATGTGTAAATAAAGTAAATTTAGTGTTTCTTGATTATTTAATAAAATTGGTCAGATAATTATTATTAAAGGGGTATTTAGGTCCGCTTAGGGAAAGTCCAATGCTGAAGAAGTTTATATGACAATATTTTATGTGTTTCTCATATTGAATCAAGGGGCTTGTGTAGTTAAATGTTAGAAAAGAATATTTTGGTCTCTTTAAAAAAGATTATATTTGATAAATTAGAATAACTATAAATGTATAAATGAAGGGTTTAATTAAGAAGTTAGTTGGATTATCCTTTTTAAAAGTGGTTTTGTTTATAATAATGTATCAGATGATTTGTTATTATATGTTGATTTCATGAATATGTTGGTTACTTGAGTGCTTGTTATAAATTAGTCAAGTAAGTTAGTGATTATGTGAGTGTTCTTTGATATCTAGTACTTTGAATATGTTAGTGGGAGTTAAGTATGTTTTGATGGTTCCAAATTGATGGTTTTTTTTCCTCTTAAGTTGATTTTTTCTTGAGGGGATTTTATATGTTGAATTTTTGTGTTGGAACCATGTCGCTTCGTTTTACCCTCGTTTGTGGGTTTTTGGTTATGTTGGATGTTGTGGTTGTGTTGCTGATATGTGGTTGTCTTGATGTCAACACTATTAGCATTAGTGCATTTGAAGCTGTATATGTTGAGGATATTGAGAAAATTATAATGGAATGAGTTGGAGGTTGTCAGTGGTGAAGTGATGTTTTGTTTGTTGGTGAGTTCCGTACGTTGTTGATCAAAGGTTGTGGACTAAATGGTTTATTGTTGAGTATATATAGTTTATCCACGTTGAGTTTCAGAGATCCGCATGAAGATTTAATCGAGTTATGAAGATTTGTATTTTGACAGTTTTTATGTTACTTCAGTTTGTGTTCTTGAATAAAGATTATGTGATTTCAGTTAGTTTAGTTGTTGCGGATGCCTCTCTAGTGATTCATGATTCTTGTGGATGTTTCTAGATTTTTCTCTATCAGTGTTGCACATCTGCATTGATCATTGTGCTCGTGATATGATATTTTCTCTTGAGTGTTCATGTTTTTCATGTTCTTGGCCGACAAGGTGTTGAAGCGTGTTGTGAATCTTCAAGGAGAAATTAATTGAAGTGTTTTCACGTTGGAGATGTTGATTTGAGTCTTCACTAAGTTGTGGTCGACCTTGGTTGATTCACACTAATAATCTTTAGTGTTTTGGGCTGACAATTTATATTCATTTTATTATTTTGTTGAGGCCGACTTGAAGGGATAAAATTTCATGTTGCAGATATATAAGAGCAATTGTTTATTTGAATTGTAGAGAGCCAAAAGGAGTGCTTGTGTATGAGATGTGCAAATAATGTCTTAATCATTTGAAGGAAGAGCAGAGTGTGAAGAAGAGTGAAGAAGTGTTCATGTGCTTAACCAGAACTGTAATCAGGAATTAGCAGATGCTATTTTCTTAGTTCAAAATCAAGATGTTGTAATCTAAATCTCTCTATAAGACAGTGTGTCTTCCTTTTTAATTGAGCAGTGAGCTCTAGGAAATGTGCCTGAATGCATGTGCATTCCCCATTTATTCTTCTTATACTTTAAACAGGGTATAATCTTGTGGACTGACCTCCACCGTTGTTTTTCCTTTAACAGGGTTTCCATGTAAAAAATCTTGGTGTTATATCTGTTTATGATGTGTTGATGATTTATGCTTTCATAATTATTAATCAGATTTGAGAATAAAGTTAATAAGTTGAATAAGTTTTAAATTTATGTGACAACTGATTCACCCCCCTCTCACTTGTCTGCCCTTGTGTTTCCAACAATTGGTATTAGAGCAGGTTCCTTGGAAGAAGTTTAACAACTTGAGGTGATCCGGGATGGCAACTTACAAGAAGGATAGTCCGAGATTTGATGGAAAAATTATTCTCTATGGAAGACTCGAAGTGAGTGTCATTTAAGATGCATTTGTGAACCCTATTGGAGCATTACAAGTAATATGTATGTTATTCCTTAGAATGGTCCTAATGCTACTGCTGAGATCAGAGATGCTGAGTATAATATCCAGGCTAAGGAAGCATTATTGAGTGCCTTGATTGATTCTGAGATGGCAAATGTTATGGATCTGAAGACTACTTATGAGATTTGGAAAAAGTTGGAAACCTTGTATGAAGGTGATACTAATGTGAAGATTGCTAAGTTGTAGAGTCTGAAAGGAAAATATGAAAAGTTGAGAATGGGTGATAATGAGAACATTACTATTTTTTATGCAAAGAGTGAATGAACTTGTGTGTGGTATCAGATGTGCTGATAGACAGATAGACGAATCAAAGATTATTGCTAAAGTGCTTAGATCCTTGCCTCATTCTTACAAAGTCAAAGCTAGTGCTATTGAAGAGCTCCATACTGTAAAAAATGTAATCAGAGACATGTTGGTTGGTAAGCTTACTACTTTTGAGTTGAATGAATTTGGTGATGCCCTTCCTAAGGTTGAATCTTCATTTAAGGCTACTACTTCTGGAAGAGATAGACACATATATGATCTAGGTGAAAGTTCATCTAGAAAGAAATTCAAGTATGAGGATGTAATCAAACAAATTGAAGAAGAAGAAAGAGATCTGGAAGAGCTGGAAGCACTTATTGTCAAAAGAGTACCAAGAGGAAAAGGTAAGTATGAAGGAAAATTGTTGCTTAAATGTTTTTCTTGCAATAAGATAGGTCATTTTGCATCAAGGTGTCTGGAAAGAACTCCTAAACCAAGACATAACAAGCATAAATTTCAAAAGAAGTGTTACTATGCTACTGATGAAGGTGTGAAAGATGATGAATATGATAAAGGAAATAAAAGTGATGATGAATGGGTATTTATTGCTATCAAGGAAAAAAATCCTGTATCTACTAGTTGTACAAATGTGGAGAAAGCCCTAGTTGCTTGAGTTGAAGAGAAAGATGAATGGGTGATTGAAAGTGGATGTTCACATCATATGACAGGAGATAAAAGTAAATTTTGAGCTTGGAAAAGTATGATGGTGGTGTTGTGAGATTTGGTGATAATATAGCTAGTGTGATTCGTGGCAGAGGATGCATTTCTCTTGATGGTAAGCATAATATTGATGATGTCATGTATGCAGAAGGATTGAAGCATAATATTTTAAGTGTTGGTCAGATGGTTGATAAGGGATACAATCTTCAGTTCAAGGATGGAAAATGAAAAATATCGAGTTTTGGAAATGTAATTGCATCATGTACAAAAATAAAAAGGTAATATCTTTCACTTGAGTTCTGCTAGTAAAAGTTGTTTGATTTCTCAAGTTGATGAAAGTTGGTTATGGCATAGGAGAATGTGTCATGTTAACTTTGATAATATTATCAAGATAAGTTCTACTAAGGTTGTGAGAAATCTACCTAAGTTGATGAAACCTACTAATGCCATATGCAAGGAATGTCAGTTAGGAAAGCAAACTAGAATTTCATTTCAAAGCAAACAACATTGCTCAAATGAATTGTTGGAACTTGTGCATAATGATCTATGCGGTCCCTCTAAGGTCAAAAGTTCACAAGGTTATAGGTATTTCATGTTACTCATTGATGATTATTCTAGAATGATGCAGACTACTTTCTTAAGGGAGAAATCTGAAGCTTTGGAAAATTTCAAGACCTTTAAGGCTATGGTTGAGACAAAGAGGTCTGGAGATTAAATGCTTGAGATCAGATAGAGGTGGTGAATTCACTTCTGGTGAATTTAATTCCATTTGTGAAGAACATGGAATAAAGAGACAATTATCTACACCATGGACCCCTCAACAAAATGGAGTTGTGGAAAGGAAGAACAAAACAATTGAAGATTCTGCTAGAACTATGATGTTGGAAGGAAATATTCCTCATATCTATTGGAGAGAAGTTGTGAGTACTATTGTGTACACACTCAACTGGGTACAAATCAAAGGTGATACTGGTAAGACCCCTTTTAAGCTATGGACTTTTCAAAAGCCTATAGTTAAATATTTCAAGATATTTGGAAGCAAATGTTATATCAAGAGAGATGAAGACATAGGAAAGTTTGATGCTAGGAGTGATGAAGGTATATTTCTGGGTTATTCTACAAATAGCAAGGCCTACTGGTGTTACAATAAAAGATTGAGGAAAATGGTTGAAAGTGAAAATATCAAGGTTGATGAAGACTTAGGTACACCATCCAGAACATATGGAAAATCAAGAGGAAGAAGAAACCAATGAAGTTGCAAAAGAGAGAACACAAGAGCTTGAAGTTGAAGAACATCCTAAGAAGAATCTGAGGTATGTAAGATTGAATCATTCAGAAGATCAGATTATATGAGATAAGAACAAAGGTGTCTAGACTAGGAGAAAGATTGCATAAGAATACTACTTGATCTCAAAGACCGAGCCTACTATTGTGAATGAAGCATGTAAAGATGAGCATTGGGTTGAAGCAATGAAAGAGGAACTAAAATAGATTGAGAAGAATGATACATGGATTCTTGTTCCTAGACCTAAGGATAAAAATGTAATTGGAAGTAAATGGGTCTTTAGAAACAAACTGAATGAGAAAGGTGAAGTAGTTAGAAACAAAGAAAGACTGGTTTGCAAGGGATATTCTCAAATGGAAGGAATTAATTTTGAAGAGACTTTTTCCCCTGTTGCTAGAATTGAAGCTGTGAGACTGTTTCTTGCTTATGTTGCTTACAAAGACTACAAGGTTTATCATATGGATGTCAAGTCTACTTTTCTAAATGGTGAATTGGAAGAAGAGGTGTATGTTGAGAAACCTGATGGATTTTAGTTGACTAATAAGGTAGATATGGTTTGTCGGTTGAAGAAAGCATTGTATGGACTTAAGCAAGCCCCTAAAGCTTGGTATGCCAGATTGGATAAATATTTGTTGAAGCTTGGATTTAACAAAGGTAATGCTGATAGTAATCTATATTTCAAAAATGATGATAAAGATTTGATTGTGGAATTTTTTGTTGATGATATCATTTTTGGAGGAGATGATAGTTTGTGGATGAAGTTTGCTAATGAGATGCAGAGTGAGTCTGAGATGTCAATGATTGGAGAGATGAAATTATTTTTGGGATTGTAAATTACTCAGTTAGATAAAGGGATTTTTATATCTCAGTCCAAGTATGTGAAGGAATTGCTGAAGAAGTTCAGTATGGAAGATTCAAAGCTAGTTGGTACACCCATGGTGACCAGATGCAAGTTGACAACAAAAGATGATTCTTTGAAGGAAAATCAGACTAGATACAGATCAATGATTGGTGGATTGTTGTATTTAACTCAAACTAGGCCTGATATCATGAATGTTGTATGTATTGTTACAAGATTTCAAGCTGATCCGAAGGAATCTCATGTGACTGCTGTGAAGAGAATTTTTAGATACTTGAAGGGGATAGTTGACTTTGGCCTATGGTATCCTAAAGATGATGATCTTACTTTGAATGCCTTTATTGATGTTGATTGGGCAAGAGATGTAAATGACAGGAAAAGTACTAATGGTGGCACATTTTTCTTGGGTAAGAAGCTAATCTCTTGGTTGAGTAAAAAGTAGAATGCCATTTCTTTATCTATTGCAGAGGCCAAATACATTGCCGCTGCTAACAATTGTACTCAAGTATTATGGATGAAGCAGATGCTGAAGGATATCAGAACTGTATATGATGAGCCTATTGCTATATTCTATGATAATTCAAGTGCCATTAACATTTCTAAGAATTCGGTGCTACATTCAAAGACAAAGCATATATCTATTAAGTTTCACTTTTTGAGAGAAAAGGTGAGCGAAAAGGAAGTCAGGCTAGAGTATGTGCCTACTAAGGAGTAGATTTTAGACATATTTACCAAGCCGTTGCCTAAGGATACTTTTGAGTATCTTAGAGGGAAGTTAGGGGTGATTACCCCTCCTAATCATAAATAAGGATGAATTGCATTGCATCAGTCTGTGCATGTCAAAGTCATATCTTATTTCAAATAGGTGTTGTGGTGGCTACTACTTAGGGGGAGTAGTCAGATGTTCAGATGCTCAGATATGTGGTTCAAAGTTTGTGTGGATCATAGAAATATTTTTCATTGATGTCAAAGGGGGAGAAGAGTCATGTGAAAAATTGTGAATTATCTGAAGAGAAGAGTCATGTGGGGAGAAGAGTTGTGTGAAAAATTTGTGGAGAAAATGAGTTAGAACCTGAGGGGGAGTAAGTGTCAAGAGTTAGCTATGTTGATGGTGTTTTTCACATCATGTGTTGCCATCAATGCAAAAGGGGGGGAATGTTGGATGTTGTGGTTGTGTTGCTGACATGTGGTTGGCATTGATGTCAACACTATTAGGATTAGTGCATTTGAAGCTATATATGTCGAGGATATTGAGAGAATTGTAATGGAATGAGGTGTAGGTTGTTAGTGGTGAAGTGATGTTCTGTCTATCGGTGAGCTCCATACATTTTTTATCAGAGGTTGTGGACTAAAGGGTTTCTTTTTGAGTATATCTTGTTTATCCATGTTGAGTTTCAGAGATCCACGTGAAGATTCAATTGAGTTATGAATATTTGTATTTTGACAATTTTTCTATTACTTTAGTTTGTGTTCCTAAATAAATATTATGCGATTCCAGTTAGTTCAGTTGCTGTGGATGCCTCTCTAGTGATTCATGATGCTTTTGGATGTTTCTAGATCATGCTCTATCTTTTTTGCATGCTTGTGTTGATTGTTGTGCTCGTGATACAAGACTTTCTCGAGTGTTCATGCTTTTCATGTTCTTGGCCGACAAGGTGTTGAAGCGTGTTGTGAATCTTCAAGGAGAAATTAATTGAAGTGTTTTCACATTGGAGATGTTGATTTAGGTCTTCACTAATTTTTGGTTGACCTTGGTTGATTCACATTAATAATCTTTAGTGTTTTGGGCTGACAGTTTATATTCATTTTATTATTTTGTTGAGGCCAACTTGAAGGGATAAAATTTCATGTTGCGGATATATAAGAGTGATTGTTTATTCAAATTGTAGAGATCCAGAAGGAGTGCTTGTGTATGAGATGTGTGAATAATTTCCTAATTATTCGAAGGAAGAGCAGAGTGTGAAGACGAGTGAAGAAGAGTGAATAAGTGTTCACGTGCTTAACCAAAACCGTAATCAGGCATTAGTAGATGTTATTTTCTCAGTTCAAAATCTGGATGGTTGTAATCCGAATGTCTCTGTAAGACAGCGTGTCTTCCTTTGTAATTGAATAGTGAGCTCTAGGTAGTGTGCATGAATGCATGTGCATTCCCCATTTATTCTTCTTATACTTTTAACAGGGTATAATCTTGTGGACTGACCTCCACCGTGGTTTTTCCCTTACAGGGTTTTCATGTAAAAAATCTAGGTGTTATTTGTGTTTTTGATGTGTTGATGATTTATGCTTTCATGGTTATTAATTAGATCTGAGAATAATGTTAATAAGTTGAATAAGTTTTAAATTTCTATGACAACTGATTCACCCCCCCTCTTAGTTGTCTTCCCTTGTGTTGCCAATAGGTTAGTCATTCTTCTTGGTCTTCCAAGGGAGGTGAAAGAATATGTTGGTTCATAATTGGTTTCCATTTTTTTTTTTGAATGGTTGCTCTTATGCTCATTTTGATTTTGGCGGGTTAAGCCTTGCACTTGGAAGTTGCTTATTTATGGAATTATAGCATGAGATGGTGCATGCCTCACTTGATGTATTTATTATTTTCCCTGGATATTTTTGTGCAAGTTGGCTTGCCCTGTTTGTGGTTACAAGTATTTTTTTGTTAGTAGGGGGAGTGGCTTTCAATGGGGGCCAGTGCACAAAGTGGCATATGGGCAATTCATTGAGATTTTCCTTAACTAGAGATAACCTAATAATTAATTAGGGGTTTTGGGTAGTATCTCACTTTAATCTAGATAAGTTAGCATCACTCATGGCTCAAGTGCTCACTTAGGCTTGATATGAATGGGAAGGCCTAGAATGGAAAAGATCAACTGCCTTGTCCTCTTGAAAGGTATGTTGATCCTGCATGAGTGAGAATGGGGGCCGGGGATCGGTTGAGGTTGCCAGGGTTTAACTAGGTAGGGGGCAGTAACCTATGAAGATTCGCATTGGGTAACCCATGTTGAGCTTATGTGATGACACTCTACCCTCTAACAGCCTTGCATGTTTTTTGTTTCCCCTCATTGTTCTTGTACCTCTAGAAGAAAATGTTGTCTAGTATTTATTGTTGCTCTTGATTGTTGTGTCTTGATTTCATTGTTCACTTGACTGTTTTGGTTGAGGGTCCTTCTTTTCAACTTCTAGCACGGGGGGTGGGTCTTCAGGCCCACATGGTCGGGTGGAATGTGCTATGCACCCCATTGGGTCCCTAGCCGAGGATCGAGATGTGAAGATTTGTGCCACTTGCGGTGACTTCAGAGACATGTCATAGATGGATCTAGTCTTAATACTTGTATTCATCTTTTCAGTTGTATTACTCTATCATATTGTATTGTTCCCGTTCATGTTGTGGAACACTTTTGTATTATTGTAATTCTTAAATGATGTAATGAAATGAAACGTATGTAATGTATTATGTACCTTGTAAACCTTCTGTGGTTAATGATTCATGGTAGCTATTATTTGATGCATTGTATCTATGGAAATATTCTCCATTGAGTTCTCAGGATAATAGTATGTTATGGTTATCAGAATTAAGTTAATCTTGTTATGTTGAATTATCATTTGTGGATGTTTCTTATTGATGGTGTATAATGTAATCTTGGTTGGTTCGTTATCGTAATGGCATGATTTTAGGTTTCGTAATGTTGTCACATGTACTCCAGGGGATGTAGTTGATAGTGTAATTTTTTAATTTCTTTACATGTAATGTTTGTTGATGTGCATCTTGTGTAATGTTCTCCTTTTTTTTAATTAAAAAAAAAGAAAAAAAAAATTGTGCAGAAATTTGTTCAGTTAGGTTGTCTGTTGGGGTTAGCACGGTAGGGCATTACATAGGAGGTTGTTTCCATAGAATACAATTTAGTAATTTTCATAGTTCTTGTAGTATATTGCATAGTTTTAGTAGTCTACACAGTTCTTGTAGTAGGTAGTTTCGATAATCTACACAATTCCTATATCAAAATTGTTTTGAATTTTTGTTGCAATTTTAAAAGTGATTTTTTTCATTAGAATAGTTTCATTTCAAACACACCCACCTCACTACCTATAGCCATTTTGTGTATATCCATGATTCCATTTGCAAGTTTATGCCCCTAGATTGACATGCAGATGAAACTAAAATTTTATTATTAAACATTAAATCTATTTTATATTATACACTTATTTTGGCCTATTATTTTGATGCCATTACCGAGGAAAGATGTTAAAGGCCTATTAGCTTGGTGAGATGAGTTAGGACCAATGTGTTAGGAAAAAATATCATGCAATTTTTTACCTTGGCTAGGTGATTAATCCTAATTTATGTTGCTTTAAATCATATAAATGCATGATTAGAGTTTGTGGATAAATATTAGAACATAAAAATATTTATATCAATACCACTTGTGAATTGAATGATAGGAAATAATTCAATTTGAAGAGACGACTTAAAAAATAATGATGCATTTACAAGTTAGTCCAAACAAATCAAATTTTAAGAAAAAATACTTCAAAAATGAAGAATTTGAAGGCCAAAAAAGAAGAAAAATGTGTTTGACCACCTCCAAACCCTTGCTTTCAAATTAAAAAACCAAAGGAGTTGATGAGGAAATCACGTTGGAACAAAGTGATGTTTTTACGTCCCCTCTACCTAATGAATGCAACTTATATGATAATGATCTTCCATTACCATTGTCACAACCATCTCCAAATGTTATTTCTATAACTTAGTAGGAATTAGATAATTCAAGAATTTTTAGAGTGATAATGGATTTAAAAAAAAATGACTAATAGATGAATATTTGACCATTTATTGCTCTGATTATTGTAGGGAGGAAGATAAATGTATATGCCAAGTTTTTCAAGAAAATGAAGAAGACATGGTGAAGGAGATACAAGCTATAAGTGAGCCTCAACAAAACAAAGATGAAAGTGAGAAAGTCTTCTTTATAACTCAATGAAAACTTCATAAATAAAATCATGAATATCTAGGTATTCCTAATTATTTTAATGTCATAATTCTATCAAATTAAGAAGGTGATATGTTTCTTCATAAAATTATTAAATAGTAGGTATGGTGGATGGAAACAAACCCCATACTATAAAAAATGGAAAATAAATACTCACAACAACCACAACATCAACTACCTCCACCATATCCACAATATCCATCCTCTCTATTACCATCTACTCTATATCCACATTAATTTTTATCATTTTCATTATCCCATTCATATCATCAACCATCCACTTCAACATATCCAACAAGGGCAACTACAATCCCTAATAAATTATTACCTAATAAGGTAGTTGAAACTACATATAATAATGATATTTTAATTATCCCTTTACATTCCATTAATGTGCATGAAATTGGTGAATCACAATTAAATTTTATAAATACAACCAAGGGATGTGATTTGGTATAATTAAATTTGAAGAACAATAAGATAAATTAAAAGATACTCAACTTAGTTCTTCTTATCTACTTAGTAAATCACAACCTTTAGAGGGAATTCATACACATAAATAAATACTTCAATCTATGTCTAACTCATAAATGTGTATGTTGGAATTAATCATGCAATAAGAAATGTTGCACTACACATATTAACTATTCAAGAATTGTGTGAAATTAAGAATAAAAACCTACAAGATCTATCACCTATACATATTTTTTAACATCTAGACCTTGGGGGGCCTATTGTCAAAATGCATGTTCCTCACACACTTGTTGATTGTAGGAGTTAATGGTGACTCCCAACACCCCAAGAAAAAATTCAAGACCAAAATATAAGAGAGAAAATGATAGGAATAGCTTGCTATGATTGTGGATGTGTTAGTTCTAAAAAAATCTAGGCTACAAACCCTAAGAGAATGCCAAGTTTTATGGTTAGGCTTACAACATTTTTGGCTAACGAACAAGGTTAATTGATGTGGTTGAAACCCCCTACACTTTAGGCTCTGCTAACCTAGGCGGGTATGCCTTAACAATTAGTGCAAATTTAAAGGTTATGTGAATTCTTTAGCTTTGGTGATCTATCCACAATGGCATGAAATGTGAGATAGATGCAAACTCTAATAGCTTCCCTACTTCTAAATATTGAAATATAAATATATGAATAAGATTTTATGAAATTTTGTAATGAAGTGGGTATGATCAGTGCCTAATTCTATTGGGTAGATATGTCAAGGTGTATATGGTATGTGTGATCTATTTTTGGGTGTAGTTCTAATTATTTGGAATTTTTAGAGTTTATGGCTAACATAAATGTGCAATGTAGTAATTGTGAGGCTCTTTTGATCGATCCAAATGATTTTCCTAGGCTACTATGATTTATTTAAAAGGCTTTAATATTTACTTGAAAGAACCAATTAAAAGGAATCACACAAGTACAACAAATGTCTCTTGACAGATTGAACACATACTTGATATATTCAATTTGAATAATATGAAATAATCAAATTGGAGACAACCACACAAAATTTTGCAGTAACATCAACAAATAATTAAAGCAAAAATTTTAGCACCAAGTTTAAATATTCTTGTCCATTAATGTCATCAAAATGGTTTTACAATAATAAAAAAAAGTCTTTTGCATGTGTAGTATTCTATATCTTGTGTTCCTAATAATTCTAATATATCTCCCAAAACTAGGCCTTGGTTTCCCTTTTTATATGGGAAGCGATGAGATTCATGCCTTTACAAAATGATATGTCCTTCTAAGTTCACATCCTTTTACATCAACTAATCCTATTTGTTAAATAAAGTAAATAAATGATAAGAAACAACATGGGAGTTAGTGGAAATTCATGATATGCTTGATCCATTAATCAATATAGGGAACCTATGATCGTTGATCTAGAAAGGTCTTCCTCTCCCTGATAAAGTGTTCCACTGCATCGTTCATTTTTCATCATTGGTGGTACTCCCAATTTTGGAAATAAATAAATTTACTCTAGAAAATGCTCTATATATTTTTCTTTAACATATGTGTCAACATTTGTAATTATATCTTTCATGACATACTTCATTGCAAGCATCCCCTCCAGCTACATATGTGTATGTTCCAACACCATCGATTTGTCATTAATTAGACTAAGTGCTCATGGTAACACTTGAGCCAATTATTATTTCCAATCATCTTGGTCTTGGAGTTTACCAGTATCATCAAAGAAGGAGGCAAAATCACTGAGTTCTAATATGCACATACTATGAAAGTAATTATGTGCATTGACCAATTCATTATAGTTTTCAAGTATTTATCCTTTCATATTCCCTTTAGTTGTTAATTCCTTTTCCTTCTTTGTCAGGTGATGTTGTAATCTCTTATTTTCCATGAAAGCAATATGTGTGTTAACAAATATCATCCAAAATTGATAAGCTTGACCTATCACCTTCTCGAACCTCCTTTTAATCACCTCAGAAGCGAGTTCAAATTTGGTAACTTTTATCTTCTTCTCTAACTCATCACACTTCTTTTGAGCTTCTTCCATTCTACGTTTCCAATATATATATACTATCAAACATGGCTTCTAGTACTCTTTTTTAATTTTCCACCAAATGAGAATTAAGGCCTGAGGAAGAAGGTGACTTCTCTCTATAGTTTTCCACCTTTTTTTTTAATCTTTCATTCTTATAAATGAGCCTCTTATTGTATCTTATCAACTTTTCAACTTGTGCTTTGTTGAATTTGGCAACATTGATGTTTAGTTCAGCTATTTCAATAGGTTCAGTATCTCCCACTCTCTGCACTAAAATATGGCCAAAGACTTGGTTAGGATCATCAATAATTGTGGGCCTTTTCTCTGGTGGATATAGAGCCCAAATCTGTAATGTGGCACTGTCTAGATTGTATCCTGAACCAGTGTAGATCTTATCACTTTCCTCATCAGTTAATTGCAATGTCTTATTCTCTCTTTTCCTAAAACTATCAAAAACTATGGCTGAATTGATATCCCATCCTAGGAGAAGCATAACCCCAACTTCTTGTAGTAATTATTACCCTCTTTTAGGAGTGATATTCTACATTTCTTTTTCAACTTCTTCTTGTAACTCTCTCAGGGCGCCAGTTTCCTATTTTGGATTAATTAATTTCATCTTCTCTCTTATCATCTTGCCATTATACTCATAAATGAATGAATTAAATTCTAGGGTTTGAACAAAAGCATTATCTGAAATGAATTATTGAATTTCACAGTGCCTTACATCATTAGAGAGTTTATTTGAAGGTTCGAACAAGACAACACTCCTCTCTAGAGGTAGCTCATACTCTGTGATAACATGTGCTTTTACTTGTGCAAATTCAACCTCCTCTTCAATGTCTTCGTCACATGACATGGGAGTATATCCTGAAAAGAAAATATCTGGAGTGAGATATGGTGATGAATGACATAGTGGAATTAAATTTTTAGCTTGCTTCACAGGACAAGTATCCCCTTTTTCTCTCAAAGGCTATAAGAGGTATATCTTTAGTCAATTCATCTTCATGCAAGCTTAATTTCTGAACTCTTTCCAAAGGGTCTTGTATCTCCTGCAAGGATTATGTATATGATGAATTACACCTCCTTCTCCATGTCTCTACCATCATTATCATATTATATGCAACTCTCTTTTTTGCAACTTGAGATTCATCACAATTTCTGATTACATCATCAACAAAGAAATCATGTTCATACCCTTTTAATTTCTATGTCAACTTGGCATTATTAATAAAATGCTCAGGATCAACCTTCTTTCTCTCATTCCCTTGTGGAAGGTTATAATGTCCTAATTTTTTGTCAATATATTCATATGCTTTCTCATAAATAATAGAAAAATCACCAAAACACAAAGTACCTAGCATGAGAGACTACTTGTTTTAACTATTGAGATGCATGTAGTCCGAGTGTGCCAATTGCCTTACTATTTCTAGGTAAGCAATTCTAGTAGGAACAATTTGTTGGTAGAAGAAATGGAGCTGCTTCAAATCCATATACCCTAATCATAGTGCAATCATCATATGTGTACTAGTCTCTCCAGTTGTGGTTTAATTTCCCCTATGATCGCTCTCTTTGGGTCTAAGGAATCTTTGTATTTCAAGTGACAAGTTGTAGTCACAAGGATGACCAAGAAATTTATACAAGAGTTTCACAAAGTATTCTTCAAAGTATAATTAATGTGACCTCACACAACTACTATCCCAAATTGAGGTCCACATTTGCACTAGTCTTACATATCCATCCTCATGCAGGTCCTTGATCCTTAATTCTTCACCTCAAACTCCCATATTTTTTCCTTCATACATAATCATATGCATAAGCAATGAATAATGTTTGCAATTGATTATATCACTATTTTTTTTTATAGAGGTAAGTGATCTATTCAAAGCTTCTACCAAATATTTTGCATAATCAAATGGTCTGGCATCCTGGTTTTCTATATCTGCTGCTAAGACCATAGGAGCTATAGACATTTGGGCAGGAACATCCACCCCTAAAACTTTTCCAACCAAATAATAGGTACATTGGTAATATTCTTCAAATAATTCAAGAAAAAATGGAGGGTGTTCATTATTGGAAAATATCTTGAGTTGTTTCCCTATATCCGGAGGTCTATACAAAGGAAATCTCCAACTTTTATAAATTGTTTCCATAGTACAATATTCCTCTAAAAGATCACTAATTCTAAGTGGAAAATTCATGGATAAATATAATTGAAAAATAGTAGAAATATAATCTCTAGTAATGGGGATAAAATATGAATTGTCATGTGAATGAATTATCTATGTTTTGGGGTTATACATTCTAGCTAGAACCCTAATTAAGTCTACTTTGATAAACACATTTTGCATCACAAGTTTTCCTAGGTTCATCCTCCATGGATTGGACACGACCTTATGCCTGTACTTCTCCCTATAGTGGTAGATGAACATATCATATCGTCTTTGTGGAGTCCATACATCTCCTAGGTTATTTTGTTTATCCTCTAGTTTTTCAATTGTGGGATTTAATTTCTATTCGCTTGGACCTTGATCTAGAACTGGGACATTGTTTAATCAAGTCTTGATTTAATGACCTCGTTTATGTTTTCTTTATTTTTACTTTAGGTTTTTCTGATGTTCCTTCCATGATCTTAAATCCTAACTCCTTTGTAATTCAAGTAACTCAAGAAAATTTTTAGTTTGATTTTGAGTACTTACTTGAACCAATGTCACATCGTTTGATCTTCTTCACTATCGAGCAATCCTGTATTCTCCAATTTTAGCTCTAACTCACATATGCTATAAAATTTTACAAGAAAAATATGATCAAGGTTTGACACATATCATTTGGCTCTGGTTCATGAATGTCATCCCTGCCAACTTGTTAATCAATGGTGGCATTAATGTTAATTGGCTCTTCAAAAACTTTTCTGGTCATGTCAACTAGGCAAGGAGTACTTTTCATTGTATCGAAGGGACTATGATAAAGCTCCCACCAATATCTCATTTTCCCTTTGATATCCTTATAGATTTGTTTCTCTTTTCAGAGTTTCAAAGGGACATGTAATTATTTCCCTTTGATACCTCATGGTCCCTTCAAAAACCATTCCTTAGTGCTATTTCATATGCTACTTTATCTATATTTTATTATTACTTTAATAAAATATTCCCATTTTTGTTATTGGAGCCATTGAAGGGACTCTCATTGCTATCACTTCAATATATGATTTTCTCTTCGATGTGTTTTTTCTATCGCTTTCATAGTTTTGAAGGGACTGGTATATCACTCTTCCCGATGTTCCAATGTCTCTTCGAAATTGTTATTCTACCAACCGTGTCTTGGATTTAATAGTTGTTCATCAAAATAATTGATTATTTCTGAGAGATGTTTTCTGTTTCTCGAATTCCAAAATATTTTTACATAACTAAAAATATTATGCCCTTCAATGTCATGCATTTCGGTCTATTAGAGAGACACAATATCATTTCCCTTCAATAAGTTCAAGCACTTGTCTTTGATATATTTTATTTTGGGTTGTCGAGGGGACACTGGAATATGTCTCTTCGATACATGGTACTCCCTTCGATATTTTCATGCTAACCTGTTTCTATTGACTCATCGAAGGGAGCAAGATACAACTCTCTTTGATATGACATTGTCTCATCAATATGTGTTTGCCTTATTTGTGGGCCTAAGGGTAGATGTATATTTACTAGGGTGGCAATTATGGGAAGGTGAAGATAGTGTTTTTGGATGATGTATTTGGTGAAAATGGGTTATTAAATGTCATTATGGCTATGTTTTATTTTTTTGGGTCTTAGACCTTTGAGGTTTATTATGTAAATGTGGTTGTTTGAAGACTGATTCCCATGGTGCAAACTTAAATGGTTACGATGAGGTGATGAGAACTAATAGAAAAATTGAGGCTAATTTTAGTCCTAATAGTGGCTCTGATTGGGGATGAATTCCTATGAGGTCATTGCAAGAATCTAGAAGTAATCTCTAGGACACAGACTATGAGTGAATGTGACCTAAAGAAGGAAAAATAAAAATAAAATAAATCCTAAAACTATTATGCATGGAATAATAATATTTCTTAAGAAAATAAATGCTTCAAGAATTGGCCATGCACTGGAAATTATTGACTTTCTCTTGACATATTTTGCAGATAGTATGAGTCTTCACCACACTTGTCAGTGATAACAAATGGTCCTAGCCAAAAGGCTTCAAATTTCCCATGTTTTACCTTTTCCTAATTTCTAGCATTCCCAATAAGGACCATGTCATCAATTTCAAACTTCTTGACCTTTTCCTTTTTATTGAATAAGTATTTCATCTGTGACTGCATTTTTTGATTGTGTTTTTGTGCTAAATTTCTGATCTCATCCAACTCTACTAATTGTTCTATCTTGTCTTCTGTTGGTTGTTTTTAATGAGCAACCAGGTTAGTCTCCTATTCTACCTATGGAGTAGCCATCTCCAGTCAAGGGCAGCTCGGAGGACCTGGACCAACTGACAAGATTCAGTCAAAGACTAAGATCTTTTGCACTTTAGGCTCTGCAGAACCAGGGCGGGTATACCCACACAATGCCTCAAATAAGACTAGACATTGCTTTTTATAGTAGATGACTCCTGATGCCAAGTATTGAGAACCTCAAATATGGCTTGATTCCCAATAACACAATACTTGCAGCAACCAGGAGGTAGGGCAAGACATCAAACAAGATTGATTAAATAAAATGATTGATCTTGAGAAAGAAGACTAGAACCCTAAAGACAAATAGCATATATCAGATCAGTGCCATATCCATTGGGCTAGGAGTCACAATAATACACAAATAGAAGGAACCATTACTCTGGACATTAAAGTCTTTGCAAGATTAACCTTATTAGTCTCACAACTAGTGATCAGATCTATAAGACTACTTATCAAATCCTCCTATCATACATATGAATCTCTGATATGATTAAAGCATTTAACTTATTCCTTGAATAAGAGAAACAACCAGAACAGACAGTAAAACGTTACATTAAAATGATTAAATAAGTGATCCTTGATCAACTTTCATTAACAATCCATACGCACAATACAAAGGAGAGACTTAAAGATCTCAATCTATACATTCAGATTCATACATGTGTCCAAGACCTCACAATTTATAGACTGTAACCCTAAACCTCAAAATCTGGTAAAAACCTGACTCTGTGACTTAGTGCTCTTCTCTTCAAATTTTTGTTCTAACTTCTGGCCCCATACCTCTACAAATGCTTCAGAAGTTCCTTTTAAACAGCTCTGGAAACACCATCCAGCTCAGAGCCACATTAGCACCATGTCAAACCCTAATCGCCATGTTCTTCAACTAATTCTCTGGCCTCATAAATGTCATTGGTCGGGTTGCTGCAGGAAAGACACTCCCGCACGAAAGAAGCTAGGCAATCGATGTCAAATCTGCCGCCAAATCCGTGCATCCATACTCGAGCCATGCCGTCCTTGTACCAGAGCTACGTCACCATGAATGCTGGTTCGGTGGAGCCAGTGACCAACTCTCTGTCACCATGAATGCACCAGGCTTCTGGCATGAACATAGCAGAAACCCTAACCATGGCTTAGCTTGAAACTCGACCGTTGATCGTCCATGATTAGACGACCACCTTTAAAATATCCATTAGCCGTTGTCGTTGAGATGTCATATAGGTTCAGAATGCTTCATCGAAATGTATTTCCTTTATGTGCTTTCCATTCACCAAGATAGGGGGACACCTCACACCGAAGCAATCCTTTCATTTTGTTCACAGTCGCTATAGCTTATCGCTCTCGGGGAGACCTCCTGTAGATGTCATTTCCTTTCCCCGAAAGTCCCCTCGCGTTTGTCATGTCGCTGCAGTTTAAGGTTTTTCTTGCTGAAAAGCACTTTTTATTTGACACTGTCGCCGTAGGATCAGACCATCGGGGAGACATCATAGAGATTCTATCAGGTTACACCGAAAGCCACGTACTGAACCCCGTTGGCAAGACACACTGAGTTCGTTGAGACACTATAGCGAAGCAACATTAGCCATATCGAAGAACCCTGAAATGCTGGTCGGCATAACAAGCCGACATTGCCAAGACCTTTCAATGAAAGGTATAACCTACATTGAAAGCAAAACAAAAAATACCGTCGGCAAGACACAACAGATTCGCTATGACATACATCGATGCCTCAAGCCCTTTGCCGATAGAACCCACACTCGATCGCCAAAACAAAACCAAGGTCACGCCGACAACCACCTACAAATAAATTCCAGTCACTGTGATATATGATAAGTCTTGCCGATAGGCAACTAAAACTTATGCAAGCAAAGAACGCACAACAGGTCGGGGAAACAATAGGAAACCTATGTCGAAGGGAAGTCACACTGAAGAGTAAAAAAGGGGGGGCGGTAAAAAGGACTTTGGGGAGACCAAGGGGAGTCGGGAAGACCTCACCCCGAATGGAAACCATCACACCAAAAGGAAAGCCCGTCGGTGAGACACAAAGGGGTCGGGGAGACATCTCCCCGACATAGTGAACATAGGCTGAGAAGATAAGGGGAGGGGAGCAAGCAGGGGTTGCCAGAGGTTAGAGCCAGAGCCAAAAGTCAGCCAGAGGCAATGTGGGGCCGGTCAAAGTGGGGGCAAGGGGCCGGTGAGAACGAGAAGGCTCGGGGAGGAACTTAAGTGAGATGCGCACCGGATCAGTCACCAAAGGAAAAGAACAAGTGGCCAAAAGGAAAAAGAACCCAAAACGATCTCCCCCCACCTTCGCAAAAGACAGCGGATATGGAGCCGGAACCAAAACAAGACCAAAAAGCCCCGGAGGCGGAGACAAAAGGAAAACAGGAACCTCGCAAAAATTTCCAAGACAAACTCCCGACCTGATTTTTCCCACACAAAAGCAAAAGGAAAACAAAGTGAGCGGAGTCGGGAAAACAACCAATGACCGACACAGGGCAGAAAGGGAAAGAAACTCAAGCACGCGGAATCAAAACTGGGACGGATCGTGAGCAGAATTAGAACTTCAAATTTGGAAAAGTTCTAGTTCCGTTCAAGCATCCGATACTGCCTCGAAAAGACAAAGAGAAGCTAGGGGCAAGCAAAAAGAAAGGGGAACAAATAAAAAGGCCCAAAAATGGGAAGAGAAAACCAGGAAAAACCCTAACACAGGCCGCTAGGGAGATGAAAACTAGCATGCTGGGCTCAACCCTTGTGGGAGCCCATTTAACCCACGTGCCAAAATGAAACACACCCCAGAGCTAAAGTTATATCATGAAAAACAAGGGCACACAACCAGAACCTGAAAGACAACCAAAAAAGGCTCTAACAGAGGCTCTAGTTGGGGATGTATGCCCCCCGTGGGCATAACAAGAATTCAGATCACTGGGAAAGTAGACCAGAACAAAAGGAAACCCAAAACAATGAGGAGCTAACTGGACAAGGTTAGCAGACACAACAAAACAAAACTGACCAGAAAAGAAAAAACCTAACCTAATGTTCATGGAAAAAGAAATGCTTCAGATGAAGCACCACTTCGAGAATTGTCCATGAATAGGCAATTCAAGAGTTACATTGTTGATTCTTTATTTCATTTGATGACACTAGGTCACCAAATGAAAAATGAGAGCCAGCCTTTACCTCTGTCAAATACAATTATGCAAAATGAGCTGGTCTCTCCCAACTCATGCTTGCCTCTACCAAACTGCAACAATATGAATGAATGCACCTCTGCAAACATAAGTATATGATTGCCTTTGTGCAAGTGAAAACTTGCTCTCTGTTTAGTTTTATCTTCCACTGGCAACCAGGTTCAATAAACTTTATCATTGCCACACTCTTGATTCTTTGATTTTGTATCATGTGGCAATACCTGTGAATACTGATCAAGACCATATGAAAACATAGTCTGATCACAAATAGATTCCTGATAAAACATGTTAGTACCTCTCAACAGGCTGTCATATTCACCATTATAAACATGTACATGATCCTTATGCATTTGAAAGTCAGGCATACTTTCAAAATGCTGACTGTTATGTGACAACAAGCTGTCATATTCACCATTTACATTACCCTGAAGCTGAAAACAACTAGCTCTAGTGCTCTGCATATTGTCACATTCTGTGAAAACTTCATCAAGTGTATACAAAGGGATACACTCACCATTCAACACATCTTGCAACTGCTCTATATCATTTTCAGTAGGAGGCACATCATTAGTGCAATGATGGTTTAAACTACTACTCCCACTTCCTCTTTTCACTTGGCTCTATTTTTCATCATGCTGGCAATGAGAGTCACCAAAGGATTCTAACTCATCTTCATGGGCTGTCCAACTATCATCATCATCCCAATCTTGCTCATCATTGAGCAACTCTGGTTCAGAAGCACAATCTGATTTCAGACTGAAATCAGTGTCATCATGATCTGCAAGATCACCATTAGAAGGGGCATCAGAATCACTTGCATCATACCTTGCATCCTGTAGGTCCTCATTGTCAAGACCGATATGAGTTGCCCACAACAACCTAGAGTTGTTGTGTGCACATCTTTGATATTCTGTGGTTAGAAAATCTGATATTTGTTTACAACTTAGTAGGTCAGTGCTCTGTCCTACCCTCTCAACCACTTCTTCCTCTTCTTGACCTCTACCAGGACTAGATACATCACCAAAGGTATCAAGGAACAAAGTTTTGAGCTGATACCATGAAACAATGGAGTGCATTGGTAAGCAAGTGAACCAATCATCAGCCACACCTTCTAAAGATCTGACAAATAGCTTCATGACCACATCCTCTTTTTCAACCTAACAGTGTCCAATGAAATCAATAAAAAACTGAATATGTCTTGATGCTGATTCCTCAACACCACCTTTAAACTTGGGAAAATATTTATTGATTCCCCTAGGGGCAGCATGTGGGTAACCCTGGATTTTATCAAAATCCAAAGGGCTGTATCTTTCCTTATCATACTCTTTCTTATGAGGACAAGACTGTGCCTTAAGCATGGTATCAAAGATTGTAGAGGGAGAAACAGGACAACAATGCATTTTGCAAATGAAACCTATCCCTCTACAACTATCCACTTGCAATATTCAAACTTCCCTTGATGCTAGTGCTTGATCTCACCAAATAAAGGGGAATAAAGTTTTTTTTTCAAAAAGCATGAAGAATACCTGGAAACGTTGCAGTCATGGAACTATTCTTTGAATCTTCAATGGGTTTACCTTGACAGAGTCGCCACCTCTTTGCAGAGGATAGAACTTCAAATGATATGAAGCTCACTTACATGTAAATATTTCTCTGAGTTCCATCCGACAGAGCACCATAGATCTTGTAGCTTTCAGGTTCACTGCAACAAAGCTTTTCTCCAAGCCTGAGATTCTTCAAACTTTGAACCTAACCAACATGGCAATTGATATGACTCTTTGATAAGGCAAGATTCTAGTCAATCCCTAGTGGAGTCGCCATCTTGTTGGTTGTTTTTAATGAGCAACCAGGTTGGTCTCCTATTCTACCTATGGAGTAGCCATCTCCAGTCAAGGGAAGCTCGGAGGACCTGGACCAACTGACAAGATTCAGTCAAAGACTAAGATCTTTTGCACTTTAGGCTCTACAGAACCAGGGCGGGTATACCCACACAATGCCTCAAATTAGACTAGACATTGCTTTTTATAGCAAATGAATCCTGATGCCAAGTATTGAGAACCTCAAATATGGCTAGATTCCCAGTAACACAATACTTGCAACAGCTAGGAGGTAGGGCAAGACATCAAACAAGATTGATTAAATAAAATGATTGATCTTGAGCAAGAAGACTAGAATCCTAAAGACAAATAGCATATATCATATCAGTGCCATATCCATTGGGCTAGGAGTCACAATAATATGCAAATAGAAGGAACCATTACTCTGGACATTAAAGTCTTTGCAAGATTAACCTTATTAGTCTCACAACTACTGATCAAATCTATAAGACTACTTATCAAATCCTCCTATCATACATATGAATCTCTGATATGATTAAAGCATTTAACTTATTCCTTGAATAAGAGCAACAACCAGAACAGACAGTAAAATGTTACATTAAAATGATTAAATAAGTGATCCTTGATCAACTTTCATTAACAATCCATTCACACAATACAAAGGAGAGACTTAAAGATCTCAATCTATACATTCAGATTCATACATGTGTCCAAGACCTCACAATTTACAGACTGTAACCCTAAACCTCAAAATCTGGTAAAAACTTGACTCTGTGACTTAGTGCTCTTCTCTTCAGATTTTTGTTCTAACTTCTAGCCCCAGACCGCTACAAATGCTTCAGAAGTTCCTTTTAAACAGCTCCAAAAATGCCATCCAGCTCAGAGCCACATTAGCACCATGTCAAACCCTAATCGCCATGTTCTTCAACTACTTCTCTGGCCTCATAAATGTCATTGGTCGGGTTGCTACAGGAAAGACACTCCTGCACAAAAGAAGCCAGGCAATCGATGTCAAATCCGCCGCCAAATCCACGTGTCCATACTCGAGCCATGCCGTCCTTGTACCAGAGCCGCGTCACCATGAATGCTGGTTCGATGGAGCTAGCGACCAACTCTCTGTTGCCATGAATGCACCAGGCTTCTGGCGCGAACATAGCAGAAACCCTAACCGTGGTTTAGCTTATAACTCGACCGTTGATCTCCATGATTAGATGGCCACCTTTAAAATATCCATTAGCCATTGTCGTTGAGATGTCATATAGGTTCAAAATGCTTCATCGAAATGTATTTCCTTTATGTGCTTTCCATTCGCCGAGACAGGGGGACACCTCACACCGAAGCAATCCTTTCATTTTGTTCATAGTCACTATAGCTTATCGCTCTCGGGGAGACCTCCTGTAGATGTCATTTCCTTTCCCCGAAAGTCCCCTCGCATTTGTCATGCCGCTGCAGCTTAAGGTTTTTCTCGCCGAAAAGAACTTTTTATTTGACACTGTCATCGTAGGATCGGACCATCGGGGAGACATCATAGAGATTCTATCAGGTTACATCGAAAGCCACGTACTAAACCCCGTCGGCAAGACACACTGAGTTCGCTGAGACACTATAGCGAAGCAACATTAGCCATATCGAAGAACCCTAAAATACCGGTCGGCATAACAAGCCGACATCGCCAAGACCTTTCAACGAAAGGTATAACCCACACTGAAAGCAAAACACAAAATACCGTCGGCAAGACACAACAAATTCGCTATGACATACATCGATGCCTCAAGCCCTTTGCCGATAGAACCCACACTCGATCGCTAAAAAAAAACCAGGGTCACGCCGACAACCACCTGCAAATAAATTCCAGTTGCTATGATATATGATAAGTCTTGCCGATAGGCAACTCAGACTTATGCAAGCAAAGAACGCACAACAGGTCAGGGAAACAATAGGAAACCTATGCCAAAGGGAAGTCACATTGAAGAGTAAAAAAGGGGGGGCGGTAAAAAGGACTTCAGGGAGACCAAGGGGAGGCGGGAAGACCTCACCCCAAACGACAACCATCACATCAAAAGGAAAGCCCGTCAGTGAGACACGAAGGGGTCGGGGAGACATCTCCCCGACACGGTGAACACAGGCCGAGAAGATAAGGCCTCGGGGAGACAAGTAGGGGTCACCAAGAGGTTACCCCGAGAGCCAAAAGTCATGCCGGAGGCAACATGGGGCCGGTGAAAGTGGTAGCAAGGGGCCGGTGACGAACGAGAGACAAGGCTCGGGGAGGAACTTAAGTGAGATGCGCACCGGCCAGATCAGTCACCAAAGGAAACGAACAAGCGGCCAAAAAGGAAAAAGAACCCAAAACGATCCTGCCCCCACCTCTGTAAAAGACAGTGGATATGGAGCCGGAACCAAAACAAGACCAAAAAGCCCCGGAGGCGGAGACAAAAGGAAAACAGGAACCTCGCAAAAAGTTCCAATACAAACTCCCGACCCGTTTCTTCCCCCACCAAAAGAAAAAGGAAAACAAAGCGAGCGGAGCTGGGAAAATGACCAATGACCGACGCAGGGCAGAAAGGGAAAGAAACTCCAAGCACGCGGAATCAGAACAGGGATGGATGCGTGAACAGGAATTAGAACTTCAGAATTTGGAAAAGTTCTAGTTCTGTTCAAGCATCCATTCTGCCTCTGAAAAGACAAAAGAGAAGCCAGGGCAAGCAAAAGAGAAAGGGGAACCAAATAAAAATCCCAAAAATGGGGAAGAGAAAAACCAGGAAAAACCCTAACACAGGCCGCCCCAACGGGGAGATGAAAACTAGCACGCTGGGCTCAACCCTTGTGGGAGCCCATTTAACCCACGTGCCAAAATGAAACACACCCTAGAGCTAAAGTTATATCATGAAAAACAAGGGCACATAACCAGAACCTGAAAGACAACCAAAAAAGGCTCTAACATCTTCCATGGGCTTAGGAATGTCCAAATCTTCTTGTAATATGAATTTATAGATTGGTAGGATATTTTTCATAGGCATCCTAGCTTGGGTTCCATACACCAATTTGAAGGGAACTTCCCAATAGCTTTCTTTGTTGTGATCCTATTTACCCAAACTACCAATCTTAACTTAGAATCCTATGCCTTTTTATTATTGTCCAACATCCTTTTGATTATCTTTATGATACTCTTATTGCTAGATTATGCATGTCCATTTGCTTGGGGGTGATATGGTGAGGCATATGAGATCATTATACCATATGATTCACAATTTTTTTTAAACTCATCTGATCTAAAACATATGCCATTGTCTATTATCAGCCTCACAAGGACTCCAAATTTGGTGATAATATTTTCCAATAGGAAGTTCATCACAACTTTGTTGGTAGCCTGATTTGTTGGTATGGCCTCTATCCACTTTGTAAAGAAATCAGTGGCTACTAAAATCCACCATTGCCCACCACTGGATTTATCTACAATCTCACCTATAAAATCAATTCCCCATTAATGGAATGGTGCCTGAGCCTGCATAGGCCTCAGTGGTAATACCCCTTGATACTTTATCTTGCCAGATAATTTTTGGCACACTTCACATTTCCTTACATAATTGTAAGCATCATTAAAGACCCTGGGCCAATAATATCCTACTCTTAATATCTTGTGTGCAATTTTCTTTGCTGAAAAGTGCCCTCCACATACACCCTCATGAATTTCTTTCAAAACATGCTTTGCTTGTGCTTCACCCAAGCATAATAGTAATTCACCATCCTTATTTTTTGAGTACAAATATTCTTCCATGAAAAAATATTTTGACACCTGAAGCTTCAATTTTCTTTTCTGGTTGTCATTCAAGCCTTCTAGACATTTCATATGTTTAAGATAGTATGCAATGTTGGTGTACCACTGTGTATGTTCTATGCTTGACACCTAATTTTCTTCACCTTCTATGATGCAAACATGTGCAACTTCCAGATTTGAATAAAACATCAATCTTGCTAGCCCCTTCCCTCTTACTAATTTGGTGATTTGAATATTAATATTAAACTACTAGATACAGTTTATGCATCGATATCTTCTTCCAATCACCTCTGTTTGTGAAAAAACATCTTTGACTATAAAATTTGGCACATAAGATATTATTTCTGCCCCTACTAAGTAAGGATTGAATACCTTGACTACTTTAACTAGGGCATAAGTTTGCTTCTCAGTGATTTCATACTTCAATTCTTCCCCCTAAAGTGATTTACTAAAAAATGAGATAGGTTGTTCATATCCTTCATTATTTTTCTGCAACATCACAACCACCACAGTGTGAAATGATGCAAAGAAGAATATCTAGAATGGTTGTTCAAAGTCTAGTGACTTTAGTATAGGTGCTTCCTTGATAGCTCTTTTGATTGACACAAAATAATCAATGGATTCTTCTATCCAGTCAATTTTTGAACCTTTCTTTAGAATTTTTGAGATTGGTTTTACAATCTCTACAAAGTTTGAGATATATCCCCTACCAAAATTAATCTTCCCAAAGAAAGATTGAATAGCCTCTACAATCTTTGGAATGGGGATCTTTTCAATGCTTCCACCCATTCTGGATCAATTCACACTCCATCCTTTGAGATAATATTCCCTAATAGTTTACCTTTTGTGACAATAAAATGACACTTCTTTGGGTTTAGAGAGATGCCATATTATAGTGCTCTCATGAAGATCTTTTCTAGATGTGTACAGTGATCTTCTACCTTCTTGGAGTATGCTATCAGATCATCCTAATATACCACCATTATGGCATTGATCAAATTGGCAAAGGATACATCCATAGCTATTTGAAATGTTGCTCTATCATTAGTGAGACCAAAAGGCATTCTCACATAAACATGTGTACCCTAGGGCATGGTGAAAGTAGTTTTGAATTGCTTTGACTCCTTGAAATTCACTTGGTTATACCCTAAGAAACCATCCATCATTGATAATATCTCACAGCCTGTGACTCTTTGCAACATTGCCTCCATGTTCGGAAGAGGGTAGTTGTCTTTGAGTGATGCAATATTTAAATTCTTGAAATCTACACACAACCTTATGTTCCCATTTTTCTTTCTTACAGGTACTAGATTTGATACCAAAGAGGAATGTATAATTGGTTTGATAATGCCTCCATCTTTGAGTTTCATGAGCTCCTCTTGCATTTTAGGTGCTAGTGTGGGGTTTATGGGCTATTGTTTTTGTCTAAATGGTTTAGCATCAGGCTTCAATGGAATTTCATGCTGAAAAAGGTCTTTTCTATATGCCTTGAGGTCATCATATGAGCAAGTGAAACCATGTTTATATTTTCTAAGAAAAGATATAAGCATATCCTTGGCCTTAGGGCTGATCTTCTTGCCAATATATACCTTCTTGGGAGCCATTTCTATTCCAAGACTAATTTCTTCAATATCCTCATCCTTGACAGGTGTGGGTTTCAAGTTGAATCTGTCATGTCCATTAAACACCCTTTCCAATGCTACAAGGCCCTTTGGAATCTTATATGTCTTAAGTTGTACTACTTTTTTTCCAAAGACAATTTCTTTTCCATCTATTTCCTCAAAAAAAGTGTTGAAATCAATTTCCTGAGACTCATACTAATCTATACAATGAAGGAACTTGATTAAGTCTTCATCGTCATTGGACACCTATCAATTATAGATTTTTTCTGGGATTGTAGGTCTTGTTTTAAATTCTACTTCCATTATTCTTGCTAGTGTAATGTCATCCCTTTTCAAAGCCATATTTGCTAATAAATCTACCATTATGTTCTTAGATCTTTCTATCCAATCTATTGAGAATGCATCAAACAATTCAATGGTGTCCCAAACACATTTTTGTACTATTTTGATCTTTTATTCTTTGATAAGTACTTTTCTTTGACTTGAGAAACAATAAAATAAGAATCTCCATAGACTACTAACAACTTAATCCCATATCTTATAGCAATGTTCAAGCCTAATAGTAATGGTTCGTATTCAACTATATTGTTGATACATTCAAATGTTAACAAGAATGAGTACTTGAATGTTTTTCCAAAGGGTGAGATGCATACTATTTCTACTCCATTCCCATCTTTGTTGCATGCTCCATCAAAATACATTTTCCATACACCATTATCATTAATTTAAGCTTCCCTATTGATTGGTTCTATGTTTTTCAATTTAGGTTATGAATTTTCAATTCTAAAATTTCCAAGATCTACGTCATAGAAACAATTCATTTGGTTTGGATCAAAGTGCTCTATAACATGCTCAGATATGGGCACCCTATACAACTTGACCTCTTTTCCGTTCACTGGTATTGTTGCATATGATAGGTCTAGTTGAAAATTTCCACCTACTACAATAGTCCATTGATTGGATAATAATATGCCATAATAAGGAGTATCCATGACAATGATATCGGTTCTGTACGTTACCTCAGGATATGCTACCAACTTCAACTCTACATCCCATATAACTCCGACCACGAGGAAAAACCTGTTGTCCATTGCATACCAATTTCCATAAGTAGTGTCCACCCATAGGCCCAGTTCTTTCATAACATCCATTCACATGTTGTTTGTTGCAGCTCTTGAATCGATCATGAAATTTTTTACCAACTTATTATTAATTAGTAGTGTGGTGTAGAAAGGGTCTATTTGAGAGGGATTATTGGTTAAAGTGTCACCTAAGTACACTTTTGGTGTCTTTTTAGTTTTTTGTTCAACATTGTTTACCTTAATTTCTCTAGTTTTATTTTGGTTCTACTATTTTTTAGACATATTAGAGATTAATTTGATAGCACTATTGATGAAGCCTTTTGAGGACTTCATATATTTTGCAATATTAACACTTGATACTTTATATTTGTCTTAGAAACTTGTGATATTATCTTTTATTCACCTCAAATATGAACTTAATTATGCATAAGAACTTAGAATATAAATGTTTTATATGAATTCTTATTTTTGTTAAATGCATGATTAAAATGGTATTTAATGTGTGACTGTTTCATGATGATATGTGTTGAATGCGCAACTAGAAGAGGCATTTACTTATCAAAATAAAATGCTAACCATTTCCATTCAAAATAAGATTGGTGGCTAACCTTTTACAGCTCAGCATCATCGACCAAGTTACCTATCAACTAAGCAATATTTCCAACCAAATACATGTTCCAGGTCCTGAGTTCTATCAACATCAGTTGAAGATAGTTGCAAGATCTTCACGATTGTTCCCCTATTCTCCAAGATATCTTTAATAGATTTGAGCTTGTTTAGTTTCCCACTTTTTCCATGTTTTCAAATAAGAGATGGATATATGTATCTGATCTCATGATTAGTTCAATATTAGATGATCTTAGTTTTTAATTTCAAGTTTTGTTTAGTTTTCAATTACCAGTTGAAAAGTTTGTAATTCACCCCTCTTTGGACACATTTGATAAAAATAAAAAGAAGTTGATCCAAATTTTGTGTTGGATCCCTCTAAAGGAAAAGCAGGGCCTGCTCTACTGAAGGAAGGTGATCCTATTTAGTTTATAGTTGTTCTTCATTCGTTTGAAATTTCATCTTTTGTTCTTAGAATGGTTTACAAGTTGAATGTTGGAATAAATCCCAAATTTAACATTACAATCTTAGATTGATTACTTTGTTAATTAATTGCATTCTTAGATCGATTACTGTGTTAATTAAATAGATAAATTTCTTCAGTTTGTAGCTGATTAGATTGCAGATTAGATAGTTAACTTAGCATTGATAGATGATTATGTTCTTAATAGAATATGAGCATAGTAGGAATTATTACTTGTTAGATTGAACAAATGAGGATTGGTGTAGGTTGTTTTTAAAGTTAGATTTAAATTCTATATCTTGAGTTGAGAAAATGTTAGATTCTTGTTTTCCTACAATTAGATTAAGTTAATCATCCATTCCTCACCATTTGATTAAGCTTGGAGTATGAACTATCCCTGCACATCTTCTATTTTGAAGTAATTTAGTTTAAAACTTTAGAATAATTTAAGTCAAAAATAGATTAGAGGAATAGCATAGAGTAGCATAGAGCCACTTCTGATAAGGAAGGAACCACTATGAACCACTCTAAATCGCTCCTAACAAAGCAGAGTTACTACAAAAACCCCAAAAACCAACATAACCGATCCAACTCTTTTCATAGATAGCTTTAGACACCCTTGGGTTAACAAATTAAGAGATAAATGATTAGGGAGTTGTGACAACAATGACCCCTATCCATCATTTTCAGGGAAGATTTGGCCTTATAAAGAAAATTTAAGCCTTAGTGTTGGTAAGAGACCAGTTAAGAAAACAATTTAGTTTGTGGATGAGATGAGCTAGAGACCATCGAGGAAGGTTTCTTCCATGAAACATTGATTTTAATCAAGAACAACAAGTACATCAATATCATATTGAGGATCAAGAAGGTAACCAACAAAATCACAAAGTGAATCAGGAACATTATCAAGAAGAAATGGGTGACCAACCAGGAAATGATCCCCCACCAAATAATAGGATCTTTTCCTATCCTATTAATCTGAATAGACGAGATGATGAGCCTCCTATGAGAAACATTTCACCTTCTATTTTACCTACCTTTAGAGGAAAAAATTCTAAGGATCCTGACCAATTTCTCTTTGAGTTCAAGGTTTTATGTCAGACCTATGATTATATAGCTAATAACCAAAAGTTAAAATTGTTTCCTTCTACATTGAAAGAGTCAACTTTACACTGGTTCATGGGTTTAGGTGCAAGAACAATCTCAACTTGGCAGGAAATGGAAAGTGAGTTTTTGGATAAATATCAAGATTATTGTCGAGTAAGAGATAGGAAGGAGGAGTTTTTTTGAATGGAACAATTGGAAGATGAAATCCTAGAAGATTATGCTGATAGATTTCAGTTTGTGCATAAAAAGTGTGGTAATGGTTTGGACAATGAGATTAGTAAGACAATTTTTCTAAAAGGAATTGATAATGAATCTAGCGAATGTTTGAATATTATGGGGAAAGGAGATATTAATAAGCTTTCTTTAGAATAAATTATTGAGATATGTAGAAAATACTCTAGGACTAGAGTAGGGACTAGAAACTTCCGAAGAAACAAAGTTCTCACTCTTGATGTATCTCAATTAATGGAAGAAATTTCAAATTTGAAAACTGATCTACTCCTTCATCTTAACATGCAAAGAGATAAGAAGACTACTGATCCTTTATCCATTTATTGTTCCAAATGTAGAGGCAAACATCTTTTGAGAGAGTGTCCATTAAATCAAATTGATCTTTGTGAAATTTGTGAGAAACATCATGTAACAAGTTCTTGTAGCCTATTACTTGGAATTAAGAATCATTTGAAGAAACAACCTATAGTAGAGGAAGAACTTAATTGTGTTGGGTAGAGATCTCAAAATACAAGGTATAATGCTAATCAAGGGCAATAAGGTCCTAGAGCTAATTGGGATCAAAACCCTTGGAAAAATCCAAATCAATGGACTCCTCCCTACCAACCACAAACACAGCCTACATTTTGGGGTCAACTTGAATGGATGAATCCTCAGTGGAATGAACCATAGTGGCAATCAAATCAATCACAGTGGTATCCTAACCAACCAGAATAGCAAAAAAATAAAACAAAATTTCAACTATGGAAAAATAAGGGGCCCAGGTGTCCTTGGACACAATCACCTCCATTAGTTACTAGTCCTAATCTTGGTAGTGAACAAGTAAACCCACCTCAGTTGTTGGCTCAACTTGTTTCAAATCCAAAGAACAATCATAATAATTCTAACCCACCTACTTTAAATGTGATAGATGCAATGATATTCAATTAAGGAACCGTAATGTCCCATCTATACCAAATGTTAAAGATCAGGAGGATGAGAAAGATGAAAAAGAGTATCCAAAGGAAAACCAAAACTCTAATGATGTACAAAAGGTTAAACAAGCACCTTATCCTGAGTGTTTGAAAATAGAACAAGTAGCTCCTGACAACTCCCAACCAAATTATATGAATGTGGTAGATTCTCAACTTCTCCATGAATTGAAAAAGATCAATATTGAGATACCATTATTACAGGCCATTAAAGACATACCGACAATAAATTAGTTGGCTAAATCTTTGTATGAAAATGCCAGGTAGGAAGAAGAAATTACCTCCTAAAATATAGATAGGGACTAAACTCACCGATGTTTTGTCAGGTAGATTGCTAACTCAAAAATATAATGATCCTAGTAGTCTTGTGATAATTTTGAGTATTAGAGGAATTGAGATAACCAATGTACTAATTGATTTAGGAGCAACTATTAATGTCATCATATTAGACACTGTCGAAATGTTGGGTATGACAAGTGTTCAACCCACAACAACTGCTTTATAGTTGGAAGATCAATCTACTACTAAACCTGAAGGTGTTATTAAAGACATCATGGTTACTATTGATACATGGGGTTATCTAGTCAAATTTTTAGTTCTTAAAGATAGAAAGAAGAATTTTGGTTATCCAATTATCTTAGGTAGACCATTGTTGGCTACTACAACAACATTGATAGATTGCAAATCAAGAAGAATGATCATTTCTAATGGTTAGAAATAGAAATAATTGTCACTTTTCCTCTAGCCCAACCACCATTTCAACCTTATACTCAACTTTGGGTTGATGAGGATATCGATTCGGAAGGAGATGGTGTTGTAGAATTGGCTATGGTTACTTTGGTAGAATATGTTGAGGAATATGAAGAAAAATATCTTAATTTTGAAGAGATCAGTCAAGAAAAAAAAGAAGAATTGTCAAGGAATGTTACATCAGAAAAATTCACACACATATCCCTTAAACACACTTTTTGGAGATCCAATTGACTCTAAGAATAATACCAAAGTAATAACATTAGTAGGGGATAAGCCTCTTTTCATTAATTCATCCTTATCTTCTTCACAAGAAAAGGAATTGAAGCAAATCTTGGAAATTCATACTGAAGCATTTGCTTGGGAATATAAAGATATGAGAGGAATTCACCCATAAATTTGTACTCATCATATTTATACTGAAGATGTTAAACCAGTAAGGCAAGGTCAAAGAAGGATCAATCCTGCTCTTCGAGATATTGTAAAACAAGAGATAGAAAAACTGCTAAAAGTACAGTTTATTTATCCAATATCTAATAGTCAATGGGTTTCCCCATTGGTTATTTTTCCCAATAAAAATGGAAAATGGCATGTATGTGTGGACTACATAGAATTAAACAAAGCCACTAAAAAAGATCATTTTCCTTTGCCATTTATTGATCAAGTACTTGATAACCTAGCTAGCAGTAGTTATTTCTCTTTCCTAGATGGCTTTAGTGGTTATAATTAGATCCAAGTGGCTCTTGAAGACTAGGATAAAGCTACCTTTGCATGTCCTTGGGGAACATATGATTATACAGTTTTACCATTTGGATTTTGCAATGCACCAACTACTTTTTAAAGAGTTGTCTTGGAAATTTTTGCAGATTTAACTACCTCATGTGTGGAAGTATATATGGATGACTTCACAGTTCATGCACAAACATTTGAGGAAGCACTTGAAATTTTAAATAAGGTTTTTCAAAGATGTAAGGATCTTAGGTTGTCTTTGAATCATGAAAAGAGTTCCCTCATGATGACAGAAGGGATTGTTCTGGGACATCACATTTCAAAAGAGGGAATAAAATTTGACCCAAAGAAAGTAGAAATCATTCAAAAAATTGAGATCCCTAAAAGTCAAATTGAAGTTCACAATTTTCTTGGGCATGTTGGTTACTATAGAAGATTCATTGAAGGGTTTAGTAAAATTGTTGAACCTTTGTTTAAATTACTCAAGAAGGATGTGGAGTTTTTATGGACAGGTGATTGTCAAAAATTGTTTGAAATAATTAAACATGCTTTAACTACTGCCCCAATTATCAAAGGACCTGTTTGGGGAGTTCCATTCCATATACATGCTAATGCATCCAACTTTGCTATTGGTGTAGTCTTGGGATAGAAAGATGGGAATGAAGCAATGCATGCTATCTACTATATTAGTAAAAATATGAATCTTACTAAAAGGAATTACACAACAACTGAAAAATATTTTTTAGCAATAATATATGCAATCAATAAATTTAGGCACTATATTACTGGTTACAAGGTATTCATTCAAACAAATCATGCTACTATTAAATATCTGATGAATAAAGCTATAGTGGGTGGAAAAATTATATGATGGCTATTATTGTTGGAAGAACTTGATGTGACAATTGTAGATAAGCCTGGTAAAGATAATGTTGTTGTTGATTTCCTTTCAAGATTTTTTTTGCAGGGTGATCAAGAGCTAGTAGAAGACACTTTTCATGATGAGCACTTGTTTGCAATATCAATTCATCTGACATGGTTTGCTGATCTTTCAAATTATCTTGTAATAGGGAAGTTTCTAAATCATTTTAACCCTAAGTAGAAAAGGAGATTGATTCGTGAAAGTTCTATATTCCAATGGATAAATGGAATTTTATTTAAGATGTGTCCTGATCATGTTCTTCATAGGTTTGTTTCTAAAATAGATGTTTATGATTTTATACATGCTTTCCATCAAGAGCTAGAAGGAGGACATTATTCAGTAGTCAAAACTGTTCATAAGATCTTAGGAACTAGTTATTTTTGGCCATCTATGACAAAGGATGTTTCATTCTTTGTTAAGCATTGTGATCAGTGCCAATGCATGGGAAGACCTACACCAACAATGGAGATGCCATTACAACCTTAGATAGCTCTAGAACCATTTGAGAAATGGGGAATTGATTTCATAGGACTTGTTGAACCACCTTCTAGAGGAAAATATTATATTCTAGTTTGCACAGACTATGTCACAAAGTGGGCCGAAGTGAAAGCTTTGCTAGCAACAAGGGAAGATAAGGTAACTAATTTTTTGTATAAACATATTCTTCAAATATTCAGAGCACCAAGGGAGATAATATCAGACCAAGAGCCTTATTTTTTATTTATTATGATGGAAGCTTTTATGAAAAGATATCATATGACACACATGAAATCCACACCATATCATCCATAGGAAAATGGGAAAGTAGAAGTTACTAATTGAGAATTGGAAAATATCTTGACAAAGATTGCTTCATTAAGAAAAGTAGATTGGGCAGAAAGGTTAGATGAAGTAGTTTGGGCTTATAATACAACCTGGAAAACAACCACTAGATTCTCTCCATATGAGTTATTATATAGGAAAAATATAGTTATGCCTATTGAGTTTGAGTTGTAGACATTAAAGACAACATTGGAAGTTGGTATTGATTTACTTGAGGTAGAGAAAAATAGGATTCTACAGCTGAACCTATTAGATGAAATAATAATGGAAGCTCTTCAACATACACAAATGATACATAAGTAGAGAAAAGAATGGCATGATAAGCATATAGTGACAAGAGAATTTAAGAAAGGAGATTGGGAATTACTATTTGATTCCAGATCCTAGGAGTTTAAAGGAAAATTCCATACAAGATGGTTAGGACCTTATGGGATTGATCAAGTTTTTGAAAATGGAGTTGTTTAGTTCATACCAATAGATGGAGAAAGAAAAATTATGCTAGTTAATGGCCATTGTCTAAAGATATATCACAAACCAACATCAAAAGAATAATTTTTATCTAACTTGCAGCATAGAATTGAACATTTTATTGTGGAGGATATATCTCCATGGAAGAATGTACTTCTTTATAATCCTTTTTAAGAAGGTATACATAAATAAGGTAAATTGAAAACTAGAAATGGTGGTTTACTTTCTGAAAAATGATCCAAAAATAAATAAATTATAACCTTCTTGTCTCTTGTAGGTACAACTTTGAATAGATTTTGATTGCTCCTTACCTAACCAGGGAGCTCCTGATCGACTTAGACATCAATTTCTTTGTAAAAGTATTAATTAATGAACAAGTTAATTCAACTCCCAATAGCTCCCAATTATTCCTAATCGGTTGTTCTCAGTGTGAAAAGAAGTTCAATAGAAAGACTCCTGATTTCTTTGAGTTATTAGATGATCAATTAATTATTGGTACAATGCATAGTAATCAAGAGCAATAAAATGGATTCATGCATCATTGGAAGCTTTCAGCTTTGAATTTTGCTAATTAGTTTGTAGACTATGTAGGTACAAATTTATTTAAAACTTCATGTTTTAATGGTTTAATATTATAACATGTGGACAAATTGGGCTTGCATAAGGGTTGAGCTCAACGTGTTATTATTAACCATAATCGAGTACATCATTTAAATATAAAGATTTCTGACAAATGTTGATCCTTTTTGAAAGAAGTGAAGATTGTTTCAATAAACTTCATTGTCGGATGAACCCTCGATCAAATCAATATCATTTCATACTAATGGAGTAAGTATTTATATGATGCATTTATTTTTTGAAAGTTTAAATGCATTTAATTATCTATCATAGAGTTGTTTAAAAGGTCATATCATGTAGTTAAGAGCCAAGTGTAATTTATTGAGTGGATGTTGTGAGGTGATGTCAATTGTCAAGTAACGATTATGAGGTGATGGATTTAGAAGTAGTAAATTTACTTTCACCACCTTTCACCAATTTTTTTTTTTAAAAATATAGTTGGTAAGATATCTCATGCATGCAAAATACACTCTGGTTTAAGCTGAATTTAATGCCGAGTAAAAGACATTTAATACCAAGGAAACAACTACAAGTTTTTGAATTTAGCAAGAAGAGAGAAAAATACCCATTGTCATTCCTGTAAAATTGTTTTTTGCATTTTCTCTTAACTAGAAATTGTTCTTGAATTTCTCAAATTTTGATGCAATGAAAATGGGATATACGAAAAATGGTTGAGCCAAAAGAAGCAATTTTGAATACTAAAAAAAGGAGATGGTGTCAACAAGTGGGATGGCTTGACCTCATACTCAAATATGAAGGGTATGAATGGGATATCATTTAGGAATTTGTAAGGAATTTCCATCTTAGTTTCACTATTTTCAAAGGAGAGACTATTCCAATATCCACAACTGTAATTAGTGCATTGTTTGGAATCCCAGATGAAGGAAAAATGGTTAAGTGAGGACAACATGATTTAAAGGAGCTTTTGCAAATTTTTCATGTTGACCCAGAGCCTCTACCTACTTTTCAAAAACACAAAGGAAAAAACAAGGGTATTGAAAGAGGGAGTCTTCAAGAGCCTTGGTCTTCAATAGTGCACTGCTTGATGAAATATTTCACCTGTGAGGGTTAGTATGCTTCAGTGTTGGGGCCAACTTTGTGGTTGTTGATTCATGTTCTCCATGCTCAAGAAAAACCTGAGGTAAGGGTAAATTTACCCACTTTCTTATTCTTGCAAGTGATATGGTGACGAGGTGCAAGGAGAAAGAAAGTAGAATAACACATCATGGTTTAATACATTTGATTGTTAAACATCATTTCTTTCAAAAACCTAATGGGGAAGAACAATGGATATAATTTTTGTTGAATAATGAGGGCAAGGGTTTAGGAAAACATAAAACACCTGTGACTAGAACTCTAAAAATTGAGAAGGAGAAAAGTTCAAAAGAAACTAGGGAAAAATCTATAGAAAGGCATGAAATACAAGACCCTAAGGAATCAAGGCCTTCCAAAAAAAGGGAAGCTAAACAAATTTGAACCTCAGAGGAGACTAAAAATGAAGAGGAAAGGCCTAGAAGGGAAAAGGAAACTAGGAAGGAAAGAAAATTGAAAATGAGAAAGAAGACAAAAAAATTAGAAAAACCCAAGGAAAGAAAGAAATTAAAAAGGGGGAAGAAAAGAAAAACTCCTAAATCTCCTCCCATAGTTCAAATTGAAGAATCTGAAGCAGAGGAGGTTGAAAAAGAAAAAGAAGATTCTCAATCCCCAAAGAACGATTCCCTAGGGCTATTTTCTAGTTCCCCTATTAGGGAATCATTTATTCCAAGCCCCAGTGTTCATGGAGGAAGCCCTTTTGTTGCTCCAAAATATCCTTTTGAGGAAAAATAAATTGAAGTTCAAATTCTCAATGTTTTTAATTCCTCGACTCAGTTTACTAAAGAAATGGAAGAGGTATTTTTCCATAGGGAGGGGAAGTAGCCATTAGAAGAGCAAGAGGAAACTGATAAAAATTTAAACCAAAGGAAAGAAGAAGAGAGACAAGTTGAATTTGCACTTAGGTTATCCAAATTAGAAAAAGAAATAGAAGAGTATAGAATGCAAAACATGGTACGAGAAATGAAACTAAGAAAAAAAGAAGAGGAGATGTCAAAATATGAAACCAAAATGGAAAGAATTAAGTTGCAAGTCCAACAAGACACAAGTCAATTGCTCAAACAACTGGAAAATGTAGAAGGGGAATTAGCTAGAATGAATGAACAGTGCAAATAAAAAGACAGTGAGATTTAGGGGTTAAGAGAGGAAATGGAAAGAAGGCACTAGATAGCTCTTGAAACAACGAAGCTAGAACAAAATATGTCTACATCTTCTAGGTTACTTTGTTTACCTCTGCCAGAGGATAAACCTAGGGAATAACCCACAAGACTGAGATATCTCTCACTTGCTGCTATGAAGTATAAACAATTGAATAAACAACTTCAAGATAGAATATAGGAAATTACTAAAGAAAGAGAAGAAGCTAAAAACAGACTAAATGAAGTTGTGGATATTGAATTTGTACTTTTTACAACTAGGAAGCCTTCATGAATGTATGGTTTATTCCTAAGGGAATTTTTTTTTAAGTGGAATTTGAATCAATTGATTTAAAAAAATCCTCTAGACATCTAGATTGATAATGCTTTCCTTCAGTCATATTTTAACATTCATCCTTATATTCAAAATCAAATGTGTGAATTCTTCCAACACTCTTTTCTCATGGGTGATGTAAGTGACTCCCTTCTCAACATTTATGTTGGAGAATTACAAATAAGATATTTAGTTTCTTTACTACAACATTAGGTGGAATGGAAAAGAAGAATGGGAGAGTACAAAGATTCCCAGAAGAGGTATGGACTGCCCATGAGGGGAGAGAATCAGAATGCAATTGAGTATATAAAGAAGTTCAGATCAGTATCTAGACTCAATGATGTTGCACATATTTATAGGACTAACTTATTGAATAGTATAACATGTTTTCAAGAAGTGGAAGGAAAAATAGCATCGGTAGCTCTCCAGGCATGCATTGAGAGATTTAATTCAATTCCAGATCCATTGAAGAGAAGGGAACCAATCAACCCAAATAACATTAGGTGGAGCTTAACTAGGGTAAGGCATATAATCAGTTTGATACATGAACAAAAGGAAATGTGGATTGGCATGTGATTCAAGATGCCTATTGTCATCATGCCCACACCTAAAATCAATGCACCAGATAGAATACTAGACGAAGTTTTGAAAATTTGGTATGAAAAGTAGGAGCAAAATCATGGATTTTTCAACAAATACAGATCAACAGCTGAATACAAGGAGTCTTGAACTATGCTTTATGGATGGAAACTATCAAGAAAAACATTCCTAATATCATCAATCTATAAACATGAGGACATGGTTATGAATAGGAGGGGAAGAAATGATGAAGCCATCTGAGGACTTCATATATTTTGCAATATTAACACTTGATACTTTATATTTGCTTAAAAACTTGTGATATTATCTTTTATTTACCTCAAATATGAACTTAATTATGAATAAGAACTTATAATATAAATTTTTTATATAAATACTTATTTTTGTTAAATGCATAATTAAAATTGTATTTAATGTGTGACTATTTCATGATGATGTGTTAAATGTGTAACTGAAAGAGGCATTTACTTATCAAAATCAAATGCTAACTGTTTCCATTCAAAATAAGATTGGCGGCTAACCTTTTACAGCTCAGCATCATTGACCAAGTTACCTATCAACTAAGCAATAGTTCCAACTAAGTACGTGTTCCAGCTCCTGAGTGTTAGGGTTAGAGATGGCAGATCTAACAATTAAATGTAGATTTAAATAATAACAGAGAAACTAAAACATACACAGAATAAATCATAACACAGAGAATTTAATGTGGTTCACCCAATCTGGGCTACATCCACCAAACCGCAGCCATCCAATACTTTTATTATCCAGTGCAAAACCTATTACAATCTCTCGAATAATCGCGTTTTTCTCATCCTGTAACCCCCATCCCAACCCCTTTTAACAAGATTTTAGAAGCTTCCAGAATTAGGGTTTTACAAAGTCGTTTTTCTTTCTTTTTTGGAGATTTTTCCTTTTTCGCTGACGATGCAAAAAAAACGGCGAGGACGGGGGGCCAGGGTGTACAATATACCATGGGCTATACAGTATAGCATGATCAGTCGCCACATACCAACACTGAGTTCTATTGGCATCAGCTGAAGATAGTTGCAATATCTTTATGACTATTCCCCTGTGCTCCAAGATATCTTTAATAGATTGGACCTTGTTTAGTTTCCTTCTTTTTCCATGTTTTCAAATAAGAGGTGGATATATGCATCCAATCTCATGATTAGTTCAATATTAGATGATCTTAGTTTTTAATTTCAAGTTTTGTTAAGTTTTCAATTACCAGTTGAACAGTTTGTAATTCACCCCTCTTTGGTCACATTTGATTAAAATATAAAGAAGTTGATCCAAATTTTGCATTGGATCCCTCCAGGGGCAGAGCAGGGCCCGCTCTACTGAAGGAAGGTGATCCTGTTTAGTTTATAGTTGATCTTCATTTGTTTAAAATTTCATCTTTTGTTCTTAGCATGGTTTGCAAGTTGAATGTTGGAATAAATACCAAATTTAACATTATAATCTTAAATCAATTACTTTGTTAATTAATTGCATTCTTAGATCAATTACTGTCTTAATTAAATAGATAAATTTCTTCATTTTGTAGTTGATTAGATTGCAGATTATATAGTTAACTTAGAATTGATAGATGATTATGTTCTTAATGGAATATGATCATAGTAGGAATTATTACTTGTTAGATTGAATGAATGAGGATTGGTGTAGGTTGTTTTTAAAGTTATATTTAAATTTTAGATCTTGAATTGAGTAAATGTTAGATTCTTGTTTTCTTGCAATTAGATTAAGTTAATCATCCAGTCCTCACCATTCAATTTAGCTTGTAGTATGAACTATCCATGTACATCTTCTATTTTGAAGTAATTCAACTTAAAACTTTAGAATAAGTTAAGTCAAAAATAGATTAGAGGAATAGCATAGAGTAGCGTAGAGCCGCTTCGGATAAGGAAGGAAGCACTCTGAACCACTCCTGAAAAAGTGGAATTACTACAAACCCCCCCCCAAAAAAAAACCAATAGAACTGTTCCAACTCTTGCCGTAGATAGCTTTAGACACCCCTAGGTTGAAAAATTAAGAGATAAATGATTATGGAATTGTGATAGCAACAACCCCTATCCATCAACTATCTCTGTAGTCATCTACTCTCATCATCTCTAGTAGTGGTATAGACATATTAATTTGAGAATACTTGTGTCATGTCAAATGAAGGGGTGGCCATTGACTGCTTAGCATTTTCTATCTTAGTGGTGTTCCTTTCCTCAACTTGTATCTCAACATTGTCTTTCATCTTCCCCTACTTTGTATTTGTTGTATCCTTTGGTGTATTTTTCTAAATCCTTTCTTTCTCACCTTTCTTTTGGCCATTTGAAGCATTTTCTTTATGGTTCTAATCTTTTATGAACAAACTCCTAGGTGTCCCTTGATCCACATTTGTGGTTATATTCCTTAACTTGTAGCCACTTTTAGCCTTTTCCATAACAACTAACATAAGGGCCCTTTTCTCTTCTCCAGTTGGCATCCTTAGTTGGAACTGAAGCATAACATTAGATGTATAAGTAGTCTCTTCTTCATGATCCTCTTGATTTGAGAAAAATTCCTACTGACCCATGTTGACATTGAACCTCTGATTACTTACATCATATTCAAACCCTTCTTCTTCAGAAGAGTATTCCTCATTTATTTAATGTGGTCCCATCCCTAGCATATTTATGGTATGATTATCCCTCTCCCGATCATACGGTCATTCATTTTCTTGTAGGGACTGAGCTACTATACAGTATTATGGTGAATGTGGTATGCTACATGCTAAACACCATGGACTAATTTCTACCATGTGTGTTTGATTTTTCTTCAAAGGGTCTAGGGTGTCATTGAAATCTTGTCTTTGATTATTTTCCATAGGTCTCCCATATTTCCAGTTAGTGTTATATTATTGAATAGGACAACTGAGAGGGGGGTGAATAATTTTTCATGTATTTTAACCTTTAATTCAATTACCATAACTAATACATAAAATTTCTTAAATGATTAATCATAAAATTCCAATGTAGAAACTCAAATCCAACACATAAACACAATAACACCAGATTTACATGGAAAAACCAATGAGGGAAAAACCACAATGAGGATCAACTCACACTATAGAGAGTATCAAAACCAATCACAAAAAGTCTTACTACCTAAAACAAGGATCACTTCCTAAGATAAGGCTCACTACCTAAAACAAGGACTCACTGCATGGAAGAAGGACTCACTGTCCAATAGGGCTACAACCCAGAGGGATAACTACCATAGAGATACAGAGAAGACAAAAAAAAATTGTTATAGAGAGACTACAATCCCAATCCAACAAAGGATTCCACCACAGTCACTTGATAAACTTGCATGAATGATAGATTTTTCCTTCTGCTCACTGCATCCAAAAATTTAGCATTAAGCTTCGCACTGATCTACCACACAAAACTCACACACACTTTCTAAATAGAATCAATGTCACATATACTCTTTCACTTATCTTCCTTCTTTTCTCTTGTATATTTTTCATTACTAGCTCATCTTGTATTTATACCAAATCCAAATTCAAATTAGGTTGGCACTAAAAAATTATAGAGTGGAATTAGAATGAGGGTGACCCAAACACATGCTTCACCGAGACCCAAAATAGATCCAACACACTTCATAAACTTTGAAGATAGTGCTTAACACAAGGTCAACTAACCAATGTAAAACACATGTAGATCAATTAAGCTTGAAACTTCCAGAAACCAAAAATATCTTCAATGCAATCAAAAAATCTTAACTCTAGAATTGCAAGTCAAAATACTTCATCAAAGAGAAATCTGGACCAACAACTTTTCTCTTGGATCTCAACCAGAACATAGAAAAACATAGTTCACAACTAGCGAACACAACTCAAACTTCACAACAATCCAATAGCCAAACATTTGAATATAGCAGCCTTCAACAACCATGAAAAATATATTTGAACCACACTATCATAGGGAAAAATACCAGATCATCATTCTAAGCAACAACTAAATACCTATAAACTTTCTTTAATACAATTTTCTCAATATCCTCAACATATACAACCAATTGCAACTAGTAGATAACCAATTGACTAGTTGAAATAAATGACAACACCTTCATTCCTTTTTCCATTCTTGCAACAATCTCCCCCTTTGTAATTTATGGCAATACATGATGTGAAAAACCATCAAAGACATCATACTAGTTCTGAATATACTTCTCAAGCTTTTTTTATTTTTGCTTCTCCCCCTTAGAAAATAATCTTCCTCATTACCTGCTTTCTTTCATTAGCTTTCTTTCATTTTCACATGCTTTCTCCCCCCCTTTGACATCAATGGAAAATTCAAAAGATATGTCCATTGAATCTTCCTTTGACATGAAAAAAAATAATCACAATGACAACACTTGAAACTACCTGCTCCCCATGAGAGGTAGCCACCAAAACAACAATCCAAAAAGGTAGAATCATGAATGCAACAGACTGATGCATCTCCAAATGCATCTTAGTTTATGAAAGGAGGGTCAATAACCCCTAACTTCTCTCAGAGATACTCAAAATTATCTTTAGGAAGAGCCTTTGTAAATATATTAGTAATTTGATCCTTTGTCGAAATATATTCAAGCTTGACATCATTCTCCATGACCTTCTCTCTCAAGATATGATATCTTATAGATATATGCTTCATCCTCAAGTCCATCACATGATTCTTTGAAATGTTAATTGCACTAGTATTATCACAAAAAATAGAAATGGGATCATCATATAGCACTGTGATATCTTTCAATGTATGTTTCATCCATAGAACTTGTGTACAACAAGATGCAACAACAATATACTCAACTTCAACAGTAGACGAAGATACTAAATCTTTATTTTTACTCAACCATGCCACCAATCTACATCCAAGAAAGAATGCACCATCACTTGTACCCTTTCTATCATTTACACATCCAACCCAATCTGCATCTCTATATGCACTAAGTGTAAAGTCAGTATCTTTAGGATACCACAATCCATAATCCAAAGTGCTATTCAAACATTTGAATATTCTTTTAACTGTAGAAACATGTGTTTCCTTCGGATCTTCTTGAAATCTAGCCACAAGATAGACTACATGCATAATATCTGGTCTAGTCGCAGTCAAATATAGTAGTCCACCAATCATATATCTATAATTGATCTAATCACCCTTAGGTGAATCATCATATTTACTCAATTTGCAACTAGTCACCATAGGAGTACTTACCAGTTTGGAACCATCCATCCTGAACTTCTTCAACATCTCTCTCACATACTTAGACTGTGAAATGAAAAATATTTTCTCTATTTGATTAATTTGTAGCCCAAGAAAGAAATTCATGTCCCCAAACATAAACATTTCAAATTATTTATGCATCTATTTCACAAATATCTTACACATCTTTTCATTTCTTCCAAAGATAATGTCATCAATGTATACAACTACAATCAAGATTTTGTCATTTTCAATCTTACTGTACAAATTATTGTCTATCGTACCTTTGTTAAATTCTTGTTGAATCAAATACATATCTAACCTTGAATACCAAGCTCTAGGAGCTTGCTTCAATCCATATAAAGCTTTCTTCAATTTGCAAACCATATCGGATTGATCTATTAACTAAAATCCTTCTGGTTGTTCCATGTAAACTTCTTCTTCCAACTCACTATTCAGAAATGTTGACTTGACATCCATTTGATAGACTTTAAAATATTTATAAGTAGCCAATGCCAAGAACATCCTTATAGCTTCCATTCTTTTTACTGGAGCAAAATTTTCCTAAAAATCTATGCCTTCTACTTGTGAGTGGCCTTTACACACAAGCCTTGCTTTGTTTCAGACTTCTCCATTCTCATTCAACTTATTTTTGAATACCCATTTTGATCCAATGATATTTTTTATTTTTCAGTCTTGGGACCAATTCCCAAGTCTAATTCTTCTCAATATGCAAAATTTCTTTCATTGCTTCCATCCAATATTCATCTTTACAAGCTTCACTTACTATCTTCAGCTCAATCTCAGAGAATAAACACAAATTTACTTTAGTAGCAGTTTTGCTTTCGATTAATATTCCTTTTTTCTTGTCTCTAATAATCTAATTTTTTGAATGATTCTTTTGTACATATTTCAGTGTCCTAGGGGATATCACGAGAGCATCTTCTTCTCTTTCATTATGTTCGTCCTGTTCTTCCACAATTTCTTCTATTCTTGCATAATCATGTTCATCATACACATATCCATCAATATCAATAGAATTCTTCATTGTCTCATCAACCTTCGTATTCGAGCTCTCTACAATCTTTCTCAATATTTATTGAAACATTTGTATTCCTTGCTTTTAGTAGAGTATCCAAGAAATATTCCTTCATCACTTCTTGCATCAAACTTGCCCAATGTTTCCTCATCTCTTCTGATATAGCATTTGCTTCTGAATACCTTGAAATATTTAACTGTAGGAATTCTTCCATGCCATAGCTCATAGGGAGTCTTTGTAATGTTTTCTCTTGCTTGAACTTGATTGAACACATAAACAATAGTATGAATAGCTTCTTTCTAGTAAACTTCTAGTAATCTGGGTTTAGTGATCATTGACCTAGCAGCATCTTGAATTGTTCTATTTTTCCTTTCAAGAACTCCATTCTACTGAGGAGTTCTCAAAGCAGATAATTGTCTCTTTATTCCATGCACTTCACAAAACATATTGAACTCATGGTAGGTGAATTCTCCACCTCTATCAGATATTAAGCATTTTATCTTCAAATTCACTTCATTTTCAACCATAGCCTTGAATTCCTTGAATCTATATAATGTATCTGATTTCTCTCTAAGAAATGTAACCCATGTATATCTAGAATAATCATCAATTAAAAGCATAAAGTACCTTTCACCAAGTTGACTTCGCACTCTCATAGGACCACAAAGATTTGTATGAACTAAATCTAGTAGTCTAGTAGTAGATTTTTCTTTTGATCTATAATGATTTCTTGCTTGCTTTCCAAACTGACAATTCCCGCAAATAGCATTAATAGGATTTGTAATTCTTGGTAAATATCTCATGGCTTGAACAACACTAATCCTTGCCAAGTTATCAAAATTCATTTGACACATTCTCCTATGCCATAACCAACTGTCATTTATCTGATTCATAAAGCATCATCCATCAACACCCTTAAGTTGATAAATATTCCCTTCAAATTTCTTTCCTATAGCAATCAATGTTCCATATCCTTTCCAGATCTTACATTTCTCATCCTTAAACACAAGATCATATCATTTTCTACACATTTGACCAACGGTCAACAAATTATGCCTTAAACCCTTAACATAGTAAACATCGTCAGTATGATGCTTTCCATCAAAACTTACTGAACCTACCTCACAAATTTTAGCACAAGTATCATCTCCAAAACATAACCAAGCCTCCATCATATTTCTCAAGTTTAAAAAACTTACTCTTATCACCATTCATGTGATGTGAGAAACCACTATCAACTACCCAAAAATTCTTTTCTTGTTTATCATGTAGGGTAGAGATAACCGTACCTTCATTTTTCTCCTTCTTCTTTGGAGGGCTTTCCTTTACCTATTTTTTTGAATTAGTAGAAGTAGATTCATCCTTAATCACCAAGAACAAGCATTCATTGTCATTTGGATCTTCATATTCCAAATCTTCATCTGAAATACTAGCATTCTCATTCACATAGTAAGCTTTGTTAATCCTCTTTCCTTTCCTTTCTTTCTCATATCTTTGTTTATTCATTTTAGCTCTTTCTAGACACTTTGCAGCATAATGAAATATTTCTCCACAACTAAATCATTTAAAGGGAAACTTACCTTCATACTTATCAGATACTTTCCTCATTCTTCTTACAAAGTTAGCTTCTATTTCATCAAATTTTTCTTCATCCGGATCATCAACTTTTGTAGCTTTAAAGGCAGTCTCTGTTTTGTCTCCATTTCTTAGAATCGACTTCCTCATCTCATAAGATGTCAAAAATCCTAACAACAGATCTTTAGTACAAGTCTTATAATCTATAGTTTGCTCAAATCACTCACCTTCTCACTATAAGCATCAGGAGTTATGAGAATCTTCTTTACAATCCTAGTTTCATCTATAGTAGTGCCAAGTGATCGCATTCCATCCACTACCTCATCTAATATTTGTACATAAGCTTTAACAATTTCATCTTCAAACATATGTATAAGATCAAACCGTGTTTCCAAATTTTGTAATTTTTCCTCTTTAACTCTTTCATTACCATCATGCACTCTTTCTAAAGCATCCCAAACTTCCTTAGTTGTCTTCAAATTCTAAACCTTAATCAACTCAGAATGTACCAGACTATTCTTCAAAATGAACTTTGCCTTATTATTCGCTTCATGTGCTCTGATCTCTTTAGGTGTACTCAGACCATTAGCAAGAGGAGTGTAAGGATTCTTGTAAGCTTTCTCCATATCATATCCATAATACTCCATATATTCTTCCTTCAATACTTTCCAGATACCATAATTAGTTCCATCAAACATCAGATAATCAAAGACCATTTTTCTAGCCATCTTGGACCTTCCTCAAGCGGTTAAGCTCTTCACCAAGGAACCAAGCTCTAATACCAATTTTTGAATAGGACAACTAAGAGGGGGGGTGAATCAGTTGTCATAGATTTTAACCTTCAATTCAATTACCATAACTAATACATAAAACTGCTTAAATGTTTAATCATTAAATTCTAATGTATAAACTCAAATCCAACACAATAACACCAGATTTACATGAGATTTACATGGAAAAACCAATGAGGGAAAAACCACGGTGAGGATTAACTCATGCTATAGAGAATATCAAAACCAATTAAAAAAAGGCTCACTACCTGAAACAAGGCTCATTGTCTGAGATGAGGCTCACTTCCTGAAACAAGGACTCACTATCTGGAACAATGACTCACTATCCAACAAGGCTACAATATGAAGGGCTCACTTCCAAAAAGATACAAAGAAGACTTAGAAGACTTGTTATAGAGAGACTAAAATCCCAATGCAACAAAGGATTCCACCACTATCACTTAATCAACTTGCATGAATGATAGAGTTCGCCTTCTTCTCATTGCATCTAAAAACTCAACATTAAGCTTCACACTGATCTACCATACACAACTCACACACACTTTCTGAATAGCATCAATGTTGTGTCTACTCTTTCAATTATCTTCCTTCTTTTCTCTTGTATAATTTTCACTACTAGCTCATCTTGTATTTATACCAACTTCAAATTTGAAACATATCCAAATTTAGTTATCCAAATCCAAATTCAAATTAGGTCAGCACCAAAACATTCTTGGGTGGAATTAGAATGAGGGCGACCCAAACACACACTTCACCTGGGCCTACAATAGATCCAACATGCTTCATAAACTTTGAAGATAGTGCTTAACACAAGGTCATCCAAACCAATGTAAAACACATAGATCAATTAAGCTTGAAACTTCTAGAAACCAAAATATCTTCAATGCAATCAAAACATCTTAACTCTAGAACTACAAGTCAAAAGAATTCATCAAAGAGAAATATGAAGCAACAAATTTCCTCTTAAAACTCAACCAGAACACAGAAAAACATAATTCACAACTGGTGAAAACAACTTGAACTTCACAATGAACCAATAGCCAAACATCTAGATATAGAAACCTTCAACAACCATGAAAAACATATATAAACCACATGATCATAGGGACAAATACCACATCATCATCCTAAGCAACAACTAAATACCTGTAAACTCTCTTTAATACAATTTTCTCAATATCCTCAACATATACAACCAACAACAACTAGTAGATAACCAATTGAATAGTTGACATCAATGACAACACCTTCATTCCTTTTTCCATTCTTGCAATATATATGGCATGTCATGCAATATAGGCCTGTCATTTTTGTAATAATTGTATTGCCTAGTTTGCTGGTTGTTGAGGTTTTGTGGGATTCTAGAATTATCTCTTTTTCTTACCTTTCCCATAGCTTTCCTATTATTCTCAATGTGTATAGAAGCTTTCTGAGCTTCTACAACGGTATTGGGAGCTCTTTTTCTGAGTTCATACCTAGTATTAGGGTTGAAGGCCCTTAGGTAAATGAACAAGCCCATAGAATATGAGGGATTTGATCTGGGTGAGATTTTGTTGCATATTTGGAGAACCTGTGGTTGAAATCAATGATTGATTCATTGTGGTGTTTTTGGATGCTTGTTAATTCATGTATGGAAAAATCTAGGTCGAAATGACTTCCATATTGTTCCCTGAATTTATCTTTGAAGTTTTTCAAGGAACTGATCGAAGTGTCAGGAATTTTTTTATACCAATCCCTAGCATCTTCAACCAAGCACATCATGAATAACCTCATGAGGGTATCTTTGTATTGTACATCGTAGTCCTCCATAACTACATCAAAATTCCTTATATGTTATGTTGGGACTATAAATTTTTGAATATTTTCACATGTTTTGCATAACCCTAAGTTTCCATATGGTCCTCATCATAAGCACATGGGTTTGTTTTCATATCGTTCTGCTCACATTTTGTCCATATTTGTCTCATTGAATCCATCAGATTATGCATTTTTCTCATTCTGGTTCCTATCGGCGTGAGATGGTCAGGGTCTCCCCAACCCATGTTGTGATTTCTGCTAGCAAATGTCTGTGTTGCCTATCGGCAAGACATTTTCTGTGTCACAGTGATTGGATTTCATCTATTGGCAGATATTGGCAGGACTTTCATGCGGTTTCGGCGATAGAGGATTATTCTTTTCGGTGAGAGTTGCGGCGTCGTTATATGGTCATAGCGAACTCTTTTGGTCTCACCGACAGGTGCATTAAAAGATTCACTTCGGCCAGAATTGGAGTATTCGGTTTAGTATCTCAGTGAATTCAAGTGTGTCTCACCGACCGTATGCATGTGGAGGCTTATCGGTAAAACTAATGGCTATTAATATAATGTCTTGGTGAGACCTTGTTGTCTTGCCGACCGGGGCACAAAGGGTTTCCATTGGTGGTTTTTGGTGAGAGAACTAATGCGTCTTGGTGATGCGCAGGATGAAAGGAACATATCGGTAAGAGTTAGCGATATTGGTGTAGGGTCTCCGCGAGTGACCTCCGGTCTCGCCGATGGAACACAAAAAGACTTGTTGGTATGAGAATTGTTTGGTCACGGCAACACACAAGATGAATAAGGGACTTTCGGTGAAGCATAATATTGTCTACGTGAGATCTCTCCGATAGTTGGAAGTTACAGCAATGTACATGAGACAGATGAACTTGTCGGTGAGAAAAATCATATGTCACAGCGACCAATATGTATCTTGTGGACTTTCGGTGAAACATGGAGCAATCTATATAACGTCTTTCCAACTATATATTATCTTGGTGAAGGCAAAGGTTGGGCACATCTCGGTGAGAAAGACTATTGTGTCTCAACGACTGAAACAAATCTAACAGAATTGTGATCTTGGGGAAGCATAAAGGTATTCGATATTATTTCTCCCCGACGGTAGAAAGTCACGGCAGAATAGAAGGAACCAAGGAGCGATTGACGATTGAATTGCCTTCGGCATACTCGCTGACTTGTCTCAGCGAGTGATTAATAGAGTTCAAATACTGTGGCTGACATATAATTTTCTTCTGTGGCCGACATGGATTATGCTCGATTGTAACAGTTGGTCGATATGGATTTTGGCCGACATGAATTTGAAGCGATATGTTTCCTGATGCTGGTGTATAAATATACACTCCCAATTGTAATTGAGAGATTAGATTTTTGATCAGATCTTAGAATAGATACAATAGATTAGGAATGGACACAGTAGAATAAAGTTCTCATTCCAGAGACTATGTTGCATGTTTTCAAATGGCGATTTCAATGAAATTTAGCTAGTGTGGTAGTTTATTCCTGGTATCAATTGTCTGTTGAGTTTATTGAAAAGTATTGCTAAGATGTCTCCATGTTGATTCTTTCTGGTTGTTTAAATTGATGTAACAAGTTTATTTTCAGTTTATCAGTGCACATTTGCTGTATCTATGTGGTTAATTAACTGGTTCTCTCAAGAAGAGATTAAATCCTTTTGGTTGATCACAGTAATCAGGAAGTTTTATTTGGATTATTAAAGTAGAGCTTAGTAGTCATAATCTTGCATGTTTGTACAAGTTACAAAAGAAATATATGCCAACAATTTGAGTTTCTGCCAGAATAAGTTGCCCACTTCTGTTTCATTTGACTCCGCATACCCAATAAGGCATTGGTCTCTGCATTTCATCATTTTGAATTCATTAAGTTTCTTTATATCTGTTAATTGAGTATTTTAGGATTTAGATTAGAGGATTTGCTATTGCTATTTGTATCAAGTTTGAATTCATTTGTTCACTTCCATCTGCCATTGTGAACAAATCATTGCAATAAGGATAATCATAAGTCAAGTCTGCTTCATTCAGATAGGTACACCTGCCTAGGTCTGGCAGCACCTGAAGAGTAGAAGGTTTAATTCATTTGAACTTGTCTATTACCCTAAAGTGTATCAAGAGATTGGGAGCCTCTTGAGGCATTTCGCCTGCATTTTTGAGAGCTAACATGTTCCTCTATTGTGATAGCATTGTTTACCAAAAATTTTGGGATTGCATTTCTCAAATCACTACCAATTTGATATGGACATATCTGGTACCTGGACAAATTTTTCTATATCTATTTATATTTGGGGGTCCTTGTAAGTAGGGATTTTGGTTAGGTTGGTTGGGTTGGTATTGATGGTAAGGTACATATTGTTGTACACTCTAGTGATGGTATACATTGTCTTGCATATATTGTTGAGGTATATGATGTTGGTGAGGTGGGATATACTACTGACTAGGAGGGGGATAGGTGTTAGCCATGGGTTGGGAAGTGATATGCATATTTTGTGGTTGTGGGGTTTGTGGTGGAATATTCTACTGCACATGAGTTGTAATACTTGCATTTCCTGTTGTATTATGAAGGTATTTTGAAGGCTTAGGACCACTTGTGTTCTAACATGATCCTTGTGAGTTGGTTGGATTGGTATTCCCTCCCTACTTGTGGGGAGGTATATATTTTGGTCCATTTTTTGCTGGTTGGACATTGATCTGGAGAAGTTTTTGAGCTAATTCTTCTTTGGTTTTTAGCAATTCCTTTCTCCTAAGTTCTTCTCTCATTCTTTCTATGTCTTGCTCTAAATATTGACTGGTTAGCTTAGTTGTTGTGGTTTAACCAACATGAGTTTTAGTGGGGGTAACTTGATCCATGGTTCCACATTGGGTTTCTTCACCCTGTTGTAATGTCATTCTATAATCATACTCCCTTTGGTTTCAGATTCTTTCTTCTTCTATACATGCATTGAACTCACCCATTCTTTATGGGTTGGCTTTTAAATAGAGAACAATATTACTCAAGTTGTTTTGTTTGGGTTGTGTATGAAGGTTTCTTGGTTGATATCCTTCATCATTTTGAAACTCTGATTCATGTAAAGGACTAAAACTATTGTGCATTGTGAAAGGTTGTTTAGATGTGTTCCCCTTATCACTGTATGTAACATCTGGTTGATTTGATACTGCTTCATTATTAGTAATATGGGTTTTTGAAGGAGACCCAATTTTTTTTGTCCACTTACCATTTTTCTTCTTTGGACTTCCTTTACACAAAGATATTCTACCATCAATTTTGGGTAATATGATAATTTTTTCATGCCTAAGATCCAATATTTTTGACTTGATATTTAATGAAATCAGTCATACAATGATTTCAGAATTTGGTAGAGTCACCACTCACTTCTCAAAAATTAAGAAAATGGTGAATTTTATTCTTGGTTTTATCCCTAGTGGAGCCCTCTATGAAGGTGTATTTATACAAATGTGGGATTTTAATGACTCTACAATAGGTTGGTCTAGATTTAGAGTTAAGGCTAATTCCCCACTCAAATCGGCAATCTGTTAGTTCTCAAAAATGTCAGTTGCAAACCCTAAGAGGATGCCAAGCTTTATGTTTAGGCTTACAAGATTTTTGGATAATGAACGAGGTTAATTGATGTGGTTGAAATCCCCTACACTTTAGGCTCTGCTAACCTAGGCGGGTGTGCCTTAACAATTAGTGCAAATTTAAAGGTTATGTGAATTCTTTAGCTCTGGTGATCTATCCAAAATGGCATGAAATTTGGAATAGATGCAAACTCTAATAGTTACTCCTACTGCTAAATAATGAAATATGAATATATGAAAAATATTTTATGAAATTTTGTAATGAAATGGTTATGATCAGTGCCTAATTTTATTGGGTAGATCAATTCAAGATGTATATGGTATGTGTGATCTATTTTTGGCTATAGTTCTAACTGTTTGGCATTTTTAGAGTTTATGACTAGCATAAACATGCAATGTAGTAATTATGAGGCTCTTCTAATTGATCCAAATTATTTTCCTAGGCTACTATGATTTATTTAAAAGGATTTAATCTTTACTTGAAAGAAATAATTAAAAGGAATCACACAAGTACAACAAACATTTCTTCACAGATTAAACACATACTTGATATATTCAATTTGAATAACATTAAATAATTGAATAAGAGATAGCCACACAAATTTTTGCAATAAAATCAAAAAATAATTGAAGCTAGACTTTAAGCACCAAGTTTAAATCTTCTTGTCCATTAATGTCATCAAAATTATTTTACAATAATAACATAAGTATTTTGCATGTGTAGTATTCTATATCTCGTGTTCCTAAGAATTCTAATATATCTCCCAAAACTAGGCCTTGGTTTCCATTTTTTATACGGGAAGCAACAAGCTTTATGCCTTTACAAAATGTGATGTCCTTCTAAGTTCACATCTTTTTACATAAACTAGTCATATTTGTTAAATAAAGTAATTAAACGATAAGAAACAACATGAGAGTGGTTAATCAACATAGAGAACCTGTGATCGTTGATCTAGCAAGGTCCTCCTCTCCTTGATAAAGCATTCCACTACAGCGTTCATTTTTTAGCATTGGTGGTACTCCTAGTTCTGGCAATAACATATTTACTCTAGAAAAACGTGTTAGCTCTCAAAAATGCAGGTGAAATGCCTCAAGAGGTTGCCAATCTCTTGGTATGCTTCAGGGTAACAGACAAGGTCAAATATTTAGAATTTCTACTCTTCAAGTGCTGCTAAACCTAGGTGGGTGTACCTATATGAATGAAGCAAACTTAATGTGCTTGTCTCTCTTGAAATGTTTTTCCCAAAATGGTAGATGGGAGTGGACAAATAAAACTAAATTTGGTATAAATTGTATAGAAATATTCAAAGTTAAATCCTAATATGTTCAGTTAACAGATGTAAAGAAAATGAATGAATCTAAATGGTGAAATGCAGAGACTAGTGCCTTATTGGGTATGCGGAGTCAAATGAAATAGAAATAGGCAATCTTTTTATGGAAAACACTCAAATTGTTTGGCATATGTTTTGTTTATAACTTGTATAAACATGCAAGACTGTGACTACTAAGCTCTTCTTAATGATCCAGATGAATTTCCCTGATTACTGTGATCAACCAAAGAAGTCTTGCCGATAATCTGCAACAAAAGTATATCAACAGAAAATGCAATATGGATCGGGGAGACCCTGATAATCTTATGCCGATATGGACCATAATGTGAAATATTCAGACCTAGATGATTTTATGGGACTACATGGCCAAATATGGGGAAAATATGCTCACGGTTGGACTTATTTGGAAAATTATGAGTATGAACAACATGTAAAATCATCAAAATTTTATAGTTCAAACAAGACGCTCTATATATTTTTCTTTAACATATGTGTCAACATTTTTAATTATATCTTTCATGGCATAATCCATTGAAAGAATCCCCTCCAACTACCTATGTGTATGTTCCAACACCATTGATTCATCATTAATCAGATTAAGTGCCCACGGTAACACTTGAGCCAGTTCTTCTTTCCAATCATTATGGTCTTGGAGTTTACCAGTATCATCAAAGGAGGGAAATGAAATTTCCAATGGCTAGTCAAAATCACTGATTTCTGATATGAACATATTGTGAAAGTCATTATTTGCATTGACCAATTCATTATATTTTTGAATTATTTTTCCATTCATTTTCCCTTCAGCTGTTAATTCATTTTCCTTCTTTGTCAAACGATGTTGTGATCTCTTATGTTCCATGAAATCAACATGTGTCTTAACAAATATCATCTAGAATTGATCATGTTGACCTATCACCTTTTGGAATCTCCTTTTAATCATCTCATAAGCAAGTTCAAATTTGGTAATTTTTATCTTCTTCTCTAATTCATCAGATTTCTTTTGAGCTACTTCCATTCTACTTTTCCAATATATACTTCAGACATGGCTTATAGTTCTCTTTTTTTATTTTCCACCAATGGAGAACAAAGGCTTGAGGAAGAAGGAAAATTCTCTTTGTAGTTGGCCACCTCTTGTTTTAATCTTTCATTCTTAGAAATGAGCCTCTTAATGTCTCTTATCAACTTTTCAACTTGTGCTTTGTTGAATTTGGCAACATTGATGTTTAGTTCAATTGTTTCAATAGGGTCAACATTTCCCACTCTCTACACTAAAAGATGGCCAAAGACTTGGTTAGGATCATCAATAATTGTGGGCCTTTTCTCTGGTGGATATAGAGCCCGAATTTGTAGTGTGGCATTGTCTAGATTGTATCTTGAACAAGTGTAGATCTTATCACTTGCCTCATTAGTTAATAGCAATGTATCATTCTCTCTTTTCTTGAAACTATAAAAAAATATGGCAGAATTGATATCCCATCTTGGGAGAAGCATAACCCCAACCTCTTGTAGTAATTCACACCCTCATCTTCTCTCTTATCATCTTTCCCTTATACTCATAAATGAATTATTTAAATTTTTGGGTTTGAACAAAAGCATTATCTAAAATGAATTCTTGACCTGCATTGTTCCTTACATCATCAAAGAGTTTATTTGAAGTTTTGAACAAGACAACACTCCTCTCTGGTGGTAGCTCATACTATGTGATAACAGGTGCTTTTACTTGTGCAAATTCAACCTCCTCTTCAGTGTATTCATCACATGTCATGGGAGTATCTTTTGAAAATGAAATATTGAGAGTGGGTTGTGGTGATGAATGGCATAGTGGCATTACATTTTCATCATGCCTCCCAGGACAAATATCCCCTTTTATCTCAAAGGCTATAAGAGGTATATCTTTAGTCAATTCATCATCAAGCAAGATTAATTGTTCAACTCTTTCCAAAGGGTCCTATATCTCCTGAAAGGATTATATATATGATAGATTATACCTCCTTCTCCATGCCTTTTCCATCATTATCCTATTATATGCAGCTCTCCTTTTTGCAACCTGAGATTCATCACAATTTTTGATTACATCATCAACAAAGAACTCATGTTCATACCCTTTCAATTTTTGTGTCAACTTGGCATTATTAATAAATGCTCAAGATCAAACTTCTTTCTCTCATTCCCTTATGGAAGATTATAATGTCCTAACTTGTTGTTAATAGATTCATATCCTTTCTCAAAAATAACAGAAAAATAACAAAAACACAAAGTCCTTGGCATGAGAGACTATTTTTTGTAACTCTTGAGATGCATGTAGTCTAAGTGTGCCAACTACCTTACTATTTCTAAGTAAGCAATTCTATCAGGAACCCTTCTGGGTAGAAGAAATGGAGCTGCTTCAAATCCATATACCCTAATCATAGTGCAATCATCATATGTGTACCAATCTCCCCAGGTGTGGTTTAATTTTCCCCTTTGATCCTTCTCTTTGGGTCTAAGGAATCTTTGTATTTCAAGTGACGATTTGTAGTCACAAGGATGACCAAGAAATTTATACAAGGGTTTCACAAAGTATTCTTCAAAGTATAAGTAATGTGACTTCACACACCTACTATCCCAAATTGAGATCCACATTTGCACTGGTCTTACATATCCATCCTCATCTAGGTCCTTGATCCTTAATTCTTGACCCCAAACTCCCATATTTTGTCCTTCATAAAAAATCATATGCATAAGCAATGAATAATTCTTGCAATTTATTATATCACTATTGTTTTTTATAGAGGTAAGTGATCTATTCAAAGCTTCCACCAAATATTATGTATATTCAAGTGATCTAGCAACCTAGTTTTGTATATCTACTGCTAAGAATATAGTGTTGGAATCAAGGAACACTGAGAGGGGGGCTGAATCAGTGTTCTACAAAATTTAACTTTATTAACTTCATCTTTAAACCACTTATAGATTTGAACCAAAAGAATGATGAAAGAACACAAGGAAATCAACCACAACACCATAACACAAGGATTTTTACGTGGAAACCCTATAAGGGGAAAAAAAATGGTGGAGGTTAATCCACAATATGAGTATACTCACAATAAGTGTTTTCAAATGGGGAATGCACATGCATTTAGGCACACTGCCTAGAGCTCACTGCTCAAATACAAAAGGCTTATTGCCCAAAAGAAGAAGACTCATTGTCTTACAATCATAGTTGGAAGACAAATAGAGTGGGTGAACTATGAGATAGCATCTACTAATGCCAGATTATAGTTCTGGTTAAGCACATTGATCACATTCTTCACATTATGTTTGATTCTACTCTTGAAACTCTGTCTACTTTTATTTGAATCACCAATCTCTGTTATGCTCAAATGAAACTGCACATAATTGATCTATATTCCTTCTAATTTTCACATAATATCGCATCACACATCAAAATTATATGAATAATTGATTATATATATCTGTGATTAGAGATTAAAACAATTGCATGTCGACTTTAACAAAATATGAAACATGTACAAACTGTCGGCTCAATCCATAAACAATTATCAATGCGAACAAGAAAATGTCAGCAAAAACATAGTGAGGACCCAAAAAAACATGTCTCAAACATGAAACACCTTAAACAATTATGCCTCGAAGATCCACAACACAAAACACTCATCTAGTCAACTTTCCTACATTGTTAGACTGAAAATCAATAAACTGGATCTTCAAACTTGCACACCAATCAATACAAGGCCCTATGATTCAAAGATAAGATAGCTCATACATCAAAAGACCTTCCCTGAGATCCACAACACAAAATGATAATAGGAATTTACATATGAGTCAATGTACACAACTTTGTCGGATGCCCTATTTTAACTTCGACAGTTAACACATATCTTCAATTTGACTTCCGATATGAGCAAATACTGAAGTTGTGGATAGGATTACTGAATAGGGTTGCCATCGATGACAACACCAGATGACTTGTTCAGTGTATCTTTCCAACACATAATAGCTATAGAAATTTGGGCAAGAACATCCACCCCTAAAACTTGTCCAATTGAATAATAGGTACATTGGTAATATTCTTCAAATAATTCAATAGAAAATGTAGGGTGTTTGTTACTGGAAAATATTTTGAGATTATTCCCTATATCTCAAGGTCTATGCAAAGGTAGTATCCACATTTTATAGCTTGTGTCCATAGTATGATATTCCTCCAAAAGATATCTAATTCTAAGTGGAAGATTCATGGATAAATCTAATTCAAAAACAATAGAAATATAGTCTTTTCTAATGGGGACAAAATATGACCCATCATGTGAATGATTTGTTCATGTATTGGGCTTATACATTCTAGCCACAACCTTGATTAAGTCTACATTGATAAACACATTTGGCATCACAAGTTGTCCTAGGTTCATCCTCATTGGATTAGACATAGACTTATACCTATACTTCTCCCTATAGTGGTAGATGAACATATCATATCCTCTTTGTGGAGTCCATAAATCACCTAGGTTATTTTATTTATCCTCTAGTTTCTTAGCTATAGGATTTAATTGCATTGTTCACTTGGACCTTGATCTAGAGCTGGGACACTGTTCAATCAAGTTTTGATTTAATGGCCTCGTTTCTATTTTTTGTCTTTTTTCTTTAGGTTTTTCTGATGTTCATTCCATTATCTTAAACCCTAACTCCTTTGTAATTCAAGTAATTCAAGAAAATTTTCAGTTTGAGTTTGAGTGCTTACTTGAACAAGTGTCACATCCTCTGAGATTCTCCACTATCGAGCAATCTTGCGTTCTCCAATTTTAGCTCTAACTCACATATGCTCTAAGATTTTATAAGCAAAATATGATCAAGATTTGGCACATATCATTTAGCTCTAGTTCATAAATGTCATCCTTGCCAACTTGTTAATCAATGGTGGAATTAATGTTAATTATCACTTTGAAAACTTCATCAGTCATGTCAGCTAGGTGGGGAGTACTTTTCATTGTATCAAAGGGACTATGATTCCACTCCCACCAATATCTCCTTTTTCATTCGATATACCTGTGGATTTTTTTCTCTTTTCAAAATTTTGAAGGGACATGTAATTATTTCCCTTTGATACCTCATGGTCCCTTCAAAAAACATTCCTTAGTGCTACTTTGTATGTTACTTTATTTGTATTTTATTATTACTTTAATAAAATCTTCCCTTTTTGTTATTAAAGCCATTGAAGGGACTCTCATTGTTATCCCTTCGATATATGCTTTTATCTTCAATGTGTTATTCTTTTTTGCTTTCGTAGTGTTAGAGGGACTGGTATATCACTCCGCCAGATGTTCCAATGTCTCTTTGAAATTGTTATTCTACCAACCGTGTCTTGGATTTGATAGCTATTCATCAAAATAATTTATTATGTCTGAGAGATTTTTTCAGTTTCTAGAACGCCCAAATATTTTTACATAACTAAAAATATTATGCCCTTCAGTGTCAAGCATTTTGGTCTATCAGAGAGACACAATATCATTTCCCTTTGATAAGTTCAAGTATCTTTGATATATTTTATTTTGGGCTGTTGAGGAGACATTGGAATATGTCTCTTCAATACATGGTACTCCCTTTGATATTTTCATGCTAACCTATTTCCATCGGCTCATCGAAGGGAGAAAGATACAACTCTCTTTGATATGACATTGTATACAACTCTCTTTGATATGACATTGTCCAATCGATATGTGTTCACCTTATTTGCGGGCCTAAGGGTAGATGTATATTTACTAGGGTTGCGATTATGGGAAGGTGAAGATAGCATTTTTGGATGATGTATTTGGTGAAAATGGGCTAATAAATAGGATTATGGCTATGTTTTATTTTTTTGGGTCTTAGACCTTTGAGGTTTATTATGTAAATGGGGTTGTTTGAAGAGCGATGACCATGGTAAAAACTTAAATGGTTATGATGAGGTGATGAGAAATAATGGAAAAATTGAGGCTAATTTTTAGTCCTAACAGGATGCAAGATTACAATATTGAATATTTAATGTATATGTAAATAGGGGAAAAATTGGGGGAATACATGAATCATTAATAACAACCACAAAACTATCTAAATTTAATCCATATTGACCCTAATCTAACAATGAAGCATAAATTACAATAGAAATCCAATAATAAACCAATAAAACCTCAATTCCTATGCCATAGTTGATTCTCCTTCATTATTATTCTCCATTTTGTTTTGTTTGCTCTTAGATTTGTAGTATGCAAGATATATGATAAGATTAGTGTTGATGATTGAAAATTGTAGACATCCAAATTTGACCATTGCCACATGGTCAAATTCATCTCCCTTATCCGTCTATTTCATGAGTATTAATTAAATGATTTATTTATTTAATATCTCCCCTTTACCTAATGTTCTTAAAGTATTTAATTTAATAATTAAATACTTTACCTCTCATCCTTTCCTCTTTGAATTAAATAAATATATTAATTTATTTAATTTGGTCATTTAACCTTTTTGAATTTAAAACAATTTTAAATTCTTCTTTTTTCTCTCTCCTTGTCACGTCCTCCATAACCCTCTTCTAATCTGGATTAGTCTAATTAATTTATAATTAGGATGTGCACACATTTAATCAGGATTAATGTCACATCCTCCATATTTGTCCACTTGTCTCTAATCCCCCATTAATCTTCTTAATCACCTATTTACACAACCTTAATCTAATCCCCTTGCTACATTTAGCATACCTTTTTGGTCAACCTTCACAATTTTCACATTTAGCCTAGACCCTCTTCCCCATGTGAATTTAAAATTCACATTTATCCCTCCAAGACTCTCCTCTTCCCCATGCAAGTTGTTAGGAGTTCTAGAACTCCTCACTTGTCACATCAGTCACATGGGGTCAAGAACCTTCCATTATAAGGACTTTGTCTTATCCACAAGGCACTTTTCAGCTTCCTTCATAAGAACCTTGTCTTATCCACAAGGTGCTTCTCATGTGAATTTAAAATTCACATTTATTCTCCCAACCACCTTATCCCTTCCAATCATGTGAATTTAAAATTCAAATTTATTCCTCCAACAACTTCTCTCTTCCCCATGATGATGTGTGAGGAATTCTAAAATTTCTCACATGTCAACATCCTTCCCACATGGGGACAAGAAGTTCCTTTTTGAGGAAAACTTCTCCCCATCCCAAGGTACTTGCAATTACCTCCACCTCACATGTCCCTTTTCCAACTCATTTTTCCTTGTGACAGTTCATCCTCCACGTGGCAAGATGTGAGGGCTTGTGAGTCCTCAACTCACCATAGCCCCTTCATCTTGCTCATGTTGGAAAAATCTTCATTCAATTCTCTAGAGAAATCTCCCTTAAAATGAAAGATTTTTTCTTTCATTTTCATTTATTAGGCATTCACACATTTTGCAATTCAAGCTCTCATACTCTCACACTTGCATTCTTTCACTCAAGAAAACCTCCATTGTTGCATACTTTCAAGCTTCCATCTCTTGCACTTGCATTCATCCATCCAACTACCCACATAGCTCATTGCATTCCTCATCTTGTTTAGAGAATTTTGAATCCATTTGCATCACATTTTTCCATCAAGGAGCATACAAAAAATCAATCATCAAAGGGACAACCAAGGAGAAACTCTTACAAGGTAAAATTTGCTTTCTTTGTGTTTGTTTTGTTTGAGTTAACATAGCCCTATCTTGAGGTGTTAAGTGTTTCTTGTGTTGGAATATGGTTTTGAGAGATGGTTTTTGGCTTCTAGTGTTGTCATTGATGGCAACTAAAGTCACCCCTATGGACTGCAGATATGCATTCAGTCACACCGGTAGGTAAAGTGAAAATCTGTATATTACTGACATAAAACTTGAGGAACAAGGTATCTAGTCAGATAGCTTCACTGGATCATCGTTTTGTGTTGTGGATCTCTAGAATTGATTGTTGAGCATGTGGATCATCTTATCATTAAATTTTGTGGTGTTGCATTTGTTACTATACAAGTTTGGAGGTCCGGTAGGACATTTTTCTGTCTATTTGCTTGATAGAGTTGACTCAGTGTAAGTGGTGCGTTGTGGATGTATAAAGTGAACCTATTTAAGTTGTTTTCAAATTCAAATGTTTAATTATTGGTCCTAGCTATTTTTTAGCTGACTTGTTTAGATACGCATCAAAATTGTTCATGATTTGGGCCAACAAGTTGCAAATATTATTAAGTTTTGTTGAGCCAACTTGTGGCGATTAAATCCTTAGTGACAAATATATTTAGATGATCAGATATATCATTTTAAGCAATGAAGAAGGTGTATTGGTGTATGTTGTGAATGTCTAAGGGGTTTTTGAGTGATATCATGCACAGATTCACTTGCGCATAAAGATTTTGTGTGCGAACTTGAGCAAAACAGGGTAGAAGTTTGGTATCAGTCATCATGACAGAAGTTCGTCATTAGAGCTTAATTAGAACTGCAATCAAGCATTGGTAGATGCTATATATTTAGTTCATTCTCTTTTGGATCTATCCCAAACTATTGTAAGGGTATTAAGTCCATCTTTGAGCAGTGAGCCTGAATGCAAGTGCATTCCCATTTTGTAATATTTCTTTTGAGTATACTTAGAACTTATTGTGGACTGGCCATCCACTGTGGTTTTTCCCCTAACAGGTTTTCCACATAAAAATCCTTGTGTTATGGTTGTGTGGTTTCTTGCTTTCAGTTTCTATATATTGATTTTAATTAAATTTTTTAAGTGGATTAAAGATCAGAATAAAAGGATTAATTTTTGCAGAATAGTGATTCACCCCCCCTCTCAGTGTTGCTTGTTTCCAACAATTGGTATCAGAGTTGGTTCCTCAAAAGAAGTCTAATAGCTGAGGGAGATCTTGGAAAGTGTTCTTAATGGATACAAGCAGTCTTCAACAAAAACTCATGGTGGCCTTGGATGATCTTGATCAGTCAAAATCTGAGATCCGGGAACTGCAAAAAAATATTGAAAATGCAAAAAAATCCATCCAGTCATTGAATGACAAGATCAATGAATCAAGGGAGAAAAGAAAGGAATTATGTGGTTAGCTCAAGCAAAAGAGAAAAACCAATGAAGATGAACAACTCAGTCAAGCCCTGAAAGAGAAAATAGAAGAATGTGAAATTTTTTCCCAAGAGAATGCTACTTTGAAGCGTGAGAGAGAATCCATCATGATGAAGATGACCAAGGAGTTTGAGGACAGAAAGAAGAATGAAGAAAAGCTTGCATAATCTTTAAAAGAAAAGTCTGAACAATGCAGTCGACTAGAAAATGAATTGGAGCAATCCAAGAACAATGAAGAGGAACTTGAAAAACAACTTGATGATCTCAGAGATGAACTTGCTACTACAAATGAGTTCAAGGAGAAATTCAAAGCAAGCTCAGCCAAACTTGATGAATTAATCAAGGGACAAATAACTGATGGTGACAGATGGGGTCTTGGATATGAAGAAGGAGAAATCTCTAGATTTGGACAAAGGAGCTCTGGATAGAGGACTTCAGGACAAGGAAAATTCAAACAACAAAACCAGATGAAAATTCAGGCAACCTAATGCTCAAAGATTTAATGGTTATTTCTATACTTGCAACAATACTTGCAACAAATTTGGTCATATGGATTCTTAGTGTAGGAGTAGGGTGAACACAAGTAGACCATCATTCCCAAGTCAGTGCTTTAATTGCTACAAGTATGGTCATAAGTCAAGTGAATGCATAATTATGATGCATAACCCTCATAGAGATGTCAGATGCTATGCATGCAATAGATTTGGACATATTTCTAACCAATGCAAATCAAGACAAAATCAATGGAATGGTTGGCCTAGATAGAGAAGTGTTGTGTGCTACAACTACAACAAATTTGGTCACACTTCTAGATTTTCTTAGAACAAAAGAGGTCTGGTAAGATAGAACATGCAATCAGATGTTAAGGGGAAAGGAAAAATCACTACTGATGAGATCAAGAAGAAGATGTAGAAGAAATGGGTGAAGAAGAATCCCTCTGCAGAAGGAAATGGATCAACACTAGAAGTCACTTTTGGTAATACCTCTGGAAATTAATTTTAGGTCTTTGCCTTAGGGGGAGCTGTCAAGAAAATTTACTAAACCCCCTACAAGTGCTTGATACTAGAATTCAAATGAGTCTAGTAGGAAATTGGATATTCTTCAGACATTGTGAAATGAATCTAAAGCATCAATGGGGAATATTGTATATCCACACAAGAATTATCTACCTCAGAACATAAAAGATAGAGAACCAATTGAATTAGGGCAAGAGAATTTATTGCAAAAGTAAGGAGTTAGGTTTGATGATAATAAAAGAATGATTTTCACTTTCATTTGTCACATTGCATTCAAATGAAAGAAGTTTGGAATGATCTGAGGTGATCTTTTCCAAATTGAGAAGGGATCCAAGAAAAGAGGAGAATCTGCTATCAGTTTCTGTTTCGTCTCCGAAAGGTATTTATTACAAAACCTATAAATTTATCTACTCGCAATTATGTCTACCCCTCTTATAGTTGAAGTCAAGGATAGGCCGTGTCCAAAGTTCAAATGGCATCCATATAAGTCCATAGATACAAAACCCCTAGGTGCATTTTCATCAGTGTTGTACTGAGTTCTGCATATTGAAGATATTAGGGCATATGTGCACGCTAATATTGAAGATTTGGGTAGTTCACAACTATTGGAATTGTATTCTAATCACATAGTTCAAGAGGATTTCTCTATGAAACCTAAATTCAAAACCCTAGTAGACAAGAAATTTGTGCAATTCATGAAGTTTCCTATATTTGAGGAGGATGAGTGGGTTCAATACATACTAAGTTGTGTGCATGATGAATTCATGTGCCTAGAAGTGCCATTCAAAATTACCAAGGAAGCTATTTGTGCAATTATAGGCTTAAATTCCTCTGGTAGACTTCTAGTATTAAATTTGGTAAAGAATGACGAGGTTACTAAAGCGATTGGCTTGTATTGGGACAGAAGGGAAATGACTATAGATCATATTGCCGAGGTTGATGTAAAATTTGCATCTATGGTCATAGGGTACAAGCTTTACCACTTGAGTCGGGAAAATTTTGTATCCAACACTGCCATCTATAAAACATATGAAATGATCAAACAAAATGCAGATTATGATCTATGTGAATTACTCAAAGGTCAACTATTGGAGAACCTGAAGAAGATCAAGAAGGACAAGAAGAATATATTCAAGTTCAAAAACTTGTTAATCTGCCTGTATTTCTACTTCTTAGGTGAGGTACCAGGAATTGGTAAAGCCCAATGGTGAAATGATATTACAGTTGCCATTCAGATTTGGGATATGCTATGTAGTCTTGGTGATCGACAGACCTATAACACAATCTTGTGGGGTCATTTTAAAAGCTTTCAAAATTAGATGCATGCTAGAGAGAGAATTCCTAAAGTCTTAGTGGAATAGTATAAAGACTCTATATGCTTCATGGTAGACATTGACCAATGTCACATGGAAGTAGCTGATCCTAGAATAGTTTGGATCATGCCTATGGGCTATGAAGTGGATGAAAAAATTCTAAGGATGTATGCAAAACATATACTAAGTTCACCACTGGATCCTAATGAAGAAAGATTTGGCACTTATGCAGAGAAAATCTTACAAGTTCATTCTGATTTGAGAAAACCTATGTCAATCAAAAAGGTAAGAAAAGAAATAGAAGCTTTTGTAGAAAGTATGGGTCTTCCAGTTGAAAAACTAAAAGAAATAAGGAGACAAAGAGATGAAGTTGAAGCAGCCAAAAAGAAGGAAAATGAAACATCAGCTGGTCCGAGAACATCTTCTGCTAGAACAACTAGGAGTTCCCCTGCTGCACAACCAAATTGAGCTGAAGCCTTCAGAAGAAGGAAGAAGAACAAAAGCTCAAGAACTTACAAAGCTGCAACTACAGATGAAGAGGAAAAGAAAGACTTAGAAGAAATAGTCAGAGAGATAAAGGCTACAGGGACTCATGTTGTCAAACTGAACAAGATAAAACCCTCCGACAAAGGTGAAGAAGCAAAGAAAAAAACCAAAGTTGATAAGCCTAGTATGTCTATGGAGGAAGTTGTGAATGCAATAGTAAATGACAAAAATCTCATGCCACTCTGTGACCTGTATGAGACTTTTGATGAATCCGGTAAGAAGATTCTTGAGGAAGCTGCAGTCAAGCACTTAAACATTTTCAATAAAACTCTAGTTGAAATCATGTCTGGATTTCCTACAAGCCTATATGAAGCTTTGGAATCTAGGGGAGAGAGTGTCAGAATAGAGGAAGAAAATTTGAGGAAAAGAGTTCTTGCTGACTTGTGCTCGGAAATGGGAATTGAAGAAATGGATTCACTTCTTCAAAGAGCTAAAAAGGATTTCAGAAGCAAGTCAAGAGTAAATAAACTCATGATTGGTGACACTGATGTTGTTATTAGTGAGACTAAGACAATTCTGGAAGAGTACTTGTCAAAGGAAAAGGTAAATATTGAGGAGATCAATACTGAACATGTTGTAGGTCATGAGGAAGTGAATGTGGAGGTGAATAAATTAGAAGAAGGAAATGAAAATGAGAACATAAATGTATCTAATCCTCTAGATTTTGAGGATATTCTGACTTCCCCCAATGTTGAAAACACTAAGACACCTATGGTGACTAAAGTCCAAATTGAGGTGATTGCTGAAGAGAAAGAAGTGCCTGATGAAGAAAAGGAAATACCAAAAGTCATTTTGGAAGCTCAATCTAAGATTGATAAAGGGAAAGAATCAGGAGATCAGTCCAAAAGAGGTAAAAGAATCCCTATTGGAGCATCAGGTAGAATCAAATCTTGAGTTTGATGAGAGTTCAATCAACTTATCCACTTTTTCCCCAACCCAAATGTTGAAAGTTGCCAAAATAGCTCAAGATAAAGCCAATGAGAAAATATTGAAATCTCACATTGAAGATAGTGAACTTCTGAAACTCACTTCTAGAGTTCTATAGAAATTAATGCCTACCCATGTTATGGATCCAACAGGCTCCTCCTCCGATGAGTTGAAGAGATTAATAAACTCTATAGATTCTCATTTTAAATCTTTTGAGGATTCAACTCTAGCTAAAGTGAAAATCGAGTTCAAGGAGAAGAGAGTTGGCAGCCTAAAAGAATTGATTGCCAAAGAAAAAGCTCTATTGAGTACTTGCATAGAGAATGTTCAAGGTGCTATATCTGAAGGAGGAAAGGTGTACAAATCCTGCTTAATCTTGTCAAAATTTACTAAGGAAAATGAGAAGAAGATAAAAAATATTGGGCAATAGTTGATTATTACTCCCAACACCTTTGATCCATTGGCCGGTAGTGTTTGTCATCAAAATAGTTAGGTAATGTATTTGCTTGACCAAATAAAGAATCTGAAGTCTAAAAATGAAGGGTTATTAGCAGAGTAAGTGAACTCAGGGGGTTGATAAGGCCAAAAATTGAGATATTGGCAAATACCTTGAAAGAAGCAAAAGGTGTTGTGATTGCTTATGATCCGGTGAGTTTGGAAGTTGCAGAAACATTTTCTTATCTTCTCTGTGGTCATATTACCATTTTGGAGAGTCTAAAAAGTGTGTGGGACTCAAATTTAAGTGGACTAAAGAATATCTTTATAGAAATCTTCAAATTTTTGTAAGTCTCTGGATATGTTTGTACAATTTTTGCAATTTTGGATTCCCCAATTTTGTCATTAATGTCAAACAGGGAGAGAGTGAAGTGAAAAATTCCTTGATATTCTTAGGGGGAATAGTATTTTGAATTTTGGTAGTGTGCTTATCAGTCTTGATACTTAGTCATTTTTCTCTAAGTGTTGTCATCAATGCCAAAGGGGGAGATTGTTGACATATGGTTTTGAGAGATGTTTTTTGGCTTCTAGTGTTGTCATTGATGGCAACTAAAGTCATCCCTATGGTTTGTAGATATGCATTTAGTCACACTGGCATGTAAAGTGAAAATCTATATATTACCGACATAATACTTGAGGAACAGGGTATCCAGTCAGATAGCTTCACTGAATCATCGTTTTGTGTTGTGGATCTCTAGAATTGCTTGTTGAGCACGTGGATCATCTTATCATTGAATTTTGTGGTGTTGCATTTGTTACTATACAAGTTTGGAGGTCCAGTAGGACATTTTTCTGTCTATTTTCTTGATAGAGCCAACTTAGTGTAAGTGGTGCATTGTGGATGTATAAAGTGAACTTATTTAAGTTGTTTTCAAATTAAAATGTTTAATTATTGATCCTAGCTATTTTCTAGCTGACTTGTTTAGATATGCATTGAAATTGTTCATGACTTGGGCTGACAAGTTGCAAATATTATTAAGTTTTGTTGAGCCAACTTGTGGTGATTAAATCCTTAGTCGCAAATATATTTAGATGATCGGATATATCATTGTAAGCAATGAAGAAGGTGTATTGGTGTATGTTGCAAATTTATAAGGGGTGTTTGAGCGATATCATGTGCAATTTCACTTGCGCATAAAGATTTTGAGTGTGAACTTGAGTAGAACAGGGAAAAAGTTCGGTATCAGTCATCAGGACAGAAGTTCGTCATTAGAGCTTAACCAAAATTGCAATCAAGCATTGGTAGATGCTATATATTTAGTTCATTCTCTTTTGGATCTATTCCAAACTATTGTAAGGGAAGTGAGTCTATCTTTGAGTAGTGAGCTCTAGGCAATGAGCCTGAATACAAGTGCATTCCCATTTTGTAATATTTCTTTTGAGTATACTCAAAACTTATTGAGGACTGGCCATCCACTGTGGTTTTTTCCCTAACAGGGTTTCCACGTAAAAATCCTTGTGTTATGGTTGTGTGGTTTCTTGCTTTCAGTTTTATATATTGATTTTAATTAAATGTTTTAAGTGGATTAAAGATCAGAATAAAAGGATTAATTTTTGTATAACACTGATTCACCCCCCTCTGAGTGTTGCTTGTTTCCAATAGTTTGTTGTCTTTTGTATTCTGTTTTGTGTCATTTAGATAGGCTAACAACTCTTGATCACATTTCTGGAATGCCCGGTGGGACCCACAGACGGATCCTTTTACATTTACATTTGTTATTTTTTGATATTTCAGAGGTTCAAGTCATAGAGAGGCGAACCTACCCCTAACAGGGGTGACCTTTCCTTGAATAGGGGCGAACTTTCCCAAGGATAGGCGAACCTACCCCAAAATAGGAGACCACAACCTGAACAAAGGTGACCCTGCCTTGTAGAGTCACCCTTTTGAGCAACAAAGGCCAAATTTCTTCACTTTTTTCTACAAAGGGGCGAAATTGACCTACAAAGGGGTGAACCTACCCTGTAGAGGGGTGAACCTACCTTGAACAGAGGCTTTTATAAGCTAAAATAGTGATCTAAAATCTATTTTTAGACTTTGTTTTCTGCCATTTTGATTAATATTGTTCCCCTAACCCGCCTTGTTATTGTTTTTGATAGTTTTTACCAACATTTGTGCAGATTGTTTCACACTTGGTGAAGATCGAAAAGAAAAACTTCTAACATATTTGTTGTAGGATGGACGGGTCTAGTTATTAGTTAGTTGTTTGTATTTCATTTTTCATATTACTTAGGCACATAGTTTAACTAGGGGGAGTCAATATATTTTTTTGGTGTTTGGAAGTCCATTGTGTCACCCAAGGGGCACTATCTCGTTCATGCTTTCCCCTTGCACTTCGTGTGAGCCTGGGGAGTAGTAAAAAATGGTTAGTGTTCTCTTTTTAGCAGGACCTACTTAGGGATTTCATCACCCTAAGGGACGATCCCAACCACATGTACCAACAGGGTATGCAAAGGGGGGAGAGCCAAAGTTGTACCCCAATTCAGTCACGTTGTGTCTAACTGAGCGTTGAAGCTAGGGTGATACCTAGATAGACGTAGAGAGTTGGTTTGAGCCTTCAGTATCTCGCTGGGGTTCCCGACTCACACTTGTGATGGGCTGGTGTTCATGGTTTGTGCCTCACATACCAAGCGTATATCGAGGACTCCCTAGTTTCCTTGTTTAGCCTAGTTAGAGGACTGTGTTAGCCATACCCCTTTTCACTAATCTTAGGATTTGTGTTGTTTGAACTATTTTTGTTGTCTAAACCAGTGAATTTTTGTTGAGTTAGGTCAGCCTTACCTTCTGCTTGTTGTTTGTTGTGTTTTTAATCCTTTTCCATAGCTATGTTCAATTAAGTCAAGTTCAGAGAGGTGAACCTACCTCGAATAGGGGTGAACCTGCCCTAAACAAGAGTGAACCTGCCCTCTGTCTCAGTCATTTCTCAACCTATTTTTATCAGAATTGTCTATCTTTTCACCAAATAGGAAAACCTACCCTGAATAGGGGCGAATCTTCCTTGAACAAGGGTGAACCTGCCCTCTGTCTCAGTCATTTCTCAGCCTATTTTTATCAAAATTATCTATCTTTTCACCAAACAGTCGAACCTGCCCTTTGTCTTAGTCATTTCTTGGCCTGTTTCTGTCAGAATTATCTATCTTTTTCCCAAACAGGAAAACCTTCCCTATACTTGGGTGAACCTACCCCAAATTGGGTGAACCTGCCCCTCAAACAACCATTTTCACCTTACGTTAAGTCATTCCAAGCATTTGTTTCCCCGTTTCGAACATTTTTTTCCCCATTTCGAACATCCGTTTCCCCGTTCCGAGCATCCCTTTCCCTATTTTGAATGTTCATTTACTTGTTCCAAGCATCCATTCCCATTCTGAGCTACTACTTACTCATTCTGAGCATCTGTTTCCCATTCCAAGCATTTTTTTCCTGTTTCAAGCTACCGTTTACTCATTCTAAGTATCTGTTTACTTGTTCCGAGTACCCGTTTACTCGTTTCGAGCATCCGTTTCCCCTTTCTGAGCATTTTTTTGCCTATTCTGAGCATCCATTTCCTGTTTTGAGCTTCCATTTCCTCATTCTAACCATCTGTTTACTTGTTTTGAGTACCTATTTCCCTAATCTAAGCATTCATTTTCCTGTTTTGATAGTCTTTTTGATCCTCTTTTCTGATCTAGGAAAGTCTGAAAGTTAACTTGGGTGAACCTGACCTCTAGTTGGGCAAACCTGACCTCTAGTTGGGTGAAACTGACCTCCAAATAGGCGAACCTAACCTCCAGTTGGGCGAAACTAACTTCTTGTTGGGCAAATATGACCTCCAGTTGGGTGAACCTAACCTCCAGATAGGCGAACCTAACCTCTAGTTGGGAAAACCTAACTTCTAGTTGGGCGAACCTGACCTCTAGTTGGGAAAACCTGACCTCTAGTGGGGTGAACCTGACCTCTAGATAGGCGAACCTGACCTCTAGTTAGGAAAAATTGACCTTTAGTTGGGTGAACCTGACCTCCAGTTGGGTGACCTTTCCCCCTAGTTGGGCAATCTTACACCTTGGTTAGACGAATCTGATCTTTATCCCATCATTCTACATCTCCTATAATTTGCATCTGCATCATCTAAATCACATAAGTACATCCTAAAGCATCTCTAGATTGCATATCCATTATCATTTTCGTAATCAAAATCCTTTGAACTTTGTTTGAAGTCATTATGCAAATTGACCCAGGTGTCTAAAATTGATTGTCATCCTACAATGTCTGCTTAGGATCACCATCTGTCTTGAGTCAGTCATCATCATTCGACCCTATTAATCCACTTCCATCTCAAATTGGATTCGGTGCTGCAATCATCTACCTATCCTTAATCCAATCAATCAACACCTTAAGTCACCTAGGGTGATCTCTGAACTTGGTTTAGAATCCCTTCCATCATCCAATCTTATCCAATCATTCAAACTTATCAATCATTTCATCAACCAACCTTATCCAATCCAATCTAATCCAATCCATATCTAATAATCTAATCTATCAATCCAATCCAATCTCATCCTTATCAAATCATCCAATCAGCTGGTTCACTATCCAACCAAATCAACCCTTCAATCATCATTTAGGCATTACATCATAAAGTTTAACCACATCTTAGTCACATAGTAGTTTTTCATTTTCATGCTCGTTTAGACTCGACCACAAGCTAAGAAATAGATGGCAGAACAGTAAGGCCAAGGTTCCCAGCTAACTATCCCACAAGATCCTAACAATGTTGCAAATATCCCACAAGATCCTAACAACATTGCAAACACCACACAAGATCCCAACAACGGTGTAAATATCCCTCAAGATCCCCATAATGGTGCATCATCACAATCCAACACCAAAATTCAAAACACCTCACCACCTGGAGATGAGAACATGGTTAATCAACTTGAAGTTACTGTTGATGAATACTTAAGAAATCCTGCTAATGTTCAAATGACAGATTACCTCCTCAACGAGTGTGGGGATAAGATTCTTGCTACTCTGATCATGAAAGGGGCCAAGCCACCACCCGATTTCAACATGTCACAATATACTGGCACCTAGTCTCTTCCAGCATCACAAGATCTGTAGACTTCACAAAACATTCCAAGAAACTCTTATGTACCCGAAGGTGCACCCATAGAAAATTGGTATCATCTTGAGTTCGGAAATGTCATGATACACCAAGTTGCCACTTATCCTCGCCTCCCATCCACTACCTCTATGGAACCACCTGATCCTAATGATCCCTATGCCTATGGTATGCTGCAAAATATCCCACCTGCTCCATTGCTTCCACCTCAACATCCTAGTCAACCACTTGTAAATACTGGGGGCACTCCACTTCTTGCATTGATGCCACCTCCAGGACCTACACCTGTTGGTAATCTACTACTGCCGCCTTAAGGTAATATCCCTATGTTTTAGCAGCCTCATGTTAATCCACATCAATCCACCATGATGCAAGCACCACCACAACCCACTGCTATCCCTTCACAAATGCCACCACAACATGATGTTGCTACCATTTCATCTCAACCACCCCATCAACAACCCCCACAACAAAACATCACTATCCCACAACAGAACATCACCGTTGCACAACAAAATGTTTCAATTCCTCAAAAACACACTACCATTCCTACACAACCCCCACATCAAGTCACACAAACTACATCACAACTGCTGAAACTTCCTTATAATACTTCTGCAATAGTCCCACAACAACAACATATTCCATCTCTCCCACTTTATCAACAACCACCACAACAACAACAACCACCCCATCATATACACATTCCTACACAAATACAATGGAATCCTCTCACATAATATCTTTACCACCCATCTAGCATGTACACTGCTTATGTTGTTGCATATAATCCTAATCAAAACATTCATGTGACTTCTTAGAACCCCCCGTGGAATCAACTGCCTCCTTAGAATAATCCTCTATAATCGCACACAAACCCATACCAATAAAAGTCTAATCCACAACAACCTCCATACATCATGCAACAACCCAACATCATATACAATTACTAGTCCAATCCATACCATTCTTTACAACAACCTTCGTACCAACAAGGTGCTTCATCCTATACGCAACAACAACCTTATCAGCATGGTGCTCAATCCACCTCTTACTATCAACAATTGTTGCCTTACCAGAAGGGGCTTCCATGTCATCATACTATCAAGCTACTACGCAATACCAGCAGGGCACTCCATCTGCTTCATACTATCAACAACAACCACCATACCAACAAGTGGCTTCCACCTCTTACCATCAAAATTTGTCATCCTCCTATCCGTCTTACGTCAATCCTCAATCCGCTTACGCCAATCCGTACCAAAAAATGCCTCCATTTACACCTCAACCCACTTATAATCCGGCTGCTTTAGCACCATCCTCATCATATCAATAGTATCCTCCATAGAATCAACCTAGTTCATCCAATCTGACTCCCACAATGCCTATCAATCAAGATCTAGAAGAAGTCAAAGTTGCGTTATAGGACTTACAAGCTAGGACCAGAAAATAATCGTTCAAGTTTGAGGACATTTGTCCCTATCCATTTGATCCTTCTATTTCATTAGTTCCTTTCCCAAATCATTTTAAAATGTCAAAATTTGATAAATATAAAGGAACCAAAGACCCCAAGGCTCACCTTCAAGAGTTCTACGCCCACTGTCAAGAAGTCATGCATAATGACAATTACCTCATGAGATTGTTCCCTAGAAGTTTACATGGAATACCTCTTGATTGGTTTATGGGTCTTAAGAAAGGATGTATCAAGTCCTTTGCACAACTTTTAGAAGAGTTTGTCTCCCACTTCTCCTTCAATCTGGAGAAGGATATTGACACCTTAGATCTCTTGAAGGAAAAGCAGCTGGAAGGAGAAACCTTTGTGAGCTATCTTCAAAGATGATGAGCCCTAGCCAGTCGTATGAAATCTTTGCTAAGGGAAAAAGACATGGTCATCTTGTTCATCGAAAACTCTCATTTGGACATGGCCCACAACTTTAGACTCCATTGTGTCATGATCTTTGCTGAAATCATGGAGAAAGGTCATATTCTTGAGAGAGTCCTCATTGCCAAAGGGCGAGTCAAAATATTTAACTCTGATAAAGAGAAATCATCTGGAGATAAGCCCCGTTATTGGAACAAAAACAAAAATGTTGTCAATGTTGGTGTCACTGACACCAAACATGTCCAAGTGGCTAATGCTTCGTAGAAACTGTAATATATTCCTCAACAATCAAACCCTCATGCCATATCAGTGCCATAGGGGGCACCTCATCCCAACCAAAAATCCAATCAGAATAACCAAGGGAATGGAAAACGTCAATTCACTTAACTAGGGGAACCCCTAAGTGTCGTGTTTAAAAGGCTTCTTCAAGCCAATTACCTGATTACATATCCTATGACCAAGCCACCCAACGAATCCAAGCCTAAACCAACCTGGTTTAAAGAAAATGAATATTGTGAGTTCCACAAGATTAAAGGACATACATTGAATAAGTGTCAGAGTCTGAAAACGTACATCCAAGATCTCATAGATCGGGGTGACATACATGTGGATGCTAATACGACATCTTCGTCCAATGCTCAATTGCAAATATATCAAAATGCTTTCCCTAAGCATAACCAAGGTCCTAATATTGTTGGCATATGGCTTTAGGAGATTGTTCTCAGTTGTCAGTGTTGTCATTGATGGCAACTAGAGTCAGTAGTGTGGTTCTTAGTTTAGAAGCAGTTCCTACTGGCAAGGAAAGTAGAAGACAATACTCTACTGACATAATGTATCAAGACAAAGCATCTGGTTGGTAAGTTGTTTTGGATACTTCACCTGATCATTATTTTGTTGTGTGGATCCCCAGGGATGATTTTCAATCATGTATGATATCTATTTGATTAAGCTTTATGATATTAATTTTATCCATGTACAAGTTTGGAGATTCGGTAGAATAATTTATTGCTTATTTTCTCTTTGTGGCCGAGCTTTTGCATATGGCGTTTTCTGGATGTATGAGAAGTATGTGTTTAACTATTTCTCTTGTTGGGAATTTTGGTTGGGGTCCCTACTATAGTCTAGCTGACTTGTGTGGGTATGCATTAGTTCTAATTAGTGATTGGAGCCGACTTGTGGAAGAATATCATATTTTGTCTCTAGCCAACATACAAAAATAAAATTCTTGTTGGCAGATATATAAGTGATATTGGTAATTCATTTTAGGTGTGATGTGGAGTGATACACAAAGTAGTGAAAAGGTGTGTGCAAAAAAGTGAAAAAAAAATGAATGAGGTATTATCAGAGTATCTGTTGAGAGAATTTTGTTTGTGTAGTAGAAGAGTTTTTGCAGAGTAGAGCAAAGAAGATCAGAGCAAAAGTGCAAATTGGGAAGAAGGTCCAGAATCAGTCTTCATGTGCTTCATTGGAACTGAATCCAGGCATATAGAGATGTTATTTTCTCAGTTCATATTTTGAATAACTTTAATCTAAACTTCTTTTGGACATTGATTCCTCTTTTGTATTTTGAGCAGTGAGCTCTAGGCAGTGTTCCTGAATGCAAGTGTATTCCCCTTTTTATCATACTTTTAACAAAGTATACTTTGTGCATTAATATCCACCATGGTTTTTCCCCTAATAGGGTTTCCACATAAAAATATTGGTGTTATGGTGTTCACATTGTCTTATTAATGTGCATGCATGTTTCCTTCTATATATTTGTTGTGGATGCTATTAGAAGTTAAATATTGTTGTTGATAGTTTAAGATCTAATTTGTGATTCAAAATTGTGGAACACTGATTCACCCCCCTCTCAATGTTCCTAGTGTCCAAAAATTGGTATTAGAGTAGGTTCCTCTTCTGAGTTTAATAGCTTGAGGTGGATCTTGGATTACAATGGACACAGGTGGTCTTCAACAATAGCTTAAGGTAACACTTGATGATCTTGATCAGTCTAAAGCAGAGGTCATGGAACTAAAGGAAAACCTTGTGGCTACCAAAAAAATCATTCAATCACTAAAGGATAAAATAAATGAGTCAAGGGAAAAGAGGAAAGAACTATGTGGTTAGTTGAAGCAAAAAGAAAGCAGAGGCTTAGAAGATGTTCATCTCAATCAAACCCTAAAAGAAATAACAGAAGAATGTGAAAAGCTTGCTAAGGACAATACTGCTCTAAAGCTTGAAACAAAATTTGTGGCAATGAAGTTAACTAAAGAGATTGAAGAAAGAAATAAAAATGAGGAGAATCTGGCCTAGTCCTTGAAAGAGGAATCTGAGGAATGCATTAGAGTAAATAGTGGATTCATTCAGCTCGAGATTGAATTGCAACAATCCAGAAATAATGAACAAGAGCTTGAGAGACATGTAGTTATTCTCAGAGATGAGCTTGCCACTGCAAAAGAGTTTAAAGAAAAGTTCAGGATTAGTTCTGCTAAGCTTGATGAAATAACTAAAGGGCAAAAGGATGCAAATGATAGGTGAGGTCTTGGCTATGAGAAGGATGTGATCTCCGAATTTGAATAGAAGGACCTTGAAAAGAAGAACAAAGGTAGAAGATATCCGGTAAGGAAACCTAATGCTTAGAAATTTAATGGAGATTGCTTTGTTTGTAATAAATTTGGGCATATGGCTTCTCAGTGTAGAAGTAAGATAAGTTCTAGCAATCCATCTTTTTTTGGTCAATGTTTTAACTACAAAAAGTTTGGTCATAAGTCATTAGAATGCAAAAGCATGTTTGTCAATAAAAGGAATGTTAAATGTTATATCTGTGGGAGGTTTGGACATATTGCTAATCAGTGCAGATTAGAAGGAAATCATTGGAATGGATGGTATAGATAGAAATATCTGGTATGCTACAATTGTAACAAATCTGGTCACATTGCAAGAGTCTGTAGAAACATAAACATGAATAAAAGAGGTCTAGAATATCAAGGTAGAAATTCACAGAAAAGTGATAAAGAAAGAGGAAAAGTATCTATGGAAGAAATAAGAGATCAGATGAAAAAAACATGGGTAAATAATAATGGATCTGATGAAGGTAATAAGATTGTACCGGAAGCTCCCTTCGGTAGTTCATTTGACAATTGATTTCAGGCCATTGGCCTAGGGGGAGTTTTTCATGAAAATATTTTGTTCCCCCCATGTGCAGTTGGTTCTGGATTATAGGAAGTTGTTTGTCATTGTGTTATTAATCCTCAAATGTACTGGTGATCACTTCTTGAAGGTTCACAGATGAATTTCTCTCCTGTTGTTCGAAAACAGTGTAACCAGAACTTCTAGGGCAAAGCATTTAATGAGATAAGTTAGGTGTGCACAGTTATAAAAGGGAATTTGAAACCCTCATTTGTCACCTTGCACTGAAGGATAATAGTTGGAGAACCCTTTTTCAACAAAATTTTGAAGGAGCGAAAGTCAAATTAGTGACAAATTTTCTAGGTAATTCTGTTGATTATCAATTTTATACTCATTTTGTGATCAGTAGAACCCTGTTTGGTACGGAAAATGAAACAAATTAAAGGAACAATAATTTTGGATGAGTATAATTGTCAAAAGGTTAGGGATGTAAGAAATTTACTGTCTCACATTGAATTAAAGAAGCTTGGAGGAGCAAAACACAAGAATCTAGATATCTAGAATGAATTTCCTCATTTCATCGACATGGAGGTAGTCCAGTTTATCTTGAAAAGATTGGATGGTGATATCCTTACTCTAGATAAACCCTATCAAATTTATAAGGATGTAATAAAAAAGCTAACAAGTTTGTGCAATGTTGGTGATGTCCTGAAAAAGAAATCAATTCGAAATGTTGAAGTCAAAGCCCTAACCGGTGTAAAAGGAGATTAGAGGGTGTTGATAATTACATTGATCAAAGACCCATTAACAAAGTATATTGCATATGGAATTTCATACAATATTTTCTTCAAAAATAGGGAAGGATCGACATCAACAGGCGTAGTCTATATTGTGCACAAGATGATATTAGAAAATGAAGACTTTGATCTCTGTGGATTGTTGAAGGATCAACTGATGGAGAATGTGCAATTGATGAAGGATATAGATTACTCTTTCAGGTCTGATACCTTGGCTATATGCATTATGATGTATTTCCTGAATTGCTTGCCTCTGAATGACAATGTAGTATAGAAGGAAAATATGTCATTTTGCAAGCAAATCTTTGAGCATTTCAATTCTTTTGAAAATGGTGAACAAGTTTATGAAAACTTCTTTGGAAACTCATTAGAAATTTTGGTATTCCTCTTTTGGTAATAGCAATTGAAATTGGATCATCCTCCGGTAAGTCTGAGAAAAGATAGAAGAGAGAAAGAGAGTTGGCTGGTGACACTCCTCCGGTGCCTAAGTCAACAAAACTTGAAGGAAAAGGTAAAAAGTAGATAGTTGTGAATGTAGTCAATGAAGACTCTGAGGTATATACACCAAGAGATGAACCAAAAATATTTGAACCGATTGTGGTAATTGTAGAAGAAAGTGATGAAGAAGGTTCCCTACTCAAATAAAAGATATTGTAGATTGTTCAAGAAGAAAATGGAATGCAAAAGATAACTGACATATGGATAAATGGCCCATCTTATGAACAAGACCTCATTGAGGACACACTAGGAAGATACTTTATTGATAAAAACATTGAACTGAAAATTCTATAGAATGTGCTTCCGGAAGAATTTATTGAGTGTATCAAGGAGGCTATGGACTATGTGTCTCAGGACAAAAAAGAAGATGAAATAATCTCAAATTGGAATATGCAGTTTAGGATATCTCTTGCCAAACTGAAGAAGAAAATGAATATACTAAGACAATGCATTGAATCAGTGAATAAAATATTCAATTACTATCTCAGGTGGCCTCACATGGTTGGAAAATACAAGGACAAGTTGGAACAAATTGAGAATGAGCTTGTCAAAATTCGACAGGACTACAACATGGTTCAGGACAAGGATGAAGAAGTGAAGAAGAAAGTTCATGAGCTGCAAGTTGAACACACAAAGATTCACTCTACCAAAAACACTCTTATGGACACCTTCTGGAAAGTGAAGGACCTGACTGAATGCATATTAGAGAAAATGGTTGAAATTTTAAAGAAATGAGAAAAGCTAGAAGAAACCATTACCATTCCTGAATCCCTTGTTCAGGTCATCAACAGGACATCAAAAAACAACAGTCTGATAATTGCTGCTAGGATTGTAGTGGAATCTTGGAAGAAATTTCTCCCTAATATGAAAGATAAGTATAAAATAATTTTCTAATTTATGTGGCAGTTTCAAATTCTTCAAATTTTGATCAATTTCTGCAATCAACAAAGGGGGAGAAAATGCAATAAGGAAGAGTGCAATAAATAAGCATAGGAAAGTAGTGGAAGTCTTTTTTTGTCATTGATGTCAAAGGGGGAGAGAATACAGTGAAAAATTCCTTGACATCCAAAGGGGGAGCAGTGTTTTGTTGTAGTGTTTTGCAATTGTTTCGTCATGCTGTGAAGTTTTGAATTTTGGTTTCAACACTTAGTCATTTTTCACTAAGTGTTTCCATCAATGCCAAAGGGGGAGATTGTTGGCATATGGATCTAGGAGATTGTTCTTGGCTGCTAGTGTTGTCATTGATGGAAAATGGAGTCAATAGTATGGTCTACAATTTAGAAGTAGTTCCTACTGGTAAGGAAAGTAGAAGACAATACTCTACTTGCAGAATGTATGAAGAACAAAGTATCTGGTTGTTAAGTTGTTCTGGATACTTCACCAGATCATTATTTTGTTGTGTGGATCCCCAGGGATGATATTCGATCATGTATGATATTTTTTTGATAAAGCTTTATGATATTACATTGATCCATGTACGAGTTTGGAGACTTGGTAGAATAATTTATTGCTTATTTTGTCATTGTGGCCGACCTGTTGCATATGGCATGTTTCAGATGTATGAGGAGTATGTGTTTAACTATTTATACTATTGGGAATTTTGGTTTGGGTCCCTACTATGGTATAGCCGACTTGTGTGGGTATGCATTAGTTCTAATTGGTGATTGAAGTTGACTTGTGGAAGAATATCATATTTTGTCTCTAGCCAACATACAAAAATAAAATTCTTGTTGGTGGATATATAAGTGATATTGGTAATTCATTTTAGGTGTGATGTGGAGTGATACACAAAGTAGTGAAAAGTTGTGTGTGAAGAAGTGAAGAATAGATGCATGAGGTATTATTAGAGGATTTTTCAAGAGAATTTTGTTTGTGCAACAAAAGGGTTTTTACAGAGCAGATCAGAGCAAAAGTGTGAATTGGGAAGAAGGTCTAGAATCAGTCTTCATGTGCTTCATTGGAACTGAATCCAGGAATATAGAGATACTATTTTCTCAATTTATATTTTGAATAGCTTTAATCCAAACTTCTTTTGGACAGTGAGTCCTCTTTTGTATTTTGAGTAGTGAGCTCTAGGCAATGTGCCTGAATGCAAGTGCATTCCCCTTTTTATCATAATTTTAATAGAGTATACTTTGTGGATTAATCTTCACTGTTTCTTTTCCCCTAATAGGGTTTCCACATAAAAATCTTGGTGTTATGGTGTTCACATTGTCTTATTAATGTGCATGCATGTTTTCTTCTATATATTTGTTGTGGATGCTATTAGAAGTTAAATATTGTTGTTGATAGTTTAAGATCTGATTTGTGATTCAAAATTGTGGAACACTAATTCACCCCCCCTCTTAGTGTTCCTAGTGTCCAACAAGTACATCAAACTTGAACCTAGGGCCTAGCAATAACAATAATCAGAATAACAACACCAATAACATCAGTTATAAAAATGTGCCACTTAACTATCAAGGCCTCATTATGCACATCAAACAAGTGGAACCACATGTATCTATGATACATGTAAAGGGAAATGATCCAAAATGTGTTGTCACCACTCGTCGAACCCGCATCACAGTCCTTGGTTCCTCCACATCCACCCAACCACAATATGTGAATTCTCAATACAACATTCTTGATCATCTGGGAAAGACTTCAGCATAGATATCCAATATGGACTTCCTTAAGTCTTCTCTTGCACACCAAGAAATCCTAAATAAGGCCTTACGAGACACCCAAGTTCCTAATGACATAGACCTTACACAATTTCAAGCATTGGTAGGGCACCAATCTGCCACCTATCAACTGGGTTTTAGCAAAAACAACATTCCCTACATCAACTCCAATCATAATCGTCCCCTTCATCTAGAGGTCTTGGTAAACTGCCACAAAGTAAAAAGGGTCTTGATAGATAATGGTTCTGCCCTAAACCTTTGTACATTGAAATTCATAAAATAGGTTGGATACACCCATGATGGTTTAAATAATCAAGCCATCACAATCAAGGCATATGATAATGCAAAGTGTGATTCTAAAGGTACAATATGTCTTCCAATTCAGGTTGGTCTAGTTGTGCAATATACTACATGTTATGTCCTTAATTTAGAATTTCCCTATAACCTCCTCCTCGATCGTCCGTGGATTCACGCCATGTAGGATGTTCCATCCATAGACCATCAATGTCTAAATTCCCATTCAAAGGGGTAGAAGTTACCATACACGCAGATCCCCAACCATTTGAATATTGTCGCACGTTAGAAGCTTCTTTTCCTTATTCCCACTATTTTCCTAGAGTGGAAATGGGACCGCCATAGACATCATCATCCCAATCATCTACCACCACATTAGCCACCACTTCATCCACTCCATCATCCACATCTGATTCCACCCTCACTAAAGTTCATATCATTGACAAGGGATGTGGTGAATACGAGATGCGCACAGCCTTGAACGTGGTAACTATGCCACCCTCACCGCAAAAATATGGCCAACCTTCATAGTCTACACCAAAACTAAAAGATAATACCATCACCTTTAATGTTCCAAATGTGGGATCCAACACCTTTCTCTCTCCTGGGTTAAACAAGATGTGCTAGAAGATGACATAAGCCAATGGGTCTACTGTGAGGAACCTGATCCCTCCCCTCCTTTGAAAGAATATTTCTAGGAAAACTATCTTTAGCCATCTAAGTTTGTGAAAAAGTACAATTATTAGGGGGGAGGCCTTGGTGCTGAAGAGCAAGGAAGGAAACACCATATTGAGGCTACAATAAGACTAAGAAAATTAGGCTTGGGTCATGACAAAAAATAAAAGGGACCTATAACATCATCTAGTGCTTCTAATAACATCAGTGAGAACAACAACCTCCTTGAAGACATACCAGAGGAGGAATCCATCATACACGCATATGATGATGTAGATCACACCGACCTCTCTTCCATGTTCGATTGCTTACACATCTGCACCATTAGCCTATCCCTTAAACATCTTGAACTCATAGATTGGGACCTACATGGCAGTGCACATATCGATACCTTTCTCACAACGGATCACTATGTACATCTTATGGGGTTGGGGGAAGATGAAAACCCTAACCACAAAAGTAAAAAGAATCAAAATAAAAAAGGTCACCTAGTGAAAACCTCCCCGAGGTGCATCTTGACCTAGAAAAAGTAAAAACAAAGGGTGTATCTAATAGCGAAAACCTTGATGAGGCGCTAGAAGATGGGGATGTTCATATTCCCCTTGTAGGAACTCAACTCTCTGAACAATTGTCCATCCTGATAGAGGAAACACAAGAAATAAATTTGGGAACTGAAGCGGATCCCAAAATCACTTATGTAGCCAAAGAACTGTCAGAGGAAGAATATTCTACCATCACCAAGCTTCTCAAAGAAGGCATCGTCAACTTTGCATGGACGTATTCAAACATTCCAGGCCTTGATCCATCCTTAGTAGTACATCACCTTGATGTACATCCCGATGCCAAACCTATCAAGCAAAAGCCTCAGAAAATGCACCCCCAGGTGGCACTACCGGTTAAGAAAGAATTGGAGAAGCTATTGGACACTGGATTCATAAGACCCATTGATTATTTAGAATGGATCTCCAATTTAGTGCTTGTAGCCAAACCAAACAGTGCTATCAGAGTGTGTACACACTTTTGTGATCTCAACAAGGCTTGTCCCAAAGATGCTTTCCCTCATGGATGACTTCTCTAGATACAATCAGATTAGAATTTCACCTGAAGACCAACATAAAATATCTTTCACCACACCATGGGTATTATAATGTTATACCCTTTGGCCTTAAAAACAAGGGGGCAACCTACTAGTGAGCTATGATCGTTATCTTCCATGATCTCATTCATATAATAATGGAATATTATGTTGATGATCTATTAAGGAAACCAAGAACAAGGGAAGAAAATCCTGTGGTAATCAAGAAGATCTTTGAGCATCTAGAGTAGTATAAGATAAGGCTAAATCCTAAGAAATGTGTTTTTGGGGTCACATCAAACAAATTACTGGGTTTCATTGTCTCTCAAAGATGTATAGAAGTAGATCCAACAAAGTTCAAAGAAATTATGGATATTCCTCCACCACACAACCTTAAACAGTTAAGGAGCCTTAAGGGTAAATTACAATCCATTCGGCAGTTCATTGCTCAATTAGCCAACAAGTGTTAGTCGTTCACTCATCTCTTGAAGAAAGATACCATTTTTAAGTGGAACCAATAGTGTCAAATCAGCTTTGACAAAATCAAAGAATATTTTTCTCACCCACCAATCCTTATGCCACCAATTCTTGGTAAGCCACTCATATTGTACATTTCAGCTACTTTAGTGGCAATGGGGGAATTACTGGCACCACACGATGAGTCATCAAAGGAAAGAGCAATATATTACATTAGCCGAACCTTGGTGGGTTATGAGTTCAACTATTCCCCAATGGAAAAAGCTTGCTTAGTCATGGTTTTCAGTTTGCAAAAACTCTGACATTACATGCGCAATCATTCAGTCAAGCTCATCTCCAAGGTCAACCCATTGAAATACCTATTATCTAAAACAATTCTAACTAGTCGCATGGCTAAGTGGGTCATGCTTTTGAGTGAATTTGATATAGAATATGTGGACCAGAAAGCTATTAAAGGACAAGTGATAGCTGATCAATTGGTAGATGCTCCCCTAGTAGATGCTTACCCCCTAACAACAAAATTTCCTGATGAAGGAGTCTTCACAGTAACAAAAGTGACCACATGGACACTATTTTGATGGGTCGTACACACAGAATGGATCGGGGGCAGGAATCCTACTTGTCACCCCCCAAGGGGATTATATACCGAAGTCATTCAAATTGGCCTTTTCTTGCACAAATAACATAGCTGAATATGAAGCTCTTCTTACTGGCCTCAGAATTGCAATCCAATGGCATATCACCCACTTAAGAGTCATTGGTGATTCTCAATTAATCATCAAATAGGTCAATGATGAGTTTCTCACAAAGGATGATAAGCTACTACCCTATAAACGCATGGTAGACGACTTCAAGAAGTATTTCACTTCCATCCAGTTTGATCAGATTCCAAGAGTCTAGAAAAAAGTAGCAGAAGCTATGGCTACCATTTGTTCCTTAATTGGCATGCCCAAAGATAAAATAGAGTGTGAGTTCCTCGTTGAACAACTCTTAATCCTGACATACGATATCCCAAAAAGTGAGATTGTGTGTGACATTATAGGTCCCACGTCCCCTTGGTACCATGATATCTACACCTACCTTCACGACAATATCCTACCTCCTGATCTCACATGAAACCAATGTAAGTTTTTCATCCAATGTACACCCCGTTACACCATCGTAGGTGATACACTTTATCAACGTGGGTTTAATGGAACCCTCCTCTGGTGTCTGAACAAGACTAAATCCCATACTGCGTTAATGGAGGTACATAGTGGTGTATGTGGGGCCCACTCAAATGGCATGGCCCTAGCTAAGATAATTCTCTGAGTAGGGTATTAATATCCTACATTAGAACATGATTCTTGCAAGTTTGTCAAGAAGTGCTTACCTTGTCAACAACACATTGATTTGATACATGCTCCAGCACAAGACCTCCAGCCTCTTGTAGCACCATGGCCCTTCTCTCAATGGGGTTTTGACCTAATCAGAAAGATCTATCCCCCATCCTCTAATGGACATACCGTCATCATTACTGTAACTAAGTACTTCACCAAGTGGGTGGAAGCAATGCCACTCTCACAAATCACAGGTACTCAGATTTCCAAGTTTATCCTCTTCCATATTCTCTACGAATATGGAATACTATCCACCATCATTTTTGAAAATGGAAATACTTTCAAAAACCAAGCCATGAAACACCTCTATGACACCTTTCATATCCAACATCGTTGTTCTATGCCTTATTACTCCCAGGGTAATGGTCAGGCAAAAGCCACCAACAAAACCCTCATCAAAATCCTCAAAAAGGTGGTCAACAGTACTGGTCAAGATTGGCACCTTCACATCCATCCCACTCTTTGGGCCTACCAAACCTCCATCCACACCCCTACCGGCACCACTCCATATTCTCTCATCTACAGTGCCAAAGCTATCTTGCCGATTGAGGTAGAAATACCATCATTGAGAATCTCCTTGAAGAATCTTATCAATGATGAAGATGCTCGAGTGGCCAGATTCAGCCAATTAGAACTCCTTGATGAAACATGGATTAAAGAATATGACCACCTTCAAGCCTATCAGAATCATTTGAAAATAAGCTACAACAAGAAGGTTCTTCCTTTCCAGTTCAACATTGGTGATTTAGTCCTCAAGGAGAATCAGTGCACTCAACAGGACCGAGAAAAGAAAGGAAAATTTGAAGAAAGTTGGCTAGGCCCCTATGTCATCACCGCAAAATATGGATTAGGGGCCTACAGATTGGATACAACTAAAGGAGAGCCCTTAGAGGATCCCATTAATATCATGCACCGGAAAAGTTTCTACACTTAAATCAGCTGGGGTATCCTCTCCTGCAAAGTTCAAAAAATACAAAAAAAAGCAAAAAACCCAAAAAGTATAAAAAAATTTAAAAAATCAGAAAATCCAAAAATAGTAAAGAGAAATAATTTGTCCTATGGTGAAAACCACCCTTGGTGATGCATTGGATAAGTACATTTGGTGAAAACCTGGTCATAGGCACCATTCATAAAGGGATTAATCATTATCTACCTTGTGTCCTAGTTACTTGATGCTTCCATCCATCCCGATCGCATATCCTATCATCCCATCGATCCTATCCTTTCATTCGCATTCATCATCTAGTCGCTTGGTATATTTTGGTTGAGCATTGGATGACCTCATCTGCTATCTGTCATCCTAAGCTTTTATCCTAATTTGAGCTTGTGTCATCAATCTCATCATCTGGTCAACCCTTTGTATCCATCTAAGATCCTCCATCGTGTCGGTCTCCATTTAGTTCCCATCACATCTCATTGGTCTTTTTGGTCTTTGTTGAACTACGTTTCCCCTACGCTTTCACGTAGGCAAGGCTGATCTCTTGATCCACCCCTGGGGCATTTTTTCCATCATGTTTTCAGTCATCCATTGTGGTCTCCATTGTCACCTTTCTTCTTTTATCCCTGGTCCGTCTTTTGTCCATTTTTGAACTACGTTTCCCCTACGCTTGCACGTAGGCAAGGTTGATCTCTTGATCCACCCTTGGGGCATTGTTTTTTTTCTTTCTTAGTCATCATTTTCCATCGCTCATCTTCATTAGCCCTCTTTCCATTTTATCCATAGTCTTTTCTTGAACTACAAGGGCTTTGCGCTTTTATGTAGGCAATGCTAATCTTTGATCGGCCCCCAAGCCCCTAGGTCATTAGGGTGTGTCAGTCTTGTGTCTTGTGTCCCATGTCATGTCATCAAGTATGTCCTTATCTAGCTGGTTCTTCACAAATGAGATCCACTTGTATCATGAGATTCAATTAGTTTCATAATTTCTTGCATCATTTACTGATCTTTTAGTTTAGTATCCATATTTGGTCTCAACAGGATGCCTCCTTCCTAACAGACCTCATCAACCCCATCCATCCTCTAAATCCTATGGAAAAGGACATTTTGAAATTAATTGTGGTCTTTTGATACTTTTGGCTTGTATTTATCATTTGAGTTCCCTATCCCAACTTGTTAAGGCTGCCATGATCTATCATATTATGGCGTGTTTTGATTGGTCAACATAGGGGCATATCTTGATATTTTTGCTTTGTTGTTGTCTTCCTGGTTGTCCAATGTAGTGCCCACCAATATCCTCGAGGTCTTGTGTTATGCTGGGGCATCCTTTTGTGCTTGTGGTTATCCCAATGCCTGACGTGACCAAGGTCTTCGTGACTTTGGGGTGTTGGGATAGCCTTCTTGTTTGTTGTGTTTTTTTTGTGCATTAGACGCTAATTCGCCTTGGTTTACATACCATGGTACCTAGTGTCTTATGCTATAGGAAAAATTAATGCTTTGAAAATGGAAAATAAAATTAGGATTGCATTCCATGATCAACTCCATTGCATTGCATTCATACTTGATCTATGACCTATGTTTTTGGTTGTGAAAAAATTCACCTTCCATCTCCCATTCTTCTCAGGATACCTATGGTTCTTGACATGTGCAATTTCACACCCGTCTTCCCTTAATTTTCTAATTAATACAAGGAAATTACTTTCCAATAAGCCAACCATACGCCTACCATCTACCCTCATTACTATGCACATCCTTATTAGCACTTATGTTCATGTTGCATTGCATTTCATGTTAAGACCTCGCACTCACCTTTCATACACCTTTATTTTGTATAAGATAAAGCAAACATAATTGCAAATAAAGTTCATTTACCATCCACATTGCATTTCATCTATCCGTTAGTGTTTGTAAAAAATTTAATTGCATTTCACATTACGGTCATGTTGTTTAGATTAGTCATATTTTCTTATTCTAGACATCTTGAATTCATTTCATTATCCATTCATTTCCACATTAATCCATAATCATTAACACATTACATACATTGCCACTTGCATCACAAGTTGTTAGAACCATATCCATAACATATAAAGTCATAAATCACATCTCACATCATACACATTAGTCATTAGATATATCATACATCTCATCCATATAAACATCAACATACATCATCATAAGCATATACATATATCACATCATCATGATCATCCATCATAAAAGCTTCAACACATACATATGCATAAATAGAATCATCCATCATATGCACATCATATAGTGTCAATAAGGGCAGTCACATATCATTTATAAAGATCAAAATATGAATGTCCATCACATAGTCCATAATAATGTCCATCATTTAACAAAAATACATATCCATTGCATATATCATCAGATAAAGTACAAATACAAGGCTCTAGATCAACTCTGATCTTTGATGCTCTGAACTGTACATCCATCATGCACCTATCAAAAACTGGAATCCTATCACCTGTCCTCTGCCATCTCTACTATGAGCTGCCCACATCTAACCTCTGTGGAGAGTTGGGCACCATCTGTCTACATAGAAGAGTCACCTGATAGTCGTTGTACCCTCGGGTATGTGTCCCTAGTGATTGGGATGGTGCAAGCATCTGAGGTACCTGTTGGACATAGTGAGCTGTACATTGTGCTGCATCTGGAACTGGCTACTGATAAACACACATCCAGAAAGGTGCCTCCATCATATACTCATCTCTCTCTGTAGCTTGATACTTGACTGCATTCTGCTCATGTCTATACCTATCTCAATCCCCACAGATGGATCTCTGCTCCTGCACCCATGTGTCTTGTGCCAATCTCAGCTGATCTATCTCTACCTCCATCTGTAACACCTGCTCTGTGGCCCTATCCCTCTTAGTCTCCATATCTTGTATCTATTCCTACAATCTCTACACCTCTACCCTCGCCTCACCACCCCCACCCTACACTACCTATGCCTGAGCCTATGCTACATCCCTCTCTCTCTCTGCAATATGTTCCAGATCCATTGCCACATCTCTCTCATTCTACAGTGTCTGCACCTGTCTCTATGATGTGTCCCTCTCACCCTATAGGGTCTACACCTTTATCTATGTTGTGTCTCTCTCATCCCGTAGGGTTTGAACTTGGGTCTATGCTACATCCCTCTCTATTTGCAAGGTCTGCACCTAGACCCTCATAACATCCTCCCTTGCCTGCATCAACCCCATGTCTCCCACTATCTGATCTACTACATTGACCCTGTCACGAAGCTCATCTCACTCCCATCTCAGCTTAGTCCTCTCTCTCAATAGCCCCTCCACCTGTATCCTCAAATCATCCATGTCTCTCTTAGCCTGTGCCAGGGTCTCTGTCGATGCCTAGTTTGCCACTCCTCCTGGCTCTCCCTATTCTCTTGCATGTTGTATAGTCACCATTGCCTCTAGCTTGTATCACTCCCATCTCACAACCACCACCTCCTCATGCTCTTTGGATACCTCTCCCTCAAGCCAAATCACCTCTGCTCGTAGTTTTCTCACCTCAGCTCGCAGACCATCCCTCTCTACTTGTAGCTCCTCCTCATACTGCGACACTGCATTTGCTATAGATCTAAAAACCCTCTCACCCTCTACCCATGTGCTGGCCACCTTTGATCACAACCTGATCACCTCTATTCCTAGTCTACATCTTGCAGCATCTGCATCTCAATCTCTGCTCGGTGATCTGTAATCTTTCCATGGCCCCTCTCAACAATATAGCTGGATCCTTTGCTATTGGTGGCACCATGGCCAATGGGGGAATAATATGGACATCCACATCCATATCCGTCACCTCTGCCTTTCCCTCATCTCTCTCATCCATCATCTCTACATCTGCATCATCTCTCCCATCCTCTCCCCTAATCTCCACCCTGGCTCTCCTCCTTGGTCCCCTCCTCCTCACCCTCTCCTGCTGCTCTATGACCCCAACTGCCATATGTACTCTCTCCTGCTGCCCTACTGCTCTAGCTGCCTCCTGCCCTCTTCCCCATCCTTGCCTCATCTCTCCCCTCCTCTACCTCGATCCTCACTCTAGCTCTCCTCCATTGTCTCCTCCTCCTCATCCTCTCCTGCTACGCTGTGGCCCCAACCTTGCCCTGTCCTCTATCCTGCTATCCTATGACCCCAACATCCCCCTACTGCCTCACTTCTCCAGTTGCTTCCTATCCTCTACTCTATTGTCGTCTCCTCCCTCTCCTTTGGCCTACCAATCACAACTCATCCTCTAGCCTAAACCCCAGTGCCCCCACAATCGGCTCCTCTGGAGTAATTTATCTAGGCTGATGATAAAGATACCATGCAACATATCGAATTGTCACTCCTCCATCGATGTCCCCCCTAGTCCTACCTAGGTAGGGTACTAATTCCAATGTCTCCCAAAGCTCTCTCAAAAACCTTAGAAAAATCAGCTCTCTCCATGGCCGCTCTCGCATAATCCATTGGAACCTATCTGGTCCATGCAAAATGTCTTGTGTAATCCCAAACTATCTGGTCACCTATCTAGTCTATGTGCCTCCACTGTTCGTGGTTCCCTCCTAACTATGAAGCATTTGGTGCAGAAGTACCCTCTCTACCCTGCCTCTCTACACAGGTAGGTCATCTTTTCCAAACAACACCCACATGGTATGATCTAGCTCCAGCCTCATTGATGTCATCACACTCACCAAGTGGCCTGCTATAGGCAACTTCAATATCTGCCATACATCCTCTAAAGTCACCATCATCTCCCATTGGGAGATGGAATGTCAAAGTCTCTGAACTCCAGTGCTCAATAAGGGCTATCAGCATAGCCCGATGGGCTCTAATCGTCGAATATCCTAATAAATGTAGTAGCCCGACCTGTGACAGAGCCTCATGGTTCACTCCATTGATGGCCACCATTGTCGCCTACGACATCTTGGATTGCTTCTCGCACGTCCACAAATTGTCAAAGCTTTGCATCCATCCCACATCACATTTCAGTCATATTCTCTTTTTCCTCATCTTTTCCCTTTCCCCAGCCTTGGGCCCTCTTTTCACTAATTTTTCCCGTCCCCCCTTTTCTAGCCCGAATTTTACTTGTTTTTTTTTCTCGGTCTTGTTTTCTTGTTTCCTTATGCTCTTATCTTCCTTGTGCACCCCTTGGGAAAACCTACCCCAGCTTTGGGTGAACCCACTCCACCTTTTGGCAGACCTTCCCAAGCCGTAGGTGAACCCACCCCTGTTGAGGTGGACCAGCCCTTGCTTGGGGTGGACCCGCCCCGGTTGGTGGGTGGACCTACCCTAGCCCAGGGCAGACCTGCCCTGGATAGGGGTGAGCCCACCCCAGCCTGAGGCGGACCCGCCTTGGCTTAGGGAAAGCCTTCCGTAGCTCGGGGTGAGCCCGCCCCAGCTCGAGGTGGGAAAATCTGCTTGGTTGGGGTCGCCCCTGCCTCAGGCAGGGTCACCCCTACCTTGGGCGGGGTCACCCCTCCTCAGGGCGGGTTTTCCCAATTGATGCTAATCTAATTTTTTTGTGGGATTTTCCTGACCTTGGGAAAGTTTACCCTCATTTTTTTTCCTCTACCTTTTTCAGGCATTTATTTTCATTTTTATGGGTGCATTTACCCTCTCATTAGGCTAATTCACCCCCCCTTTCCCCCTCCTCTAACAGGTGATTCTGCTTACTTGCTTAGCGAAATCAAAATTTCACCCCTGACCCATTTTTCCTAAACTACCCCAATCCCAAAACCCATATTTTGAAAAAGCATTAAAACTCAAAATTATAATAGAAAATGCTTAAAATCACAAAGAGGGTTTTGAATCTAACCTAGTGTGGAACCGCATGCTCATGGTAAAACTGTCGTACCTTGTTCCCTCGATGGATGATGTCAGAGTTATAATCATCTGACATCCTTGTCTCCTCATCTCCTTCCTCTCCTCTTCTCTCTCTCTCACTCAACTATTAGGTGTGCAAATGAGAAATGGTAATTTCTCAAATTACCTTATTTAACTTTTCCCTCATTTTTTTAATTTTAAGTAAAGGGTATTTTCCCCTTTATTTAAACCTCTTTTAATTCAACTAATCCTCTAACTTCCCAGGGCCGCCATTTGCAAATTGTATGTCCGTTTGACTCCGTTCAAAAGCCAATCTTCATGGTTTTTTGAGCTCTATCCAACTGTACCTTCCATTTCATCATATCAAGAAGTCCCCTAGGGCACCCTTTTTCTTCCCCAACTGCCCTCTCGAGGGGGCATACCCTACTATTCTCACCCATTCCCCCGTCATGGTCATTCCCTTGCGAGATTGGGGCATCTCCCTTCATTTCCCTCCATTTGGGCAGCTCACACAACTTCTCCCATGCTGGGACATCATTTTCTACTTGCTTCCTCTATAGAGTCATTTGCATTTTTGTTTCTTTGAAACATTATTATTCTAATAATATTTCAAAGAGGGGAGAAATGTAGACATCCAAATTTGACCACTCCCACACGGTCAAATTTTTCTCCCTTATCCGTATATTTCATCAATATTAATTAAATGATTTATTTAATTAATATCTCCCCTTTACCTAATGTTCTTAAATTATTTAATTTAATAATTAAATACTTTACCTCTCATCCTTTCCTCTTTGAATTAAATAAATATATAAATTTATTTAATTTGGTCATTTAACCTTTTTGAATTTAAAAGAATTTTAAATTATTCTTTTTCTCTCTCCTTGTCACATCCTCCATAACTCTCTTCTAATCTGGATTAGTCTAATTAATCCATGATTAGGATGTGCACACCTTTAATCAGGATTAATGTCGCATCCTCCATATTTTTCCACTTGCCTCTAATCTCTTATTAATCTTCTTAATCACCTGTTTGTACAACCTTAATCTAATCCCCTTGCTACATTTAGCATATGTTTTTGGTCAACCTTCACAATTTTCACATTTAGCCTAGACCCTCTTCCCCATGTGAATTTAAAATTCACATTTAACCCTCCAAGACTCTTCTCTTCCCCATGCAAGTTGTTAGGAGTTCTAGAACTCCTCACTTGTCACATTAGTCACATGGGGTCAAGAACCTTCCATTATAAGGACCTTATCTTATCCATGTGGTACTTTTCAACTTTCTTCATAAGAACCTTGTCTTATCCACAAGGTGCTTCTCATGTGAATTTAAAATCCACATTTATTCTCCCAACCACCTTATCCCTTCCAATCATGTGAATTTAAAATTGACATTTATTCCTCCAACAACTTCTCTCTTCTCCATGATGATGTATGAGGAATTCTAAAATTCCTCACATGTCAACATCCTTCCCACATGGGGACAAGAAGTTCCTTTTTGAGGAAATCTTCTCCTCATCCCAAGGTACTTGTAAGTACCTCCACCTCACATGTCCCTTTTCCAACTCATTTGTCCTTGTGATAGTTCATCCTCCACATGGAAAGATGTGAGGGCTTGTGATTTCTCAACTCACCATAGCCCTTCATCTTGCCCATGTTGGCAAAATCTCATCCGTTCAATTTTCTAGAGAAATCTACCTTAAAATGAAAGATTTTCTTTCATTTTTCGTTTATTAGGAATTCACACATTTTGCAATTCAAGCTCTCATACTCTCACACTTGTATTCTTGCACTCAAGAAAACCTCCATTGTTGCATACTTTCAAGCTTCCATCTCTTGCACTTTAATTCATCCATCCAACTATCCACATAGCTCATTGCATTCCTCATCTTGTTTAGAGCATTTTGAATCTATTTGCATCACATTTCTCCATCAGGTAGCATACAAAACATCAATCATCAAAGGGCCAACCAAGGAACAACTCTTACAAGGTAAAATATGCTTTCTTTCTGTTTGTTTTGTTTGAGTTAACGTAGCCTTATCTTGAGGTGTTAAGTGTTGTTTGTTGTCTTTTGCATTCTGTTTTGTGTCATTTAGATAGTCTAACAACTCTTGATCACAATAACAAGATCTCAAGATGAATGATAGCAAAAATTCAAAGATTGTGGTTACACTTGAAATAGAATTGATAGCTTGCTTTTATAGAAATCTCAATTCAAATGAAGGGTGAGGATTGAGTGATGAGGTATGATGATCAACAAATGAGGTTAATTGAGAAGAAAAGAGATAAGGATGGGAAGAAGGTACCATGATCCAATAAATTAGGTGAGAAATAGGGCTGGGATAATAATGAATAAATTAAACAATTGCAACAATTATTTAATTTAGGAGAGGTAAAATGGCTAATTAATTATTTAATAAATAGAAGAAAAGAGAGAAATGAAATATTAAATAATTGGAACAATTATTTAATAATCGATGGAGGGAAATTGTAAATAATTAAATAATTAGAAATAATTATTTAATTATAGAGGAGAAGAAATGATAAATAATTAAATAAATAATAATTTAATTAATTAATCAAGAGAAGAATAAAGATAAAGTGAATTAATTAAATAATTAATAATTATTTAATTAATACAAGAATATGACATTAAGAAATAATTAAATAATTAAAATTATTTAATTATGCAAAAAAGACACAATTTAGTGAGAAAATGTTTCTTGTAGGCTTGGGACATTTTTCAGTATCTACATTTTACCCCTCTTTGATACAATGTAATTTTGAACATTGTGTCAAAGAATAATGAGGAAAATTAATCTCAAGACCTGCCCTAGTATGCCCTAGCATGCCCTGGTTAAGGCAGAATAGTGTGGTGCCCCCTCAGGAAAATTGACAAATTTTTGAAAAATTTCAAAAAAAAAGGAAAATTTATTGACAGGTCAATTAGATAGGAGCAAATGCGAAGACTGATAGAAAAAATGTTAACTAGAAGAAAAAGTTAGTAAGAAGTGAAGAATAATTAGATAGAATTGGAATGAAATGGATGAAATGGATTGAGATTGATGTAGGGTTTTACTGATAGATTTTGAGCTTTAATTCTAATGCATGATTATCATCATAGAGAATATTATTATGGCAATGTAGAATGGACACCAAGGTACGAGATATTATCCCTTTGCAAAAATAGACACATTGCAGACAAGGAATGCCATGACGCATACTAGTGATAAAAGAACCTTGTTAGAATATGTGAGGAAGTAACTACAAAGCATGTTAGTCCTGGTGCAAGAAAGCATTAAGATGACCTTTAACTTGCATTGGATATTTTTATTATTCCAAATAGAACCCAATCACACACAAGGAACTTAGTTGTCCCTAGCTATATTGCAAGACAAAACAGTAAAAGAAATCAAAGAGAAAAGGGATATGATCCATCATCACCCCTCTCATCACTTGTGGACTTCTTTGAGGCACATAGTAACATGACCAAAGATAAATCAAATAAAAAGATAAGACTAATTGGACTAGCAAGTCAACAACCATTTAGACCTTCTGCCAATCAACGAGTGTTTGTATGATAGGATTCTGGATAATGTCTAGTTTGAGGAGATGAAACATGTCATATAAGATGTCGAGTCTAGTTTTGACAATGCAACATCTTGTATAAGACAATTGATAGGATTGAGCCTGGTTTCAAGAATGATACACCTTGTATAAGATTCTTGGTTTGGTTTCGAGGGTGCAACAAATTGTATAAGATGATGGATAAATGATAAGGATAATTGATGTGGATAGGATAATTGACTGGTGAGGATTGGAGACTAGTTGGATAATTGGTTTATTGTTTTGAGATTTGTTACGCTAAATTCTTTATAGGATAACCTATTTTTTTCTGATCAAATTATCAACCTAAGCAAGGGACAGTTTATTATGAGATGTGGATAATGATGGATAGGACCTAAGGGATAGACCTAGGCCTCAAGGGCTCATCGATGATGGCCTTGCCTATGTAGAGTCATAGAGGCAACTTAGTTCAACGACCTTGACCATGGATGATTTATTATGGAATGTGGATTACGATAGATGGAAAATTTATAATGGAAAACCCTAAAGGACTGACCTAAGCCTCATTGATGATGTCCTTTCCTATGTGAAGTCACAAAGGAAATGTAGTTTGACAACTTGTGCTGATAAAAACTATTTTTGGAGTTTTTGACATTTTTTGGTTTTCTTGGATTTTGAGATGTTTTGATTTTTTTGGATTTTTGGAATGTTTTGAATGATGTCCTTTGGTACCATGTGTAATATCCCATATGAAAACATAATTCAAGGATTTTCCCCCAGTCAATTATAGGACCAATTGTTATGGATGGGTGGATGGATGATGTGCTTATGAATGAATATGGAAAGCGAGAGATGTTAAACATCATTAATTATTAGGCCATGAGAAGGGCGACAAATATTTATTATGGATCAATAGAAAATTAGGATTTTAGTATGGAAGGGAATATGTATAGGTATTATTATGGATAAAGTGGGAAATCAAATAGAATGACAATAAATGTTGGAGCATAGATTGACTACACATGACACTTGTTTGCTAGGTTTTCACCATGGTACTTATCCAAAGGGCCACCAAAGTGGTTTTCACCATTGGATGGATTATTTCACTTTAATATTTTTTTTTTTTTAATTTTTCTAATTTTTTGTGTCACCAAGATGCCTATTTTCCAAGTTTTCATTAGGGTGACGATTTTTTTTTAACTTTCTTTTTCTAATTTTTTTTGTATATTTTTGTGATTCTCAAAAGACTAGGTATAGTACTTGCGAAGGTGTGTGCTATTGATGGGATTTGGTAGTGGCTCACCTTCAGGAGTAGCAAGTTGATAAGCATCAGATCCATATACTTTGGTTATGATTAAGGACCCGACTAGTTAGGATCAGATTTTGTAGGCTTCTCTCTATCCATTTGATTCTTTAGATTTTATTTTAAGACCAAGTCACCGATGTTAAAATGTCTAGCTTGAACCTTCTTATTATAGCTATGATGAAGATGATTCTAATAAGCTTGTAAATGGACCAATAGAATTTTTTGTCTCTCATCTAGTAACTCTAGCTCATGCAATCTAAACACATGGTAATCTTCATCATCAATGAATTGTTGTTTAGATACTCTCAAGGATGGTAGCTCGACCTTGATGGGAAGAATGCCTTCAAAACCAAAGATGAGGGAATATGGTGTGGCTCTAGTGGGAGTACAAATGCTAGTTTGATAAGCCCATAAGGCAGGATTAATTTAGATATGATAGTCATGACAAGCGTCATTGATAGTATTCTTTAGTTTTGGATAATGGTTTTGTTAAATGCCTCATCTTGACTGTTACCCTGAGGGTAATATGGAGTAGAAAAATGGTGGTGGATATGAAATTTCTTGAATAGTTCACAAACATCCTAATTTTTAAAAGGACAACCATTATTTGTAACAATAGAATAGGGCACAACATACAAGCATATAATGTAATTAAGGATGAAATTGGCTATTTGCTTACTGGTAATATAGTTCATCAAGATAGCTTCGATCCACTTTGTAAAGTATTTGGTCATAGTGAGGATGAATTTATGGCCATTGGCGAAGGTAGGGTGAATCTTTCCCACAATTTTGAGTCCCCATTGAGAGAACAAACACGGTGACGTAATTAGATGAAGTTCCTAAGTAGGTGCTTGCGCATTATATCCATGTATCTAACATTATCAATATTTTTTAACAAAATGATATGTGTCATGTCTCATAGTAGGATAGTAGTATCCAATTTGTATGAGATTTTTAGCCACAATAGGACCACTAGAGTGAGCTCCACATATACCATTGTGTACCTCATGCAAAACCATTTATGCCTTGTTCGAATTGAGACATCTAAGGAGGGTACTATCTAAATTGTGGTGGTAAAGGGCATCATCAATGATGACATATCTAGAGGATTTTTAGATAAAGGTTTTATGTTGATTGGAAGACAAGTTGAGAGGAATGATTTGGTCATGTAAGTAGTTATAAAGGTCTTTATACCAAGGGAAATCACAACCAAAAATTTCACATATGAGCTTTGATTCAGGGATATTAAATGCAAGAATCAAAATTTGTTCCACCAAGAACTCATATTGTGGTACATTATTAGTTATATCTAAGAGAGATCCTATGGTGGCCATTGCATCAACTACTTTATTATGATTTCTAGGAATCTGATTGAAGATAATGACATCTAAATACTACTTGAAATTGTCGACCATTCTCTTGTAGGGCATAATATTTTCATATTTTGTATCATAATCATCATTGACTTGTCATATAACCAATTGTGAGTCACAATAGACTTGAAGGTTCTTTATTTTTCATTGAATAGCCATGCAAAGTCTTCTGAGTAATTCTTCATATTTAGCCATGTTATTGGTACAAGAAAATTATGTCATGTATGACTCAGGTATTGAGTCTCCTTGAGGTGTGACGAAAATAAACCATCTCCAAAAACATGATTTGTGAAAGACCCATAAAAATATAGTTTCCATGTAGTGGAAGTCTCTATTGTGAAAATTGACACATTAAGGAAATAAAACACCAAAGAATAATTTGCTATAGTAGGAGCATTTTCAAGTTGATCGACTATCACTTATCTTTTTATTTCCTTTTGATCAACATATTCTATATCAATCTCACACAAGATCATTACCCATTTTTTTAGTCAACCAGTTAGAGTTTCTTTATTGAGTAGATACTTCAATGGGTCTATCTTTGCTACTAGCTTTGTCTAATGGTTTAGCATATAATTTTGAAGATTTTGGGTGGAAAAGACAACTACAAGACATGCTTGTTCAATAGGACTATATTTAAGCTCATATCCCACAAGTGTTTGACTAATATAGTATATGGCTCTTTCTTTTCCTTCTTCATCATGTTGTGCCAAAAGGGATTCCAATATCAATGGTGTTGCTGATATGTATACAAAAAGGGGTTTATCATCAATGAGAAGCATGAGAACTAGAGGAGATAATAGGTAACCTTTAATTTTTTGAAACACCTCTTGACAACGATCAATCCATATGAATGGAACTCCCATATGAAGCAAGTGTTGGAACGATTTACATTTATTGTCTAACTAAGCTATGAACCTTCAAATTGATTGTCGCTTTCCTTGAAGACTATGTAACTAATTTATGTTTTTTGGTGGAGGAATATCCATGATAGCTTTTAGTTTTATGGGGTCAATCTCAATACCTCTACAAGACATCATGTATCTTAGTAGTTTTCTGGATGTTACCCCAAAAACATACTTTTTTAGATTTATCTCACCTTGTATTCGTCCAATATTTTGAAAATATTGTTTGACACATCTAGATGACTATTTCTTGATGGGGACTTCACCAACAAGTCATCAACATAGTTTTCCATGGCTGTATGCATATAATCATGAAAGATTGTATTCATAGCCCTTTGATATGTTGCTCCAACATTTTTAAGACCAAAACGACATGACATTCCAACAATAGGTACCCCAAGGACAACTAAAATTTATTTTATGCTAATCTTCAGGGGCAATTCTAATTCAATTATGGCTTGAAAAGCCATCCATAAGTGAGTATTTGATATCCTGTTGTTAGGCCTACTATGATGTTAATATTTGGCAATAGGAAGTCATCTTTAAGAGCAGATTTATTTAGATCTCTAAAATCTATATAAAGTTTAAATCCACTCTGCATAGTCTATAGGTCGAATAAAACCAATTTCCAATAACTTCTTCAATTCATCCGTCACTAAGAGTATGATTTGGGGATGCATTTTTTTCAACTTTTGTTTGACTATTTTTGTGTTTGGGAACAATGGAAAATAATACAAAACTAACTAAGGATCTAACCCAAGCATGTTAGCATACAACCAAGTGAAATTGACTTGTCTTTCTAAAAATAAGATGATGAATTCTAGGTTTCAGTGATTGTCAAAGATGCTACAAAGTGAACAATTCTAGGATTGTCATCGGTACCGATATTTATTTCCTCTAACTTTTTTGCAAGAAATGGTGATCTCTCTTGAATTGTAGGTAGCATATCCAACCCTCCATCCTTGTGTGCCTTAGAGAGTTTACACCCTCAAATAAATCCTTTCTTTTTACTTTTTCATAGTCTAAAGGAACATTTTGGTTTTAACCTAGAGACCTATTAGGGTATGTGCAAGATCATCATGGAAAAAATAGGCCCTTAAGTGGGGAAAAATTCAGAAAAATCAAAGTTAGGCAACTTGACGTAAAAAATTTGAATAAGTCATCTATATTATTTCAAAAATATGTAAGAATATAATCTGTAGCAAATTGAATGTAGTTTCTAAACTACTAGGTTTTTAAAAAAATCTATTTGGTGAAAATTTGAAATTTCAATGTAGTAGCACTTAAATTTGGGGAAAAATAAGAAGTAGGTGTTTGTCACCACCCTAACCACAATAAAATGATAATATTTTTTATAATATTTTAGATATAAGTAGAGGACTCATTTCTTGATGTGATGCATATTTTTTTGTAATTTTTTCCAAGTATATAATTAATTATGATTTTTATTACAACTTTTAAAAAATATAAAAATCGTATGACCACCTTAACTTGGTCAAAACTTCATGATTTTTTAAAAATCCTATAGTATGCGAAACATAGAATGTGATACATGTTTTAGATTCAAAAAATGTGATAGCATTGGAAAGCTATAGATACTTTTCAATCAGCCTATCAATCAGGACTTTAGTCGTAATTCAAATAGAAAATGAATAATAATAATTTATTAAATTCAAAGTAAAGAATAATTTATATTGGTGGAAAGCTAAGAATCTCTTTTAAAAACCCTTTTTCATTTCATCAATTTTGGGTAAAAAAAAAGTCATTAGCCACACACCCTTCACATACCCATCATATCATCACTTTTTGGCCCATCATGATCTTGTACATACCCATTATTTTTTATTTTTTTCAAATTTGCGACCAAAGGGTGGAGTAGACTCCCCAAAGTAAGTTGTGTTATCAAGTACTATGATGAATCCAACTTTATGATCCCCACTTGGTATTCCTTCTTGAAGTCCCATAAACTCAACTATTGCTTCATCATTTTCAAATGTCTAAGCTCTAACGTCCTAACTAGTTCCAATCTATCAATTGTGGGTAGACTAGGGGTAAATCATCATTAGTATTAGTATAGATGAAGGTTAGGGAAAATATGGTACATAAAATTGTATCATTAGGATCCCAAAAGATCTTAATTCAAGCTTGGTCATTGCTATGTTCAGGTTTGAGGGCACTCACCTTGGTATTTTCCTTAGATGTCTCAACGTCCTTAGAAACATTAGCGTCTTTACTTGAAAGTAACTTAGTACAAGGAGGACTCACTTTTAATGGTGTATACCTTAACCCTTTGTTATTTGGTAACTTGGGAGGCAATAGGGGTTCCATCATTTTGTTCTTATGTAAGCTAAGTCCACTATATCCATCATGACGTTTTTGTTTCATGATCTCAAAACCTTTTCCATATTGCTCAATTGGTATTTATATGGGCCTGTTATCTTCTTCATCCTTATAGATCCATGTAGAAATATCATCGCCTATATTTTCTTGAATTAATTCACCCCACTTAGTGAAAGTAGTGGGAGGGTTATGGATGATGACCTTTGGTTATTTTTGACATGGTTTACCATAGGACTTAGGTGATGCAAGTAGCTTCCCAATACAAAGGGAACTCTCAATGTTATACTCTCCATGTCATTGGTCTTGGATTTGGACTTTACCTTCAGGAAGGGGAGTGGATGGAATGAAAGATATGGATAATGAAGATGGATCAATGCAATGTGATGAAGTAGATGGAGATGCTTCCTGATTGATGAGTACTTGATTCTTAGTGGTTCCCTTCAAACTAATGCTGTATTGGAAGAGATAGGATTGCCTGTTTATAGTGAATTTGGTGTTGTTATAGGGGAACTTAAGGCATTGATGGCAGGTGGAAGGGATAACCTTCATAGCATGAACCCATGGGAAACTGAGAAGGTTATATGGTAGGTATAAATCCAAGACTTGAAATATTATGTTTTGAACGAATAGTCCAACTCTTATGAGAAGTGTATTTGCACCCTTGGAAGAATGCTTTGTGTCATTGTAAGCCCTTATAATAATTTTCTTAATGTGTCTATAAAAGCTTGAAAGAATCCCACTGTTATGACCAATTTTAATGTACATATGTTCAGACGCACTCCACCATCTATCAAGACTCATATGATTTTGTGTTGTTAATGAATACCTAAAGGTGTAATGGATCATTATGGTTAGGCCTTTGCGTAGGAAGGTCTTGTTCAAAAAATGTAATGTGATGGGTGGTGGCCAAGTGCCCTACCATGGCCTGAAATTGACTGACATTTAGATTGATGGGGATGAATGTCTCTTGTAAAGTGTTACCCCTGATTTTTGTCAGGAAAATTTAAAAGAAACTCCCTACCCTATTAAAGTGCCATATTTAAGATCTACATATAAAGTTTGTAGTTGTGTTGTAATAGGTGTCAATGTGATCCATCATTTTGCATTCATTTTACTCGAATATTAACTTAAATATTGATATAAGGTTCATTTGAAACTTCATCATGCATTTTCTCTAATTGATGAATCAAAGCTATTTACAATTTGGGGAAGTTTGACTAAAAGTTCTTACATATTTTACATACTCTTGTCGGAATGATCAAAAACTAGTTCTTAGGAATATTTAAAAGAGAATTAAATAATATTGCATTGTGATTAAAGTATACAATACCATATCAGACTCATTCAGAGAACACCTCAAGTGTCTTGAAGACTGCAAGAAGACCTATGAGCATTATTAGAATGACAATACAATTTAGCATTGTGTGACATGATGCAGACATTCGATTTGCAAATGATTTATTTCTCTAATGATCTTGTTCCTTGTTATAATTGCATATCAAAGCTAATTGAAGTAGATAATTTTGGATGAAAATATTTTAGATCTTTTTCTGTTCCGGATTTGGAGATTAGAACTATCCATTCAAAGCTCTCTTCTCACGGTTCTAAGGACATGGCCATGAGGCTCTATATCATTTTTGAAGTTGCACTATCTTCATTCCCCATTATTAGTAGCCTATTTTCCATATTTGCATTCTATTCAGAGGGAAATTTATATATTTGTGAAGGTTGTCTCACAAAGGTACCTATGTACATTGCTAATATGACAATTGACAACCTTTTGGTTATTATCTTCAAAAGTATAGACACTTCTTTAGGGAGATCAGTTAGCTATCGTATCACAGATCTTAACCATCAAAGTTAACACTAAAAGCATGAGCATTTCCACAACAATTTATTTGAGGGTGTAGCCTTTGGAGATGTTTGGAAGATGACAGCTGGCATGATTTTGAATTTTTTTAAGCAACTCATTGGCATCTAATATACAATATGAAAATGTGGAGAAAATTTTAATTGGTATGCATATCAACATTTTGCACATGAAATGTAACTATTTTCGGACCTCATATATGTTATTAAAACCATAAAGAATTTTGGAATATTTGAATTGGCTATGCAAATTATCATCAGGTCCAATTTTCTTTGTCTGAGCATAATATGCAAATGCTCAGTTAGGCCTAGTAAGTATATGGAAAGCGAATGTTTAAAAACTTTCAGCATTCTATTTAGTTTCAAAGACAATAGTCACATTTGAAGTGCTTCTGATAACAACTTAAAAACCTAACGCCTTATCACAAACTCATAAAATTTTCCTTGAATTATGTCAATCAAAGTTGGAAAATAAGAAACATTAAAGGCACGTGAAGTGAAAATTTTATTGAACAAGGGAAATTGCACTTGGTTTCAGAATTGATGGCGACCTTGAAAGGAGTTTAGGAACCCATGGTTTCTCCAACATCCGACTCCTCATGTTGGCTCTTTTAAATACCAACCAGCTCTTAAGGGTAGCCTATGGATTTTCCAATTCCAATGGTCAGCAATGTTAAAGAGGGTGGGCCAATGAACAAGAGAAAGAAATTAAGCTTTCCTCCTGCACTTCGGGCTCTACAAAACCTAGGAGGGTGATCCCACAAAGTATTTATAACACTCCTTCACAATACTTCCACATACATTGCATATTAAATAAATATATTCTCATTTATTGCTAAATGGATGAAATCTTTAAAGAAGTTGGCAATTCCTTCAAAGATTAAACAACTAAAAGTTGAGAATTCTCATACAACAAAGGTAGGCCAATTGGAATGTATATTTATGAATGATTGTCTCAAATAAAACACCAGAAGTATAGGAAATGCATTCAACACTTTAAGATTAGTGCCATATTTCAGGTCATGGAATCAAAACAAAGCAAACTGAACTACAAGGAAAATTTAATCTTGAACATCCATAATCTTTGCAATTGCCTAGCAATTTATAGATTAACACCCAAACTCTTGCAACTACTTACCAAATCCAAATGAAAAAAGCATGAATCAATGACTTAACTAAAGCATTTAACTCATCCATTATATTAGAGAAACAATTAAATCATATGTTAGAGTGAGAGACTAAGACAATTAACGAATAGATCCTTGATCCAAATCCATTAATAATTCATGCACAATATCAAAATGGATAGACAACAGGCTTGAGAGATTAGCATTTATATTCAGGTATGCTCAAAAGCCACATAATTGAAAAAAATTACTCATCTAACCCAAAGCCTAAGCTACAGACTCAAAATGTATTTCTGTGTTTTTCTCTATGCATTTTCTAGATCTAGAATTTGACAAAAGACCCCCCAAAAGCTTGGCACGAAGGTCTCCCCTTCAATGTGCAACCTTGGATCAACATATCGACCTCCTTCTTAGCTAGCATATATAATTCAAGGGATCACATCACTTTTTGTGCCAAGAGCTTAAACAGAGTCCTATCTATCCTTCGCCTTGATGGGTATCAATACCCTACTCCAAACCATGCCATGGATTTCTTGTTTCTATGTTCACAAAGACTTCGAGTTTTGTGCCAAGCATTTGAATCCATTAGTGTCCTGTATATGCTGGCACCTCCTTGGTTGTGTTCTATTTCTTTGGTCTTTGTCATTGGTACAAGTGTTTTTTGCTTAAGAATTTTGAAAATTTAGCTAGGAAGCTAATGTCTTTGCTTCTAGGTACATTCCATTCTTTACAGTAAACTTTCCAATTACCATCTTCAATAATGATCAAAACATCTACATTTGGGCTCTTTTGGGTGTATTTGAAGCAAGAATAAACAATGTTGTGACTTTATCCCATGGCTTGTTGAATGGTTCCCTTTTCTCTTGTGAATCCATTCACTTTTAGCAGAGTGTCAGCTTCATCACAAATGGCATCGACAAAACTTCCTTCAAGTTTGCTTGTTGACATTTCAAGTATCTAATTGATCACTTTGGTTAATTGTTGGCATAGACACTGTTTGAAAGTATAACTCTGCCTTTGATTTATTTCAAAGCTTTCAGCTGATCTCAATAAAATAAAAATGATGGAAAACCATATTATGATCTTCATCTTCCCTCACAAAGCTTGACAATTCTTCCTTACTATCCCTATCCCTTTGATAGTGCATTAAGAGTAGCAAGGACCTTAATAGGTTCTTAGATAACTACAAATTTTAAAGACACCTTCATGATTTATGAGTACTCTATCAATTTTGCATATACTTACAATAATATTTAGGGCTTTTCAAGAATTGCATATACACTTGTAATTCCATGACTTTGTGACTCATGTCGGGTCCTCAAACCTTGACATAGCTTTCTCGATGCTTGATGATTATCATATAAATACATTCATGTCAACATTAATTTGTGATCATTTGATCTCTTTATGCTTGGACCTATGTCATCGATTTTCTACCTTTGAATGTAACGTCACAACACTTACAACTTGTGAAGCATGTTGGGTTCCCATGTGGGCCCAGCTAAAAAAAAATTCATTTTCAAAAAAATTTCATGTTGAGTTGATTTGGGGAAGCCTTTGAATGCTCTTTCTGAGAAAATTCAAACTGGGTTGTCATTAAAATTTGTTTTCTGGCCTATTTGAACAATTGTCAAAACTAGTCAAGTTGGCTCTGGAATAGCCTTGGAAAATCATTCAAACGACCTCGTGGGGCCATGAAAAATTGTAGGCTTGTAGACATCTAAACTGAGAATGGAGTGAAAAATAGGGTTTGGTAAAAGAGTTCCCGAGGTGAAATTTATTCACTGTCAAAGTTGCTCAGTTGAACTTTCTGCAACAACAGCTTGTTCAAAACCAATTAAAGCTCATCCAATCACCAATTTGAAAAAATCTCAAATCAACTTCTGAGAGGCCGCCACTAGAGAAGTTAGATCATTTTGGTACACTGAGCACATGTGCAAGAGGAATTTTCTTGAATCATTATTCATCAAAAGATATTAGAGGTCAAAGTTGACCACCTTGAAATGTTTCAAAAAAATGTAGGCGCAAAACTGAACAAATTGCATTTGGTTTTGGCCTGGTAAAAATAACAAATGAGATCATGAGGCTCTGAAACTTGACATGAGAGAACATTTAGGCATGGAGAATGGAAAAAAACAATTCTTTTCAATTGACGATCATCCAATTGCAAAATATAAGCTCGAACAGGAGGCCACTTCGCAGAACTAAAAGTTTGCCAACAACAAAAAAGTGCTAAAACCCTCCAGCTTCGCTTTTCAAAACCCTGTCAAAACTTATTGCAAGAAGCTAAAAATTGGCATGCATGTTCACATATGTCATATGAGTGGTTCTAAAAAGGCGTTTTGCACTGAAATCAACAGGCAGTAAATTAGGACCCTCCAAAGTGGGTCACTTAGGCAAATTTTCTAGTGCACTTCTAAGAGTGCAGAGGCAATGACAGTCCCAACAGTGGCTCCGACTAGGGATGTATGCCCCTTGTGGGCATAGAAATATTCTAGATCTTTGGGGAGTAGACCAAATGCCTGAGTCCATTGGGTGTTCTCAAACTGCTACTTTATTCAACCTTCTTTTTTAACTTCATTTGATGACCCCAAACCACCAAATGAAAAAAGGGGAGTCAATTCTTACCTTTGTAAAACACCAATCTGTTAAAGGAGTGGATCTCCCTCAACCCATGCTTGTCTCTTTCACACCACAACAACATGAGTGACTGAAATTTTGCAAAAACAAGTGTCAGGTTGCCTTTGTATAAGTGGAAAATTGCTCTCTATTTGGCTTCGTTGTCACATGGCAACCAAATTACACAGGTCAGATCACTGCCACTCTCTTCATTTTCTAATTTTGTACCAAATGACAACATTTGAGGATAGGGATCAAGACCACATGAAAACACAATCTTGTCACATTGACTATCTGTCTCAAAATGATCCTGCGCAGAGGAGATATCATGCCTCAAAAATAATGTGCAGTCCTCTTGTGTATTGAGTAGAGAATTCTCACACATTTGTAACATCTTCAACTAAATTGCATCACAAATAGGTTCATTTTTATCACAACAACACAACCCAAACACATTATCACGTGTTTCAAGATTCTGAAACTCAAATTTATCAACACCAAAAGCACTTTCATCTTCATTCAAATCATGGAACTCAGTAAGGATGAAAACATCCAATGCACAAGCAGTGGTTTCTATCTCAGGTTCATTCTTCAGAACACTATGCAATTCCATTTGGAATTGTTGTGCCCTCAACACACACGCCCTGTTCGGAACGGGGACACTCTCTTTCTTTCACCTCACCAAGTCATTTTTTTTCTGCCTCCTTTTTCGTGCCCCCTTGTTTGGTGTTCAAAATGGTTAGTGAGCCTTGAGGAAGTAATCTGGAGTCGACCATGTTTTTTCCCATCAAATATCTAAGTTAGTCTTTGCAGAATCCCATTGGCTATTTTCCTTAGTGTTTTGAAGCTGGCGTCCATGAACCTCGTCGGGCCTGCCCTATTGGGCCACCCATCACAGATTTTCCTTGCCTCATTGTCATTCCTAATGGCTTTCCTCCGGTGGCTTTCTGCCCATTGGGTTCTTGAGCTCCCTTTGTCATCTGTTCACCACCAAACTATCAAACAACTATTGGCCGACTTTCGTTTCACTGTTGGGATCCAGTACTCTCGCGGCTATTTTTGAATTTGCAGCTCACCAACCTTCTGACCCACTATACCCACATTTATGAGGCACATTTAATGAGCTATTTTCTATATATAGCGAACTCCAAACTATCATTTTCATTCACTAGTGTTTTCAGAATGTGTCAGAGCTAGCTCCTGTTGCTGCCATCGCTCCCATGTCACTCGATTTCCGTCTCTAGGTCTTTGTCGTCGCATTGGTCATTCACCTTCATCGAACCTGTGAGGCAGGTTGTCACCCGTGCCTTGTTTTAAGTTTTCTTCAACTTCTGTGCAAAATTCATGAGTCTAAGGGAAAAAAAACTTGATAATTTACTAGAATCAACAATGGCGCACAAAACCCATGTTCTTAAATTCTTTAAAACCTCAAACTTGGTTCACAAATCAAATGCGGAACTTGAGTTCTTGGCTATTGTTTATGCACCAGATCTTTTGCCTCCTTCGGGCCTGCAAGTTCCCATTGTCATTACCACCATTAGGAAACTAAATGAAACTCAAAACGGCGAACCCTTCTTTTGGGTCTGCCTTCACAGGAGGACCCCGTCCTTTTGCCAAGAGAAACCTGTTTGAGAAACTCACGAGTTAAAAGAAAAGTCATCGACCCATTTAGGTCCGTGCCCATAGGACTCCATCCTCTAGGCGCCGCTTATAACCTGACGTCCCAAGCAACATTTTGATCCCGTTCATCCGACCTTCGTACCCCGCTCCTTCATCCTCCATGTAAAATTGTTTGAACCTAAAAATGACCAAGTGCCAAGTAGCCTTCGCGTCCAGCCTAGCGGACTCCCGTCTACAGGTCGCTGTGTTGAACCCGCCGCCCTTAGTGGCCACTAACATCCGATGTTCCAACCTACGGGACCCAACTCAATCACAACTACCAAAATGAAAAACTAAAGGATTAAGTGATGAGTTATTGCGGGTCGTCTTTGATGGACCTCCGCTATCAGGATTTCGTGAGCACTCCACCAGCCTCAATGACCCTTGGCCTTTGGCCTTCCGCCCTTCGGGTCCCGGTCTCATCTCGATTGTTTAAATGAAAAGTGGAAATTCCTAAGTGCTCATCCTTTGCAGGTCTCCCTTGTCGAGTTTCCATCTTTGAGACTCCATTCCATCACCTCTGTAACTATGAGGAAAACTATCTCCATCCTTCCATCCTCTAGGACCGAGCTGCTTTGTGACCTTTGCATCCACCAGCGATAAACAACGAAGCATGACGACCTTATCTTCCATCGGACCTGACGTGGTGGGATGCTTTCACCGGGTTGTCGTGTGATGTCTGCCATATCAAACGACCATCTCTTGGCAGACATTCGCTTCCTTTGACCTGAAATGCCTAAAAGACAAGTGAAATATGCCACCGCCTCCTGGACCCGCGGGTATTGCCCGTCAGAAATTTTCCCCCGAAATGACGTCCTTCCAAAGCCATTTTAAACGGAAAACATCAAACAACAAAGATCCTTTCTGATTTTGATTGCCCAAAAGATGATCCAAATGCCCTCCAATCACCAAATTGACTTTGACCCACATGTTAAAATAGGGAACTCTCCTCAATGGACCCCATAAATTGATCAAACATGAAGGAGGGTCGGGATAGGTGGGCTGTTGTGCCCTAATTTTCATCGCTCCTATAGCGACTCAAACAACCATCAGCCTAGGGAATTCCCACCCCTGGGGCCTGAATTATTCAAACTCTCTCCTATGAATGGCTAATGTCAATCTGGATGATATGATAGATTTCTCAAATGTTGAATTATCCAATCTAACTCCATTTATAGGGTTTTGGATAATGTTCCCATGTTTTCATGCTTGATTGTGCTCACCTCCCTTTTTCTCGCAGGATATATGGAATCAGGTGCAGGACCTCCGAGAGCGGCTATGGAGAAAGACAAAGGAAAGAAAACAGCTAAGGCACCCCATGGAAAGGACGACAAAGATCAGATGAAGTATAAGTTCCAAAGGGAACCTCTGAAATCCAAAGTCACCTCAACCTGGAAGGAGGTCTCTGACACAAACATCGGACATGTAGACATCGATGAATTCAAGTAGAGATTCTGAATCAACCCTAAAACAAAGAATACAAAAACTATTAGAAGCAATGCGTTGGCTAAAGCCACAGGCTTTCCTCTTGCCCTCATCGCCCCCGAGCTTGTTATGGCTTGCAGAGAGGCATATCATGAAGAGACCAAAACCATAGTAGACAGAGATGGAAATGTTTTGGCTGGCATGTTTGATAAGGCAATAACAAGGACTTTTCATATCCCTACCTTCAGAGAGATGGAAGTGTCAACCATGGATGATGGTAAGGCTATGTGGGATCAAGACCTCCTCAAGTGTAAAAGACTTATTAATCAGTACTAGTTGAAGGAGAAGAGGGTAAGTGCTGCAAAGGTGAACCCCAAGAGCTCTTAAGCAGTGACTTTTATGAGGATTACCATGATTTGGTGACCCTACTAAGTAGAGTAATGGGTCTTCCTACTACTTCCTACTTCCAAGAATGAATTTTGTACTTCGTTGAAGAGATTCTCTGTGGAGAAGCCAAGTTCTACTGGGTGGGGATAATCAGTGATCGCTTCCATGAGCAATTTATGGCTATAAAGAAGACCTCCAAATTTTACATGACATCTTACTTGGTCTATTCATTAGATGAACAGATGCAATACAAAGGCTTATTCAGAGCTCCAATTGAGGAACTAGGCAGGGAGTTGAAAGTTTATGATAAGTACCCTCAACTACAATTCAAAAACTTCAAGAGGTACTATTGCAAAGTCAATGATGCTTTCATAGGTCATATTATTAGATTGCTCGGGGGTGACTTCGAGAGGAGAGTCTCCCATAGTTCCAATTCCTTCCTTAAATAGTTTTTCTTCTTATTCATTTAGTATCTGAAGTTCACCTACATCCGTGCAAAAGGATTTTTAGAAAAACCATACAAGCTACCCCGATATCCCAATGATCAGATAATACTGTTGGAACACTCTCAGTAGCTATGGCATGCACATGCCCTTTTGAGCAGCAAGCATAAGGTAGGGATTCCTTATCCCCTCTCCTTCGGCCAAGGGCTATATGAACTCCATACCTCTCAGTGCGCCAACAATTCAAAGAAAGAATTGGTGGAATACCATTTGAGATTCCACATTTCTCGCCCCTGGATGGACCCCTCTGGTAAACTCAAGAAGGCAGTTGGACCTGAATACACCCATTTACATAGCGTTGATGAATTTTGGGCTAAGTGAAAATATGATAATGAAGTGCGAATGAGGCACTATATGCAAATGATGGCATATTTCGTAAAGAGGGTCAACTTGTTCCTTGTACCAGATAAGGTAGAAAAAGATGAAAATACAGTAATGGATCCTCAGTACAATGCAGTCGCCAATATCCTACTGCCACCGATTGAATAGGATGAGCAAGATGTTGATGACCTCAACATTTTAACCAAGCCCATCGATGCCATAACAAAAGAGTGGATTTATGGGAAAGTTTCCCAATTGAAGTTGTAAGGGGTCACTTTCACCTATGAGAGGCTCAAGAATGAACCAACAAATGAAACAAATAGTGGGACAACTATTGCCCCATTAGGAGAGAATTTAAAATCTCCTCGATCCACTAGGTTAAGGAAGAGGAAGGAAGTTGTTGAGCAACAACCCAACCCTAAGGTGTACATGAGAAAATATTTGGAGGGAGAACCTTCTAAGAAACATAAGAGATCAGGTAGTTTCACAGAGATTCCTACCATTCAAGAAGATCCACCTCACGAGGGAGAAGAAATGGAAGTTGAGCAACCAAAGTATCCACTTGCTGCCTCCACTACTGCTGCCCCTCCACCTGCTTCTAAGGCGATGGTTGCTACTTCTCCACCTGTGATGGATATATCATTCTGCCCTGCCTCTTGTCCACCCATCATGTAGGTTGTGACCATAGACTCTTCTTCTGCCACCACTTCTTTGATTTCCTTTGCTTCCATTTTTCTGACTACATCTCTTCCATTAGCAACAACAACAATACCAATGCCCGCGCTCTCACTTCCAGAGGCATTCTCTTGACATATGCAGAATGTCCCTTCAGAGTTGTCTAGAGTGTTGATGAATCCAACTATTCAAGCTGCCCTAGCGTAGATTCTTGCCAACATTCCTGCCTCAACTCCTCCAATAGAACCACTAGAAATGAAGGCTATAATGCAGATTTCCAAGGAGTTAGAGAGGCAAGAAAAGGAAGAAACAAGGGAATTGGAGGAGGAAGAAGACGACTACCATGAACACTCAAAGCACCAGTATTTCTAAATTGATAAGGTGGTCCACAAAGGAGAAGAAACAAAGTCCTCTGAGGGTGATGAAGAAGAGGTTGGAACCAAATACATTGTAGAAACATTTGATACAATCCTTGAGGAGGAGTTGGCCGAAAACTTAGAGATTCCAAAGAAGAAGTGGAAATACTGCCTTTCAAGGAAGAAAAGGAGTCAAGTGATAAAATGGAAGAAGAAACTAAACTTCCAACTGAGAAGCATGAAAAATACCCCAAGCATGATGAAGAAATACCTCCCTCGGAAGAGCAAGAAGAGAAAGAAAAGAAAGAACAAGAAGATGTGCCACCTTAGCACGAGGAAGAGGAAAATAAAGAAGAAGATAAACCCAAAGAAGAGTTTGAAGCTAATAAGATCCTAGAAACAAAACAACCTAAGGAACATGAGCATGATGAAGAAGAAGAAAAGGAAACTAAAGGGGAAGACAACCCCAAAGAGAATGCTACCTCCGAGTCCCCACGGAAGGAGACAATATTTATCCAAGATTTTGATGAGGAGGAAGGAAGAACAAAGCAAGAAGCTCTGGGAAATAAAGAAATCAAGGTCCAACACACCCATGAAGAAGAAGAAGGAGGTCATGAATCACCAAAGGGGGAATCACAGATGCCCAAGTGGCTTGAAAAAAAGTTGGAAAAGAAAACCCCAAGATTAAAGGATCCGAGGGCAAGGCTGGAGGCCATCTTTACCCAGGCCTAGGTAAGTATGAAGAAAGAAAAGAAGCCTAAAGTAAGATCCAAACTAACCATGGATGCTTCTAGATCTAGGACTAGGCAAATTGTCATGCCAGTTGTGGGTGAAGAAGGGGTAGGCTATAACATCTCCACCATCAACTTGGGGACAACCACTAGAGAACAAAAAATAGATCATCTCCAAGAGTCAGTCGCCATAGTGGTACATCAGATGCACAAGGATAAGATCTCCAAGGAGGAATTGAAGGCACAAGTGGCCGATTTAACAACATATATCCAACAATGGTCATCGATGGAAGAGCTCCCTACCATATCCTCAGCACCACCACAATTGCTGTCCAAGGAGAAAACTGACAAGCTTGAGAAGAGAGAGAATTGGACAAAGGCCACAGAATATTGGTTTAGGAAATTCCTCTACAATGACAGTATGGGCCTAAGATGTGTAGTCAAGATCGCCAATAAGTTCCTAGAGGTGTTAAGGATACTTGAAGGTACAAGGAAGTTTTGCACTAACCTCCCCAATTTATACGGAATCATGTACCCCAAACTTGAGGCCATCCTCAAGATACCAGATAGATTATGGGAAAAGGAGCTTAACTTGGTAAAAGATGACCATTGGCTCATCAAAACATGAAAGCTAAGCCTAGATCATCGAAAGGAGGTATTGCAATGGCTGTTCCATGATGTAGAGATGGACATTGATTAGGCTAAAAAATTCAGAGCAGATTTTACAAAATATTTGTAGTTGCTGACATATCTTTATATGCCCACAAGTGAGCTAGATTCAGATAAATTAGAGCCATACTTCCAAAAGAAGATGGAAATTGGAACTGCGGATGCACTAACACCCAATTTCTTGGGCTTCGCTGCACAATTCTTTTCCCAGTCTGAGCAAGTAATGAAGAACACACCAAAGTATGACAAGGATTGGGATACCCTCACTAAAAAATCAAGAAAACTAAATTTCTAGGTGATGCAATCGGATATATTGGAACTGAGCAAGCTCCAGGCATTAATCTTGAAGTTTATAGAATATTACACAATCAAGAAGAGTGAAGGAAATCTGGTTATTGAGGATGAGTTCCTCACAAAATAGCTATAGTTAAAGGGAAAATAGTAAAAGACAAATTTGCTACAGTGCTGTCATATAAGGACAAAATAGGGAAAAGAAAAGAATGTATTTTAAATTGTAATATATTTGGGGGTAGGTGAAACCCTAGTTTGTAGTGAATCTTGGCCACACAATGCAAATTAATCTTGGCCATTCATTTTTTTTTTTAACACTATAAATAGGGGGTCTCCTCTCATTTTCAAGAGAGAGTTGAGTTGTAAAGATGTGCTACAAATTTTTTAATAAAAGTTCATTGGATTTTGGTGGACTCTTGATTTTCTATTTCATGTTACATGGTTCATCTCCCATAGCTAGTTGATTTAGATAGATTTACTTTGTTGTTATTCATGTTTTCATTTTATTTGGTAGAGTAGTTGATGTTGTTCAATGATTGTGTAGCATTTTGTTGTGTTGATGCCTTTCATGTCCATACTTTTTGTTGTTTACTGATGGTATATAGTTGTGTAATGTTAGTTTGGGCATAAACTAAAAGCTGCTCCAAACTTCTATCTTTTATTCATGCATGTTTATGGTGAATGAATGTTTGAGTATTTGTAGTCCTTAGAAGCTTGCACAAGTTTCATACTTGTAGAAAATTGCACATTAACTTCCCATCTCAGGAACTCCATTTTAAAATTCACCTCACATCCAGCCAAACTCCATAAGCTGGCCTATGATTACCAGCAAAATCACATCAAACATCAATTGAGAAATTCCACGCACTTCATGACCCGACACCTGAGAGACCTTGGGGTAGTAATTTGTAACTTATTTTCATATTTCTACCTTTCAAGAGAGGTAGTGCACCTACGCACTGCCTGTGTTGAGAAAGTGCATAAAACACCCATCAACAAAACTAGTGCTAGAAGGAGGGAACAGTTAAGTTAAGTTGGATTGAGGTGATTCACTCTCCCCTAAGAGGTCTCGAGTAATTTTAAGGTCTACTCCAAACAAAGGGGAATTCCAGGAACTACAACCCCCTACAAGGAGAAGAAAGACTAAGAGGGAAAACACAGCCTCTTCTTCCTCTTCCGTTCCATCCACTTCACCTTTTCCTTTGCCTCCCTTCTCCTTCCATTCACCTCAAACTCAGCTAACTTCCTTCCCTTTTTCCCATTCCACTTAGCTATATCACACTGCTTTCCCACCTCTTGCTTCCCACAACCAGGGTGCTTCCTCTTTCCCTGCCCTCCAAGTCCAAGGTGTAGTCCCAACTGCCCTACCCTTGAGCAGCCCTAGGTTATTGTTCAATAGAAAATACCACCTCCGCCTCCCCTCATGGATTGGCATGGGAAAAATCCTTCTCCATTAGACTTCAATTCTTATCACGACATGCCCAAGAATCCAAAGAGCTTTTGTTCGAAGTTGAATCCTTAGGATCCACAGAGGATGGCTGAAGAACACATCAAGATATTCCAAACAAAACTAAAAGACATGTAAATTGATCAGTAGGATGTGGCATGTAGGATTTTCCCTTATTTGTTAGAGGAAGTGGCATTTTATTGGTACATTAACTTTCTGGCAGGTTCCATTACATCTTGGGATTTAATGATGAATGCCTTATTGCAGAAGTACAATATCCCAATCAGCCCTTCAGAAACATATCAACAATTCAAATCAGTTTGTAGGGAAGTCAACGAGCCGATCAACCCCTTCAATGATCAATTTCACTGAGCCTACACAAGGTTGCAAGCCCCATATGCACTCAATGATGTTGCTTCCCTACCAGTTTACTATGCAATATTGGATAATCTCACGATGACATTGGTGAAAAGAATGCGATCAGCTCCAACTCAGTTAGTAGATGCTTGCTGAGGTAGTTATTGCTAGTACAAACTTGGGGAAAAACATTTCCGGTCCACTACCCTCCTTGGGTCTAGTGGCTCATCCTATGCAGGTATAAGGGCTCAACCAAGCGTTCGCTCATCAAACACCTCTTATGAACTAGGTGCCTCAGCTACCCATAGTCCCACATCCAGAACATTCAATGAACTTGGAACCTCCTGTGCCTCTGTACTTGTAGCCCCAACAACAACAGGCCTACTCCTAGGCTCCCCAATAGCAGCAGGCATACTCTTAGTAGCCTCAAACACCATTATACCTATAGGGACCATAATTCCCCCCAACACAACAAAATCAACCAGCTACCTTGCCCGTTTTCCTTCAAAATCAAGTTTCGCAGCCAAGTAACACTGAGCAAGATCAGCTTGATGAGCTTACTGAAATGATCAAGAAAATGTCCATGGAGATGAAACACCTAAGAAACTAGAATAATTAGTTGCAAGCTTCCCAGTGGAGCATTCAAGCCAACCTTAACAAGGAAAACATGGAAAACCATGATGCAGGTCCCTCCTCAGGACAAAGTTATGAAAGAGGGTGAAACTCTAACCAGAATTTTGAAAGGAGGTCGACCCAAAGACAAAATAGAACATGAAATACTAGGCCCAACAATGGAGGTGTTCCTACTTTGCTTGACCAACCTACTAATGCTGAAAAGCCAACTAGTGGTGTATACCTTGCTAAAGCAACTCTCTTTGGATGGTGCTGAATTCAAAAAACTAGCAGGCACTCCGAGTTGGACTACCTTGAGTTCCTCACTGCCGCATAAATCTTCCAAGTCGAAGTTTAGAATGTCATGGACAATGTCAGATGTCGTGACATAGTCTAGTAAGATCCATATGACTCCTCCTGTATCATGGTCAATCTAGCGCCATTCCCACGAAGTGAGAACAATGTCCCAGAATGCGAGAATGCTCCACCAAAAGAGTACAAAATCCAAGAGGTAAGTAGCGAAAAAACTTTGTCTCAACTTTTCACTTTAGTAAACAATGATCCAATAGATGAGGAAGAACTATATGTAGATGAGGTTCATATGTTCCACCAGAGAGTGACTTCCTACTACCTTAGGAATAGGCAGGTGGGTGGACCTTTTACGACTTCCACTCCGCCCAATAACTTCAGCACCCCACCTGACCCTAATGCCAGCAATAATCCTAGTTTTCCTCATGTGCCCACTCAATACCTCAACAAGGATAGGCCATTAAATCAGCCACAAAATTAGCCTCAAGATCATCCCCAAAATCAGTCAAGTTAGGCATGAGCCTAGCCCACTAGCTCTGCCATAAGCAGAGCCTTCGAAATTAAAATTGAACAAATGGGTGAATATGTCATAGAAGAGTTCAATAAGATCAAGATCAGCTTGTCCACCTTTGAGTTACTTAAAGTTCCTGTAGTTAGGCATGCCTTCTTTAGTGTAATTAATGGAACCCCCTCCTATAAGGAAACATAGGAAATACCAGCCAAGAGAGTCTCTTTCGAAGACCCTCCAAGTGAGCTTGTCATTCAGAAAATTCATGGGAAGAAGTTAGATCAACCACAAAATCAATCGACAGGTAAGCAGTTTGCAAAGGAATTAGATCAAAACAATAGGAAAAACTCCAAGGATCAGCCCTCTGGGCAGACTAAGGATAAGGCTAGCAATAAGAACAAAGCTCAGGTAGCTCAAGTGGACATGCCTATGGGCCTCTTCTAAGGAAAGTTGGAAACACCACCCTTCCTCACCACCATTTGAATATTTGGAAATTATTTGCACAATTGCCTACTTGATTCAGGAGCATTAGACAATGTCATGCCCCTAGTAGTGTACAAAGCTCTTGGGATTAAGCCCACACCTTCAAGAAGAAAAGTGACTCAACTGGATAAAACAAAGGTTAACATAGTGGGAGAAATGAATCGGATTCCAATGTAGATTGTTGTAGATCCAAGGGTATAACAAGTCATTAACATTTAGGTGGCGGACATCCCTGACACCTATGGGATTATCCTTGGGTGAGACTTCACTAGAAAGCTGAATGGATATGCTGCAATGGATCACTCTCACATGTGGTTGCCATGGAAAGGGCTACCAAATTGGATTCGTATAGATCATGAGCCCCATATGAAGTTCATGATTACCAAGTACAACAACACTAACAAGGTGTTGTTTGCCGAGACCAAGCTAGGAAACTATTCTCCTGTTGCATATCAAGAAGAATTGGAAGATTCAGATGAAGGGATAGAATTCTTCCTAGTGTAGTGTAGCCCTCTAATCAATTTAGCCCATACACCTCAGAGCAAAAAAATGCTAGTAGAACCTGATGATGAGAAGTTTCCCGTAGATGGGACTTTAGGATTGTTGGATGGATTCTAAGACTTTATGGAAAAATGCATGTTTAATCAGCTTAGTTTGGGTGTGAGGATGAATTTCCAAGAGCTCTTGCTGCCTAATTGGTGTAGGGTACACAACACTGCCCATTCTGAGTTTGAATGTTGTTTATGCCAAACAGTAGTGGAACATATCAAAGGACGGGTTTCCCCAAAGAAAAATTATTGATAGAGCAACTTGTTGTAGACTTCACTCAGCCAATACCTACCTAGGGAACCTTTGATGCAAGTGTGAAACTAAAGGAGAGGCCATGCCTCCTTGCCCCCAAAGTCAAGGGCTTACCTAAGTTCTGAACGCTACGCTTCAATGGGTCCAAATCCAAACAAGGAGTCAACGTTAGATTCAAGCTTATCAACCCCATGGGTAAGTCTTACTTTGTTGCTCATAGACTTCAGTTCTATTGTACCAAAAATGTAGTGGAATATGAAGCTTTGGTCCATGGTCTTTTGATGGCTTTAAGGAAAAATGTTAAAATGCTACAAATTTTTGGAGATTCGAAACTAGTGGTCAAACAAGTCAGGAAATTATACTCATGTCATGAAAAAAGATTGGAAAACTATAGGCATAGAGTTTGGGACCTCTTAGAAATTCTAGATGCATTTAATATACAATTGATTCCTCATTCTCATAACCATACACATGATGCTTTGGCTCAAGCAGCCAACACTTTACAACCCCTCTCTTTGTTTGGACTCAAGAAATTCACTGTTGAGTTGAATTCTACACCATTTGTTCCAGATAATGTCACTCATTTCTAGGTATTCAATGATGATAAGCATATTCTAGAATTCATTACAATTTATAATGTGTTTGCCACACAAATCATTGATGAAGCTGATCTAGAGGAAGCTGAATTAGGCATAGAAGGGGTCATTAATCTCAAAACCAACACGATCCCTAGAGGTATGGTTCAGTTGGAACATATATTTGACTTGGATCAGATTAGAGATCATGACCAACAAGCAAAGAAAGATTCCATAAATAACCAATGTGACATCCACAACCTTGGAACAACTGAGGAAATAAAAAATGTTTTTATTGGCAAAGTATGCACTGTAGAAGAAAAGAAAGGGATTGTTGATGCTTTACAGAAATATCATGATGTGGTGGCATGGAGCTATGAAGACTTGAAGACTTATGACACTTCCATCATCATGCATACCATCCCTCTCAAGTTTGATGTGCAACCATTCCACCAAAGACAACGCCCCATCAATGCCTTGTTGGAGCCTATCATTTACAAATAAGTGCAGAAATTAATTTCATCCAAAATCATCTTTCCCGTCAGGAACTCCATGTGGGTAGCTAATTTGGTTATGGTTAGGAAAAATAATGGAGAAATCAGATTGTGCATGGACTTCCACAATCTGAATAGAGCCTCAGAGAAAGACAACTATCTAGTGCCATTGTTGGATGAGGTACTGTAGATCGTCAATGGTTCGCATATGATGTCCTTTCTTGATGGATATTTTGGATATAACCAAGTCATGGTGCAATATGAGGATTTCCACAAAACAACATTCACCACCAAGTGGGGCACATTTTCATATAGAAGAATTCCATTTGGGCTCATCCACACTGGTGCTACCTTTCAGCACACCATGGACATAGCTTTTAAAGATCTGATTGGAAAGTGCATAATCATCTACATGGATGATTTGACCATGTTTTCAAAGAAGCAGAGCGGCCATGTCTCTGATTTGTGCAAAGTCTTCCAGAGGTGTAAGGAATTTGGAGTTTCCCTTAATCCAAAGAAGTGTATCTTTAGGTTCACTGAAGGGAAATTACTGGGGAATGTTATCTCAGAATGAGGTATCTCCATTGACCCTAAGCACATTTGATCTTTGCTGAAAATCCCACTGCTAGGCAGCAAGAAAGAATTGAAGTCTTTCTTCAGAAAGATAAACTTTGTCAGGAAGTTCATTATAGGCTTCGCTGAAATTATCAAGCCACTTAATGCCATGTTGAAACAAGATGCTAAGATTGAGTGGACCCTAGAAGCAAAGCAAGCCTTTGAAGAAATTAAGAAAGACATTTCTGAGGCACCTGTTCTAGTTAGCCCAAACTATCTAAATTCGTTCTACATTTACTCCTTTGCTTCAGATCACTCATGTGCCAGCATATTGACTCAAAAGGATAATGATGGAAATGAGCACCTGATCGCCTTCATGAGTTCTCCCTTCAAGGATGTTGAGCTAGGATATCACAATGTGGAAAAGAAAGAATATGCCCTAGTTGAAGGAGATAAGAAGTTCAGGCATTACATCTTACGCAATAAGGTGTTTTCCATTGTTCCTAACCCAACAGTGAAGATGTTGCTCATGCAAAATGTGCTCGGAGAATGAAGAGAAAAGTGGGTTACCCTGTTACAGGAATATGACATGGGGATTCAACTAATGAAGTTGGTCAGAGGGTAGGCACTCACTCGAATGATAGCAAAAATAGCCACTGAAGTAGGACCTGAGCTCATAGTTCAACAATATCAGCTTGATGATGTTTCCCTAGGAGAATGGTATGATGCCATAGTCTACTACTTGCTGAACTACAAGTACCCACCCAGCTTGCAAGGAATCCAGAAACGTGCTCTCCATTTGAAAAATAGTAGCTACATGCTACAGGGATCCATACTCTACAAGAGGAATCACGAAGGTGTCTATTTGAGATGCCTTGGAAAAGAAGAACCTGACTGGGTCTTGAAAGAATTTCATGAAAATTTTGGCACTGGTCATGGATCTGGCCCTTCAACTGCTCATCAGATCTTATGAGTGGGTTACTATTGGCTGACAGTCTTCAAAGACGCTCACAACCATGTTCGCATGTGTCAGACCACTGCAACTAGAAAAAAAAATGTTGTTGTCCTGTTGCAACCAGTTATGGAGGTGAGACCGTTCGCTTAATGGGGTCTTGAATTCATTGGTACGGTAATCCCACCATTATTTGTAGGGAACAGGTACATTCTAACTGCTTCTGATTATTGTACTAGATGGACAGAAGCCATTACATGTAGGTAATGTACAATAGAGGTAGTTACGAATTTTCTTGAAAGTTTCATCTTAAATCATTTTGGTTGCCCATATGCACTAGTGTGTGACAATGGCCCTTCATTTTCCTCACCTAAGTTTGCTAGTTGGGCCTTTGATTATGGAATTTCCCTCAAATTCTCATCCAACTATTACCCCCAGCATAATGGTCTGGAAGAATCCACCAACAAAAACTTGATCACTGTGATTAAAAAATTTCTTGACAGGAATCCTAAGGACTGGCATACCCAACTCCGTTTCACCCTTTGGGAAGATCACACATGCCATAAGGCTACCCTTGGTGATTCCCCATTTCACCTCGTATACAACTTAGAGCCTATATTCCCCATCCACTTAAAAATCCCCACCCTCCAGTTCATTAATGAATTTTATGAAGGAGGGGATCGTAGAGAAGCTCGCTTGGCTGATCTATTACATTTAGAATAAGTATGTGACTGTGCAATAGAAATTTTTTCCAAACATCAGGGCATAGTCGAGATATGGTTCAACCGCCAAGCAAAAATTAAGGCCTTCTGAATTGCTGATTTAGTCCTATGCTGGGACAAGGCCCATGAGAAGAAAGGGGGCATGACAAATTCGACAAGCTCTGGCTTGGCCCCTTTTAGATTGCTAAAATTCTTGGAGACAATGCTTTCCACCTAAATACCTTAACCGGTGAAGATGTCCCATTGCCTGTCAATGGGAAACACCTAAAGCATTACTTCCAGGCTTGAGCTCTTTTGAGCTGCTCTTTTGTAAATACTTGTATATAGGTTAGTTTAGGATGCTTTTGGTTTGCTTTCATTTTTACCTGTTTCCCAACTATTTTGATTTGATGAGAGCGTCTTTTCATTTTTTTTGCGGTAACTGTGCTCGCTTGATGAACGATTCACAATGTTTCCCACTCTTGGTGTTCTTTGACTAAATGTTCACTCTCAACCATTGGTATTTGATAGCTACCATGGAATGGCTTCCTTATTTGAACTCTACCTTATAACTCAACCCTTGGTTGAATCATCCTTTACATTCATCTCAGATCCAACACAAAACACATATTAATGATTTCCAAAGGGCTGAACAATAGCTATTATGACGACTCAGTGAGTGAAAAATCTTAAGTCTACTCTAGTGACTAGTGTGGTTTCCAAATCCATAGTAGGCTTCAATGCTTACACAGTTGAGAAAAAGAAGAAAGTGTTAAAATAAAATTGTAAGAAAGAAAATAAAAAGAAAATGATGAAATCAAGCAACCGTATGGGTGTGCGGATAACTCTACCGAGGATATGGGCACCCAGCTGGCAGTAGAGCAATATTCATGGGGTCACAACGACAACTTTGTCGGGGCTATGGATGCCTGACTGGAAACAAGGCAATTTCTAGGTTACTTTTGGGGTTAGACGATTCATGTAGCTCGCTCAGTTAGATTAACAACCGTTTGTCACATTTTCTAAAGAAAGGGAATGAATTCACTGAACACACACTTTTGAGATGTTTTGTAGGTTGACTCAACTAAGGAGCCCATTCTCTTAGTTCACTTTTGGATTCTCGGCCCTTGGTATGCGAAACCAAATATTCTAGGTTTTGAATGAGCATTTATCCTTAAAATGCTCGAGAGAATTCTCTAACAGAGTCACCATTTGTTGTGCCCTCAGCACACATGCGTCGTTCGGAACGAGGACCCTCTCTTTCTTTCACCTCGCTAGGTCACTTTTTTTGCCACCTCATTTTGCATGCCCCCTTGTTTGAAGTTCAAAATGGTCAGTGACCCTTGAGGAAGTCATTTGGAGTCGACCATGGTTTTTCCCCTCAAATTTCTAAGTCCTTAGTCTGTATAGAATCCCACTGGCTATTTGCCTTAGTGTTTTGAAGCTAGCATCCATGAACCTCATCAGGCCCACCTTGTTAGGCTGCCCCTCGTGGATTTACCTCACCTCATTGTCATTCCTAATGGCTTTCCTCTAGAATCTTTTTTCCCATCAGGTTCCAGAGCTCCCTTCGTTGTTTGTCCACCACCAAACTATCAAACAACTATTGGCTGACTTCCATCTAACTATTGGGTCCCAGTACTCCCGTGGCTATTTTCAAATTTGCACCTCACAAACCTTTCGACCTGTCGTACCTGCATTTATGAGGTGCATTTAAAGAGCTATGTTCTATATATAACCAACTTTGAACTATCATTTTCATTCGCTAGTGTGTTCAGAATGCGTTAGAGCTAGCTCTTGTTGCCACCATCACTCCCGTGTCGCTTGGTTGTCGTCTCTAGGTCTTTGTCATTGCATTGGTCATTCACCTTCATTGAACCTATGAGGTAGGTTTTCCGCTCAAGCCTCATTTTAAGTTATCTTAAATTTTTGTGCAAAATTCATGAGTCTAAGGGAAGAAAACTTGATAATTTACTAGAATCAACAATGGTGCAAAAAACCCATGTGCTTAAATTCTTTAAAACCTCAAACTTGGTTCACAAATCAAATGCGAAACTTGAGTTCCTAGCCACTGTTTATGAACTACATCTTTTTCCTCCTTCGGGCCCGCAAGCTCCCATTTTCTTGCCACCATTAGGAAACTGAATGTCTCTTTCGAGTCCGCCTTCGCGAGAGGACTTTGTCCTTTCGCCAATAGAAACCTAGCACCACTTATAACCTGATGTTCCAAGCAAAATTTTGATCTCGTCCATCTGACCTTTGGACCCTGCTCCTTCATTCGCCATGTAACATTGTTTGAACCTCAAAATAACCAAGTTCCAAGTACCCTTCAGGTCCCGCCTCGTGGACTTCCATCCGTGGGTCGCCATGCCAAACCCACCGCCCTTCACGATCACTAACATCCGGTGTTCCAACCTTTGGGACCTGACTCAATCATGATTGCCAAAATACAAAACTAAAGGATTAAGTGATGAGTTATCGCGGGTCATCTCCCATGGATCTCTGCTATCAGAATTTCATGACCACTCTGCCATCCTTAAAAACCCCTAGCCTCTAGGCTTCCACCCTTCGGGTCCTGGCCTCATCTTGGTTGTTTGAATGAAAAAGTGGAAATTGCTAAGTGCTCATCCTCCACAGGTCTCCCTTTTTGAGTTGCAATCTTTGAGACTTCATCCCATCATTGCCGTAACTATGAGGAAAACTGTCTCCATCCTTCTATCCTCCAGGACCCAGTTGCTCCATGACCTTTGCATCCACTAGCGATAAACAACGAAGCATGATGGCCTTATCTTTCATCAGAGCTGACATAGCAGGTTGCTCTCACTGGGCTGCCATGTGATGCCTGCCATATCAAACGACAATCTCTTGGTAGACATCTACCTCCTCCGACCTGAAATGCCTAAAAGACAAGTGACCTATGCCACTGCCTCTCGGACCCGCGAGTCTCACCTGTCGGAACTCCACCCTCGGAGTGACATCCTACCAGATCCATTTTGAACAACAAACATCAAACAACAAAGCTCCTTTCTAATTCTAATTGCCAAAAAGATGATCCAAATGCCCTCCAATCACCAAATTGACTTTGACCCACATGTTAAAATAGGGCACTCTCCTCAATGGAACCCATAAATTGATCAAACATGAAGGCAGGTCAGGACAGGTGGGCCGCCATGCCCTGATTGTCGTCCCTCCTATAGCAACTCAAACAACCTTCATCCCAAGGAATTCTGACCCGTAGGGCCCGAATCATTCAAACTCCCTCCTATGAATGGCTAATGTCAATCTAGATGATATGATAGATTTCTCAAATGCTGAATTATCCAATCTAACTCTATTTACAGGGTTTTGGCTAACGTTCCCATGTTTTTATGCTTGATTGTGCTCAACTCCCTTTTTCCTATAGGATATATGGAATCAGGTGTAGGACCTTCAAGAGCGGCCGTGGAGAAAAATAAAGGAAAGAAAATAGCTAAGGCACCTTGTGGAAAGGATGACAAAGATTAGATGAAGTATAAGTTCCAAGGGGAACCTCTGAACTCCAAAGTCACCTCAACCTGAGAGGGAGGTCTTTGAAACAAACATAAGACATGTAAACATCGATGAATTCAAGCAGAGAGTCTGAATCAACCCTAAAACAGAGAATGCAAGAAATATTAGAAGCAATGGGTTGGCTAAAGCCACAGGCTTTCCTCCTACCCTCATCACCCCTGAGCTTGTTATGGCCTACAGAGAGGCATATCAAGAAGAGACCAGAACCACAGTAGATAGAGACAAAATTTTTTTGGCTGACATTTATGTTAAGGAGATAACAAGGACTTTTCATATCCCTACCTTCGGAGAGATGGAAGTGCTGACCATGGATGATGGCAAGGCTATGTGGGATCAAGACCCCCTCAAGTGTAAAAGACTTATTAATCAGTACTGGTTGAAGGAGAAGAGGGGTAGTGCTGCAAAGGTTCCCCAGGAGCTCTTTTGTAGCAACTTTTATGAGGATTACCATGATTTGCTGACCCTACTAAGCAGAGTAATGGGCCTTCCTAATGCTTCCTACTTCCAAGAATGGATGTTGTACTTCATTGAAGAGATTCTCCATGGAGAAGCCAAGTTCTAATAGGTAGGGATAATCAGTGATCACTTCCACGTGCAATTTATGGCTATAAAGAAGACCTCTAGATTTTACATGACATCTTACTTGGTCTATTCATTGGCCAAAAAAATGCAATACAAAGGCTTATTCAGAGCTCCAAATGAGGAACTAGGCAGGGAGCTGAAAGTTTATGATAAGTATCCTCAACTACAATTCAGAAACTTCAAGAGGGACTATTGCAAAGGCAATGATTCTTTCATAGGTCATATTATCAGATTGCTTGGGGGTGACTTCGAGAGGAGAGTCTCCCATAGTGCCAATGCCTTCCTTAAACAATTTTCCTTCTTATTCATTCAATATTCAAGGTTCACCTACATCCGTGCATAAGGCTTTTCAGATAAACCATACAAGCTACCCTAGTATCCCAATGACTGGATAATACTATTGAAACTCTCTTAGCAGCTATGGAATCCACATGCCCTTTTGAGTAGCAAGCATAAGGCGGGGATTCCTTATCCCCTCTCCTTCGGCCAAGGACTATACAAAATCCATACGTCTTAGTGCGCCAAATTTAGAGAAAGAATTAGTGGAATACCATTTGAGACTCCACACTGCCCAACCCCAGATGGACCCCTATGGTAAACTCAAGAAGGTAGTTGGACCTGAATACACCCATTTACATGGCATTGAGGACTTTTGGGATAACTGCAAAGATGATAATGAAGTGTGAATGAGGCACTATATGCGAATGATGACATATTTCGTAAAGAGGGTCAACTTGTTCCCCATATTGGATTAGGTAGTTGATGATGAAAATACAATAATTGATCCTTAGTACAACACAGTTGCAATCTCCCGCTACCACTGAATGACTAGGATGAGCAAGAGGTTGACAACCTCAATATTTTAACCAAGCCTGTCTAGGCCAGAACAAAAGAGTGGATTGATGGGAAATTTTCCCAATTGAAGAAGCAAGGGGTCACTTTGACCAATGAGCAGACAGTGGGACATCTACTGCCCCATCAGGAGAGTCTTCAAAATATCCTCCATCCACCAGGTCAAGGAAGAGGAAGGAAGCTATTGAGCAACAACCCAACCCTAAGGTGTACACAAAAAAAGCTTTGGAGGGAGAAACTTCTAAGAAACATAAGATATTAGGCAGTTTCATAGAGATGCCTACCATTCAAGAAGATCTAATTCATGAGGGAGAAGAAATAGAGGCTGAGCAACCAAAATCTCCACCTGTTGCCTCCACTACTGCTACCCCTCCACTTGCTTCTCAGGCAATGGTTTCTACTTCTCCACCTATAGTGGATATCTCGATCCACCTTGCCTCTTCTCCACCCATTGTGTAGGTTGTGACCATAAAATATTCTTCTACCACTACTTCTTTGCTTTCCTCTACTTCCATGTCTCTGACTACATCTCTTCCATTAGCAACATCAACAATACCAATTCCCACACTCTCACTTCTAGAGGTATTATCTCGACATATGGAGAATGTTCCTTCAGAGTTGTCTGGAGTGTTGATGAATCCAGCTATTCAATCTGCCCTAGCACAAATTCTTGATAACATTCCTACCTCAACTCCTTTAACTGAGCCAACGAAAATGAAGGCTACAATGTGGATTTCTGAGGAGTTAGAGAGGGAAGAAAAGGAAGCAACAAGGGAATTGGAGGAGGAATCAAATGACTACTATGAACACCCAGAGCACCAACATTTGCAAATTGATAAGGTGGTCCACAAAGGAGTAGAAACAAAGTCCTCCAAGCATGATGAAGAAGAGAATGGCAATAAATATATTGTAGAAACCTTTGATGCAAACCTTGAGGAGGAGTTGGCCCAACAACTTAGAGATGTTGGAGAGGAAGTGGAAAGACCACCTTTTGAGGAAGAAAAGGAGTCAAGTGATAAAATGGAAGAAGATACTGAAATTCCAACTAGGGAGCACGAAAAAGGACCCAATCATGATGAAGAAATCCCTCTCTTGAAAGAGCAAGAAGAGAAAGAAAAGAAAAAACAAGAAGATGTGCCACCTCAACACGAGGAAGAGGAAAATAAAAAAGAAGATAAACCCGAAGAAGAGTCTGAAGCTAATAAGAGCCTAGAAATTATGGAACAACCTAAGGAACATGAGCTACCTCTGAGTCCCCACAGAAGGAGATAGAATTTATCCAGGATTCTGATGAGGAAGGAAGAACATAGAGAGAAGCTGTGGAAATAAAGAAATCAAGGTCCAACACACCCATGAAGAAGAAGAAGGAGGTCATGAATCACCAAAGGGGGAATCACAGATGCCCAAGTGGCTTGAAAAATAGTTGGAAAAGAAAACCCCAACATTAAAGGATCTGAGGGCAAGGCTGGAGGCCATATTGACACGAGCCCAGGTAAGTATGAAGAAAGAAAAGAAGCCTAAAGTAAGATCCAAACTAACCATGGATGATTTTGGATCTAGGACCATGCAAATTGTCATGCCACTTGTGGGTGAAGAAGGGGTAGGCTATAACATCTCCACCATCAACTTGGGGACAACCACTAGAGAATAGAAAATAGATCATCTCCAAGAGTCAGTCGCCACAGTGGTACATTAGATGCACAAGGATAAGATCTCCAAGGAGGAATTGAAGGAACAAGTGGCTGATTTAACAACATATATCCAACAATGGTCATCAATGGAAGAGCTCCCTACCACGTCCTCAGCACCACCACAACTCTTGTCCAAGGAGAAAATTAAAAAGCTTGAGAAGAGAAAGAATTGGAAAAAGGCCATAGAATATTCATTCGAGCAAGTCCTTTACAATGGCAATATGGGCATAAGATGTGCAGTCAAGATTGCCAATAAGTTCCTAGAGGTGTTAAGGATACTTGAAGGTACAAGGAAGTTTTGCACTGACTTCCCCAATTTATATAGAATCACGTACCCCAAACTTGAGGCCATCCTCAAGATACCAAATAGATTCTGGGAAAAGGAGCTCAACTTGGTCAAAGATGACTACTGAATCGTCAAAACATGGAAGCTAAGCCTAGATCATTGAAAGGAGGTATTCAAACGGGTGTTCCATGAGGTAGAGATGGACATTGATTGGGCTAAAGAAGTCAGAGAATATTGTACAAAATATTTGAAGTTGTTGACAGATCTTGATATGCCCACAAGTGAATTGGATGCAGATAAATTAGATCCATACTTCCAAAAGCCATACTTCCAAAAGAAAATGGAAAGCGGAACTGCAGATGCACTAACACCCAATTTCCTGGGCTCGCTGCACGAGTCTTTTCCCAGTCCGAGCAAGTAATGGAGAACACACCAAAGTATGACAAGGATTGGGATACCCTCACTAACAAATCAAGAAAATTGAGTTTCTAGGTGATGCAATCAAATATATTAGAACAGAGCAAGCTCCAGGCGTTAATCTTGAAGTTTATAGAATATGCCATAGTCAAGAAGAGTGAATGAAATCCTGTTATTGAGGATGAGTTCCTTACAAAATAGCTACAGTAAAAGGGAAATCAACAAAAGACAAATTTGCTACAGTGTTGTCATATATGGACAAAATAGGGAAAAGACAAGAATGCATTTTAAATTGTAATATATTTGGGGGTAGGTGAAACCCTAGTTTGTAGTGAATCTTGGCCACACAATGCAAATTAATCTTGGCCATTCAATTTTTTTTTGAACACTATAAATAGGGGGTCTCCTCTCATTTTCAAGAGAGATTTGAGTTGTTGTAAAGACATGCTACAAAATTTTTAATAGAAGTTCATTGGGATTTTTTGTACTGTTGAGTTACTATTGCATGTGACATGGTTCATCTCCCATAGCTAATTGATTTAGATAGATTTAGTTTGTTGTTCTTCATGTTTTAGTTTTCTTTGGTAGAGTAGTTGATGTTGTTCAATTATTGTGTAGCATTCTATTGTGTTGATGCCTTTCCTGTCCATAATTTTTGTTGTTTACTGGTGGTAGATAGCTATGTAATGTTAGTATGGGCATAAACTAAAAGCTGCTCCAAACTTCTATCTTTTATTCATTCATGTTTATGGTGAATTAATGGTTGAATATTTACAGTCCTTAGAAGCTTGCACAAGTTTCATGATACTGTGAGTTAATCTGGTTAAGTGAGATTATGTTTTGGGAAGGTTGTCCATAGTAGAACCGTCCATGATCACTGTTCATTTCCAGTTTCAGATCCAGGAACCTCTTCTCTTCCCTACCTTTTTTCCTTTCTTTTTAGAAGTAACCTATGTTAAGGTTCATTGCACATTGTAAAGCCAAATCTTAAGAGAAAATAGGACTTTAGGATTGTTGTTCGAACCTGCAAAAAATTGCACATTAACTTCCCATCTCAGGAACTCCATTTTAAAATTCACCTCGCCTCCAGAAAAACTCTGTAAGCTGCCCTGTGATTACCAGCAAAATCACATCAAACATAAATTGAGAAATCCCATGCACATCATGAACTAACACCCGAGAGACCTTGGGGTATTAATTTGTAACTTGTTTGCATATTTCTACCTTTCAAGAGAGGTAGTGCACCTACGCACTGCCTATGTTGAGAAAGTGCATAAAACACCCATCAACAGGAATGCATGAAAGAAAAAATTAGATAATTCAAAATTTAACTCTGAGCCAAAATTTTCACATTGATTTTTCATAACATGTTCAGTATCTAAATAAATTTGAATGCTATCATTGTCAGAATTAACAGGGTCAACAAAAAGAATCTCAAGTGCATTATTAACTTCATGTACACTACTAGTTGATAGGAAAATTGATCTATGTGCTAAAGACCCACTGTTATCTAAATTTTTTTCATCAGTAATAGAGCTAGAACCTTCATTCTCTTTCACATTAAAGCAACCCTCATTCAAAGAAAACATGTCCACTTGCATACCATGAAGACGAGAGAGATCATCAAAGAAAGACCCATATTCAATCTCATACTGACTGACCTCACATCCATTACCATTTACATCATATGGCTTCTCCATATATTGATCAAAAGGTTTTGCAACATCAACACCAACTAAAAAATCTATCAAATTGTTTCACATTATCAATGGGTAACAAGGTTGATCCTAGATCTATGTGTTTTTCATAATGCACAACTTGATTATTGAAGAATGAACTCCTTCCTTCATCGATATGCACCTCATCACATTTTTCATGCACAACTAACATTTCCACCTCCGCTTCATACAAATAATCATGGGCAGCTAGTTCATCAATATGTTCATCAACATCTTCATCACTTCCAGCACTATGTTCATGATTAGCAAATTGAACACACATATGCTCATCTTCAAATTCTTCATCATTCACAAATTTGACATGCTCCATTGATGAAAAACCCAAATTACATTCCAAGTATGCTTCAAGTGAAATTTGATCATTCACTTGTGGACAAGTGACTTCATGAGCATTCATGTCTTTATATTCTTTAGGTGAAGAAAGTACCTCCATATCATCCTTATAAGAGCATTCATAATCAGTAGAAAAGAAATTAGTTAGGCTATCATTATAATACAAATCACAAGAAGTCTCATCACTACATAAACCATGCTCAGATTCCTTAGAGAGAGTGCTTGAACTTCTATCTTCAATGTTTTGGTCAATGATTTGTGATGAGGTGTCATCAGCACTTGCATTATCTTCATCTTTATCATTGTTGCACAGATCTGAATATGTGCTAATTGTGAGCTGATTACAATTAATATCCTCATCCATGCAACATGGATCTTCATTTTCTGATATACTCTTTCCATTCTTGTGTATCATGTTCTGATTTTTCTCAATAAGATAGCTATCTTCATTTTGAAACATCACATGTTGTGCACAATTATGTTTGGCTCCTTCAACAATTTTTATCCAATCAAGTACCTGGTCCAAACTTTGAGGTTTCAACTTCCTCGACAAGGAACTCAGCCCAAAATCATAGATTTCACAAAACAGATCAACACACACTGAATCCTTAGGTCTGAAATTTATGGCTACTTTCAACAAAGCATCCAAAAACCTTGAGAAAAAATCATGTAGTGATTCTCCTTTGAGTCTTCATTTGAGACAATCCTTGATCAAACGATTTTTGATCAACATTACTCAAATTTTGATGACATTTAACATGGATCTCACTATGAATTGCATGTTGTGATGATGGGGAGATTATAACAACAACAACATTACCATTTTGATAAGCATTTATACTATATGATCCTTGAGTTCTATTTGAATGAGGTGTGCCAGTGTCAAGAACACTCGCAACCCTATGTCCTTTCATCATTGAATATCTCAAATTGTTCTCAATATCCATAGCAATTTGATATGCTTGGTGTAGGGTTGTGGGCTCCTTGTCTCTTAATAGGTAGCTCATATTACTATAAAATACACCAAGATACACAACCAAACACTCAACATCATTGGGTCTAATATTCTTAGGGATATCTCTAATTATTTTTGAAAATATGAGATTAAAAGATGGGACTAACTTGTCTTTTCCTTTCTCCATGTTCATGAACCTTTTCCTTATTAAGACTGGATCAATCCTTTCACCAAAATGCTCCATGAATACCACTTTGAACTCCTCCCAAGAATATATAGAGGATGTGGGTAAATAAGAGAACCAATATCTTGCATCTCCTCTTAAGGATTGAACAAATAGCCTCTTGATCACATCTTTGTGATCTAACTCATAGTCATCCATCACATTATTGAATTCTTGCAGGTGTTTATTTGTTGATTCAAACTTATCACTAATGAGCCTTGGTAATTTATCTCTAACTTTATTGGAATGATATTTGGGTAACCCAAAACTCCATTGAAATTGATTGCTCTATACCTCTCAGTGCTAAAATTTCTTTGACAATCTAGCTGGGACTAATCACAAACCATGGTTACACTAGGAACCATACCATGATGCATACATTGAGGAATTTTTACATACCTCTTTTAAATTTCACATATCAACTCTACAGTTGATCATTCATTGCTCTATTTCTACTTTCATCATGATCTTAGAGTATCACAATGCATAATTCAAATGCATCCAAACCTATGATCTATTTAGTGGGAAATTTTAGGGAACAAGCATACTTTCAACATAATACATAAGCTGTAAGTTACAAATTAGAAGTATGCAAACTTAGTCTTACTATTCTTTCCCTTTCTTAGTACTACTTCACTCAATAGGGAACAAAATTTGCTTCAATATTTTCAAACATGGTTTGCACATACAAACTTCTTGAAAACCAAAAGTGAAGAATACCTAGAAATGTTGAAGGTACTACAAATTGTTCTTCCTGACTGGAAATATTGTAGATCTGGAGCTTTTCTTCACATCTTCACAGGTTCTTTTGATAGAGTCACCACCTTTCTTCTTAGAGGACTGAATTTCAAGTAGTATGAAGTTCTTTCACATGTAAATTTTCTTCTAAGTTCCTTTCATCAACAGAGCACCATAGATCATGAAAATTTCAGGTTCACTGCAACAAATTCTTTCTCCAGGTTTGAAATTCTTCAATATTTGAACCAAATTCAGATTAGAAAATCATTTAACTCAGTGAATTATCAGTTTGCACCTGGAGATTCAAAATTATCCCCAGCAGAGTTGCCATTCTATTGGCTCTTTTCAATACCAACTAGCTCTTAAGGGTAACCTATGGATTTTCCAATTCCAATGGTCAACAACCTTAAAGAGGGTGGGCCAATGAATGAGAGAAAGCAATTAAGCTTTCCTCCTACACTGCTCTGCAAAACCCAGGAGGGTGATCCCACAATGTATTTATAACACTCCTTCACAATACTTCCACATACATTGCATATTAAGCCGATATATTCTCATTTATTGCTGAATAGATGAAATCTTTAAAGAAGTTGGAAATTCCTTCAAAAATTAAACAAATAAAATTTGAGAATTCTCATACAACAAAGGTAGTTCAATTGAAATCTATATTTATGAATGATTGTCTCAAATCAAATACCAGAAGCATAGGAAATGCATTCAACACTTTAATATTAGTGCCATATTTTAGGACATGGAGTCAAAACAAAGCAAATTGAACTACAAGGTAGATTTATTCCTGAACATCCATAATCTTTGCAACTGCCTTAGAATTTATAGATTAGCACCCAAAATCCCGTCACTAATTACCAAATCCAAATGACACAATCATGAATCAATGACTTAACTAAATCATTTAACTCATCCATTAGATTAGAGAAAAAATTAAATCATATGTCAGAGTGAGACTAAGACAATTAACAAATAGATCCTTGATCCAAATCCATTAATAATTCATGCACAATATCAAAATGGATAGAAAAAAGGCTTGAGAGATTAGCATTTATATTCAAGTATGCTCAGAAGCCACATAATTGAAAAAAATTTCTCATCTAACCCAAAGCCTAAGTTACAGACTCAAAATGTATTTTTGTGTTTTCACTATGCATTTTCCAGATCCAGAATTTGACAAAAGACCCTCCCAAAGCTTGGCACAAAGGTCACCCCTTCAATGTGCAACCTTGGATTAACATATCAGCCTCCTTCTTAGCTGGTATATCTCATTCAAGGGATCACATCGCTTGCTCCACCAAGATCTTAAACAGAGTCTTATCTATCCTTCGCTTTGATGGGTATCAATACCCTACTCCAAACTACACCATGGATTCCATGTTTCTATGTTCACAAAGAATTTGAGTTTTGTGCCAAGCATTTGAATCCATTAGTGTCCTGTATATGCTAGCACCTCCTTGGTTGCATTCTATTTCTTTGGTCTCTGTCATTGGTACAAGTGTTGTTTTCTTCAAAATTTTGAAAATTCAACTAGGAAGGTAATGTCTTTGCTTCTAGGTACATTCCATTATTTACAATAAACCTTCCAGTTACCATCTTCAATAATGATCAAAACATCTACATTTGGGATCTTTTGGGTGTATTCAAAGCAAGAATAAACAATGTTGTGACTTTATCCCATGGCTTGTTGAATGTCACCCTTTTCTCTTGTGAATCCATTCACTTTTAGCAAAGTGTCACCTGTTGATGGTGTTTTCTGCACAGCAACAACTCAGACAGAATACAAAATCCTATCTCTCTTGAAAGGTAATCTCCAATAATGAATTACTGAAAATCACCCCAAGGTCTCTCGGGTGTTAGGTCATAACAATGCATAAAACAACTCAGATGAAATGTGAAATTGCTGGTAATCACAATCGGACCTTACTACAAGCAACTGAACCCTTTCAATTTATCAGATCTGACAATATGATGATCTTGAATCCTAAATCTAACCGAATAATAAAGAAATTGCAAAAGATAGGGATGCAGGGAAGGTAATAAAATCTAAATTACTGAACGGACAAGCAATGTAAATGACATATATCTGGAATGGACCTATCTCAAATAACCAATTCCTGTTCGACCCACAAAGCAATCTTACAGAAACAGTGCAATCTTCTGAGGAATACAGATTTTCAAATCATAGACTTGCATCTACAACCGAACTTAAGCACATTTGAATATATGGTCCAGGTTGACTTCACCAGCCTACTACAATCAGATAGTTACTGGGAGTATAGACCAAAGATAGCTACCGACATTCCAAATATGAAATCACATACACCATTTATCCAACTAAACTAATTTATTTCTGAATATTAAACCCTAGATCTTCAAGCAATGTAAAAGATAGAACAAAAGAACCATGCAAGATGAGATAACACAAAGGATTTCACCAGGAAAACCACAATGCCTTCAATTGTATTAATCATCAAATGCTGCAACAATTCAACTGTTCTGAATATGATATCTACTTCAAGAAATTCTAAAACTCTAACTATTGCTCTTGCTAATCTCTACTATCAAAATCTTCTGAACTGAACCCTTACAATAAGGCAAGAATGCCTATTTATCGAATTTTTTCCCCAAAACATGTCGGCCCAGCCAAACATTTTACAAAATAATAAAAACCGCCAAAACAGGTCGGCCAAGGAAACAAACTAAGGCACACATTTAATGCCATCATCCAAGTCGGCCAAGGCACAGTCCCCAAGGAAGTCCGGTCCAATGCATGCCCTATGATAATAGGGAAGCACAAATCTCGAGATAAACATTAACCGTTGCTTCCTTTGTCTTTTCTCCGCGCTGGTGACCCTTGGACCTTCGAGAAAACTCCCTCCAGCTCAGCAATGGGTGGCAATGGCAAAACTTTGAGCCGGCATTTAATCGAATCAATCCCCTCATTGGACCGCTCAATGGTTTTCTTCCAATCCTTTCTGCTGGTCATGTATCTATCTATCACTGCCAAATATGTAGCTGCATCGTCAAGCATATGGCCAGTGACAACCTCATCAGAATCCGGGGCATAAACCTCATGCCACCATTCCTTTAATTGATCTAAACTTAGGTACTTAGGAGCCATCTTATTCCTCCCTGTCATCACTTCAAAAAATGCAATGCAACCATCATAAATTGCAGTGAGGTCAGCATCAATGGACTTTCTTCGTTTCTGTATCTTTTTCAGGGCTCCCTGCCTGATCTGCAATGCCTCGAACCATTCCCACGGTTCATCCAATCTGGTGGAGGGGAGAATTCCATCCTTGCCCAATTGTTCCTTGCCATGCCCTAGAATAATCTTTGTCTTCTGCAGCAGGGAATCGACATCATTCTTATCCTGAGAAAGGATGCTTTCCATCAGCTCTTTTCCTCGGACTGCATCCTTGCCAACAGACAGGATCTCCTTAATAGCTTCATCCCCTTGTGTCTGAACACTCATCAACCAGTCTATGGCAGCTTGTGTGGAAGCCTTCATCTTCTCTATGCCAGAAATTGTTTCCTTCGGCAGAAATCCGGGAGTAGAAGAGGAGGACGGATGGAGGGACTGTAGAGGTTTCATGACCTCTTCTAAGCTTTTCCTCAACCTTTCATTTTCCCTTTTCAATTCTCTCTTTGTCTGAGTCTCCCTCTTCAATCTGTCTACAATTACAGCACTTGACCCCTCGAATTCCTCAATGTCTTGCTCTAGGGAGGCCGGCCCAAGGTTAATGGTTTGGACACTGTAATCCTGGCCTGCTACCTCATCTCTTGTTTTATCTGCAACAGGGGTGGCGATGTGGACTACACGGTTGTGCACCTCATCCCTTTCTACCCGGGAAATTATCCTGGCAGCCTTCTTCTTTTTCCCCTTTCCAATCTGAGATAACATTGCATCCCAGTCGAGAGGAGTGTCCTCTACTATCAATTTGCCTTTACGCGAACCAGTCCAAGCATTTAACGTCTGACTTCTGTCGGCTTTCCCCTGTCCTTTCGCATCATTACCTCGCTGACTCGCTGTCTTGTTATTTCATCCTTCTCCCTGTTGTTCACCTTTAAGCCTGGCCTCAATCCTAACTGTGAAGCAATCAAGCGATGAGTTCTAGTTGATGCTTTTCCCGGTTTCCGGCGATCCATGGGTTTTTCTCACTCCTGCAGAGTCCTCAGACCGCACTCAAGGGAGAAGTGTGCCTTTCTTTCTCGCTCTCCTTCCTACTCGAGCTCGCGCCTCACCACACAGTGCTCCTCTTAAACGGTTCTCGGCTCTCGCGATTTCCCTGCCAACTGGCTCCTCCGGTTCTCACACTGGCGGGAGAGAGACAGGCTTGTCCTGTTTAGTGGCTGGCAATATTGGAGAAGAATCCTTTGGCTGTGCAGCATCCTTTGGGGAAGGAGTTCTGGATCTTCTAGTGTATACTTTGGTCTTCTCCCCTCCGGAGCTTTCCACATCCACAATTGGGGGTTCATCCTCTGAAGTCATTTGGCCTTTCTTCTTCGCCACCCTTGCAGTTCTGGCTTTCTTGGGCGGCAGAGGAACATCTTCTTCTTCAGCTTTCTCAGCCTCCTCCTCGTCCGAGGACTTGCTGATAGTCAGGGTCTTCCACCTGCGTTTGCCGATAGGTTTCCTTTTTGCTGCAGGTTGAGTCCCCTTAGGACTTCTAACTTTGATTTTGAAGGGAGAGGCCTTTGCTGTCTTCCCTTTGTGGTCCTCTTCCCCGGATTCTTCAGAGGTGGACATGGGGTTGAGATTCCCCATCAGGTCAAAAGTGAAGGGTACATTGGCATTTTCCAACACCCAGACCTCATGTTTGATCCAAGCAAAGGTATATTTTAGCACCGGAGCCATTAAGTCCTCCAACTCTGTCACCTCAGGCTCATTCCAGTCGATATCCGCTACTGACCTATCCTTGATGGGCTCATAGACATGGTCTTGGACCAATTTTCCATCATCCTCCAGCTGATCCGGAATCAGCTTCACATTGTACTGCCTAATTGCCCCCACCGGCAGCCGGGAATACCTTTTCCTTCGTGCATCAAGGTCATCCTTGATGTTGACCCAGTAGTCCTCCAAGTCCTCCTTGTGCCTGTATTCCCGGGTAGCCCTTTTCTGTGCCCCTCCGGTGATGTCAAAATTCATTCTCTTTGAATGGAAAGAGAATCCATAGGCGGCCAATTCCTCACCTGCAGTGTGAGCTGATTGAATGGAAGGACACATCACATCTACGCCAATCCCAAGAGGGAAGTCACCTCCAAAACTAGTTTTATGTTTCTCCCTCTTCACCACCGTATCGAACTCACAAATTTGTCTTACGACCTCCAGTAGCACTATGTGGTCAGTGGGATACCTGGGCAATCTGTAGGGAGCAACGGGGCATCCATCAATCCATAGATAAGTGAAAGTGGGGAACTGGATGAACCAGGCCCCGTAATTCTTAATCAACCCCTTAGCCCCATCGGACAATCTAATGTGCTCCGCATTCTGAAGGGTCCGGGTAATGTGCATGGTGAAGGCATCATTGGCCCTCCTATAATCTCCTTGTCCGAGGTGTAATTCCAGATAGACCTCATAGATAACGTCTTGTCCAACGGTTCCCGCAGGAGTCAGTCCCTTGTAGGGGTAGGAGATGGCCAGTATATATATAACATAGGAGGACATGGTAAACTTCTTTCCTTCTAAAACATTCCTCAGTTGCCTATCTATTTCCGCACTGATAAGTCCTGCCCAGTGGTAATTCGTTCCTTGGCCTATCTTGGTGATCACATGGACCATCCAATTTTCCAATACCCCGGCAGTTTTAAGTCCGGCCACCCTGCTCAACAGTGTGATGGCGTCATAGATATCTGGCCTGAACTTCACCCTGTGCAACTGTTTGGGCAATTTGGAGTGGTGAGACTTGGGCTTCTCAAGCCATGAGTTGATAAGCTGTTGAGCCTTAACTGGCTCGTTCTCATAATACGTGCGAGCAGTGTCAATGTTTAGGGCGCAGACCGAGGGGAGATCCGGCATGCTGAAGGCTCGGGCAATGGAGGCTGGACTGAAGTTTGCCAACACTCGTCCCTCAGTGCTAACTACCATCTGTGTGTCAAAAGCGTACTGCCTAGCACACTCCAAAATCAGCTTGTAGCACTGGACTGCTGGAGGGAACCCTGCCACATGTACCAACCCTGAGTTCATCATCCCTTGCCTCAATGCCGATTGGTCCCTCTCAGCTGTTCTCTATTTGAATTCTTCGTAACGCCAGGCACCAATGTTTGTATCGGACACATCCGCCCACACGGAGGATATCTTACTCTCTGGGACCTGACTCTTCATGTCTAATCTCAATCTTTCTGTCTCGGAAACTGCAGATGCCCCTGCACCACCTTTGGACTTCCCAGCAGCAGCTTTGCTTGATTCGGCCTGCACATCCAAGAATCATTATTAGAATTCAATTATTAAGCTCATATCAATCCAAAAGGTCAGCACACATCATACAAATCCATTAAAACCAAATGCCAATTGCCAATCTTCCGAGATCTGGAGAAATCAAATAATCCGAGAAAATCAGGTAAACCGGGAAAATACCGTTGGGGCGGAATTTCGGAGAAATCTGACCCAGACGGATTTCTGCTGCCAAAGCACTATTAGCCATGTAAATCATTAATATGTTCGGAAATCAAAGGAAAATCATTGATTTTGCTCATTGGCAATCAAGAAATAGGCACTAACAAACATTCCATCAATCCTATCACCGAAATATGCAAAAGAACGCGACCAAACAGGAAATCCGGAAAAATCCGAATGGGACGGGCTTTCGCGGACAGCGTCAAATGCACCGGAAATTAACCCTGTCCGCGGAATAAAAGGAAACTGGGAAAATCCGGGAGACCGGAAATTCCGCGACAGCCTCGGAAACCCGAAAAATGGCAAATCGTGCACCAAAACAGGAGCGATCACAAGATCTCCAATACCTAAGCTTGAACAAACCCAAAACCGACGACAATTACCAGACTCGAATATGCAAAGGGTTCCAACTCTCAGAAGCACTCAAAGGAAATATCCCATACTAAAACGACGATGCCCTAAATCGAACAACTACATATCCGCCATTAAAACCAAAGCAAGCTTTTAGGGTTAAAATATCAGTTCGGGATTTACCTAAAAGCCCTCTAATCCTCACAGGATGGGGAAGCCGACACGAAACAAGGCGAAAGTCATTCAAACACAAGATCAAATCATCGCGTTAACCGAAACCCCAAGGAAACCCTAAATTCGCATGGTAACACATTCTGCACCCAAAACAAACATGCAACACGACCCAGAATTCCGTCGAAAATGTAAATATGCAATTAAATGAACAAACAAAACTTATAGGGCACGAGAGATGGGCCTCAATAAAAAAACGGATCAACCCGACTAGATAAATACGAAACCCAAAACCAAAACACGGGCCGACCCCAAAATTCAACGATGCCCAGTACGAGAAAACCTCAAATCACCATGCAAGCAAACGGAAGGGGAACGAATACATACCATGGGTCAAAATGGGCAGAAATCCGAGCTCAGAAAGTCAACCACACGACAAACACCCAAATAATTCACGCGCAAACAAACCAAGATCAATCCTCAAAGCTCAAACGAAAGTTCTGAATCGCCAGAGCAGAAAACAAGGAAGCAATCGAAGTTGGAATGAATCAGAAAATGCCCTAAATTCGCCCTTATACCCGTCTGAACCAAGGTACCTCAGCCATTAATGCGCGAAAAGACGTTTCTGACAAGTCCGGAAACCCGAGCCCCAAGTGGAATTTCGGAGAATCCCAGAATGCGCGGAGACACGGATTCCGCGGAAATGCAGAAACCGGGGAAATCAGGAAGACGGGACTTTGACGGAATCCGGGAAAATCCGACTGGACCGGAAAATCCCGAAGTTAGGAAAAAACCCGGCATCGGAGAATCCGGCAAGAGACGGACAAGGAACCAGGGCCGGAAAAATCTGCCAGAGGCGGAAAATCCCGGATCTAGGTGAAAACCCGGACTTAGCTAAAAACTCAATTTCAATCAATGCAACCCCAAGGCAAGGGCAAAGCCAGCAAAACCAACATGTCAAGACCCCAAAATGATAAATCCAATAAAATCAAAGGTCAAAGACACAAAAAAAAAGGGGGTCCCCACTCCAAGTGGGGCGTGTGTGCAAAAACTGCACAACAAATGGCGACTCTGCTGGGGAAATGCTCCTGAGCATTTCGATGACAAACTGGAATCAAGAACCCAGAACTCTGGTTTCAACTCAAGTACCTAGCCGTCACCCTAAGTTAAAGCAAAGAAACTCCCAGCCATTCAGACATTCCTATACCAGGGTCCAAGTGTGTGCAGGTGCATATATTACCCACCTTCAGTTGCAAAGAACCAGACTTGGTATAAACAGGCTACGTAAAGATTCTGACCCTAAAAGTAACCTGGATAGAGCCTCGCTGCCAGCCAGGCGTCCATAGCCCCGACGAGGTTATCGCTGTGATACTCCTGAACATAGCTCTACTGCCTGCCAGGCGTCTATAGCCCGGTAGAGATATTCAGATCCCCCTGATGAGTTGAATATACATTTCTTTTCTTTTCTTGCTCTCTTTTTTTTTTTCTTGAATATTTCTTTTTACTCAACTTATTCAACCTGTGAACAGTGAAGTTCACACTCAGGGCTGAGAACCACAGTGGCACTAGAGCAGAAAAAGATTTTTCACCTGTCCAGACCTTATAAGGACCTTTTACAACTTCAAGTATATTTAAAGATTAAAGGTATAAGACCCCAATACATTCCCGTTCAGACTGACCAGAAAACCTTCGCCTTACCACAAGGACAAATGACATAGGCAACGGAATTCATACCATAACATTCTGGAAAAAGATTAAAGTTTGTAAGGGAAATACCAGGAACATCGGACCTGCTTTGCCACCATTATCATACAGATGCACCCACAATCCCACAAGGAGGTAAGACCAAAAGCAAGAGCAACGCAAAACAAAACAAACAAACCAAAGCAAACCTACGCTAACCAAACAAAACCAGCAAAGCGAAAGGGAAACCTACCCTAACCAAAACAAGCAAAACAAGCAAAGAAAGCAACCTAACTAACTATTTACAGGGCAAAGAGCTGAGAACAGCTCAAGACTGGAAATAATGTTTAAGATACTGCCCATTAACAAGCAGTGGCATGTCCTCTCCCGTGAGAGTCCTCAAACGGAAGGCATTATCTCCCAGAATTTCAGCAATCTGGTAAGGACCAAGCCATAATCTATCAAACTTACCATGGCTACCTTTCTGATCTTGCGACTTATCCCAATACAGGACAAGGTCAGAAATCCTAAAGGCTTTGACCTTAGCTCTCCTGTCAAACCATCGCTTGAATACCCCCTGATGTTTGGCGAATCTTTCAAGGGCATTATCCCGTTTGTCCTCAAGATGCAACAATTCAACTAATCTTGCTTCCCTTCTATCCCCCTCATCATAAAACTGGTTGATAAACTGCAGAGTTGGGATTTTAAGCTGGATAGGGAAAACTGGTTCCAGACCGTACACTAAATGATAAGGAGAGGTACCAATGGAGGACTTAACCCAAGTACGATCTTCCCAAAGAGCAAACCTAAGCTGGGTATGCCAGTCCTTTGGGTTCCTCTCTAATAGTTTCCGGATAACAGTCAACAGGTTCTTATTAGAGGATTCAGCTAGACCATTCCCCTGGGGATAATAATTAGATGCAAACTTAACCACAATGCCATGATCAAAAGCCCAGTTTGAGAATTTCAAAGATGCAAAAGCAGGACCATTATCACACACAACAGCGAAAGGACATCCAAACCGATTGAGAATAGCAGATTCTAAGAAATCGATTACTACCAATGACGTACACTGCCTACAAGCAAATGCTTCAGTCCACCTTGTAAAGTAATCAGTAATGGTGAGGATATACCTGTGTCCGGCAGAAGATGGTGGATTGATAGGGCCGATGAAATCCATACCCCATTGAGCAAAAGGTTTTACCTCAATAACAGACTGGAGCGGAAGTCCTGCACACCTTTCTCTTGTTGCTGCAGTCTGGCAAATGTGACAGGTCCGTACATGTTGATGAACATCCTTGAACAAAGTAGGCCAGTAGTATCCCACCCTCAAAATCTGGTTTGCAGTAGCAATGGCGGAACCATGACCTGTGCCATATTTCTCATGAAACTCATTTATTACTCTTTCAGCTTCCTGTTTTCCAAGGCACCTCAAGTAAATACCTTCGTGATTCTTCTTGTATAGGACGGCCCCTTTCAGCATGAAACCATCACTTTTCAATCGCAAGGCTCACCTCTGTACTGCATTAAGATGACCAGGAGCTCGCTGATTCAATAAATAATAAACTATATCATCATACCAGCCATCTGGGGAAACTGCTCCAACATCATAGTTACAGACAGACAATTCAGGGCCCATCTCTGCCATGGTCTGGGTGAGTCCCTGTCCTCTTACCAGCCTCATGGGCTGGATCTCAATGTCAAACTCCTGAAGCATGGTTACTCATTTAGCTCTGCGCTCCCCTAACTCATTCTGCATCAACAATAACTTAACTGCAGAATCAGGAACAATTGCAAACACCTTGTTTCTGAGGATATAGTGCCTGAATTTCTTTACTACTCGGACAAGGGCATACGCCTACTTCTCCACACATGGGTATTTCAACTCAGCATCCTTCAATGGCGTGCTCATGAAAGCGATGGGATGCTCATTCCCCTCATCAGACTTTTGTGTCAGCATTCCAGCACATGAGTGGTCTGAAGCAAAGGAATAGATATAGAACGGTTTACTATAATCTGGACTCACCAACACTGGAGCATCAGCAATGGCTCTCTTAATCTCTGCAAAGGACTCCTTCGCTTCTGCAGTCCACTCTATCTTGGCATCTTGTTTTAACATGGCATTTAGTGGCTTCACAATCTCTGCAAACCCAGTGATGAATTTCCTGACAAAATTAACCTTACCAAAGAAAGACTTCATTTCTTTCTTGCTGGCAGGCGGCTGAATTTTTAGGATGGCTTCCACTCTTTCTGGATCTATAGCAATTCCTTTCTCTGATATCACATGTCCTAATAACTTTCCTTCTGTAACCCCAAAAATGCACTTCTTGGGATTCAAAGAGATGCCGAATTCTCTGCACTTCTGGAACACTTTACGCAGGTCCGAGATATGATTCCCTCTATCTTTGGAGAAAACAGTCAGATCATCCATGTAAATGATAATGCACTTTCCTATGATGTCTTTGAAAGCGATGTCCATAGCTCGTTGAAACGTGGCTCCTGCATTGATAAGCCCGAATGGCATCCTCCTGTAGGCGAAAGTTCCCCACTTGGTTGTAAAGGCAGTCTTGTGTCTGTCCTCATACTGGACCATCACCTGATTATACCCTGAATAGCCGTCTAGAAAGGACATCATCTGAGATCCATTGACCACTTGTAACACTTCATCCAAAGAGGGAACTGGATAATTATCTTTTTCAGAGGACCTGTTCAGATTTCTGAAGTCCACACAGAGCCTAATTTCACCGTTCTTCTTTCTTACTGGAACCAGATTAACCACCCATGTTGAATGCCTGACAGGAAATATGATCCTAGCGGACAGCAGTTTCTGAACTTCCTTCTGTATGAGTGGCTCCAATAGCGCATTAATAGGTCTCTGCCTCTGTCTAAAAGGCTTAGCACCTGGCTTGAGAGGTATAGTGTGAGTTATGATGGATGTATCATAAGTCTTCAAGTCTTCATAACCCCAGGCCACTATGTCTGGAAAGTCGTATAGGGCTCTGATTATTCCCTGTCTTTCTTCAGGAGTACAAACTTTACCAATGAAAACATTTTTCACAGCATCTTCAGTGCCCACATTGTGAGTGTCACACTGCCCACTGATAGACTCTTTCTTAGATTCCTGTTCCGGATCTCTGATTTTGTCCATATCAAAAATCCTCTCCAGCTGTACCATTCCCCTCGGAATAGTATTGGACTTCAAATTTAGCACACCTTCCAGATCCAATTCTGCTTCTTGAGGTTCTGTTTCATCAATGATCTGTGAAGCAAAAACATCTGTGTTTGTGATAAAGTCAAGGATATGTTTATCATCCTCAAACACCTGAAAGTTAGTCACATTGTCAGGGACTGACGGGACAGGAGTTAATTCAATAGTAAACTTCTTCAGTCCTGATAGGGACAGTGGTTGCAAGGTACTGGCTGCTTGAGCTAGAGAATCAGCAGTTTGATTCTTCTTCCTTGGGATCAATTGGATATTAAAAGTGTTGAACCCCTCGATGAGGTCCCAAACTCTATGCCTATAGTTGGTCATCCTCCTGTCGTGACACACATATTGCTTTCTTACTTGTTTGACCACTAATTCTGAGTCACCAAATACTTGCAAGACCCTGACCTTTTTCTTGAGTGCCATAAGGAGTCCATGAATTAAAGCTTCATATTCAGCCACATTATTTGTACAATGAAATTGGAGTCTATGAGCTGCGAAGAAACTCTTACCTTTTGGACTTATCAACTCAAATCCGGCTCCAGCCCCCTGCTTGGACTTAGATCCATCAAACTTGAGAGTCCAGTATTCCATAGTGGTGGTCTTCTTCATTTTGTCTTTCGTCTTATCAGTGATAGAGGCTTCCTCAGCCACAACAGGTTTCTGACTTTCACACTTTGCTTGCAGATTCTGCTCATCTGTGCTAGCCACCTGAGATGGATTCATGCTTTTGTGCACTTCTTTCACTGCTGTCTGACACAAGCAACACTCCAATTCTGAGTGAGAAGCATTGTGGACTCTGCACCAATTCGGCAAGAGTAACTCCTTAAAACTTGTCTTCTTTCCTAAGTGAGTTTGATTCTCCGCGCATTGCTTGATGAAATCTTGGAAATTGTCCAGTAAGCTAATCTGTCTATCCTCAGGTTCTTCTTCTTCCTCAACTGATTCTGTCAGGACCTCAACAGGACCGACCCTGTTTCAGCATTAACTGGCATCGTATGCAACATCAGCACCTCTTCTACATCTGATTCTTCATATGGGGCGGATAGCAAGTAGTTTCCCATTCCAGCTTCTGATATGAGAACCTCAGTCGAAGTCTTTTGGTATTCTGTTATCATGTACTTCATTCTAGGCTCCCTCTCGATCCTTATCTGATTAGGCACTCCCTTCCAGGGAAGCCACATGTGAGAGTGATCAGTGGACACATACCCATTCAGGGCCTTGGTGAAATCTCTTCCTAAAATTAAACCGTATGCGTCAGGAATGTCAGCCACCTGAATGTTAATAACCTGCTGGATTCTTGGATCAGAGGCTATCTGCATCTGGATCATGTTGAGTTCCCCTACTACACTCACTTCGGTTCTGTCCAACTGAGTGACCTTCTTCTGGGAATCAGCAGGTGTAATTCCTAGAGCCCTACAAACTCCAAGGGGCATGACATTAGTGGAAGCACCAGAATCTAACAGACAATTGTGGAGGTTCTTACCAAAGATTCTGACAGAAATCAGAAATGGAGGAGTCTCCATCTTTCCTTGAAACAGAGTGGGCTGAGTATCCATCTGGGCCACTTGAGTTTTGTCCTTTTCTTTTCCTCTATCTCCAGGGGGTGGATTAGCCCTATTCTGTGTCTGACTTTGTGTGTTCACAGGCTGAAAACTGGAGGTCTGGCTGACATGCTCACCAGAAGATTTGTCCAATGTCTTTGAATTCGCATCGTAAGTACCCAAGATAGCCTTTCTAATTGCAGGAAACCTCAACAATTCAAAAGCAGAAAGGTTTACCTTTAATTTTTTGAACTCCTCTGCGACGTACGAAGCCATCTGTTCTTCACTCATATCAGTAGAAACCTCTTTAGATGGTTCCTCTACCTTATCCTTACTTACTTGAATAGTCCTTTCCTTCTGTGGTTCTGCTTGAGCCTGTCTATCTTTCGAAAGGTATTGCTTAGAGACCTGTGGATAAGACGGATTGTTACTTGCATTAGGGTCTGGAGGAGTACTGAAGTTGTTGGGAGGAATGGAGGTGGTGTACGGTCCTCCAGGCTGTGGGCGCCTGTGAGGCATATCCCTCAATCCCTGTCTCTGGAACATTTGTACTTCTTCAACATGGGTTTCCTCCTGATCCAAGGGACCATTGTCATTTATATTTCCTTTGTCAAACAACTGGGCCACCTCATCTCCATTACAAATCTGATCTGTTTCATCATGGGAATCGGGTTCTTCTGGCATATTTTCCTTGCTGGCTGGAAAAGGAGCATGATTCAATACCAGCACAGGAGAATCATAGGAGTTAGAGGGGACAATCTCCTGTCCATTAGCGTTATTTTCCACCTCATACTGAAAAATGGAGGCTGCAGTTTGAAATTCTAGACATTCTAGTTCTGAATGCTGGCTTGTCTTATGGAGCCTACACCATCCTGACAGGGCTGCTTCTGCGAGATACACACCAGTGGGAGGTTTATCCTGGCTGACTGGCTGATTCGCAGATTGATTAACAATCTGATTGGCTGGCTGATCCAATGGAGTAGGAACTCCTCCATTATTAGGCCCCGTATTCCAAGTTCTGTTCTGTCCCTGTGTTGGCCTTTTGTCAAATCTTGACCCACTTCCTTGGCCTCTATCAAAGTTTTGCCTCCTATCGTTGTTGAAACCTCTTTCCTGATTATACCCCCTATCATTGTAGAATCCTCTGTCGTTGCGTTGTCCCCTGTCAAAATTCTGCCCCTGTGAGAACTCCCTGTTCTGATTAGATTGCATTCCCTTCTGAGCAGCTTGCAACTGACTATTCTGATTTCTCAGGTAAGTCACTTCCAGATTTAACTTCTTGATTTGTTCAGCCATTTCATCAATTCTCTCCCTATTAGGATCTTGGTAAGGGATCTGGTTCGGGTTACTCTGAGGGGGAATAGGCATTGTGGCGGATCCCAAAGACTGGTGCAGCACCTCAGAATTCTGCAGGTAAGCAGGGAAGCTATTCTGCTGTGACTGATACATGGGTTGGTTCACTTGTTGTTGAGGGAAGTTTGTCATAGGAGAGATTTGGTTCATGGGATGACCAGGGTGTGGTACTATGGGTAATTGGGGAACTGGGTTCATAATTGGGGTATGATTGGTGAGAGCTTGATTTACTGCCTGAATCTGGTTGGGATGTGCAACTGGTCCCAGAGAAGGCAATGGCCCCGTCAAGTGCTGTCTCAAGTCTGTGCTGAGCTTGACAGCCTCCGTATAAGCATCCGTCAAGGTGGTTGGAGGGTTAGGTCTCCATTTCAGAAAGGTTGCTGTTAGACTATCCAGAGCTTCATAATATACTCCCAAGGTAGTACCATCATCTAGGACATATGGGTCTTGCAATCTGGTGAACGCACGATGGAATCTATTATTGAAACTGGCTATGGGTTCGTTGACTTCTCTCTTGACTTTGATAAATTGCAGGTATAGCTCATTAGCACTGATGGGTATTCGGAACTTTTGTAGAAAGGTCTTTTCAAGGTCACTCCAATTCTGAATTGAACCAGCAGGGAGATGGTTGTACCAATAAAAGGCTTCTTCACCCAGGGAATAAGGAAATAACCTACAAGCAACATCTTCATGGACAATTCCTCTGTCTTTGAGGCAAGTTTGGAAAATCCTTATGTGTTCTTCTGCAGTTCTATTCGGGTCATTTACATGGAATTTCGAGCAGAAATGCTCAGGATTTTTAGGCATTACATTATAAGCCCCGAAGGACAAAGGTGATGGATTATTGGCAAGGAAAGCCATTGGTAAGAGCGGGGGTGGAGGTTGTGGTTGGTTAATGGCAGGTTGAGGCTGTCGAAGGGGAACCTCTTCAGGAACGGGTATTGCTTCAACCTCAGGGTGAGAAGATATGGACGATGTTGGTGAAGGGATAGGTAATGATGATACTCCCCTATATGAGGATGTGGATGATGTTGGTGATGGAGCGGGCGATGATGATTCTCCTCTCCCTCTAGTCCTTCTTGACCTATTGGGAAATTGAAGTTCCTCTAAATCTTCCTCTCTGGTGGTGGATCTGGTATTTCTCCTAAATCTCTCTGGAGAGATGGCATTCAAGAAGCGATCCAGTGTGCTCATTCAGCCCTCCTTCTAGCGCCAATCTGTTGATGGTGTTTTCTGCACAGCAACAACTCAGACAGAATACAAAATCCTATCTCTCTTAAAAGGTAATCTCCAATAATGAATTACTGAAAATCACCCCAAGGTCTCTCGGGTGTTAGGTCATAACAATGCATAAAACAACTCAGATGAAATGTGAAATTGCTGGTAATCACAATCGGACCTTACTACAAGCAAACTGAACCCTTTCAATTTATCAGATTTGACAATATGATGATCTTGAATCCTAAATCTAACCAAATAATAAAGAAATTGCAAAAGATAGGGATGCAGGGAAGGTAATAAAATCTAAATTTACCGAATCCATACAATGTAAATGATATATATCCGAAACGGACCTATCTCAAATAAATTACCCCTGCTCGACCTTACGTAAAAGCAATCTTACATAAAATAAAGTAATCTTTCTCGAGGAATAATGATTTTCTAAACTGAAGTAGACTTGCATTCCATAAACCTAACTAAAGCATTTAAATATAAGGTCCAAAGCCACTCTTACCACTTACTAAGGTAATCAGAGAGAGAGAACACCGTATATAGACCAAAGATAGCTATCGACATTCCAAATATGAAATCACATACACCATTTATCCAACTAAACTAATTTATTTCTGAATATTAAACCCTAGATCTTCAAGCAATGTAAAAGATAGAACAAAAGAAACATGTGAGATGAGATAACACAAAGGATTTCACCAGGAAAACTACAATGCCTTCAATTGTATTAATCATCAAATGTCTAGAAATAATTCAACTGCTTCGACACATGATATCCGGCTCAAGATTCTAAAAATCCTAAACTATTGCTCCTTTAAGTATCCTTTCTACTATCAAAATCTTCTGAATCAACCCTCATAATAAGGGTGAATGCCTGATGATTCAATTTTTAAAACATGTCGCCTGTTCAATCATTTTACAAAATAATAAAACCGCCAAAATAGGTCAGCCAAGGAAACAAACTAAGGCACACATTAAATGCCATCATCCAAGTCGGCTCTGACACAGTCCCCAAGGAAGTCTGGTCCAATGCATGCCCCATGGTAATAGGGAAGCACAACTTTAGATAGTAATAATCAGTCAGCCTTTGTCTTTTCTTCATACGGTGGACTCTTTGACCCTTTCTCGGAGAGAAAACTCCTCCAGCCTTTTAGCAATGGTGGCAATGGCAAAAAAATTTGAGTCGGTATTTAATCAATCAATCCTCATTGGACCGGGCCAATGTCTTTCCACCTTTCTGCTGGTCATGTATCTATCTATCACTGCCAAATATGTAGCTGCATCGTCAAGCATATGGCCAGTGACAACCTCATCAGAATCCGGGGCATAAACCTCATGCCACCATTCCTTTAATTGATCTAAACTTAGGTACTTAGGAGCCATCTTATTCCTCCCTGTCATCACTTCAAAAAATGCAATGCAACCATCATAAATTGCAGTGAGGTCAGCATCAATGGACTTTCTTCGTTTCTGTATCTTTTTCAGGGCTCCCTGCCTGATCTGCAATGCCTCAAACCATTCCCACGGTTCATCCAATCTGGTGGAGGGGAGAATTCCATCCTTGCCCAATTGTTCCTTGCCATGCCCTAGAATAATCTTTGTCTTCTGCAGCAGGGAATCAACGTCATTCTTATCCTGAGAAAGGATGCTTTCCATCAGTTCTTTTCCTCGGACTACATCCTTGCCAACAGACAAGATCTCCTTAATAGCTTCATCCCCTTGTGTCCGAACACTCATCAACCAGTCTGTGGCAGCTTGTGTGGAAGCCTTCATCTTCTCTCGGCGCCGAAATTGTTTCCTCTCGCAGAACCGAGTAGAAGAGGATGACCTGATGGAGGGACCGAGAGGTTCTGACCCTTCTAAGCTTTTCTCTCAACCTTTTCTATTTTCCTTTTTCTAATTCTCTCTCTCTTTGTCTCGAAGCCCTTCAATCTCGCTTACAATTACAAAGACTGACCCCTCAATTCTCAACAGCCTGTTTCTAGAGGCCGCCCAAGCTGGCCGCTCTTGGACACCTAATCCCCGCCTCAAGCACTTCATCTTTGTTTTATTCGCACAGGTGTATGTATGTGGACTCACTACAGGTGCACTTCCCATCCCTTTCTACCCGGGAAATTATCCTGGCAGCCTTCTTCTTCTTCCCCTTTCCAATCTGAGATAACATTGCATCCTAGTCGAGAGGAGTGTCCTCTACTATCACCTGTTTCTTCCTTGCTATTTCCTTTTCTAAACAAATGGGTTGGCTGTGGTTCTGTCTCGATTCTTCAGGTCGGGCTTTTCCTGTCCTTCAGGGCTTCCTCTTTTCCGCTATCACACTTTCGATTTTTCTTTTCTTCTTCGTTGCCTTTGTTATCCCTTTTCTCCCAGGCTGTTCACCTTGGTTGCCCCCCAAATCCCAACCTCGCAGCTTTCACCGCATGTGGAGTTCTAGCTGGGATAAAGTCTCTGCTCCCTCAAGCATCCAAGGGTTCTTTCCTTTACCTCCCAGTTCCCACTGCACCAAGGGAGAAGTGTGCCTTTCTTCTGTCTCTACCTCGAGCCCGGCAGCCTCACTGAATAATGCCCCCTCCTCAAACGGCTCTGCTTCTCCGCTGATTTCTCGCCATCCCATTCTCCTGCCTCGCTACACTGCGGGAGGGAGAGATGCTTGTCCCTGCCTGCTACTGCAATATTGGAGAAGAATCCGTTGGCTGTGCGGCATCCTTTGGGGAAGGAGTTCTAGATTTTCTGGTGTATACTTTGGTCTTCTCCCCTCCGGAGCTTTCCACATCCACAATTGGGGTTCATCCTCCGAAGTCGTTTGCCCTTTCTTCTTCGCCACCCTTGCAGTTCTGGCTTTCTTGGGCGGTGGAGGAACATCCTCCTCTTCAACTTTCTCTGCCTCCTCCTCGTCCGAGGACTTGCTGATAGTCAGGGTTTTCCACCTGCGTTTGCCGATAGGTTTCCTTTTTGCTGCAGGTTGAGTCCCCTTAGGACTTCCAACCTTGATTTTGAAGGGAGAGGCCTTGGCTGTTTTCCCTTTGGGGTCCTCTTCCCCGGATTCTTCAGAGGTGGACATGGGGTTGAGATTCCCCATCAAGTCGAAAGTGAAGGGTACATTGGCATTTTCCAACACCCATGCCTCATGTTTGATCCAAGCAAAGGTAAATTTTAGCACTGGAGCCATTAAGTCCTCCAACTCTGTCACCTCAGGCTCATTCCAATCAATATCCGCCACTGACCTATCCTTGATGGGCTCATAGACATGGTCCTGGACCAGTTTTCCATCATCTTCTAGCTGATCCGGAATCAGCTTCACATTGTACTGCCTAATTGCCTCTACTGGCAGCCGGGAATACCTTTTCCTTCGTGCATCAAGGTCATCCTTGATGTTGACCCAGTAGTCCTCCAAGTCCTCTTTGTGCCTGTATTCCCGGGTAGCCCTTTTCTGTGCACCCCCGGTGATGTCAAAATTCATTCTCTTTGAATGGAAAGAGAATCCATAGGTGGCCAATTTCTCACCTGCAGTGTGAGCTGATTGAATGGAAGGGCACATCACATCCACGCCAATCCCAAGAGGGAAGTCACCTCCAAAACTAGTTTTATGCTTCTCCCTCTTCACCACCGTGTCGAACTCACAAATTTGTCTTACGACCTCCAGTAGCACTATGTGATCAGTGGGATATCGGGGCAGTCTGTAGGGAGCAACGGGGCATCCATCAATTCGGAGATAAGTGAAAGTGGGGAACTGGATGAACCAGGCCCCGTAATTCTTAATCAACCCCTTAGCCCCATCGGACAATCTAATGTGCTCCGCATTCTGAAGGGTCCGGGTAATGTGCATGGTGAAGGCATCATTGGCCCTCCTATAATCTCTGTGTCTGAGGTGTAATTCCGGATAGACCTCATAGATAACGTCTTGTCCAACGGTTCCCGCAGGAGTCAGTCCCTTGTAGGGGTAGGAAATGGCCAGTATATATATGACATAGGAGGACATGGTAAACTTCTTTCCTTCTAAAACATTCCTCAGTTGCCTATCTATTTCTGCACTGATAAGTCCTGCCCAGTGGTAATTCGTTCCTTGGCCTATCTTGGTGATCACATGGACCATCCAATTTTCCAATACCCCAGCGGTTTTGAGCCCAGCCACCCTGCTCAACAGTGTGATGGCGTCATAGATATCCGGCCTGAACTTCACCCTGTGCAACTGTTTGGGCAATTTGGAGTGGTGAGATTTGGGCTTCTCAAGCCATGAGTTGATAAGCTGTTGAGCCTTAACTGGCTCGTTCTTATAATATGTGCGAGCAGTGTCAATGTTTAGGGCACAGACCGAGGGGAGATCCGGCATGCTGAAGGCCCGGGTAATGGAGGCTGGACTGAAATTTGCCAACACTCGTCCCTCAGTGCTAACTACCATCTGTGTGTCAAAAGCGTACTGCCTAGCACACTCCAAAATCAGCTCGTAGCACTGGACTGCTGGAGGGAACCCTGCCACATGTACCAACCCTGAGTTCATCATCCCTTGCCTCAATGCCGATTGGTCCTTCTCATCTATTCTCTGTTTGAATTCTTCGTAACGCCAGGCACCAACGTTGGTATCGGACACATCTGCCCACACGGAGGATATCTTACTCTCTGGGACCTGACTCTTCATGTCTAATCTCAATCTTTCTGTCTCAGAAACTGCAGATGCCCCTGCACCACCTTTGGACTTCCCAGCAGCAGCTTTGCTTGATTCGGCCTGCACATCCAAGAATCATTATTAGAATTCAATTATTAAGCTCATATCAATCCAAAAGGTTAGCATACATCATATAAATCCATTAAAACCAAATGCCAATTGCCAATCCTCCGAGATCCGGAGAAATCAAATAATCCGGGAAAATCAGGTAAACCGGGAAAATGCATTCCGGGCGGAATTCTGGAGAAATCCGACCCAGACGGACTCCTGCTGCCAAAGCACTATTAGCCATGTAAATCATTAATATGTTCGGAAATCAAAGGAAAATCATCAATTTTACTCTTTGGCAATCAAGAAATAGGCATTAACAATCACTCCATCAATCCTCTCATCGAAATATACAACAGAATGCAATCAGATAGGAAATCCGGAAAAATCCGAATGGGACGGACTTTCGCGGACAGCATCAAATGCACCGGAAATTAACCCTGTCCGCGGAATAAAAGGAAACCGGGAAAATCCGGGAGACCGGGAATTCCACGACAGCCTCGGAAACCCGAAAAATGGCAAAACGCGCACCAAAACAGGAGCGACCACAAGATCTTCAATATCAAAGCTCGAATGAACCCAAAACCGACGACAATCACCAGACTCGAATATGCAAAGGGTTCCAACACTCAGAAGCACTCAAAGGAAGGATCCCATACTAAAATGACGATGCCCTAAATCGAACAACCACATATCCGCCATTAAAACCAGAGCAAGCTTTTAGGGTTAAAATATCAGTTTGGGATTTACCTAAAAGCCCTCTAATCCTCACAGGACAGGGAAGCCAACACAAAACGAGGCGAAAGTCATTCAAACACAAGATCAAATCATCGTGTTAACCAAAACCCGAAGGAAACCCTAAATTCGCATGGTAACACATTCCGCACCCAAAACAAACATGCAACACGACCCAGAATTCCGTCAAAAATGTAAATATGCAATTGGAAATGAACAAACAACAACTTATAGGGCAATGAGATGGGCCCTCTTTGGGCTAAAAACGGATCAACCTTATCAGATAAATAATAAACTCCAAAACTAAAACACGGGCCGAATTTCAAAATTCCGGAACGTATGCTTCAAGATGAAAATCCTCAAATCACCGCGTTCTGAAGGGGAACCTAATACATACCATGTAAATGTCGCAACCGGAAGCTCAAAGTCAACCACACGACAAACACCCAAATAATTCACGCACAAACAAACCAAGATCAAGCCTCAAAGCTCAAACGAAAGTTCTGAATCGCCAGAGCAGAAAACAAGGAAGCAATCGAAGTTGGAATGAATCAGAAAATGCCCTAAATTCGCCCTTATACCCGTCTGAACCAAGGTACCTCAGCCATTAATGCACGAAAAGACGTTTCTGACAAGTCCGGAAACCCGAGCCCCAGGTGGAATTTCGGAGAATTTGCACGCGAGACATCTGACATTCCGCCGGAATGCAAACCGGGAAATCAGGAAGATCGGGACTTCGACGGAATCTAGGAAAATCCGACTGGATCGGAAAATCCCGAAGTTAGGCAAAAACCCGGCATCGGAGAATCCGGCAAGAGACGGACAAGGAACCAGGGCCGAAAAAATCCGCCAGAGGCGGAAAATCCCGGAGCTAGGTGAAAACCCGGACTTAGCCAAAAACTCAATTTCAATCAACTGCAACCCCAAGGCAAGGGCAAAGCTAGCAAGACCAACATGTCAAGACCCCAAAATGATAAATCCAATAAAATCAAAGGTCAAAGACACAAAAAAAAAGGGGGTCCCCACTCCAAGTGGGGCGTGTGTGCAAAAACTGCACAACATCACCTTCATCACAAATGGCATCGACAAAACTTCCTTCAAGTTTGCTTGTTGACATTTCAAGTATCTAACTGATCACTTTGGTTAATTGTTGGCACATACATTGTTTGCAAGTATAACTATACATTTGCTTTATTTCAAAGCTCCTAGATGATCTCAATAAAATCAAAATGATGGCAAACCATACTATGATCTTCATATTCCCTCACAAAGCTTGACAATTCTTCCTTACTATCCCCATCCCTTTGTTAGTGCATTAAGAGTGGCAAGGACCTTAATAGGTTCTTAGATAACCACAAATCTTAAAAACACCTTCATGATTTATGAGTACTCTATCAATATTGCATAGACTTTCAATAATATTTGGGGCTTTCAAGAATTGCATATACACTTGTAATTCCATGACTTTGTGACTCATGTCTGGTCCTCAAACCTTGACATAGATTTCTCGATGCTTGATGACTGTCATATAAATACATTCATGTCAACATTAATTTGTCATCATTTGATCTCTTTATGCTTGGACCTGTGTCATCAATTGTCTGCCTTTGATTGTAACGTCACAACACTTACATCTTGTGAAGCATGTCGGGTTCCCATGTGGGCCCGGCTAATTTTTTTTTTGTTTTCAAACAAATTTCATGTTGAACTGATTTGGGGCAGCCTCTGAATGCTCCTTGTGAGAAAATTCAAACTGGTTTGTCATTAAAATTTGCTTTCTAGCCTATTTGAACAATGGTCAAAACTAGTCAAGTTGGCTCTGGAATAGCCTTGGAAAATCAATCAAACGACCTCATGGAGCCATGAAAAATTGTAGGCTTGTAGACATTTGAACCAAGAATGGAGTGAAAAAGATGGTGTGAAAAAAGAGGTTCTGAGGTGAAATTTATTCACTGTCAAAGTTGCTTAGTTGAACTTTCTGCAACCTGTTCAAAACCAATTAAAACTCATCCAATCACCAATTTGAAAAAAATTCAAATCAACTTCTGAGAAGCCGCCACTAGAGACATTAGATCATTTTGGTACACTGAGTATTTGTGGAAGAGAAATTTTCTTGAATCATCATTCATCAAAAGATATTAGGGGTCAAAGTTGACCACCTTGAAAGGTTTCAAAAAAATGTAGGCGCAAAACTAAACAAATTGCATTTTGTTTTGGCATGGTAAAAATAGCAAATCAGATCATGAGGCTCTGAAACTTGACATGGGAGCACATTTAGGCATGGAGAATGGAGAGGAACAATCCTTTTGACTTTATGGTCATCCGGTTGCAAAATATAAGCTTGAACAGGAGGCCACTTCGTAGAACTGAAAGTTTGCCAAGAGGAGACAAGTGCCAAAACCCTCTAGCTTCACTTTTCAAAACCCTATCAAAACTTATCGCAGGAAGCTAAAAATTGACATGCATGTTCACATATGTCAAATGAGTGGGTCTACAAAGCAGTTTTGCATGAAAATCAACGAGCACTAAATTATGACCCTCCAAATTGGGTCACTTAGGTAGATTTTTAAGTGCACTTCTGAGAGTGCAGAGGCAAAATTTTTGAAATGGGCACTTCAAATTTGCAAAATTTGACGGTCCCAACACCTAAGATATCATATTTCCACTGGTATGTGGTAGATTTGATGAAGAAGTTAGAGAATCATTCATACCAAAAGGGATGAGTTTTTTGTTGTAATCGAAGTACAAATAAATAGTTGTGAGAATACATTTCAAGAGTCAAAGGATAGAGAGAAGGATTTTAATTAGAAAAGTATTTATTTATGAGCCACGCAGGATAGGGTAAGTTAAAAATTCTCATAATAAAAGTAGTTGAGTACCAAGAAATGGTTGCAAGTTATTTTATGCATTTATCAGAAGATGGGGGAATCTGCCCGATGTCTCCCTCATAAATTTAATATGTTACAATGTATGCATTTAAAAGGAACTAATTGGAGATTCCAAGTAAAAAAACTAACTTAAAAAAAGTAGCTACGTAAAACTAAAAAGTGGGGGCTTATTAGAGAAGAAAAATCTTTAAATATGTAATCTGAAAGCATAAGGGGGATCTTTTTGTTGTCAATCCAGGAGCCTCTGTGAGGGCTGTGGGTGTAGTGATTTGGTGTTTTGTTCTAATTTTCTATCTCTCTGGGAGATTGGAAAGGAGAACAATAAAGTTTGCATTTCTGATTTTCTATTGTAGATGTTCACTATCTATGTGCAATGATTTTAAATGAAATATTAATGCTTATGAATACATCTGTGAGTTTAGATGGGCATTAGAATGTACCTTTCCTATGAGAATGTGCCATTCTTTGATATTTTGTTTATTTATCTATAGTATGTTTTGGAATTGTATTAATCATGTTAGAAATCTTTTGATAATCTGATCTATGAGTCACAATGTTGGTAGTTTTCCAGTTTCATTTCAAAATTGGTTTACATATTTACATTGATCTTATCATGCTTGTATCATGGTGATGAACAAGTGTTTTTCTTCCTTTTCTACTTTCTAGTTAAAAGCATACCCATGATTTTATATTTCAAAAATCTAAATTATATCATATGAGGGAGCTGCCCCTCTAAACATAGAGGATATTTGTTAATCTCATAACAAATAATCTATTTGTTGGTATACTTTCATTGCTTCCCATTGGACGAGTCTTGGTTATTTGCAGTGAAAAAATTGTTAACTAATAGTTTTTGGTGACTCTATTAGGGATATGAATCAAATGATTAGTGTTTTCTTTCCTCATATTTTTGTAGATATCTCCATGTGAAAGGAGATTGGTGACTCTGTTTGAAGTTTGAAGACATAACGATGATGTAAAATTAGAAAATTTGAAGAAATGGGAGAACTACAATTCCATAAATTCTTGTAATGTTTGATAAAGTACTTCATGACTTTAGGGATCACTATAAAGAGAGTATTACCAAAGCTATAAGAACGGGGTTAAGTATAGAGGATGAACACAGATTTGCACTCTTATTGAGGATTCTTCATACTAGGTTTTACAAACTTAAAGAACTTGAAGAAGGATTGGGCTTGTTGCAAGCAATTGCAAGGAAATTAATGCAACTCAGAGAGAAACTATGAGTTGATGAAGATGATACTCCAAGTATCTTTGATACTTCCTATTCTTATAATTTTTTCAGTTTTGGATAAGCAAGATGACCAAGAAGTGATGATCAAACCTCATGAATATTCAATATCATTAGAGGAAAATCATCATAATCAAGGGAGTATTGAAAAATTCACATCTATTAGTGTGTCAATCACAACAAAAAATGAAGATAATATGAGTTTTTGAGACTCTTCTTTTCTCTAGAGTTAGAAACTTTTAGTTTTGAAACTATGGAAGATCAACTTGATCATTAAAAGTGTGAACATGAAACATTAGTCGATCTTTTTTAGTTTGACTTGCAGCTGGAGTATACAACTTTTGAGTTTCATGAAGAAGATGGTAAAATGGAATCATTGCAGCCAAAGGTTAGTGATGAATTTGTCTTTGAATCATTTCATTTTGAAGATGCAGATTGTGTTAAAAGTTGAAATGAATGTATGCTCTATTGATGATTTTTCAAAATTTGGAATTGTGAAAGAGAAATAAAATTTTGAGACTAATGAAGAGCAAAAGAATAGTCAAGTTGACGGAAAGTTGCAGCCTCAAGAGTTTTTGGAAGATTCAGTTGATGAGCTTCCTTGTGGAGAAAATGGTATGCTTTCCTCTACACAATGTGTGGAAGAAGAATACTTTTCTACTAAAAAACTAGGTATTGATTCATTTTCTTCTTCAACTTTGGATAAAGAATTTTCTGATTTGGTTGCAATGAAGAAGGATGAGTTATTTTTGACTAAGGAAGATCCTATGTTTTTTGAAGTTGATATTTATTCTAAGTTGGATAAGGGAGTGAACTATGATATCAAAAATCCTTTTATGTATATTGACTTTAGTAGTGGAAATACGAGAAATAAAGTTGCTTCTCCTATAGAGAGCTTTGACTATTTCTACTCTCAATGGAAAAATGAGACATTATTTTGTAGTTTATTGCTTTGTTCTAAGAGTGCGAGTTTTGATCTTGCAATTAGCAATGTTCATAAAGAAAAAAGCGATTTTTGGTTCTTTTAAGTTGGCCCAGGAAAGCACGATCAACTCTAAATAGGGAAAACATCATGAGGTTCAAGAAGATTAGAAGTTTATGATGAAAAGTGGTTGTTTGTTATGCATTTTAGTAATCATTTCCATTTCTTGAACTTCAAATTTATATTCATATTGTTGGGTTTGCAAACATGGCATGAGTTCACACCTTTGTTTCACACTAGCATCTACTTCTCCTAGCTAGTTAATGGCTTTGCATAATATTTGAGGAAGGTTAGATTTGTTGTACCTAGTTCAGGTGCATAGGTGTCTTAAGTTGCTACTCATTTTTTGGTCTTTGGTTTTGTTCCAATTTTTGTCAAATATGGTAGAAGAAAAATGAATAATGCAACAAAGAAAAAACCAAAGCATAGAGAGAAAACATATATTCTTCATCTATTCAAAAACAAAGGAATACAATATTTAGGTCTTTTTACTGTCTTCTGGACATAGCTAGAAATGACTTGCAACAAAAAGAGTAAAATAGAAGTTAGAAAACCTAATATGGAGTTGTCTGGAGCTTTCCAGAGTTAATACACTTACCTACTCCACCTACCAAAACTAGCTAAATTAAGTGGTTTAATTGGAATGTTGTGTATAGTTAAATTATCTCTAACACTCCCTCCTAATCTCATCTGTTACAATTATCAGCACTAACAATCCCTATGTGTTTTCTTTGAAATTCAAAAGTATTCTTTCCCAATGGGTTTGTAAATATGTTGGCAAGCTGATCTCATGATCCACAAAAGTCAAGAGAAATTTCTCCATTTTGGATGAGCTCTTGAATGAAGTGAAAGCAAGTGTCAATATGCTTGCTTTTCTTGTGGAAGACATGATTTTTGGACAAGGAAATTGTTGAACTGTTATCATAGAAAATAGGAGTTGGCTCCTTTTCAATATGTGCAAGATCATTCATTATTCTTCTTAGCCATACTACTTGACAAGCTATTGTAGTTGCAGCCACATACTTTGCCCCTGTTGAAGATATTGAAACTATGGGTTATTTCTTGGATACCCATGAGATGAGATTTTTTCCCAAGTGAAAAGCATAACCTGATGTTCTCTTCCTATCATCTATGTTTCCAGCATAATCACTATCTATGTATCCTGAGAGTGAAGTTTCCTCAGATTGAGTGTACCATAATCCATAGTTGATTGTCCTTGCAACATATCTCAAAATTATTTTTGCTACCTTCTAGTGTGAATCTTTTGGAGATTCCATGAATTTGGATACAAAACTTGCGACAAACATTATGTCAGGTCTAGTTGTTGTGAGGTACAAAAGACTACCAACTAGCCTCTTGTACAAGGTAGAATCAACAGATGGTCCATCATCTTGTTTTCTCAACTGTGTACCTTGAGTAATGGGTGTGTCGATTGGCTTGCAATTGTCCATTCTAAATTTTTCAAAATTTCTAAAGCATACTTTTGTTGAGAGACAAAAATACCTTGAATAGATTGGTTAATTTCAATCCCCAAAAAGTATTTCATGATTCCAAAGTTATTCATTTCAAACTCTTTTTTCATGGTAGCTTTGAACTCATCTAACATAAAATTTCTTGTATAGAGAAAGTCATCAATAGAAAGACAAACAATGAGAATTTTACCTTCATGATCTATTTTTGTATAGAGAGTTGGCTCATGACTGCTCCTGATGAATCCACTATTGATGAAGTAAGAGTCAATTTGACTGTACCAAGCTCTTGGAGCTTTTCTTAAGCCATACAAGGCTTTGTTCAACTTATATACTTTATGCTCTTGTCCTTTTATTTCAAACCTTGGTGGCTGATCTACATATACTTCTTCTAATATGACATTTAAAAATGTAGATTTGACATCCATTTGGAAAACTTTCCATTTATTTTGAGCTGCAATAGCCAAAATAGTTTTGAATGTGTCTAACCTTGCTATTGGAGCAAATTTTTCTCCATAGTCTATGCCCAATTGTTGAGAGAATCCCTTGGAAACCAACCTTGATTTGTGTTTTTCATATTTCCTTTGTCATTTAGCTTTGTCTTATATACCCACTTCACACCAATTCTGGTTTTGTCACTTGGTAGATCAACAAGATCCCAAGTTTTATTCTTTTCTATGGCTTCAATTTCCTAATTCATTGCATCAACCTAATGTTCTTCTTTTACTGCTTCTCCAAAGTGGGTTGGCTAATAGGAAAGAAAGGAAAAAATATCTTGTTCAATTGCATTTTCCTGCTCATATATTTCCCTTGTGCTTCTAGTTCTCTGATTGTCTATAGAGGAAGATGAATCACTATTGGGAGAATTACCATTTCCAAAGTGTTGTTGCTGACCTTCTACCTGCAATCTTGGTGGCCTTAGTGGATGAACTTGCTGATCTAAAGGTTCATCAAATAGCTGTAATGGATTTGGACCATTCAAAGTTACATTTTCTTGATCACTCCATGATTTATTTTCAAAAAACTTGAATTCTCTGCTCACCACGAATTTCTTGGTGACAATATTGTAGAGTCTATAGGATTTTGATTGTTCAATATAGCTGAAAAAGATGCATTTTTCACTCCTATTGTCAAGTTATTGTCTCAGCTTGCCTGGAACATGTGCAAATGCAATGCAACCAAAAATTCTAAAATGAGCTACATTCAAATTTGTACCAGACCAAGCCTCTTGTGGCACCTTTCCTTGAAAACTAGTTGTAGGAGATCTATTTAAAATATAAACTGTAGTAGCAATAGCTTCTTCCCAATAATAATTAGACAAATTCTTTTCTCTAAGCATGCATCTAGCCATATTCATGATGGTCTAATTTTTCGTTTCAGCTATTCCATTCTGTTGTGGAGTATATATTGTTGTGGTTTGCATAACGATGCCATGTTGTTTACAAAATTCTATGAAATATTTTGAGTTGTATTCTCTTCCTCTGTCTGATCTGAGCACTTTTATATATTTACCACTTTGTTTTCCTACTTTAGTTTAGAATTGTTTGAACTTTGAAAAATATGAGACTTATTCTTGAGAAAATAAATCCAAATTTTCCTACTAAAGTCATCAATGAAGTTTAGAAAATAAAAGCTACCACCAATGGATTGAGTTTGCATTGGTCCACATAGATCTATGTGGACTATCTCTAAGTTTTATTTTTCTCTATTAGACGAAGATGGGAAGCTATCTCTCTTATGCTTTCTAAGAATACAACTTTCACATTGATTGTCAAGTGATTTTAAAACAAGAAGACCTTTGACCATAGATTGTTTTTGAAGAAGACTAAGACTCTTAAAGGGAAGATGACCAAACCTAGAATGCCATAATTATGACTCATCCATGTTTGAGACATTGTGCGAAAATGACTATGACAAAATGGTACTCCTAAGATTCAGGGGAAACATTCTATTCTTGGTTCTTTCAATCTTTGTTATAAGTCTTCTACCAGGAGGTTTGTCAAAAATACAAGTTGTACCTTTAAATATTATATCATAGCCATGTTCCATCAATTGACCTACACTTATGAGATTTCGTTTCAGATTTGGAACATAATAGACATCATGTATGTCTTTTCACTGATTTTGTTTAGTAATAACAAGCACAATTCCTTTCCCTTGCGATTTTACTCGAGAATCATCACCAAGAGTAATTTCAAAATTTATAGAAGTATCAATGCATGAAATTAAATCTTTGTTACCTGTCATATGATTGTTACAGCCACTGTCCAACAACCAAAGGTCTTTGGTGTGATTGTCTTTAGAAAAATGGCAGGAAAGAAACATTGCTTCAGAAGATTCTTCTTCATTGTTGGAGACATGTGCTCTGTCATTGTTTTGGTCTAACTATTTCTTTCTACATTTAGATTCATAGTGTCCAAATTTCTTACAGTAGAAGCACTGGACCCTAGATTTATCAGTCCATTTTTTGCCTCTTTGTGCCTGATTCTGAGAGTTTCTAGACTACACTGGTTGTTCTTGTATCGACCTTTCTTCTCCATGTTGAGTTGATCTACCTTTGTTGCTTCTCCCTCTATTGCTTCTACCTCTGTTTCCTTTGCCTCTACCTCTACTAAAAGAGGCTTGAGTCTTGAAATCTTGTTCTAAAGACTCTTATTCCAGATTTAGTTTGGTCTCATGTGACAAAAGTGATCCAGTTAACTCTACTACTAAAAAATTTGTGAGATCTTTGGACTCCAAAATAACTATTACAACCATTTCAGATTTCTTTGTTAAGCTTCTAAAATTTTTTTCAACAATCTTATGATCTTCAATGGTTTCTTCATTAATCTTGATCTGGTTTACAATTCCCATTACTCTAGTCATAAACTAATCAGCATTCTTTGAGTTAGACATTTTCAATGTTTCAAACTGTGTTCGCATGGTCTACAGTTTGAATGTCTTGAATTTGTCATTACCCTTGTATGCAGATTTGAGGATATCCCAAGCCTCTTTTATAGTTGTTGTACCTGTGATTTTTGAGAAAATAGAATCATCAACAAAATTTTGAATCCAAATTTTTTCCCTGTTCTCTTTCTTTCTCAAATTAGTAGTTGTGTTTCTCTAAGAATTATTCATAGCAGCTAAGTCTACTGGAGTGGGCTATGTATAGCCATTTTCAACAGTTTCCCAACATTCTTGGGCTTGTAGAAAAGACTTCATTCTCAAGGATCAGAATTCATAATTTTTTCCTAGAAGTATAGGAGTTTATGGAAAATTACTAGAGGTAGCCATGATTAAAAAAAATTCCATGATTAAAAGATGGTTACCCTTCCTCAAAGAGCCATACAAAATATGCCTCGAATGCCTCTTGCAATGCTTGAAACGACAAGGATTTGGAAGCTTAGGTCGGTCAAAAAATGGGGTTTCCTCCCTCCTGTAGGTTTTAAACTTAATCCAATCCAATAACCAACAGATCCTCGTGAATTCACTCCTCAATTTCTTTTTGGGTTAGAAACATAAATTCTATTTTTCTTGGTTATATACACTTTCAACAGTAATAACTGGTACAATTTGTTGGACTAATCGCTAGCGTCCCCCTTTGGGGTTCGTGACATGGCTTAACCACCTCCCATGGATCTGGTTAAGTCTAGTGTTTGTAGTAGGCGTTGATGGGTCGATCTTTTGGCACAATGACAAATATACCAACAATTGGTATCAGAGCCTTGGGTCATGGGTTCAAATCCCCTTAGGTAATGCTAAGGGGGGGATTGTTGGACTAATCGCCAATGTCCCCCTTCGAGGTTCATGACATGGCTTAACCGCCTCACATGGATCTGGGTAAGTCTGGTGTTTGTAGCAGGAATTGATGGGTCAATATTTTGGCACAATGATAAACATACCAACATAATCTTTCCTAGTGATGTGAAAAACATAGAAAATTTATTACCTTGGCAGTGGTTTCATACAAACTTCTCTTTTAACAACAGTGGAAATTTTTTATGTTTTCTTTACTTGCGGTGGCAGCTCTCTCAACAATGATCTAGGCCTAGCTTCAGACTCGATTGGATGCCTTCAAATTTGTAGTCTTTTCTTTAGTTAGTAACGTCGTATGCTTCCTCCACACAATTTTCTTTAGCAACAATACCTCCTTTGGTTTCCTTGACTTGATCTAGCTACTCTCCATTTGAGTATGAAGAGTCTTATGCAACTTGGGTCATGCAGTACGCTCTGATACTATGTCAAATATGGTAGAAGAAAAAAGAATAATGCAACAGAGCACAGAGAGAAAACACATATTCTTCATCTATTCAAAAACAGAGGGATACAATATTTAGGTCTTTTTACTGTCTTCTGGAAGCAGCTGGAAACAACTTGCAACAAAAAGAGTAAAATAGAAGTTATAAAACCTAATGCGGAGCTATCTGGAGCTTTCTATAGTTAATACATTTACCTACTCCACCTACCAAAACTAGCTAAGTTAAGCAGTTTAACTAGAATGTTGCGTATAGTTGAATTATCTCTAACAGTTTTGGGTTTTGGTCTTCTCCTTGTCTCCTCTTTATCCTATGACTCTATTTTCCAATGGACATGACACTGGTCTTACCAAATATTCTGGTGTTTTTTTGCATCTTCTCAAAAAATGTAACCTCCAGTCAAATCCAGTTGTTACCCTTGATTTTTGTCATGAAAATTTAAAAGAATCTCCTTGCCCCAAAGTGACAAATTTTAGATCTACATATAAATTTTGAAGTTATGTTGTAAAAGGTGTCAATTTTCTCCATCCTTCCATGTTAAGTTGACCTGAATATTAACTTAAATATGGATATAAGGTTCATTCAAAACTTGATAATGAATTTTCTCTAATTGATGAATCAAAGCTATCAACAATTTGGGGAAGTTTGACTGAAATTTCTTAGATCTTTTACATACTCTTTCCAGAAGGATCAGAAACAAGTCCTCAGGTAGCCTTAAAAGGGAATTAAAGAAGCTTGTGTTGTGATTAAAGCATACAATACCATACTAGAGTCAATCGGAGAATATCTCAATTGTCTTGAAGACTGTAGGTAGACCTATGAGCATTATTGGAATGACAATACAATTTAGCATTGTGTGACATGATGTAGACATTGGACTTACAAATGATTTGTTTCTTGCACAATATTGTTCCTTGTTAGAAGTGCATATGAAAGAAAATTGAAGTGATAATTCCAGATGAAAATCTTTTAGATCTTTTTCTGTTCAGGATTTGGAGATTAAAATTATCCATTTGAAGCTCTCTTCTCATAGTTTTAAGGACACAATCATGAAGCACTAAAGCACTTTTGAAGTCACACTATCTTCATTCCCCATTATTAGTATCCTTTTTTCCACATTTACATTCTATTCAGAGGGAAATTTATATATTTGTGAAGGTTATCTCACGAAGGTACCTATGGAAATTGATAATATGACAATTGATAACCTTTTGGTTATTGTCTTCAAAAGTTTGGATACTTCTTTAGGGAGAACAAATAGCTATTGTATCACATATCTTAACCATCAAAGTTAATATTGAAAACATAAGAATTTCCTTGGAAATTTATTTGAGAGCTTAGCCTTTGGAGATGTTTGGAAGATGACAATTAGCAGGATTTCAAAAGTTTTTAAGAAACTCATCAACGTCCAACATACAATATGAAAATTTTGAGCAAAGTTTAATTGGTATGCATATTGACATTTTCCACATGAAATGTAACTGTAACTATCATAAAAACAACAAAGGTTAAAAGCAAACACTCAATGCAATCAAGCTCTAATGCAATCTAAAGTCAAACAAAAAAGAACAAAGGAAATAAGCTAAAACATAAAACAATCTCACCAAAGATCGATGTAACTCCATGGATAACCTCTATAGTCCTACTCCATTTCATTTTCTGTAGTGTACTTGCCCTTAGATTTTCAATTGATTGTGCAAGCATAGCCTAAGGATTGTGATAATAACAAAACATCAAAGATTTAAGATAATTGCACCAAAAGTCACAAGATTTCAGGAGAGATTGAAATGATGAAAGACAAATCAATTTATAGAAAATTGATATTTGAATGATAGGCCAGGATCGAAAGATCAATGAATGGTTGAGATCAAAAGATTAGACATGCATTCTGATAACTGTTAGTACTAACATGAGTGATAAAAACTAGAAATAGAAATAAAGATTAAATAATGATTTAATCTTTGAGTTTGGTATTCGAAAACAAAAGAATAGTCTTTGCATAACAAAGATAAAGATAAGATTAAATCAACGCTCTATTCGAACTCATGCACAAGATTTAATTAATTAAATAAAGATATTTAATTAACATGCATGTACATGCAAACAAGTTAGAACTAGATGACTGAATGATATGACAAAGAGTTTATTCATGAAAGGCACTTAGACATTAAATCGGGAGTTAACTTACCGATTTAAATAGATCTCGAGTCGAGCGAGAGCGAACACTTAGATAACTTACACAATTATCTAAATATAGAGGAATGTGCTAAAATAGATTTTTACAAATTAAATGATTTATTTAATTCGAGATTTGATATTTAAAGAATAATTAAATAAATAAGATTTATTTAATTAAGTGATGAAGGGGTTAAATGAATAATTAAATAAATAAAGAATTTATTTAATTATAGTTGAAATATGATAAAGGGTAAATTAAATAAGAATTTATTTAATTTGGAAAGAAGGATAAGGTTAATTAGTAAATTAATTAAATAAAAAGTGTTTATTTAATTAATCAAATAGAATAAAGAAATGTGAATTAATTAAATAATTAAGATTATTCAATTAATAGATGAATTAAGAAAATGAGAATTAATTAAATAATTAAAATGATTTAATTAATAGATGAATTAATGTTAGCTGAATTAATTAAATAATTATATTTATTTAATTAATAAAGAAATGAAGACTTTAGAAAATAATTAGATAATTGACATTATTTAATCATGACCATGGAAATACGAATTATGAAGAATATTGAAGTTGCAGGCTTAGACCAGATTTTGTTGTCTACTTTTTCCCCTCTTTGATACAATAGATTTTTAGGAATTCAATGATTTATTTAATTCAAGATTCAACATGTAAAGAGTAATTAAATAAATAAGATTTATTTAATTAGATAATGAAGAGGTTAAATGAATAATTAAATAAATAAAACATTTATTTAATTATAGTTGAAATATGATAAAGGTAAATTAAATAAGAATTTATTTAATTTGAAAAGAAGGATAAGGTTAATTAGTAACTTAATTAAATAAAAAACATTTATTTAATTAATCAGATAGAATAAAGAAAATGAGAATTAATTAAATAATTAAGATTATTTAATTAATAGATGAATTAAGAAAATGAGAATTAATTAAATAATTAGATTTATTTAATTAATAAAGAAATGAAGACTTTAGAAAATAATTAAATAATTGACATTATTTAATTATGACCATGAAGATACGAATTGTGAAGAATATTAAAGTCGTGGGCTTACACCAAATTTCAGTGTCTACAGTTTGCCCCTCTTTGATACAATGTCATTTCAGCGTTGTGTCAAAGAAAATCGATTAAAAATATGCTCCAGTCATGCCCCAGTGTAAAACAGGTGAAGGTATGCCCCTTCAGGAAAATTGACAAATTTTTGAAAAATTTGTAAAAATTTGGAAATGGTCATGATTAGTCAAATTGATAGGTAGAAGAAATGTTAGTGCGGAAAGAAAGATGAATGATAAAAGACATGGTTGTTGTTATTAACAATCTTCGATGTTTCGTTGTATCACAAAAGGTGTTGCACTTTATCATCATTGGGTGGGACTAATACAAATGGAGACAAACACCATGATATGACATAGATCAAGGTGTGCAAGGTCATCCACCTACTAAAAATAGACAGTCACAAACAAATATTGTCTTAACTCATACTAAGGGCACAATTTCCCTAGTCTTTTTTTCAAGACAAACCACAAACAACAAACAAATAAAAGACGGGTCATGAAACGTCATCGCTCCTCTAAATCCTTCATGGGACATCCTTGAGGAAACTAATAACATGACTCAAAATCAAATTTAAAAGACAGTCGACAAACAACAATCAAAGAAAATGGAGTTCTGAGATGTCATCGCTTCTCTAAATCCTTCATGGGACATCCTTGAGAAAGCTAGTGATAGGATTCCAATCATAAAGTCAATAAAATGATAAGATAAATAAGCCATAAAGTCAAAAGCTAGTAAAATATTTGCCAAAAATTGATTTGTTTGTTTGATTGTTTTGATTGATAAGATGTTTGATAAGACCTGATTTCAGGAAAGACACATACTGGATAAGGCGTTGAGTTTGGTTTCGATTTTATGACTATCTGTATAAGGCATGACAAAAGCCTAGTTTCAGAAAGACACGTATCATATAAGATGTTGAGTCTGATGTCGTTGATGTGATAACCTGTATGAGGCCTTGTTGATTGTTTGACATTGTCTGTATGCAGGAAGGACTCATCCTATATAAGACTTAGATTAATTGTTTAGCTAATATCTATTTTCTAGGAAGGACACATCCTAAATAAGATACAGGTTGATTGTTTTGATGATGTCTATTTTCAGGAAGGACACATCCTGTAGCAGACATAAGTTACAGCTTTGGCAATTTGTTTGATTTGACTTAGAGGCATTGCTGACGTATTCACTAGATTGATGCGTGACTTGATATGATGTGTTGGCAATTGACTGTGTGTGATGACGAACTCTAAAGGACTGACCTAGTGCGGCCTTGGGGGCTCATTGATTGATAGCCTTTCCTACGTTATACACACAAAGACCTCGTAGTTCGACTAGACTTTGACTGACAAGACTAGCTATAAAAAGCTTGATTTGTATGAAGATATTTGACGTGTGTGGTAGTGAATGACGAAAAACCCTAAAGGATTGACCTAGTGTAGCCTTGGGGGCTCATTGATTGATGGCCTTGCCTACGTTATACACTCAGAGACCTCGTAGTTCGACATGACCAATGACCTTGTCATATAGACAAATGGATTGAATCATAATTTTATACAGACAAACCTAGAAGGACTGACCTAATGCCTCGGAGGCACATCAGCAGATGGCCTTGCCTACGTCCAGTCGCAGAGACAATGTAGTTCAACAAATGACACAAACTGACAAGTGTGACTAACTCTGACTCTATTTTTGGATTTCAACATGTTTTGATTTTTTTGTCTTTTTGAAATTTTCTAATGTTTTTGGATTTTCTCAGGACAATTTGCAATATTTTTGGATTTTCTTTTAGGACATTTTGTGAAAAATGCATGTGAATGATGCCTATAAGCAGAGCAAGCATGCATAAGAATCCAAGGACAACCATGATCTTGCCCCTAGTCAAGCTGAAAACCAATTGATAGGTGATGAGGATGGTGACAATATTGTTTGACGTGGGAAGGACACATCCTGAAACAACATGAGGATGGCGATAATGTGACTAAAGGATCAAGGTTTGTAGCAAGGCTAGAAACAAAGCCAAGGAATGTTTTGAATGATGTGTTAGGATGCATAGCAAGATTATATGGATTGGGCTTGTTGCATTTGGAATGACTTTTGAGGATTGGATGGGATGATGGAAGATCCTTAGACCATTGACAAAGGAAAAACCAAGGCATGCGATAGGTATGAATAAATGATGGGTGGCTTTGGTAAAAGATAATTAACATGAGGATTATTGGTTGGAAGAATTATTATATGGTCTCCATAGACTGTCATATAAGGATAACTCATTTTCTTCAAGGTATGGGTTTGGAAAATGCTATGAAGGCTATGACATGATATATCGTGGATAGTGTATGACCAAAGGATAGACATGTCAAGAGTTTTTCCAAATCATGATTTATGTTTGTACCCCAATCCTTATCAAGATCAAAGTAGGTGGGAAAATGGACTTGAGTAGTAGGGCTTAGACAGATAGATGGGAATATCATAATAAATGTCATATGAAGGGTATGGGAGATGAGACAACTTGCCCCCAAGTGTAATGGTCCACATAGATAATTTCTTACACATGATGCCTGTTTGCCAGGTTTTCATCATGGTGCTTATCCAAAGCGCGATAAGCATGGTTTTCACTATTGGATGAAATTTTTCTCTTGGTTTTTTTTTTTTTCCATTTTTTTTGTATTTTAATATTTTTTGGATGGCCTCAATGCTTTAGATGATCACTGATTGTGTTGAATCCATTGATGGTGTTGATGTAGAGATTGGTGCCATGATATGCCAATAATGACTTTGATGAAGTAGTTGCCTTGTCAAGATCATAGCGCTTGCATACAATTGATTGATGTCATTGTGATCATTGTTGATACTAGAGTTGGCCTTATCAGAATATGAACATCGCAATAGAGTGCCATGGGAGTCCTTACAATAAAGAGTTGCTGCCAAGATGCGATGGATTTGTGATGTAGGATTTTTAGACTTTATGCGAGATGTAGGATTATGACGGATGATGGTAGACATGTTTGGCAATTTAGATGTAGGAATTTTCATTTTCCAAACTTGGGGTGATGGATGATGGACATTGGATTTCAGATTGGGATAATGTTTGGAACAATGAATTTTATATGCCTTACTTGATGACCATTTTAATGGAGGTGGAAATTTATTATATGTGGGAGTCCTCTTTTCTTGTGGCTCCACATTTTGATTGACTTTGAATTTTGAACTATTTTCTTTGCTTGATCCATTTTTCTTTGGGATCCATTTTAACTTTATTTGTCCACTTGGATTTTTTATTGATTCAATGGCTTTTGATATTTGATTTTGAACTTTGAATTTGTAAGACTTTTGTTTTTGTTGGTTCCAAATGGAAGGTTTATTCATGTTGGAATGACAATTTATGGTATGGATGGAAGGAGTGTTGGAAACAACCTTATGGTAAGAACTACTCATGGCCTCGATTTTGATGTTTGTATCAGATAAATTTTCCCCCAATATCAAGGAGGTACTATTAACATCATTAGATTTGTTGACTGAAGGATAACCAAGACCTTGATGTCTAGGATTTGCTTGAAACTATATTGGTTCTAGAATTCCTTACTTGTGTATGCCTAGTCCTTTTCCTTGATATTGCATGCTTTGACATATTCTCTTTGCAATGGGGTATTTTTCATTTTGGAAGCAAGATGCTAACCCATCATTGTGTTTGTGGAAACTGTTACTTGGAATCTCCTCTACAAGAAAGCCTGATTTGATAAAAGTGGATGATCCTAGTTGATAGGATGTCTTATCTTCATTGACATGATGGATATCTTTGGTGTGATTATGTGACATATCAGATTCATATGATTCTATTGGTGCTTCCAAGTCAATGTCAAAACTGTCTTTATGGTCATTGTCATAGAGTCCAATGAACTTAGCTATAGCTTGATCATTTGCAAATATCTCTAGAGTAGGAGACTCTTGTTCTAGAGGAATTTCATCTATGTGTTCAAAGGAGAAAAGTGTCTCATTTTGGGAAGTGGATGTGTTTGGTACTTGGATAGGGTCATCTTCAAATGTTTGATCATGAATGGCATAAAGGTCAAGGAGTGGATCATTTTGGACTTCTTGCTCAATAGTAGTGTCTTGATCAAAGATGGGTTTGTCTTGAATGATATGGTTGGGAATGGAATCTTGATCAAGGATAGGTGTATTTTGGATGCCATGATTATCTAGAAGGACTTCTTGGATGTACTTAAAGGTAGGGTCATGAAATACGCTACTTTGATCTTGACATGAAGGTGAAGCCATGACGTCATGCTTTGGACTTTCCATTTGATATGTATCCTCAAGTTTAGTAGATGGGATGTGACTTTGGAGACCATGAATAGATGTAGATTGAGATGGAGTGTCTTGGAAGGGATTAGTGGATGAAGGACTAGGATAGGACATGAAGGCTTGGAAGGGATTAGTGGACGAAGGCTTATGATAGGATGTGCAGGCTTGGAAGGGATTAGTGGAAGGTTGGTTTCCCTTGTCAAGGTTAGGATAGGTATGACTAACAGATGTTTGTAGTGGATTAATGGAAAATATTATGTCAAGTGACTCTTGATAGTGAGGGAAGATGGTTGAATGACTAGGACTTATGGATTGCTGGTAGGAAGGGTATGTGGATAGTTGACCATGGGTTGATGTTGATTGGCATTTGAATTGGATAAATTGTCTTTTGAAGTCTATGGCTTGTTGGCATTGACCATTACAGAGTAACTGGTATTCAACTTGACGAGCAAGCATATCAAGGGAAATTGTAGACATGGTGGTGACATTATGATAAAAGATGGAGTTTGATTTACTGAGTTCTCACTTGGATTTTACCCCAGCTACACTTATTCAAGGCAGATGACTAGTAGCTTGACCCCACTGGCTCCCCTCCACGGCTCAACACTTCTTTCAGGGCAGCCAAGCTATAGTACCCATGAAACTCCCATGGCATACTTTCATCTCTACTCATGAACCGTAAAAACGTGAGATGGCTTCATACGTCCGACTTGCTGCACCAGTAAATAGATGAATTTTGGACACTACAAAAAAAGGTATTTAATTCAAGAATTTCGTTCGTGGGGTATCATCCATACGGTGAGAGTCCCTTTCAATCCATCTTATTAGAATGATACTCATGATTCTTGGGCTTTCCCCAAGAACCCACTTTTATATACTAGCTGGAAGTCCCTCGAGTTCAAGGTGCTACCAATCTGAGTCGTCCTGGGGTGAGTACTTTTTCCCACTAGAATAAGCCCAAGTTCTAGAGTCTGTAACTGGTTCTCTTACACCCAAGATCGCATGAATGCGCAAGGGGAGAGGATACTTCAATATACCGAATCGTAAAGGGTAATAACACAATTGTGCTTTCACACCAAACACAATAGACACTTGTTAATTTTAATCCAAATGAAATATTTTCTACACTACCAAACAATCTGTTTCAAAAATTTAACTAGGTTCTTTGACATGTATTCTACAGAAAGATTCATTAGTAGTTTTGATATTGGTCTTCGACTATCAATCTACAAAAAATTCATTAACTCCTCGAGACACACGCTGAAAATAGAAGATTAGCGAAAATAATTAAAAAAACACGAAAGAAAGCTGTAAATCGAAAAACTAAATCTAAAAATTTACTAGTAGAATGCGTCATTTTTTTCTACAAATGTGTCAGTATTTTACTAGTTAGTTGTGGCTTGATAAATCAAAGATGCGTTAGAATTTGTCAAATGTGTCACTTTACTCATCATATGCGGCTCGAAATGTCAATTGCATCATTCTGGCTTGCAAATGCATCACATAAAGTCAAATGTGTCATTTTGGTTTGCAAATGTGTCACAGAAAGTCAAATGCATCACAAAAAATAAAATGTGTCATTCTAGCTTGCAAATGCGTCACAGAAAGCCAAATGCGTCATTCTATCTTGCAAATGTGTCACTTTAGCTTGCAAATGTGTCACTTTAGCTCACAACCACAAAAAAGTCATGTTTTTCTTGTAAAAAATCCTTCCCTTAACCACAATATGTAGTATAATATATGATTTTTCGTCTCTCAACCCTTTCGGACGCAACCGTGTTATTTATTTGACCTCAAAAGACTACCAAAAGTGTGATTTTCAAGATTCTTCAAAAGTACCTACACCCTTCAAGACAAAAAACACCAAAAACTTCCAAACAAAGAATGTCAATCAAGAGGGTTAGTAGTTCATGTCGGGTTCACCAAATCTAACATCTAGGAAATACAATGAAAGGGTTAAAAGCACACAACAATGCGATCAAGCTCTAATGTAATCTAAATTCAAACAACAAAGAACAAAGGAAATAAGCTAAAACATAAAACAATCTCACCAAAGATTGTTGCAACTCAATGGATAACCTCTGTTGTCCTTCTCCATTTCATCTTCTATAGTGTACTTGCCCTCATATTTTCAATTGATTCTGCAAGCATAGCCTAAGGATTGTGATAATAACAAAACATTGAAGATTTAAGATAATTGCTCCAAAAGTCACAAGATTTTGGGAGAGATTGAAATGATGAATGATAGATCAATTTATAGAAAATTGATCATTTGAATGGTAGGTCAGGATCGAAAGATAAACGGACGATTAAGATCAAAGGATTCAACATGCATTATGATAACTGTTAGTACTGACATGAGTGATAAAAATTAGAAATAGAAATAAAGATTAAATAATAATTTAATCTTCAATTTTGGTATTCAAAAATAGAAGAATAGTCTTTGCATGACAAAGATAAAGATAGGATTAAAGCAATGCTCTGTTCGAACGCACGCACAAGATTTAATTAATTAAATAAAGATATTTAATTAATACGTATGTACACACAAATGAGTTAGAACTAGATGATTGAATGATATGGCAAAGAGATTACTCATGAAAGCCACTCAGACACTAAATCCGGAGTTAACTAACCGATTTAAATAGATCTTGAGTTGAGTGAGAGTGAATACTTAGATAACTTACACAATTATCTAAATATAGAGGAATGTGTTAACATAGATTTTTAAGAATTCAATGATTTATTTAATTCAAGATTCAAAATGTAAAGAGTAATTAAATAAATAAGATTTATTTAATTAGATAATGAAGAGGTTAAATGAATAATTAAATAAATAAAACATTTATTTAATTATAGTTGAAATATGATAAAGGTAAATTAAATAAGAATTTATTTAATTTGAAAAGAAGGATAAGGTTCATTAGTAACTTAATTAAATAAAAACCGTTTATTTAATTAATCAGATAGAATAAAGAAAATGAGAATTAATTAAATAATTAAGATTATTTAATTAATAAATGAATTAAGAAAATGAGAATTAATTAAATAATTAGATTTATTTAATTAATAAAGAAATAAAGACTTTAGAAAATAATTAAATAATTGACATTATTTAATTACAACCATGAAACAAATTTTGAAGAATATTAAAGTTGCAGGCTTAGACCAAATTTCAGTGTCTACAGTAACTATTGTCAGGCCTCATATATGTCATTAAAACCATAAAGAATTTTGGTATATTCAAATTGGTTGTGCAAATTATCCTTGGGTTCAATTTTCTTTGCCTGAGCACAATATGCAAAGGCTCGGTCAGGCTTGGTGAGTATATGTAAAGTGAATGTTTAAAATTTTTTAGCATTGTATTCAGTTTCAAAGACAATGGCAACGTTTGAAGTGCTTCTGATAACCATTAAAAACTTGGCGCCTTATCACAAACTCATAACAAGGGTCTTGACTTGTGTCAATTAAAGTTGGAAAATATGAAACATTAAAGGAAAATGAAGTGAATGTTTTATTAAACAGGGGCAATTGAACTTGGTTTCAAAATTGGTGGCAACCTTGAAAGGAGTTTAGGAACCCATGGTTTCTCCAACATCCCACTCCTCAAATACCGTATTTCCACTGGTATGTGGTAGATTTGATGAAGAAATCAGAGAATCATGCATACCAAAAGGGATGAGTTTCTATTGTAATTGAAATACAAAGAAATAGTTGCGAGAAGATATTCCCATAGTCAAAGGATAGAGAGAAGGATTTTAATCAGAAAAGTCTTTATTTATGAGCCATGTAGCATAGGGGAAATTAAAAATTATCATAATAAGAGCAGTTGAGTACCAAGAAATGGTTACAGGTAAAAGAAATTACTGTGAGTAAATATTTTACCTGTTTATCAAAAGATGGGAAACTCTGCCTAGTGTCTCCCTCATAAATTTAATATGTTACAATGTATGCATTTAAAAGGAAGAAAGTGGAGATTTCAAGTAAAAAAACTAACTTTAAAGAAGTAGTTATGTAAAACTAAAAAATGGGGGTTTATTAGAGAAGAAAAATCTTTAAATATGCAATCTGAAAGCAAAAGGGGGATCTTTGGTCTAATATTCAATTTGTCTGGGAGATTGGGAAGGAGAATAATAAATTTTTGCAGTTTTTATTTTCTACTGTAGATATTCACTGTCTATGTGCAATGATTTTAAATGAAATATTAATTCTTATGAATAAATCTATGAGTTTAGATGAACATTAGAATGTACCTTTCCTATGAGAATGTGTCATTCTTTGATATTTTATTTATTTATCTATAGTATGTGTTGGAATTTTATTAAGTCGTGCCAGCAAACTTTTGATAATCTGATATGTGAGTCACGATGTTGGTAGTTTGTCAGTTTCATTTCAGAATTAGTTTATATATTTAAATCCATCTTATCACACTTGTATCATGGTGATGAACAAGTGTTTTCCTTTTTTTCTTTCTAGTTAAAAGCATACCCCTAATTTTATATTTGGAAAATCCAAATTATATCATATGAGGGAACTGCCCCTCTAAACATAGAGGATATTTGTTAATCTCATAAAGAATAGTCCATTAGTTGGTATAATTTTTTTGCTACCCATTGGGCGAGTCTTGGTTATTTACAGTGAAAAAACTATTTACTAACATAAAGCTTTGCTCAAAATGGCTTTATGTTTGGGAGATATGTGAAGAAAATCAATAATGAATATTTGTGTAGGATTTTTTCCTAAATGATCTAGGAGATTGTATTGAGTTTTTGTCTATGGATTAGAAGTGGCCCCTAGCAAGGTCACTTTACATCTCTAGGTTGCAATGGTGCATTCTTTATTTTTCTTGATAGTGATTGTGGAGACATTATTGTCAAATATATAGATGTTATTAATGGTATACTCATATGAAACATTTGTATAATTGGCTTGGTTGTTTTTATTACTCTTTAAACTGGAGGCTTTTCCTAACCCATGATCTTGTAGGGGATTTTTGAAAATGGTATGGTCTATATTCAAGGACCCCTATGAATTGTCTATAGATATGTCACCTTGGTCAATGAGATCTTGAATGATTTTCTTAAGTTTGTAACATGAGGATGTCTTATGTCCCTTCATGCAATGGTATTCCCAAAAATCATTTTCATTCCACCAAGATGGTTTAAGAGGTCTTGGTTCATAATTTTTTATTTCCAAGAGTTGAATGAAATTTGATTGTAGTAGTTTCTTCAAGACTGATTCAATGAATTCCTCTAGGGGTGTATATGTTCATCTCTCTGTTTGTTCGTGGAGGACCTCTACATTGTGGATTGTTTTGAACTGCATTTGTTGATTGATCATGACTAGTTGGTTGATTGTTTAATGGTGAAGGACCTTTGAGATGAATGGTGGGTTGGGCTTTGTTAATCCCTTTAGCATCATCTACCCCATCATTTCTGAAATTCTTGTTTCTAGACCAAAATTTGTTTGTCATTGGAAGTTTTTTTATTTTCTTTGAAGATTTTGACCATCTTTTGCAAGAAGTGCTTTCTCAATAGAGACACCCTTTTCAATGATATCCTCAAATGTGTTGCAACAATGGATTTGGAGTTGGTGCATTATTTTTGTATATTTTTGACAAAGATATGGACCAACTATTTTTCATGTGACAAGGAAATTTGCTAGCCATACTTCTCCATCTTTGGAAGAAAGAGGCAAATGATTCTCCTTCTATTTGTTTGGTTGTACAAAATTTTACAAGGGTCATATCACTTTCAATGTTGTAGGAGAAATGTGTGACAAACTTGTCAGCTAGCTCATTCCACTTTCTTATCCCAGGAGTTAGATGTGCAAACCACTCTAGAGCTTTCCCCAAGAGGCTACATTGGAATAATCTCATCAAGTAGGTGTGCTCAAATTCAACATCCATGCAAGAAATATGAAACTCTCTCAAATGTTCTACTAGATCTCCCTTTCCCTTGTATTTATTGAAGTTTGGTATGTTCAAGTGTTGGGAGAAAGGTGACATGTATATGTTTCAATCAAAGGGATAAGGACATAGTTCTTCAATAGAGTATGTTTTTTTTGTCCCATTCACTTGCATGTTAGAGATTTTTTGTTGCAATGTTTGGATTTGTTGTGCCAAAGTATCCATGGGTGATGGTGGCATGTTTGGTTGAATTTGCATGGAAGGATTGGTTCTTGTGTTGAATGTGTTGAGGTGAGTGTATGATGAGGATGGATTTTGGTTTTGGAAGTTGGATGTGAATGTTGGATTTGGATTGATATTTTGTGGAGAAGGACCTTGATTGCCTTATTGGAAGTGAGATGTGAACATGGTACTAGAACTAGTATGATGTTAGGATGAATTTTGATTTATTTATTGGTATTGTGGTGTGAATTTGGGGTTTGGATTGGTGTGTTGTTGAGATGGAAGTGGATTAGTGTTCACGTTTGACTCAAAAGACATGTTTGTGTCTGGTTTAGTGTTGGTAATTTGGGGTTGTGTTTTTGGTGTCGCAAAATGAATCCTTTGTGTCTTATTTGGTAGATTTTTATTTGTGATGTTTTGACCCATGGACATAGTATTGGTTGATGGCGTGATATTTTAAGATGATGATGTGGTAAATGGATTTGTAAACGAAGTATCCATATTTTATATCTTGTAGAAAATGAGTTTGAGAATGAGGGACTTGGTGCATTGGATGTTGGATTTGTACATTTCATCCCAAATTTTTGAGTAGGGGGTATGTTAACATGAGTCATGTTATTTATAGTTCCCCTCAAGTCGCATACTAGTGTGCATTTGATGTGAAGTGGGATGGTTTGATGGAAGTGAGTTATGGACATGGCCTTGAGTTTGTGTTGTTCACTCTACTATTTTGGAAATTTCAAAACCAACGGGAAGTTTGGAACCATTTAGAGAAAGTTATAAAAAGTACCTATCAAGATCTACTACAACAAGCTCATCTATGGTACACAATATCCTAGGATCTTTGGAAGCATTGCCAATTTCCTCTTAAGTTAAACCTTGTTCCACCTCATTCAATGTAAATTGAAAAATGAATTTGCAACTTTAGGTTGTGATATGGGTGGTTGGTTTGAAGATGACCCAAAATTCATGGTGCTAGAAGGATTAAATTTGGGGTCATTTGAGGGATTCATATCCTTTCATTTCCTTTGTGACCTAGTGAGAACCATATAAGACTTGTGAATTTTTGGATTTTGAGACTTTTGGGATGAATGCAACTAAGGATGGAGATGAAAAATTGTAATGAAACTATGCTATGTTTTTGGGGTTTTTTGGATAGAAAGATGCAAGATGGTGAATGCAACTATGACTATGTTTTGGGATGCAAAGTGGAAAATGAGACTATGACTATGGTTCTGGATATGCAAATTTGAACCTTTAAAAGGGAATTCTAGGAAAATTATGATGACCCAAGATTAAAAAAATATAAATGTCAAGACCACAAGATGATAATAACCAAGATGATGATGATTGGATAAAAATGAACCTAAACTAGACACATGAGTTGTATGCCCAACTTAAGGATAAGATAGATGAAGTACGACAAGATAAAAAAACTCAAATATGTGACTATGGTATGATCAAAGGTTTGATGAGATTCCTAATTTCAAGACTCAAAGATGATGATGAATGAGCTAAGATGACAAATGCAATCTATTGTGCCTTCTACACACACACACACCACTTAGATCGAGGACCCCCTCCTTTTTTTTTTCTTTCGCTGGGTTGGTACGCGTTTGCCTCAGTTTTTGTGCCTCTATTTTTGATCTTAGGTTGGTCATGTGCCTTTAATTTTGTTAAATCCATCTCAACCAAGCCATCCACCCAAGTTTCAGGAAGTTCCAAGGATTTGTGGGAATTGTCAAGATTACAGGTTTCCTTCGGTCAGAATTCATGTCATTCTTTGTCGTCTACGGGTCCCTCATTGTGGGTTTCCTTCTACAGACCTTTGTGTTCTCTCCATTGCTTCTAACGACATTATCCTCATTCCTTCTCATAGTAGAATTTTTGCACGCGACTTCCTCTATTTAGGATCCTTGCACGAACTTCAACCCAACGACATCCACCCATTGGGTTTTTTCATTTCCCACCAACCTCACGTATGATGAGAGCCTGCAATCAACATTTATGGTGCCTAGGACTATATATAGAAGCCTCCACCTAAGATGATGATGAATGAGCTAAGATGACAAATGCAAGCTATTGTGCCTTCTACACACACACACCACTTAGATCGGGGACCCCCTCCTTTGTTTTTCTTTCGCTAGGTTGGTATGCTTTTGCCTCAATTTTTGTGCCTCTATTTTTTATCTTAGGTTGGTCATGTGCCTTAAATTTTGTTAAATCCATCTTAACCAAGCCATCCACCCAAGTTTTAGGAAGTTCCAAGGATTTTTGGGAATTTTCAAGATTGCGGGTTTCCTTCAGTCAGAATTCGTGTCATTCTTTGTCATCTATGAGTCCCTCATTGTGGGTTTCCTCCTATGAACCTTTGTGTTCTCTCCATTGCTTCTAACGACATTCTCCTCATGCCTTCTCGTAGTGGAATTTTTTCATGTGACTTCCTTTGTTCAGGATCCTTGCATGAACTTCAACCCAACAACATCCACCCATTGGGTTTTTTCATTTCCCACCAACCTCACTTATGATGAGAGCCTGCAATCAACATTTATGGTGCCGAGGACTATATATAGAAGCCTCCACCTATCATTTTCATCGAATGATTTTAAAGTTGGAGAGTAGTGAATACCATTGCATGTGTGGAAAGGGCTTGAGGATTGAACCATTCGGCTCTCCCTCCATTCTCATGGCCCAAGGTTAGTGTTGGAAGCCCCCTCTTTTTGCTCTGACTGTTTAAATTTGCTAAATCATTCGCTTTAGGGCTTGTTGAAACACTCCTCAAACCATCAAACCCTAGACATTGAAACCTCTATAGCGCATGGTGTGAGTTTTAAACTAAGGGAGCTCGCCTTTGGGACACCATCCTAAATGGCGAAAACACCACCAACCCCCTCGCTCCCTCTGTTTCCACCTCACCTGACACCAAACCACATGGAATCAAAACCATAGAAATTGACTAAGTCTCCATGTCAGGGCAGAGAGTCCTTTGTGGAACTTTGTTTGTGGGTAACCATTACATCAAGGGAATTTCCTATGGAGAAATACTTGCGGTCTCCCCACTGTTAGCTTCCACCCTAACTGTTTCAACCAATAGCTGACAGCGAGAGTCAAACCTTGAAACCTTTACTTTGAAGACCTGTGTAGACCTGTCCTTGTAGGACACCATTGGTGGAATTATGTCACACCCCAATCATTGTCCATGACCAATCCCTAATGTATTTCCACCCTTCACCCTCCGCACCATCCTTTTTTGCAAGCATTAAATAACTTAAAAGTAAAAATTGAAAATTATTAAGTCATGGAAGCATTGCGGGTCTACTCTTGTAGATTTCCATTAGCAGAAAGCCATCAGCCCCAAGCCGTTGCTAATGATAAATTAAACATGACTCCCCACGTTACAGTTTTCGTACCTTCAATTTTTTTTGACATTGATCATGCACTTTGAAAATACTTAAATCAAGACTCTTACGAGTCCAATCTCACAAGTCACTGCCAATGAGAGGACATTAAATGTAGGTCATTAATTAGTGGTGAAGTTCTAACAGACCCCCGCCTTGCAGATCCCACACCTATCAGTGCCACCGATATTACAAACACATGATCAAGAAGCTAAACAAGTCTTAACCCTTTCTGGGTCTACCCATGTGGACTTCCATCCACAAAACGTTTCCCATCTTAAGCTATTGTCTAGTGGAAAAAGCCTAACAGATTTCCACCTTGTGGCTTTTGCATGCCTAATTTCTGCAACACACTAAAAGATAATAATTTCAAGCAAGACAACTAAATATGATTTGTTGCACGTGCCAAAAAGTTTAGAACCAAAATTGACCAAGTAAAGAGGCATTGTAGGTTCCATCACGTGGAATTCCACCCACAGGTCACCATATCCTCAAAGACATTTGTAACGAAAAAAATCTTACAGCTTCCCACCTTGCGACTTTTGCATCGTCCATCTTTGAATGAACTAAAAGAATCACTCTAACCAAGGTAAATGATTCCACACATTCCCACCCACATTTATTCGTGTGCCTAATGATTCTTGACTAAATTTTCTTGATGTTTAAACTTTGTGGGAATTCCTCATCAGAATTCCACTTGCATAACTTTGTCCTTCCAAAGTTGTTTCTAATAGCATTTACCCTCACAACTTCCACTAGGCCGAAACCCGCATCTCCTGATCCGCAAGTCTTCCAACTTCACAAATGAGCATAAAATGATAAAATTTGATGAATGAACTAATATTTCCAGGGTATGTAGGTGTATCTAACAAAATTTTGACATGATTTAACTAATGTTTTTCCCTTTTGATTTATTGAAGCACTTACTATGTGCTTTGTGTGTAGGATTCATGGAGCCAGTAGAGAAGCCACTAGAGAAAACTGGCAAAGGAAAGAAGATTGTGAAGAATCCAAGAGGGAAAGAAGAGAAATGCAAGATGAAGTATGAATTCTATGGTGCAGAGTCCACTTCAAAAATCACCTCCAATTGGGACAAAGTAGCAAAAACTAACGTAGGTCATGTGAGTATCAAGAGTTCAGACAATGGGTCATGGTCAACCCTAAAATTGAGGAAGCCTTGAGGATAAAGCAGAGTGGAATTACAGAGGCAACAAGATTTCCTCCTGCCCTAATTGCTCCAGAGTTAGTTTTCATGTGCCGAGAATGTTATCATGCATACACCAAGAGGATAATCACTATCAATGGAGGGTTCTAGCAGTACTCCCATGTCTATTGGAAAGACATTTGGCATCCCCTTATTTGATAAGATAGAGGAAATAGAGGAGTATGCTCTGAATATCTGGAAAGCAGACCTCACTGGGTGTAAAAGAACTATCAACCAAACATGGCTACCTAAAAAGAGGGGTAGTTCCAACAAGGTATCCCAAAAGTTATGCAGAAGTGACTTCGGAGAGGAGGCCAACAACCTCGTAACACTATTGAGAAGGGTGATGGGCCTCACTACTTCAACAATTTTTGAGGAATGGATGTTCTACTTTGTAGAAGAGATCTTGAGAGGAGAGGCTAAGTTTCACTAGGCCAAGATTATTAGTGAGAACATGCACAAACAATTAATGGAAGTGAAGAAAAAACAAGAGTTCTACATGACCTCCTATCTTGTGTGCCTTCTAGAAATAAAATTTCCTTATAAAGGATTGGACTATGTTGGCACCTTGGGAATGAAGAAGGGGAAAAATCCAATTTATGATTGCTACCCACAACTCCAGTACAATAATTACAAGAAGGATTACAGAAGGGTCAAAAATTCCCTCATCATGCACATCGTTCGGACCTTGGTCGTAGATTATCATAGGAGAATGTCTCATAGGGGAAAGGAATTGGTAAAAGGCTTCAGGTACTGGTTCATTTAGTTCCACAAGTTTACATACATAAGAGCTAAGGGATTCTCAAGATTCTTGTACTGACTGCCCTGATACCCCAATGACAAAATCATATTATT